>JAOTON010000512.1:0-657500 GCA_034440635.1 Lepas anatifera
GGTGCACTTGTAGTGCCATATGAAAAAGCGTCACACATGAAATTTCAGTCTGGGGCTTGAGGTCAGATCTAGAGGTCATCAAAGGTCACGCGTTTTCGCCGACTTGGCTTAAATCAAACACAGATAATTCTGGTGTTTACGAAGTTTTGATGACCAAATTGTTACCAATGCCAGTCAAATGCTTCACCATTCTGAAACTGGACTCAAATTGGATGTGACCCATATTTGACCTTTTACCTGACTAGGTCAAATTTTATAAATGCGTTTTTTCACTCATTTTGCCTGTTTCAAATGGCTTGAAATCTGTTCTCACTGAAGACACATCCGCACTAGTAAGCCTCACAGCACCGAATAGCTCAGTGTTTTGTCGCTCGCGGGCATCGTCATTATCGACGGATCACCCTCCGACCGAGTAGGAGCGTCGCTCTCTGTCTCATCTAACGTCTGTCTCAGGTTTCCTGAAACGCCATTGAGACAGTACACCCCAGATGTGGGCACAGTTTGCTGTTGTGATGTGTGTCTCACGCAAGTTTGAAAGCATCCCGGTACCAATAATTTCACACCACGCGCATGCGTAAGTTCTGATATTTTAGCGGGTCATGTAAGGTCAGGTCAACGTGATCATACTACAAATGAGGCGTGTACTGTAAGGTTTTCATCACCTAGGCGTTTGTTTTCAAATATTGGACAAAATAAACGTATGCAATTGCCGCTCATAGCTTAATAGCCTCGGGGCACGTCTGCAGCACACTGCACTACCATGTTTAACTACCTGTATCTCGGAAAGTTTTCTAGTCTCCGCCTTTCTTTTTTAAGCATGTTTGCGCAGTGGTATAGCCATCTGTGTGCCAAAGATTCATTAAATTTGAGGCAGGAAAAATGGGTCAAAATTATTATTTTTTGAATTTGACCCGGCTAGGTCAAGGGTCAGGTAAAGGTCAAGCCAAATTTTTGTATAGCTTCAGAATGGCCAATAATTTTTAGTGATTCTCCAAAATTTTGTTGCTCAATCTATTTTCAGACGGGAAATATATATACTTAATTTAAGACAAGTTGACAAAAAATGGTGACCTTCGATGACCTCTAGATCTGACCCCAGAGGTCACTGGGTCCTGGAAATTTGCATGTGGGGTTGTACTACATGGTGGAAGCGCGTTACTAAGTTTCATAAAGATCAGAGGGGGTCGGGGATTTTCTTGATAAATTTGACGCGGAATGACCCATATGGAGTACCGGGTTTTCCGACTTGCTTTACAACTTGGCTATCTCAGTTAAAAGCACGTTATGAAGGTGCCACATTCCCTTTAAGGTGCAAGAACTTAACTTCAAAAGCTGGGTTCAACTTTCAGTGCTAAGAAATGACTGGTAAAAGTTTTCTACAATATGCATACTACACGCATCCAAAGTACTTCGTCGACCTCAACTGTTCTGGGGATAAGCGATGTAGTAAGGGGGTCTGTACCTGGTGCAGGTGGGCTCTACGGATTTTAGCCTGAGAACGCGGACGGTATAAAAGAAACTCATTACAAAATGCGGAAAAGTTTTGAGAGTAATACCTACGCCAATGTTCGCCGCCTTATATAAATAATTCCAGAGAACTCATCTGAAACTTCATTTCGTTCGCCGGTAATATGTCAATTTCTGCCGCTGCGGGCTATTCCTCTCATGACAGATATGCGCACCCCGGTCCCACCTGCCCATCGCTAACTTCATAAATAGCACACCAATGTCCACTACATGCCTTCTCTGAGAACTTGCGCTATTCTGGAAACGCACTGTCCATCGCCAGAACTATGCAACACACTCGTTACAAGCGCGAAACGTTCAGTTTTCACGTGTTCCCAGGATACGTCGCATTGAACCATAAAAATAGCAAGCGTTAGAATCAACAACGCCAAGAATATAGACCAGGTTCCTGAGCATCCGTCCGGTTTTTAATATAATAACACGGTCTGACTTAGTGTATCAACCGAGAGGGCCGTTCAGCATGGGGGTCCCCATATATGTCAGGGCCTTGACGTCTAAGGTATTGACGTGGTAAAGTGAATTCATCTAACTTCCACGCAAAAAGGGGCGAGCATCCCCATCACTATAAACCGCGGCCCGAGAAAACAAGGCATCAAATTTCAGATAAAAAATATATAATATTGATTTTTCCAATAAGTAGCCAAGTAACTAAGTCTTCTGACATGGGCTTTATAAAGCCTTATGAATCTCACAACAAAGAGCACAGCATTCTTAACAACTTCTTCAAAGCCTACTTCGAAGCAAATCAATGAGGGCAGAACTGAGCTGGAGATTTACAATCCAGTTCGTCAGAAAATGTTGGTTAGCATTGGCCATTCACCTTCTACTCACCAGGGGGCGTGCTGAGACCTCGGGCTTATCCGGCTGGTCCCTAGACCGCTTTCTACGCTCAGGAGCCGCCTCCGCCATCTCACTCTGGCACCCTGCCGACGACAAGACAACACAAATGCGTCATACGTACATTTCCACAGGCAGCACTGTCTGCACTTAACATGACATCCATGATAACGTCGTAAATCGGAGAAGCGCCGTGTTTGGGTTAGGAAAAGTCAGACGTACCGAATTACCTTATCTATTTGTTCATCCACTCCTCTCGTTATACGGCACAAGGGCAGGCCGTTGTCCTCGCCCTGATTTTCTGACCGATCGAAAGACGTCGGCGTGCAAATTCAGCGTAGACTCAAATGAGGGCACACACTTTTCTAGGATTGCGCCACCTTGACATTTTTACGCATCATTCTTGAAAATTTGAGCCTTGGGTCAAGTAAGGTCGGGCTATTTGGATTCATACCACTTTGAAAAGGACAAAAGTCACCTTATGATTTACCGACTAATCTAATATTTATATTAAAATTCCACACAAGCTATTCAGGGGTTGGGTGCCTTAGTGGGTAACATCTAAATATTTTAAGCCACCGGTCCCGGTTCAAGTCCGGACATTGTATAACCCTGGCAGGTGGTGTGTCACCAAACCTCAAACATAATTAAATAACGCACCCAGCAAACTGGATTTCGAAATCGGTGACCTCGTGTTGTTCATTTAGACATTCCGTTGTGATACCCAGCCTGGAGAATAATATAAACCAGACCCCTTTCTTACGTCAGGGCTTAAATTGGTGCTCAGGCTGTATCAGCCATACTTTAGGCCACCTGTACCGTGAAAGCGAGTGAAGACAGGTCCCTGACAAAAAGCCTTCATTCACAAACTGTTGAATTTTAGCATACAAATGGAGAAATGTTTACCCTTTTCATGCATAAAATATATTTTCCAACTGGGCGTAAGATTCGAGTCACTTAATTAACCTGCTCTCTGAAAACACCAAAGGAGTTTTACTATTGTAAGGAGATATACTATACTATTATATAATACCCAAGGAGTTACCTATATATTATATAGGAGTAAATAATGGATGAATAGTTAGGTATAAAAACACAAGCGAGGGGCTGCATAAAACTAAGTTAGAGAGGTAGCAATGCATCGTGTGGGTAGGGATGGGTGTGCTTTTCTCTCTGGTATATTGCAGATTGGTGTGAATTTTAAGTGGCTGGCTGTGTCAATTTGTGCAAGAATTTTAGATGGCTGGTGTGACTCATCTAGCCTGCTGCCCACTTTGCAGACTGGGGCACACTTCATCATACCAGTCAGTTGAGCTGTATGGTGCCATCTATGTTGGCTAATCAGTGACTGTGGTATCACCTGGTCTTTTAACCATTTGCATTCAGCGGCAGCCTGCTATATTTTTATCAAACAGTCTTTGGGAATAGCAGCACATGTGCCAACTTCATGAATTTTCTATTATGATTGGTTTGCTCAGTGTTTTTAATCACATGGTGGCTGCCCTTGCTGTCTGTGAGGGAGATCTGTTAGTCCCTCATGCAGACCACTCGCTGAGGTGGGAAGGCTGATGGTGGGTGGGGGCGCCACAATTAATGGGTTTCTGTGTTCGTTCCTGCCACCTGGTCAATCAGTTAGATCCATACATGTATATTCACAGTAAAAAACGTAGTACATGGCAAACACATAATCTCCTAGAACACCAAGCAAAAATGCTAGACAGTCTGCACCTAAAGCTGTGTTTTTGGCGATCCGACAGGATAAGGGCTGAGAGGCTTGGCACGAACGTCGAGAAAAATACGATAAAAAAGGCCGAAAGAGTCTGCAGTTTTATTTCTCCGCGGGGGCGGGACAGCTCCGATAGCGGGCGACGCCGGAACGCGACGGCGGAGCGGCGAAGGCAGACTACCGAAGGCAGACTACGCATCAGTTGAGGCTGGATGGCTTTGAGCTTAAAATCAGTTTGAGATATTTCAGCAATTTGAACACTGTTGCTTTTGCTCTTTGATTCTTATTTGTATTGGAAGCAAGCTTCTTTGCTGGATAAGAGCTTTTCTATCTGGACGATTCCAACGTGTTTCCAGTGGTCGGCTCAATTTGCAACTGGACTGCTGTTACCAGCGGAGTTCCACAGGGCTCTGTTCTTGGACCTGTTATTCTTGATATTCATCAACGTCCTTCCAGACACTGTTCAGTCAGGCATCAAAATATTTGCGGACGACACAAAAATTTACAATAGAGCGGACCATTCCGCATCAGTACTCTGCCTCCAGGAAGACACCAAGAGGGTTCACCAATGGTCGTTGGAGTGGCAGCTACCCTTCAACATCGACAAGTGTGCAGTTCTCCACATCAGCAAAAACAACATGCTCCACGACTACTCAATGAGAGGCTCACTCTTGACAAAGACAGAGGCAGAGAAGGATCTAGGGGTAGTTATTGATCATGTTCTGAAGTTTAGGGAGCAGGCTTCCACTGCTGTCTCCAAGGCTATTCGAGTCCTAGCCATCATCAAAACGTCATTTGCTCACATTGACCAATTCACACTGCCTCTTCTCTTTCAGTCATTGGTGTACCCCCTCCTCAAATATGGTAATGCTTCCTGGGGACCGTTCAACAGGGCTGATGAGAAGTCCTTGGAGAGGGTTCAGCGCCATGCTACCTGCTTAGTTGGTGACATTAAAGGCTTACCCTACTCAGACAGGCTATGAGCCCTCAAACTTCCATCTTTATACTGCCAGAGACACAGAGGGGACATGATCAGGACTTTCCAGCTCCTTCAGTGCCATTGACCAGGACCAGTCTCAGTTCCTCCAGCTAGACACATCTTCCCACACCCATGGACACAGATGGAAGTTGCAAAAACCAACAGCCATCACTAGAGCCCATCATGCTACATTTAGCAGCCGCATTGTTAATGACTAAAACTCTCTTCCGTCACATGTAGTGGAAGCCTGTACGCTTGACCAATTCAATGCGAGACTAGACACCACTTGGGCTCACCTAATGTATGACAGTCCTGACTGACCTGTATTTGCCCATGGGTTGAGCTTGATAACCCATGGTCACCCACTCAGGCTCCCGCCTGAGTAAGACCAAGCAGACTAAAATCAAAAGAGCTTGTCAGAGATTGGCGACAGTAGGCCTTTGAGCCTCCAAAATTCTGACGTCCTTAGCTAAGGTAAGGTATTATTTTGTTTCATCTTTCTCATATGGAGAAATAATACAAATAAATGAAAATCAGTCTCTTGATATGCTCAACCACATGGCTATCTCAGTGCGATTCCGCGGAGGTGCAGAAAAGAAGGGATATTAATTGCAATGATTTACCTGTAGCGTTTTTACCGGCAGCGTTTTTACCCAGTATCCGTAGGTTCTAACCCCTGAATTTTTTATTTGTTATTCCGACCGCCAAGCAGCAAAACCATCTCGCAGCGCAACACACACAACTGGGGTGTACCAGGTGGGAAACAACACGGGAAACACGCCAAGACACCAATAACTTTACTTAACACGCAGCAGCACACCCAGGGAGGCACGGTCACGTGACATCAAAACAATTTCATGCCAGCTGATGATTGAACCTCGTATTCCGGAGATGCTCAAATGGGACAAGCAAAGAGCGTAAACGTAAAGTAAAGGATGCAGTTCGACGTAATTTTAGCAATGCCATCAGCGGAGACTATTCTAGTGCACTGAATTTTCACCGACGCTTGATAAAAAATTGGAAAGGTAATAGTACCTTGGAAAAGTAGCATTCGCAAGGAAATAATATGCGGAACGGTGGAAAATATATACATATTCCGACGGATTTCTACCATACTCAGCGACGGTGGAACGTCCAAATGTAAGGGGGGCGGGCACCATGAGCTTTTCAACCCATAGGCGGATGCAGGGGGTGAAAGGGGGGCACGTTCCCCCGATCGATTCTCGCCCCCTGAAATGTCGCTTGTTCCCTCCCCCCTCCAGGATGCGAAAATCGGCGCCCACCGATAGAATTTTGCGCCCATCTGATAGGTTTTTCCGGTCAAAAGTGGCACCCCCACGCCGGATGGCGCCCACCCGGAAACGCCCCCCCGATCAGCAATCCTGGATCCGCTTATGTTTCAACCCATTTCTTTCCAGTCAACGACATTGGGTTATTGTTAAAATTTATGATTTACGGGAGGGTACCGTGCCCCGGTGCTCCCCCGTTCCGCCGCCAGTGACCATACTCTCGTCATCATATAATCGGGTAAAAGTAAAAAATGTCCGGAGCAGCAACGGATCCAACTTCCAAGGGGAGGAGAGTGAATAGAACATTACCCACCCCTCCTTGCCCCCATTGGCAGACGCAGAGGGGCTTAGGCGGATTCAAGATTGTCGATCGGGTGAGGGGGGCACCATCCGGACCAGGGGGGTGTCATTTTTGACCGGCAGAACTTATCAGGTGGGCGCAAAATCATATCCGTGGGCACGGATTTTTGCATCAATGGGGGGGGTAAGAAGCGACGTTTCAGGGGACACCATTGGCCTTCCAAGGCGACGCCGTGACCATTTCAGGGAGCGACGAGGGTTGATGGGGGGCACCTGCCCTCCTGGATCCGCGTACGGAGGGGGCAGAGGCCATGCCCCCAAAATGACAATTTTTTTACCGATCTTTTAACAATACTATGTTTTTACTATTTCTCCTGCGTTGCCCCACCCCCCCCAAACAGCACTCATGCGTCCGCCCCTGTCCACCCCCACCTACACATATGAAGCTCGATCACTTCGATGACGGGCACCGCAAAATGTGAGACTGCGGTGCAGAGGCAGGGGCGTCGCCACGGAATTTTACCGGTGGGGATGGACCATGACTCGGGACGACCAGAGGCGGGGAGGGGCGCTGGGGCGCAAAATTTGGAGCGAATGGGCTGTATCTGAAAACGATACTGGCAATACACTTCACCGACAAACTTAGCGAGTTGGGTTGCAGAATTCCACGCAATTAACGAAGGTAAACGCAAATAATAAGAGGATCCAAATAAAAACCTAGGACGAGTCACCAAGTTTTTGCGGGACCGTCCCCCTCTGATCCGCGAGTAGGGGGACGCGTCTCATCATCCCCCACTTTCGACGTCCATGTGTACGTAGGCAATCCAAATCTTGTCGGAGGTTGAGAGGCCATGGTCTCCTCAAATGACTATATTCTAGCCGATTTATAAAACACCATGCTTGTGGCAATTTATCGCCGAACACCTTTCTCAAACGTGTTGCCCCCTTGCCTAAAAATGGCTTTAGATATTGGCACCGACAATGAACGGATTCAGAGGGTGAGGGAGCACTTGTTGGCCGATCTATACGAAGCTTCCTGAAATGCCCATCAAACCACTATGAAAGGTCAATGGCTCTCCAATGGCGGAATGGCGAATCCAATGGCGGGGAGCCGGCGCGACAGACGAAAATATAGAAATTTGGCAGTGCAAAATGAGTCCACCGTAAATGTGCAATTATATTGGTAGTCCACTGTTCTACCATACGTATAACTCAAAGTCACTTTGCCATCCTAGGTAGATGGCAAATCTAGAGGAGTTGGTCGCTGAGCAAGGCCAAATGACAAGAACAGTGAAGAGTTCCATTGCAGTTATCAAAAGTAGGTATTCGGAAGTTTTGCGAGCCAAGTCCCGCATGGCACCAATAGATCTTCTGTGGGAACTGGGACACAGTATTAATAAAAATACTCATCTAATCTAAAAAGGCATGGAATAAATGTTCACCCCGTTAGTACCACTCGTAGCTTATTCAATATCTCATTGGTATTTATTTTGAACATTTCTTGCAAACGCAGGGACAAGAATCCCAAATTGATTGACAAATCCAGCTATCAATTGAACTGCGGCTACACGCCACCATATCAGAGAGAGCACTGGTAGCACAGCGCCTGGATGACGGCTTTGCTGCACGCGAGCTTTGTCGGCACTGCTGCTCGCCGCCGAAGGGTTTCGCAAGTCCAGGCTGCCTCCGCCGCGCGCTGCTGCTCGCGACCGAAGAGGTTTCGCATGTCCAGGTTACCTCAGTCGCGCTGGAAAAGAACACAATACAACACGATTACAATGGGTACCAAATGGGCGATAATTAATATTGGTTCGTGCGCCCGAAAACCCAAATAACTAACAATCGGTACTGAGGGGTATTATAAATAATCAAATCATTTTGATGAATAAGGCTTTTGAAGCCCGTCCAAATATATTAATGAAACGGCTATTAGTGCCCCACCAGCTGACAGGACTTGAATTCTTATGAAGCCAGGCATCAAATTCTTACCACCCCGGGCACGGTGCCCCCACCCATCGGTGATCCTGGATCCGCCTATGACGGGAATGTCATTTAGTCAAGGGCTGATCTGCAGAATGTGGCAGGAAACTGGAAAATATGCTTGGGGTAGCTCAAATCCTACCCCAATTGGGGAAGAAATTCAGCAGCTGGGCCAGAGTCCTTTGTACACTGAAGCAGACATTTTCTTTTTCATCAATTTTACCTGTTTTACTAACTTATTGACACATTTATGACTTTTAACAAGGGTCAGCACTGTCCAAGCTGTCACAAGAGTTGCCCCAAACCAGTAATTCTGCCCAAAGGCTACACCAATGAGATTTTGTGTAAATCTGTCAAATTCTACATGCTGAATCAAGCGGCAGTCAGTCAGTACTGATAAGAGGAAACCATCCAGTAAGACGGCCAGTTGGCAAAGTATGGCAGCATGCCAAAGAAGTTGCACCAGCTATTGAGAATGATCGTACCACCACTCACCTAAAATTGGAACCAAAATTGGCATAAAATCACACTGACCTCTACTTATTTCCAAACAATTTCGCTGGTACTCCAACCACACAACTGGTACTATATCCCCAGCTGCCCTAGGGCATGAAATATGAATGTGATGAATTATTGTTTAACTTAGAATAACAATATGGTATTTTATATTCTTTCGTCCAGTTTCTATACGCTGCAAATTCTATGTGAGTTCAGTATTGGCAACTGTCATTCTCATTATTGGTAAACTCACACTCAGTATTACATTATTTATTATTATATTATTTGTTACACTCAGTATTGGTAAATACTGGTCAAAATTTCATTTTCTCCAAAATTTGCTTTGCGTGGACCAGTCTTGAGGTACACTTTACACCAAAAACTGGTCAGAATTATCATACTTTGCAGACTGGCAAGGAGGAGAGCCGCCCAACTTCCACAGCCCCATAGGCAATTTTGAAAAGTGTAAAATCATTTTGTGCCATATTCCTTACCTAGTTGGCTCCTTTGGGACCCTGAAGAATGGCAGATCACGATCCTTTTCCTTGGTCTTCGTACATCCAGGCGTTGAGCACACATCTGTGCCTGATATGATTCTTGGGCACCGCGGTGATCACAGCGCTTAGTATCACACCAAAGAAGTTGGCACTATAGGTAGGTAATTTAAAAAGTCAACAGCTTTCCGTCCATACACAAATTCACACACACAAACAGAAAATCAATGCATCCCAACGTCTCAAATTTATTTCAAAATAAGACACTGGTAGATGTGAGAATAACGGTACATGAACGTTGTTTGTGAATTGTCTCTTTCACGCCAAGTTGTACGCCAAAAAGTCCCTATCTCTTCAACACACCGCCAGCTCCATAGACAATACACACCGCCAGCTCGGGACCTGGCGGCAATCAGTTGACAATAAAATTTACTGAAACTCTTTTTGTGTCTACAAAATAGGATAAATAAATATAATAAAATATTATATTCACCTGTAACTTCCTCAGTAGATATATGTATTGATGGAAACTTTCTGGCTCTGCAGCCACCCTATGCTTTTCCAGCAGTCAGCTATCCTGTGCCAGCTGTAAAAATTGCTGTCATTGGCCATGGCTGAGCGGCCCGCTCCGTTTTACCTTTACTCTATTGCCTTGAGCACACCCCTATTACCTGGCACACACAATAAGAGGGAAATGCCTCCCTCGGTCTTGCTACAAATAGCCCGGGGTAATCACTGTGGCTGATAGCACGGAAAGAATTGATATTTTTCGTTCTCAACATTTATTTGCGTAATTTTTCTCCTGGTCCCTCCTATCGCAAATCATGTACCCCATATTTCGCTTTCTTAGCTTATTCTGCCTAAAAGAATTGCAATGCATCTGTTCCTGCGTCACAAATGTAGGAGGCGGCGCCGCTTCCCGCTGTCCTCAGATCTTCGCGGCGCGATTCACTCGCTGGTCTCTGCAGTATCCGCAGCTACCCTCAGTGTGACGTCATGCTGGCGATAAAATTTTGCTTTTCCCGTAGGATGAGGGAAAATATCTTAAAAATTGTAAATTTCACATGTTTTGATGGAAAGCTACAGCAGAGCTTAAGGGTCTTCGGTTAAATTGTCAGTATAATTTCACTATCAATCCTATTTCAAAACGTGTCTTGTCAAGAAAATGTATTTCCCACTAATGAAAAATATGTCATTGGCGCATCAAGGGGCAGAGGGAACAGGTGCTCCCAGGGTGCCCCATTAACGGATCCAGGGGCAAAGGAAAGCAGGTGCTTCTGATCGACCCTTGGTGCCCCTGAAATGGTCACGGCATCCCTCTGAAATGTAAATAGCGCCCCCTAAAATGTTCCCCATGCAAAAATCGGCACCCACCGATAGGATTTAGTGCCCACCTGATAGGTATTGCCGGTCAAAAGTGGCGCCTCCTGGGTGAATGGCACCCCGGACATATGCGGATCCAGGGAGCAAGGGAGGCACATCCCCCCGATCGACCCTCGGCGCCCCCTGGAATGGTCATGTCGCCCCCTGAAAGGTCGATGGCGCCCTCCTGAAATGCTGCTTCCCCAAATGCGAAAATCGGGGCCCACCGACAGGATTTTGCGCCTATCTTATAGGTTTTACTGTTCAAAAGTGGCGCCCCCGACCGGATGGCGCCCCCAGGAAGGTGCCCCCCGATCGGAAATTCTGGATCCGCCTATACCCTCGATCGACCCTTACTGCCCCGTAAAGTGATAACGGCGCCTCCTAAAGTGTTACTTTCCACCCACCCCTCAAGATGCAAAAATCAGCGCCCACCTAGTAATGCCTGATCAGCTACCCTCTCCCGGGCAGGTGTCCTTTGATTGTCAATCCTGGATGCAGCTGTGAAATATATGTGCCTAAATTTTGGTTATACCTTAGATACTGCAGCCATGTCGATGCTTTATAGCTCAGTGACGTCATGTTGGGAAAAATACCTAAAATGGGCCAACCTTGTGTAAACTAATATCAATAGCTGCTGCCTTGCGTTGTTTTTATTGATGGCGGTGCGGTGGGTGGATATGTATATGGTTGAATATCTTCAGTTACGAGATTAGGTTATCTTCTCGTGGAGGCGTTAAATCACCACTGAATTCCTCGTGATCGGTATTCATCATGACGTTTTTGTGGTTGAGCCCTTAATTGGAATTAACTTCAATGACAAAGAGTTCTACTAAAGAAGCAGCTGTGATTGCTTTACTACAGAGGCTTCGTGGTGGTGCGGGGATATGAAAATCGTGTTTGGATACTTAAGGGATGCTTCCCTGGGCTCCATGCTCCTCAGCTGCCTCATGTAAAAATTCTAATGAAATACTAAGGTGCAACTTTGGCTACTATACCTCAGGATAAAAACTTGCTGTATACCTAACCCAACTTGTCGGAATATTATTTTTATTTTTAATTGCTTATTATTGTTATATGTCTTGCTGAATATTTACTGAATTGGGAATATTGCTTGGAAATCGTGGCACAAGGATTATGCTGGGAGCATGATCGAAGGCCTTCCGTACTTGACCCCCTTACTTCAACTTTATTGTGAATCAAAACAGAATGCTCCCTGTAACGAATAAGAGAGTTGATGTAAACCTTTCTAGGCTTTATTCAGCATAGAATGGAGCATGGTATCTGAAAAGACAAGAGATAATAATATCAGTTCAAAATCCCCTCAGTCTGTAAATGTTAACAGCACAGACATTTATCATTTCACGACATTCTCCCCAGCGTCAGAAAGGAGCAAAGGCTTTTAGTACGCCTACGCTTGAAACGCAAAACTTCTTTGTTGAGACGAAACAAAACTTTTAGGCCCAAGACCGGCCACATCTACGGAACACAAACTAATAATCAGGCCGCAGATTGTTCCGTGCAGAAACCAAGAGTTCTACCAACTTCCAGCGCTCCAACATAATCTCTCCGGTTCTGACAGCGTTGAACACTACACAGAATATGAACGGCAGTCACAGGGGTTCCCTACAAAAGCAAGTTCATCATCTGACGAAATTCCCAGCGTCACCTGCCGGATCCACCCTACAACATTCTACAAGTTGAGACGATTCACTGGTTTCTTTTGACGACTCGACCTACGTACGCCACCGTTTGCTTCTATTTCCGACCCACTAATAGCTGAGTCACCAACGATTACAGGCAAGTCATCATTGACGGCAGGCACTCCTGCTTTGTGTGCATTCTCCGAATCGATCGTCATCTCGGGCGGTATCACTACTCCGGCATCACTTACACTATACTGTGGCACCAAACTTGGCTCCTGTAGAACCACGCGGCTGTTGTCGTTTGTGACTGGGTTTTCCTTTTCGTTTAGTCTCTCTGAGGGCGTGGAGTCACCTGTCAGTGGCGCCAGGTGACGAAGAGACACGGTCGACTCTCTTCCATCATGAAAGCGCACATGAGCGTAACTTGGGTTCACTTGCAGTAATTCAACTTCGTCTACTGTAGGGTCATACTTGCTTGTTCTGACTTGTCGCCTGTAAAGGGCTTTTCCAGGAGCAGCCATCCATGAAGGAGTGGAGACCCCACTGGCTGACCTTCTCTGATATTTAAACATACGTTCATGAGGCGCGCAGTTTGTTGCAGTGCAGAGCAACGACCGGACTGAGTGGAGAGAATCCGCAAGAACGTATTCCCAGTCTCTATTCGTGAGACCTCTGGTTTCCAGGGCCAACGTTACAGTCCGCCAGATGATGCCGTTGGCACGTTCCACCTGACCGTTGCCTTGGGGGTTGTATGCGGTGTCGTACGACTCATTGCTATGCCCCGGGAGGAACAAAATTGCTTCAATTCGTCGGACATGAAGGACGCCCCCCGGTCAGTGTGGATAAAGGCAGGCATACCAAATATGGCGAAGAGTTGACACAGGCACTTGATAACAGTGGATGTGGTCAGGTCAGAACACGGGAAGGCGAAAGGGAATCGCGAATGCTCATCGATCACTGTCAGAAGGTACTTGTTTTTCGAGCTAGAAGGAAGTGGCCCCTTGAAGTCAAGACTCAGTCGTTCGAACGGCTGTGTTGCCTTGATGAGATCTTGATGATCTGGAGAGAAGAATCTTGGCTTCAATTTGCAGCATGTCGGGCATGATGCTGTCATTCTTCGGACATCATCTGTCGAGTACGGTAGGTTTCTACTCCTCACAAAGTGAAGCATGCGGGTAACACCCGGGTGACAGAGGTCACTGTGGAGCTTCAGAAGTCCGTCGGTGGCGGTGACATTTCCGCATACTCTTGAAAATGCATCTGCGACTGTATTTTCTGGACCGGGTCTGTAAGCGATGTTGTACTGGAAGCATGACAGTTCGATTCGCCATCTATTAATCTTTTCGTTCTTGATTTTGTTGGAGTGGGTTTTGTCGAACATGAAAGCAACTGACCTCTGGTCTGTGATCAGCCGAAACTCGCGCCCAAGTAGGAAGTGTCGCCATTGCTTCAGTGACTCTACAATAGCACAAGCCTCCTTCTCGATTGAAGAGTGACGCTGCTCACAAGCCGATAGAGTCCGTGAGAAGAACGCCACGGGTCTTCCTCCCTGGGATAGCGTGGCGGCAATCGAATGATCCGAGGCGTCTGTTTCTACTTCGAATGGTGTTGTAGGATCGATGGCCGAGACTACCGAATCTGCGATATCCTGCTTGATGAGCTTGAAGGCTTCCTTAGCTTCCCTGGTCAGCGGGAAGCTCTTCGTCTGTGACAGAGGGTGAAGCTTCTCGGAGAAGTTGGTGATCCAGCGCGAGTAATGGGCGAACATGCCCATCGCCCGTTTCAAAGCAGGCATGTCGCGCGGCTCAGGCAGTTCCAGGAGAGGACGCAGGCGTTCCTCATCAGGTTTGATCAGGCCACCACTGATGGTATAGCCCAGCAGGTTCACCGACGAGACGGAGAAGATGCACTTCTCCTGATTCAGCGTCAGGTTATACTTGTTGACAGTGTCAAGAAGCTTCTTCAAGTTATAATCGTGCTCCTCCTGGCTGTGTCCACACACCGTCACGTTGTCGATGTACGCGTAAGTGTCCTTCAGTTTCTCAGAGTCGATGAGACCATCGATGATCCGTTGAAAACTGGCTACCCCATTGGTCACACCGAATGGGATCCTGGTGAACTGGTAGAGCTTGTTGTCCGCCTCGAACGCAGTGTACCGCTTTTCGCTCTCTTTCAGTGGCACCTGATGATAAGCTGACCGAAGGTCCAGGGTGCTGTACACTTTGTACTGAGCGATCTTCCCAACCATGTCGTCTATCCGAGGTAGAGGGTACGCATCCAACTGAGTATAACGGTTGATGGTCTGCGAGTAATCGACCACCATTCGCTTCTTATGGTTTTCATTGCTGGTTACCAATACTTGAGCACGCCAGGGGGAGTCACTGGGTTCGATGACGCCTTCCTTGAGGAGTCTTGAGACTTCATGGCTGATGAAGTTCTGGTCCGATGACGAAAACCGTCTTGACTTTGTAGTAACAGGCTTGCAGTCCTCCGATAAGTTTGCAAAGAGGGATGGCGGCGGTACAGAAGCCGTGGCGAGGCCACACACAGTGAAGGCAGGCTCTCCACCACCGAATGGGATCTGTACAGTTGAATGTTTCTCGAGGAAGTTGTGGCCAAGAATCACATCACAACATAGGTTGTCGAGGACAGAGACCTTGACTTGCTCGTATACTCTATTGCCAGCTTCTTCGGTACTCACAGTAATGCGAGCGAAACAACACCCATGTACCTCCGAGGTCAGCGAGGTGGTAGCCATGGAGACGTGTCCCCGAGATGGCTGAACATCCCACTTGTATTTCTTCACGAGTTGGCTGTTTACGAAGCTTTCGGAGCTGCCTGTATCAATGAGTGCCTGGGCGTCTTGTCCATTTATTTTGATACTGCACAATGCCTTTTCTAAGCAGGAAGGAGCTCCTTCGAGTGTGGCTGTCACAGGTCCAATCGATGCGAGTGTGGGGCCGGATACATACGACACAGCGGCAGAGGTGTAACGAGCACGAGATGTTCGAGATGAGCGGCAAGCTTTGGCAAAATGACCTTTCTTTCCACAGTTGTTACATGTAGCATCTCTCGCAGGGCATTTAGGTCTCGGGTGCATACCCATACCACAGAAGTAACACTTGCTGGGATTTGTGGCTGCTAGGAGAAGTGTTTCACCATTATCTTGTTCTGTCATTGCAGCTGGGTTGGATCCAGTAGAATGGGAGGTGTGCTGGTTCTGCTGAACACTCGCAGCAGTACTCGCAGCAGCGTTCACAGCTCTGGAGGAGAATGAATCTGAGTGCTTCTGAGCCATTTCCAGGGTCTGAGCTTTCTGGAACGCAGATTCCAGGTCCAGAGAGTAGTTTTCTAGTAGGCGCTGCCGTATGACAGGCGAGGAGAGCCCATTGATGAAAGCGTCCCTGATGTATTCGTCACGGTATTGCGTCGCTTTGACATCCTTGAAGGCGCAATCCTTAGCGAGAAGCTTCAAGGACTGCAAATACTTGTCTAGACTCTCGCCTGGTTCTTGGCGACGGCTTGCGAGCACATGGCGCGCAAAAATCTCGTTCTTGGGCTTTACATATAAAGCAGACAGGACACTGATGGCAGCCTCATAGGTACTACATTCAGATATGTGTTCAAAAATCGATGGTGACACATAATTTATTAGTAGCTTTAGTTTGTTGTGTTCAGCTGCTTCGGAGCTGTTGCGGAGCTCATCCAGGAAGTTCTCAAAAGTGCGTTGCCAATGTTGCCACTGTTTTGATGCGTTGGGCTCACTTGGGTCTGTATCGAATCGTTCAGGTCGCAGGAACCTGTCCATAGTCGGCTTGTGAGAAGACTCTATGCTGAATAAATTGTAACGAATAAGAGAGTTGATGTAAACCTTTCTAGGCTTTATTCAGCATAGAATGGAGCATGGTATCTGAAAAGACAAGAGATAATAATATCAGTTCAAAATCCCCTCAGTCTGTAAATGTTAACAGCACAGACATTTATCATTTCACGACACTCCCATCATCTGGAAAGGATAGGAAAAGGATGTCATTACCTAAACAGGATATCAAATCAAACAGGATATTCCAAATTAAATATAATACCTATTTTTGTTATTTCTTGAGGGTCCAAATCTTCCATTGGCTCAGGTTCCATGGACAAAATGTGATCTGGCTCAGACTGCTGATTGAGTTCATTAAATTGTATTTCCCCTGCACTATAGCATGGTCTGTGCTAAAGTGCTGATGAAATAGCACTGGTGTGACTTGACTGTACTGTATCCTGTCAGCGCTCCAATCTCATTTTGGCCTTGGAAACTAAGTCAATTACAGGCTTCTGGCTGGGTGCATTTACAGGAGTCCTTCCAGCAATGACAACCTAACCATGTCCAGTCTGTCTAGCCTGTTTCATTCTGTATGCAACCTGAACCCCTCCCACCTACTCATTGTTGGTGACTTTAACCTCCCAGATATCAACTGGGTGACTTCTACCTCCTCTGCTCCCTCCTCTCACATTTCTCACTCTTTCCTGGAACTGGTCCAGGACACTTTCCTTTTCCAACATGTTCTGCAAGCTACAAGGATTAGACCAGGTGTTACCCCAAGCACACTAGATCTTATTCTGACCAATAAATCTGAAATGATCAACCATCTTGACTACCTACCAAGTCTAGGTGCCAGTGATCACCTTATTCTACAATTCTCATTCTGCTGTTACACCCCCCTGTCCAGCCCCTGAAGAGTAGGCTGAATTTTCGGCGTGCTGACTACGCCAAACTACGCCAGCTGGCTCAGAACACGGACTGGACTGTTCTGCACGGGCCTGATGTTGACACCGCCTACAATAGGTTTATGGATATTTATGAAATCCTCGTTGAGGGCTGTATCCCATCCCACAGACCCAACCCGAGATATAACCAAATCTACATGACCCGAGAAGCATACAGCTTGAAGAAAAAGAAGGAGAAAGCCTGGAAGACGTACGTACAATCTGGAGGGGAAATCGAACACCAACTAAACTACGCACGATACACTACCATCAGCAACAGACTGAGAGGTTTGACGCGGAAACTCCTCTTCGACCATGAAGCTAAAATAATCGGCAGCCTTCAACAAAGTGTGAAACCTTTCTGGAAGCATGTGCACTCCAGAATGAAGACCAAGACCAGAGTAGATGACCTCACAGACGATGCAGGCATGGTTCACAGCTCTGATCTGGATAAGGCCACTCTCATGAACAATGTCTTCTCATCGGGTTTCACCATTGAGAACGTAGAGCAATTTCCCTCATTTGAAGAGAAGTTCAGGGGTACAGCCCTCCAGGACATAGTCATCAACCCAGGTCTTGTTCAAATCCAGTTGAAACAACTCAAACCTGCTGGAGCCCCAGGTCCTGACAACATCCATCCACAGGTGCTTCGGGAGGCAGCTGAACAACTTTGCACTCCTCTCTCCATACTCTTCCAGCAGTCCTTCAACTCAGGTGCACTACCAGTGTTGTGGAAGCAAGCCTCAGTGGTACCTGTGTTCAAGAAAGGCAACAAGCAGAGTCCAGGGAATTATCGGCCAATCAGCCTGACATCAATCATATGCAGAGTGTTTGAAGCCATTATTCGTGATCAACTGATGCGACACATGACTTCCAACAACCTCTTCACATCAGCCCAACACGGATTTCGGCCTCATAGGTCATGCGACTCCCAACTACTAGAGATGATGGATGATTGGAGCCGGTATATTGAGGCCGGACAGCCTATTGACTGCATCTACCTGGACTACCGCAAGGCGTTCGATTCGGTACCACACAAGCGTCTCTTATGCAAGCTGAGGGGATATGGAGTGCAAGGTAGGCTGCTCACCTGGATTCGGGCCTTCTTGACTGACCGGCAGCAAAGGGTAACTATCAACGGCTGTGAGTCGCCCTGGGCTCCGGTGGTCAGTGGTGTCCCACAGGGTTCGGTCCTAGGCCCGATACTATTTTTGATCTTCATTAACGACCCCCCACATGAAGTTCATTGTGTTACTAAGATCTTTGCGGATGACACTAAGTTGTACTCGCCACTGACTGATGCACATCAACCATTGAGACTTCAGCAGGACCTCAACCGTGTCACAAACTGGTCAGAAGTCTGGCAACTACCATTTAATACCGCCAAGTGCTCTGTGTTACGCATTGGTACAAGTAACCCCAACATCAGTTACACCATGCAGGGAAATACACTTCAAGAAGTCAGTGTGGAGAGAGACCTAGGAGTCCTGATCGACGCCACCCTGAAGTTCCGGGACCATGCTGCCTCTGCCGCCTCCAAGGGCAATCAGATTCTGGCGGTAATTAGGAGATCCTTCCGCAAGATTGACCGGACATCACTACCACTTCTATACAAGACACTCGTGCGCCCACATCTCGAATATGGAAACCTGACCTGGGGCCCGTTTAATCGTGCGGACCAACGAATGCTCGAGAAAGTCCAGCGACGGGCAACTAGACTGGTGAGACCCATTCGCCACCTGCCATATAGCGAGCGACTCAAAACCCTGGAAATCCCTACGCTGTACTACAGACGCAGTCGCGGCGATATGATTCGGCTCTACCAGATCCTCCATGCCATGCTGGACGTCGACCCGGCTCAGCTTTTTGAAAGAGACAGGGACTCCCGCACGAGAGGACATCCTTTCAAACTACTTAAACCAAGAGCTGTAACAAGAGTACGACGGCAGGCCTTCGGAGTCAGAACGGTCAACGACTGGAATTCTCTACCAGCTGATGTGGTCTGCGCTCCCACCTTGAATGCCTTCAAGGCACGCCTCGATAACCACTGGACTGTGCACATGTACACATGTCCTGACACCGACTAACTCTGAAATTGCGCACATGAGCTCGCTGCGACCGGACTCTACAGGCTCTCCGATGCCTCCCGAGGTCCGTATCCCCTAAGGTATAAGGTATAAGGTAATTACATTGTTCCCTAGTAAGTAGTAGGTACATTTGTATTCAAAAGACTAGGTGAAAACATTGAAAAACATGCTCAATCTGAAAGATAGCTTCAGGCAAACCATTTCATACAGAGAGGTTGGGCATGTCAATGGGTAACAACAGCTATGCAAGTGGAGGGGCTGGCATGAGCAGACAATACAGCAGGGTAGCTAAGGCATAATTTAACCAGTGCATTTGTCTGTTCAATGGTGCAAGCACCACTGCGTATGATGAAGGTGTGGTGTCTGTAACCAAGTGTCTGTGCATGGTGTAAGAGCTCCTTGATGAAGGCTACTTTATATAATTCATGCTCACAGAATCCAAAGGGACTACTTTGGTTTGAATGACCTTCTTATGCCATCATCACAGCCTTAAAAGATATCTTCACAGACTGGAACAGCTGTTGCACATTGTCCTCACCTAGGCTGTCTGAACAGGCACCTTCTCGTGAGCAGTGCTGTTCTGAGACATCACACACACATCCATCTCCAGGATGGAACATCTGCCATATTTCATGGGGTTGACATATAGACTGAAGGGAGGCCACATATATTTGTCCCAAAATCCTTTCAGTTTTGTCTTGCATCACTGCTAGGTGTTGGAAGTGTGGAATGGAGCTTCATCATATGAGCAGCCATAACTGGGGCATTCCACAACAAATCGACAAATCGATGGGTCAAAATAACACCCTCACATCTCAGATTTTCATGGAAATTTGGGACTAGGGTTCTCAGTGGTGCTGAAAACGACTGTGGGATTTTTTAGTCTCGTCTGGATAATGGTTTCAGAGTTATAGCCTCGGGCAATCCAGCATCCCATTCGTGTATCGGACTTCTCGCTTGAGTTTTTAGCCATGTAAATTAAAGGTATTCCTTCAAGAGGTTACATGGAAATAATTACAAAAGTCTGAACAATAAAAATATGTAAGTTTGATTATATTAATTGACATGAATATGTATAAAATCTAATTCCAAACTTTTGCAAAGATAAGCATACATATTTTCTATGTTTTTATTCACTTCAAAATTACTTCATGTGAAAGAGCATTCCTTAAACTACATATAGCGCCAATAAAAAGAATGGAGTCTACAGAGCAAAATCAGTACCGAACACAAAAGACCAAGCCAACACGGTCGCCGGCCACTCAGCTTGCAGTCGGCACGCCGCATAGACGCGTCCGGTTGGAAGTGGGGTAACGGGAGGGGAGAACTGAGCAAGACTGTGCTTCGGTGACTGCCAATGAACTATATGTGGTGTGGAGGCTACTATTGCTAGCAGAAAAATTTGAGCCGTTCCAAAAAAAAATTTAACATATTACCGGAACATTCAGAACCATTCTGACACTCTGCTGCCTTTGCTGGAAAATGTAGTGGGAGGATGATGTGTCAGAAGCCCATTATTACTGTTGTCCTAGGTTTGTTTTAGATAGTTTTCTTTTTCTACCCATACCCTAAAAACGTGTCATGTATCCCAGTTCAACTTGTATTAGAAAGCACACATCACAAACAAAAAGCCAAATAGCGTTACACCGACAACTGCTTTTCGAACACATAAGATTAAGACATGCCGCTTTATTTAAGATCTGACCCACGGATCGGAAGAACGACTCCATCACATGGTGCCATTGAACTTCACAGATTCAATTTGAAACTTGAAACTTCTGTCCCTCATCATATGAGAGCTCATGGACAATAACAGTCTTTGAATTAACCGGTACGAACTTGTGAATCTTCATTGTTCCTTTTCCCATGACTCCCTTATTGGGACGTTTTCTGAGCTCAGTAGCTAATTTGAGTAATTTTTGTCGAAGCATTTTCGGTAGAGATCGAGGCAAGCAATGGAAAACTGCTTTCCGTGTTACCTTCCAAGCATGGTTTCCGAGATCGTAAGGGAATGGGTACCCCCCCTGCCAGTAAAGGTGGCCCGGGGGCTCATACCAGCATGTGTTAAAAAGCACACTGGAGGGTAGCCTCGGAGGCCCCCACCTACTTTTTTCTAGGTGGCCGGAGAACCCTTTGTGGCAAAAAAACCGCTATATCGCTACTTTTGCGAATATTCAATGGCACGTGGGCTGGTCAAAAACCTTGAAAATCGGCCCCAATTTTGTCATTATAGGCTTTCAAAGTTAAACACTTTATTTTGAGATCGCTGCAATCGCGCGGTTGCACCAGTTTGCGTGTATCAAAGACCTACTGGCAACGTTATTGCGCCATATAAAACGAGATTATATGTCCAGTTCACCTCTCATTAAGGTCAAGGTCACAGTTCAAGGCCATACCAGCATTCTCAGTCATTAGTCCGGTGCTTCCGGTCGCATGGCGTTACCCAGTATGACGTATGTTATGCTACTACGTCATAGTTAAGATAACTTAATGGAAAGGTCAAGGTCACAGGTCAAAGTAAAATGTCATGGGTAGAGGTCAATCTTTATTTCCTGTCCAACGGCTGCTATGGTGCTAGTCATGGTGTAATTAAAGGGAATTTGTCATATTGTGACGTCATAGGTCAATGACCTTGAATGACCTTAACCCCAAAAATTAAGTTAACATTTCTTGGGAAGTTCTCACTATGACCTTTGGTCTGTTTTTAGTGTATTCTGGATTTCTTTGCGCTTAATTACGGCATTTCCGGATGAATACCCAGCACGGCTAATACTTAACCTTTATGACCTCTTTTGAACTTGACGATACTGACCTAGGTCAATTAAGATCAGTCATAATATATATTTCAATAGTTCCCACCCAGTCCCCAACCGGAGTGTTTCTAAGCCTCGTAGTTTCCGAGAGCTCAGGAGGCCTACCAGTCCCCCTCCAGTGTGCGTAAGTGTCGGACGTCTCTCCAGTGTGGGTGTTAATGAATGGGACATTGATTACACTTTATTGTTTTAAATACATCCTTACCCTCATGTCCGACCAATTCCACCATTGACACCTTTTTCGTGACCAGAGATGTTGATAGTTGCAGCGACGGCGGGCCGCGCTGGCGCACGAACCTTACAAAAGTGGGGATCAGGACGTTTGGGAGCTCAGAACTCGCTTTCTGTTAAAGTCTCCATTCTTTTTATTACTGAATCTTATAGAGAAAAGTATAAAGAGTAATATGAGCCTCAAAAAGATTAAAATAAGTCATAGGAAAATAGTTTTTTAATATATTTTGAAAAATTGAAGAATGAAAAATATATTTAAAATTTGATTTTTTGAATTATATTTCTCATGAGTTAGAATTCGTAATTCGTCCTTAAGATACCTAGATCAAGTTTTTATGGCATTTGTAGAAGCATACATGTAAAATTTCGTCTTTAAAAAAGACATCCAAGTGGGTATGGTCAAAATGCCTGAGACTATAATTTTCAAACCGTAAGTCAGGGAGGAAAATGAATACGAAAATCGTCATCATCTCCATCGATAGCCCTCTGACAAAAAATACACCGAAATCTGCGACATGAGGGTGTTATCGACTTGTCGATTTGTCGTGGAATGCCCCAACTGCCAGAAAATGATGTATTTACCTATGTCAAAAAGGTATCTTCAAGAAAACCCATGAACGAGAATATTTACATTGCGTCCCACATAAATGAATCACACCAAGGATAATTTTGACCCATCTGTTTCCACTGCAGCCTGCGCCATGACTTCTGGAGGCTTTTGCCATTGATAAATGACTTTGTTTGGTGGGATTTAATTTGGAAGAGCTTGCTCTCAAGACCATGCTGTTCTCTGAGTTTAATTCCATTGCATTGCTAATTATTTGCTTTTCTGGCTAGATGAAAATGTTTTCTCTGTCCGTTCACATTTCCTCAGGCATCTTTTTGGCTTAGCTGGGTCTCCTGGTCTTGCATCTCTCACATTTTTAACATTGTGATGTGCTGAACAGCTTATTTTCTAGACTATAATTTAACTGGAATGCAGGCTTTTTTCTAAGGCTAGGTATTTTGGGAACCCAGAGATTTTTCTATTCCATTTATTCTGCATACAGTAAAAAAATGTTACAGAGCATCTCCACTTGTCATTCCTGAACCCCACATAGCAAGGTGGGACTGTCCCTATGTCATGTAAGAAAGAAGGCCAGGGAGAGGCTGTCAGATATCTTGGTTAGAAGAAGCCAAGTAGTTGACTCCAAAAAGGCAAATTACATTTCCATTTCATTCAAATTCGAAGTTGAATTTACCTTCCTCAGGTTTTTGAAGCCATATGGGCTGTCAGGATCTTTCTTTGTCAATATTGTATGCCAGGGTTGTACCACAGAAGGGCAAGGTCATAGTTCAAGGTCATGCCAGCATTCTCAAGGCCATAGGTCATAGTACTTGTAGTGCAGTGGCGTTACCCAGAATGACATATATTATTGAAGGATGTCATAGTTAAGATAACTCAATGTTAATGTCATGGGTGGAGGTAAATTCTCCTTTCCCGCCAAATGTTTGCTATGGTGCTATTCATAGTATAATTATAGGGAATATATCATATTGTGATATCATAGGTCAATGACCTTGAATGACTCTTACCGCAAACATTTTTGGAAACATTTTTTTGGTATCTTCTCGCTATGACGTTAGTCCGTTTTTAGTACATTATGGATTTTTTGCGCTTAATCACGGCATTTCCCCATGTGTCTCCAGCAGGTCCAAGACCTCTTGACCACTTTAATGACCTCTTGTAACCTTGAAGTTATTGACCTAGTTCAATGAAAATTGGCAACTTTGTAGATCACCTTAGCCCCCACCCATCCTCCAACCGACCTTTTTCTAAATCTCTCAGTTTCAGAGATCTTCGGGGCCTACCAGCCCCCCTCCAGTGTATGTTAGTGCCAGACCCCTCTCTAGTATGGGTGTTAAGTTAAATACATGCAAGGGGATGGGTGACTTAGGGATGGCGCGTCTGTCTACTAAGCCACCAGTCCCGAATCCAAGTCCCGGTGGAGCCTCTGAATAAATCGATCTGATTCCTAGAATCCCTCCCAACAGGGTGAGAGTTGCCGACGCCATATAACGTATATTGCTGTTGGTGCGTCGTTAAACCTCAACAATTACACACGTACAGTGGACAGGGGTCTGACGTCAACGTGCAGTGGAGTGGGTCCTAAAGTGTCCTTCCCCTAATATCTCAAGAACCAAGAGGGTTAGAAAAACGCCCGTTTGGGGTTGTGGGAGCGACGGTTCTCTACAGTGCAAGCAAACTGGTGTGACCGCGCGATTGCGACGGTCTCAAAATATAGGTCTGACTTTGAAAGCCCATAAGTAAAGATTATTGACCGATTTTGAAAATTCCTCCACCAATCGACGCGCTCATGAATTCTCTCAAATGTGGTGAAGTAGCGTTGTCCGACGGCGAACGGTTCTCCGGCCACTTCGGAAAAATAGGTGGGGGCACTTTAGGACCCTCCCCTGCGCGTGTTAATGGGGTAGGTAAAAAGATTGCCAGCCATATGCGTATGCATTTTCCCAAAATACTTTGAAATCCATACAAAAAGTAAAATTCCTGCCTTGCCCTTGTGCTACCCATTGTCGTGGAACCTGGGTGTCCTTACTGTTCCGTGTACGCTTTTGAAGGATTTCGTGAGAACTGATTGAGAACAATGTCAATCAGTCATCACTCAGTCAGCCACCGCATTATCAAACGTTGTACATGTGAGTAAAAAAAGTTAGTGTGGATTGGGGTGCTAGGGTCAAAAACCGAAACATACGTGTTACACAATTTATGGACTGCCCGTTTGTTTTGAAATTGAAAGTCCTGCTGGTTCGTCTTTTCTAGACTCGCCTTCTATCTCATTGATGCCTGTCACTCGTTGAAGCCAGTTCTTAGGTCTATTCTAACCCGTTTAGTTAAGTAGCACCCTGCTACACCGAACGCCATGTTTTCGGTCATCGATCTGCTACATTTTAGAAGTACCCCGCCCACTGTACCGGCGCGTGTTGAAGATTATCATGCAGCACTGTTAATGGTCATGCAATTTTGATATTACATTGATAGGAGCAAAGTATCTCAGCATGTTGTGAGAAATTCCTCAATGGTTCAGAACAGCTAAATCGCATTCAGTGCCCAACAAGGTCAATGTTTGACCAAACAAGTTTGAGTGCTGTAGTGTTCCAGCTAAATCTGTACCTGTTGAAAATACAAAGCTGGCTTCAAAACTGTCCACGTTTGTGTTATCTGCTCATATTCCTTGTGTTTTAATAGTTTCCTAAAGTGTTTGTTATGTTTTCCATGTAACCATACACTGTTCATTAGATAAGTATTTAAGTGACCCTGAATATTTTCCAGATTCATGCATTTGTGTAAGATTGATAATCTTACAACTTGTATGCTCGAACCGCAGAAATTGTAAGCTATAATTCAGCACCTGTCCTCCATGACGGTAAGTAATCAGCTGTTAAAAACAATGTGCCCTTAATTTCCGGATATATTTGGTGATAGAATGAACCCGCTAGTTTCTCCAATAAATAATGAGCAAATTAAGATACAGATATTTGAAAGACGCTACCTTAGGCTCACTTATTTAGCGAGTAGGGGCACAAATGGCGCTCTTCCCAGGCCGTCGGTGGGCACACGCAGGCCCGGTGCCTGGGTGGTGCAGGTGCTGAGGAGGTAGCCCAGAGCCTGCGGTCAGGAGCAGAAAGACACAGGGTGCAACCCCGTCTGTTGACAGCAAAGCTGCTGGCATGTGGCTCTCGGAGAGGGCACGATCGGAACCTGTTTGGCTTTTCGATGCAGCAGCAGGCACGAGGGCCCACACCCCCACCGCTTGAAGGTGCTCCGCCCGGGGGCCCCTCTTACATGTTGTTATTGTTATTGAGTAACGAGAGGTACTAATTTGTATTGCTGGGGGTCGGCGTAAGGGGCTGAATTGAACTGACTTTCTTATAATACAAAAAAACTAGTTTTTCTCTTCTGGGATGGTCTTAGATGTGAGGTTTTACACACATGAGAAACTTTTTAATTTTCTTATGCTTTCTGGGAACACTTGACGCTAATTTCAAGTGAATTTGGGCGTGAGGATGAAGCAGTGCCCCTGGACGATCTTATGGCACATGAATGTGGTGTTTGTTTTGTTAAAATGTGAATCTGGAGTTCGTTGTTCATAAGTGTGTGTCTACAGCACTTGCTTTGGGGCGCAATCAAAGTGACGATGAGAAACGAGCTCACAGAAACGTATTTCTCCCAAAAGCTCTAAACATTGTTTTTGTGATTGGCTGCTATATGACCTTACCAGGCTGGTGCGCCTCCTAAACCCAAATAACTAACATTATTTTTGCGCAAAATGCATGTTAGTGGACCACATTTTGTAACCTAGTAAATTAGCCAGACATGTTTCAGGTGATGAGCCATGGCTGACAAGCCCAAGTTGAAGAACAACAAGGATGTTGCATGTTTCTTCCTCACGAAGCACTCATGGAAAGGAAAGTAAGTGCTGTGATCTCTGATCCCACCTTTCGGGCACTTCACGAGTCTATGTATCTGCAGTCAATATTAATAAGATATGCAGTCTTCATATGTGTGGCTTATCTAAACCATGACGATAAGTTAAATCATATCAGACCTCCAGCTTTCCCTAGGTAGATTCTTATCTACTAGTCATTGTGGCTGCGTTGTGGTCCTCAAATGTGAGAGACGGCAATAGTCGGGTGCCATTCAGCGCTGGGCGCAATAATGTGTGGAGCACAGAGGATATAAGCTGCAAATGACGCTGTCGTTTCCCCTCGCCTGCTCCTCGTGCGCAGGTTCTGACGCTGTTGTTTCCTTCGCTTCCTCCTGGTGCGCAGGTTACCTGACACTGTTGTTTCCCCTCGCCTCCTCCTCGTGCCGAGGTTCTGACGCTGTTGTTTCCTTCGCTTCCTCCTGGTGCGCAGGTTCCGGCGCATCTTCGCCATCGGCTCGGCCGGCGTGTCCACCTACAACCCCAGCTCGATGGAGGCCACCAACCAGTGGCGGCACGAGGACTTTCTGGGCGTGGTGCCGGCCGGCCGCGCCGCCTCGCCGCACGAGTTCACTATCCTGGTGCGCAAGGGCAAGAAGTCGGAGACGATGCGCTTCTCGTCGGAGCACCGCGCCGAGCTGATCACGGAGACGCTGCGCTACCGGCACAGCTTCGGCGAGCCGCAGGAGGAGGCCTTCGTGAGTGGGAGTGTGGGGTGGTGGGTGTTGTTGAGGTGGGGAGGGAGCGGTTGCGGGATGGCGTCGTGAATGGCAGGTGGTGTAGGTATTGTTGGTTTAGGCTGTTCAACGGGACTGTATCGTGCTGTGGGAGGCTGGTTTTAAAAGGTGCTGTATCGGCTGTTGGTTTGTTTATTTGGTGTTTACCGGCAACATGTGGCCCCAGCTACATATCGACAGATAAAGCGCTCCTAACATGGATACTACACTTGCCCGCTGTTTTTCGGTAACTCGTCCCACTTCTCATCTAATAACATTCAGTTTGAAGATTATATATTCACATCCTTTTTGCGTTGCACTGTGCTGACAAATGTGTCAAACGACTGGATACATACATACAAACACTAAACTATTTTTGTAATAACATTGTAAAACGACATCATTGTGTGGCACGATCAGAGCAAAACCTCTAGGATCGTTTAAGTCACTCTTCGAGCTGTGTAGCACATGGTTAGTCATAACGCATAATTCACTCACATACGCACAAGCATGCGTACAGACAACGCTCTCGCGCCTGTTAGCCCCTTGTCATCATCATCATCATCATCATTATCATCATCATCATCATCATCATCATCAACATCAACATCAACATCACTCCCTTCGTTTCGCAGCGGTGTAACGCGTACAAGCACCACTGGTCGGAGCAGCGGGTTCCGGTCTGCCTGGAGGCGGGTCCCTGCTCGCTGGAGCAGCGTGACGCTGCCGACGGCAGACTGCTGGCCTGCTACCACTACAAGGACCTGGAGGCGGTGGCCACGGTCTCCGACTACCCGGGCGGCTTCGTGGTGGTCTGCGGACGTTTCGGCAGGGATGGTGAGCTGCGCTGGTGAAGGAGAGGGGGGGTTTTGGTGCTGCGGGCGCTTCTGCTGGATGGTGCGTGGTGGTGATGGATGGGGGTTGTATGGTGCTTCGCAGGCTTTGGTAGGATTTTATTCATGAGCTATCTTTCATGTTTTTGTTAGTGTTGTTATTTTGCTTTCATAAGTTTGTATGGTGATTCTGCCTGTAAATGGCAAGACCATAAGAGATCCCAAAGTGTATTAGTGCTGTTGTAATTTCACATGCGACCGCTAGTGTCGGCGTGTGTACCGGCACGAGACCGCCTGCGCCGCCTGCCCTTGCCGTCGCCGCCGCCGCTGACCTTGTGTGCCGTGCGGTGCAGCACCTGTTCGCCTCGGAGAAGCGCGACACGCTGCTGCGCGTGATGACGGATCGGGCGGCGCGCGGCGTGGGCGTCAACGTCACCGTCCGCAAGGAGCCCGTCTCCCTCAGCCACTTCACAGAGTTCCGACTGGGCCAGTACAGGTCGGTAGAGCTGAGGAGTGGAGTGCGTCGAAGAGGAGGAGACAGTGTGGAAAGTGTGACATCTTGCATGCAGTTTGCACTGTATGGCTTTGAATGCAGTTTGTACTAATACTTCATGCTATTTAAGTACCTGACAAAGTGGTTTGTTGCGTATGAAGTCGCAGGTCAAACCTGGGACTGTCGAAGAACTGTTATGTATTTATTGTATTGCATAGGGTGATATTTTCTGTATACATGATGTACTTTTTATTTAGCACTTCCTTTTAGAATAGCGCTTCCATGGACGGGTCCTAGTGACTCTGACTGCGGGCTTTATACAGACCGCCAGTGATAAAAGCGAGAATTCACCAGATACTCTATAGTCTCGCATTACTATCCAACCGATTCCCCCCGTTTGTCCCCCGCCCCGTTTCTGCTATTCCCGACGCGTACATCCCCGTGACCGGCTCTGCGCCTGCGCCGGCAGCTCGGACGAGCACCTGACCTCCATGGCCGAGTTCACGGTGCACAAGCAGACGTCGCGCTGTCCGGACCCGGTGCGGCGCACCCTCTGCCTCACCGAGACCTGCCTGCTGGAGCGCGACCCGGCCACCTACTCCGTGTGCACGCTGCGGCCGCTCAGTCACGTGTTCGCGCTGGTGCGGCACCAGGAGTCGCCGCAGACGCTGGCGGTGGAGTACACCGACGGCCGGGTTCGCACCTACGTCAGCACCGACCGGTGAGCCCGCGCCGCCGGCGGACCGGTGGGGAGGAGAGCGGCAGAGGGTCTGACTGTCTGGCCGACGTGTTTAGGATCCAGCGCTGAAGTTTGTGTCTTATTTTCCTCCAAAGCTTCTCGCTTATAGATACGAGTTGAAATCGGATTTTTTTAGACAAGATGGTTTTTCTGTGTCTACGCGGGGTTTGATTGGGTGATGTAATGCACTATTCGATTTTTTGGGGGCGCATTGCCTGTGTTTTTTTAGAATTTATAGATACAGTACGAGGCCGTGGTGAAAGACTTGGCGCAGCAGCGATAAGGACGATACAATTATTAAAATTTCTGAATGTCAAGCTCTGACGCTCCCAGTCTATTATGACGCATAGCACAGTACCACCAGTACCACTGTGTTCTGTGCGCAGTGACTCGCTGCTGGCGTCGCTGCTGGACAGCGTGCGTGCCGCCGGCAACGTGGACGTGCACGTGCGCTCCACGCCCACCCCGCGCGGCTACCGGCTGGGCCCGCTCTACACTCCTGTCGACGAAGAGGTGGAGTCCATGCATCTCAAGTGAGTGTGCTCCCTTCAGCTGATGGTGTGTGGACACCTCGCTTGTTCCGGGGTCTGTTGACACCGGAAAGGATCAGCTTGAATCCTATCAGAAATGATGCTGAGCTGTGGATGTATGAAGGTGAAGAATGTGCCCCGCTAGAAGTAGATACTATGGGTTATATCATGCGCGGTTTTTCTATCGTTTGCCACGAAGGGGCACTGCTAGGTGATGTATTATCTTGTGCCCTGTGTCCGATGTAGTCCACCTCACCCTGTGGGGTTACTGACCGCGTCACGAGCCCCGTCCTCCGTGCCTCCTGTTACATATTGAACCTGCTGCTGTGCATGCAGGCTACTGCAACAGCAGCCAGCGTCGTGGTCTGTCAGCGAGGCTGTGGCCAGGTTCAACGCCAACGTGTCCTACAGCGGCCTCATCCACGCCGTCACCGGTGACGTAAGCAGACATGCCGGCTGTGGTGGATGTACCTGGGCCGTCTGGCTCAGAAAAGAACTCAACAAACTATGTCAATCCTCAAGCGGCAGTAGTCGTTTTCTGTATTTTTCACTTACGTACCTGTTAAGCTAAATCTCATTATTGTGGGGCGAATGAAAACATATCTTGGCATGTATGCGTTCTTTAGTATTGACTAACTGCAGTTGAGTTCTTTACAGTCCTCACTTCGTTCCGTGTGCCCTCGCACAGAGTCTGTTTGCCGAGAACAAGGAGCGACTGATCACGGCGGCGCTGCAGTCGCTGCTGAAGAGCGAGGGCGACCAGACCTCGCTGCCGGCCACCGTGGTGGAGGCTCAGTTCCACGCGCTGCGTCGACTCGTCGCCAGCAAGGCCGGCTTCGCCGCCTTCACTCCAGCTACCCGGGTGGGCTTCAGAGGATGAGTTCTGAACAGGGGATGCCTGGCTTAGTGGTATAGCACCTGCATTCTGAGCTACGGGTCTCTGGTTCGTGTCCTGGCAGAGCCTCTGAATTAGTTAGTCTAATCCTCTAGATCCCTCCCAACAGGGTGAGAGTTGACGACACCATATAACCGTGGCAATTAGTGCGTCGTTAAAGCCCAACAATTCTTATTATTGTTCTGAACAGGGACGGCTTGCTAGCGAAAAATGTAGACAATCGTCATCAACCCACTATTGGTCGTCTTGTGACGAGTTTACACGGCCTTTTGTTTTCGTCATGACATTATCTATGGATAATTATTCTGCTGTTACTCCCACCCCGGAGTGGTCATCTACATGTGAACGTCCTAAATAACCATTCATTCTCTCTCACTGACAAGTTCCCTGGTGAACAATCCAGCCTCTGCGCTCGCGCGTGACCCGGCTGCCCCGCGGCGCCGCAGGTTTCGGGAGCAGATCGGCCTCAAGGTGGTGCGAGCGCTAAAGCGCGACTCGGACGCCGTCACGCACGCGGCGTTGGACATGCTGGCCGCCCTGCTGCAGCCCATGCACGCCGACTACGATCTCAAACAGGAGCAGCTCAACAAGACCAGCCTGCTCAGCTCCAAGTCCTTCCTGGAGAAGCTGCTGGACGTGTGGTCGGCCCACGTGGTATGTCCGGCGAATGGTGTTTCAGTTTTATCGCAAACTTTCAGCCTTTATTGGCTTTGTTGACTGTGTTATTTACTAACAAGAGTATGTTATTTTTCTTTTTTGTACACTTTTGGTGTCCAGTCATCCATGTCAAGGGCTGCAGCCATGCCTGCAATTTTTCTGCGACGCGTCTCTTTTCAGTATTAGTTTTGTACTGGCCTATGACCTTTAATCGAGTTTGAATTAGCTCCCTCTGTACTCTCAGTATTGCAAGTACCGTACAGAGGAAAAGGACATATCCAGTGTATATGCAATTAGAGGTACCATTGTTTCGTTTCCACGGTAGGTGACAGGTGTTGGGTATCAAAACACTCAGTTCCTCTTCCCTTTGACCCTCGGTACATAATGAGCCGTATTGCAGCTTCATTCTCCACGGTGTCTGGGCACAGATGCCTTATATTGTAGACCCGTCCTCCCCAAAGCTTCAGAACATGGTTGCACTGTATTGTAACCACCCCTCCCCCTCCCTTGCGTCGCGTCATGGGATGGATGCACTCTTTTGTATCCACTCCTCCTCATAGCATCAGGGCAGATGTGCGCTGCATTGTAACTATCTCTACATATGATCAGGGCACAGGTGCGTTGTATTGGGAGCACCCCTCCCCGTAGCGCCAGGGCATGGATGCGCTGTAGTATGAACACCCCTTCTCATAGCGTCAGGGCACGGCTGCCTTTTACTGTAACCTCTTCCTCGCCATGGCGTCAGAGTGCGGGTGCGCCGTGTTGTAACGCTCCCCCTCTGCACCGGCGTAAGAGTGCGCCGTGCTCTGACCTCTCGTGGCCGGCAGCGCCAGGGCACGGGGGCGCTGGTGGTGTCGGCGTTCCTCGACTTCCTCACCTACGGCCTGTGTGCACCGTACAGCGAGACCACCGACGGCGCCCAGTTCGACAGCATGCTGGAGCTGGTCGCTGAGCGAGGCCGCAGTCTCTTCAAACTCTTCCTGGTGAGTCCCGGCGGACGGCAGGCTCGACGTGGTAACAATATCGACGAAATCAACGTTTAAACCTACTGCCACTGTGCAAAATGCAGTTTTATACTGCGTCTTCATTGTAATGAATATAAAGCTTCAGCAGTCACACTGTGACGTAGGCTTCAGTGGGCGGTGTTTGACCTCGGGTACGTCTGTGGCTGGGCAGCACCCATCGCTGGCGATAGTGAAAGGTGCCGGACTGGTGATGCGGGCCATCATCGAGGAGGGCGACGCCGCCACCGCTCAGCGTATGCAGGTCCGAGCCGCGCCATGTGAACCGGCCTACAGTGTGGAGGAGAATGGGAGGAAAATCATCTGTGCCTGAAGAAGACGGTGCATTTTGTTACGTGAATACGTTTTTTTCACCGTTTGCCATAGACAGCAGTTTCAATCTCCCCGTCGTATGCAAAGAAATGAAAGCTCGCTGGCTCACATACGTGTTTTGCCCTCACTCGCCTTATCTCTGTAAATTAGCCTGAGAAATTTTATCAGCTGTGCCTCGTTCGACTGTGTCCCTCCCGCTCCGCCCGTTTGCTTGACGTCCCTCGCCGCTCCTGGCCAGGACCTGGCGCTGGCGGAGGGCGCGCTGCCCCGGCACCTGCACACGGCACTATTCACGCAGTCAGCTGACGGCCGGCTGCTGACGCACCGTCAGCTGAGCCGCCAGCTGATCACCCTCTGGTCCACCGGGCACGCCACTGCGTCGGCCCTGCTGGCCAGGACTGTGGTGAGCTGTTGTGGCTGTGATGGTCAGACTCATCTACGAATGTGTTTACATGATATCCACCTGGCGGTGTTTGTGCCGGTATTGCCTCACTCTCGCGCCTCGGTGTCCAGCCGCCGGGCCTGCTGGCGTTCCTGGACTCGGACGATGCTGTGCCGGCGGACGACGTGGAGCGGCTGAACACGCGGGATAACCTGCAGCTGGCCAACCAGCAGACGGGCCGGCCGGCCAACCCGCACCTGCGCGCTCTGAACCAGCAGCTGCGTACCGCCGAAAAATTCCTGGAGAAACAGGTGGAGGTGAGAATCTGGTGAGGGTGACGGGCTTACTTCTGATGACGGTGAGGAAACAACCGGCCAAAATGTGGCCATGCCCGGTCTGGATGTCTTTTGCCGTTCCGTGCTGCTCTGACCACTGTACGTCTGCGCTCCCCAGGTGGCGTTGCAGCACTGGCGGACCAGAATGGGGTACGAGAAGACCAACGAGGAGCGCATGCGCGAGCGGCCGGTGGTGCTGCGGCGGCGGCGCGAGCGTCTCAAGTGCGAGCGCAACTGGCGCCTCTTCTACTACCAGTTCTGCCGCGACCACGCTCTTCCTCACCTCATCTGGAACTTCAAAGTGGGACATCCGTCCGGGGGCGCAGGGGGCGGTTCGGTTTGCTTGTGTACTGGAAAGAAGAGTATAAGTCTGACCGCATAACAAACCACGCAGCCACTTTAGGCTTTTTGATTCTTTTGATCCGAATGGATTTGGAAAACGTGTTACTTATGATGTGGAAGGAGTGCGCGAGGCTGTCGCACCAGGGAGAATGTGCGTAACCTGAGGTGCGGTGGGCAGACTCGGGAGGAGCTGCGGGAGGCGCTGGAGAACGAGATGCGGAACTTCGGCACGGACCGCGAGCTGGGCGGCGGCGTGGACATCTCCTGGAACCACGCAGAGTTCGAGGCAAGCGGCCGCACCGGCGCCTCGGCTGGATACGCTTACTACCGCCGAAGTGTTCAGAGAAGTCTCCAGCGCATTGTTTGTCCTGTTTTTTTATTAAGTTTCACATGGTGACCGTGGTTCTGCGATGACAGATGGCTTCTGCCCTGCAGGTCCACTACCACTGCCTGCAGGACGAGATTCAGATAGGCGACTACTACTTGCGGATTCTGCTGGAACAGGACGAGACCAACCAGCTGCCCGACTCGCCCATCAGAAAATCGTGAGCCGTCAGCTAGGAACGCTGCAACAGTGTTTTGGATTTGCTTACGTGGCTTTTACCTGTCCGTACTTGCATTACATGGGGCCGGGCGCTTATGAATGGTACGCTCGCGTTAGAAGCGAACACTCCACTTGTTCTGAGTAATTGTCGGGAAAAATCTTATGATAGCAGACAAGCCTGGCCTTTTATTATTCTCAGTCTAATCATTATTACCGTTAATGCTCCCGTTTCATGATCGTCACCCCTTTTAGAACCTCCGCCAGTTTTCAGAATTGAGCAACAAATGCTTCAGTATTATATCACGCTCTCCCCGTCTGGCCGGATGAGACTTCCATCTAACCCCTTGCCTTCACCTACGTCTTCAGGTTCGAGTTCTTCAGCGACCTCTATCACCGCTTTCTGCTGACTCCGAAGGTCGCCATGAAGTGCATGTGCCTGCAGGCGATGGCCATCGTGTACGGAAAACACCACGCCGAGATCGGACACTTTGGCGACACCAAGTACATCGTCAGCATGCTGGAGAGGGTAGGTGCTGCCGGCTGGTTCACCGGGTAGATCGCTTCCATTTGTCCCTTTATTAGCTCCCATTTCATGGTGCAATCACGCCGGGCGTCCCGGAATGAGAACCAGTCTTGGCGCGATGTTTTTTTCTTTTAACCAGTGAGAGCGCCGATGTGGGACACGTGTGATGGCGTGATATATCCGTGTAGAGTTTGTTCCGAGGGCTCCTGTCCAAGCTGATGGTGAGGTTGCGTGCGACGCGTTGGTGATTCCACAGAGGTCTCGTCTCCTGCTGACGATTACCAACGGCATTAGCTGGTAGCCCTGAGGTAACTTGTGAACCGTGCCACTTTCAAGTTCAGGTGAATGAGTAGAACTATTTTTTAGAACCTTGCGTTACTGGACTTGTGACTTTCGGGATGACCGTTTGTATCGGATATCTCCTAAGCAAGTCTTAGCACGTCATTCTCAGTACACGCAATTATTTTCTTCTTTAATGCCCTTGTCTTAATGTCCTCATTTTTGTATGATACTTTTTCGTTTACATGTCCAAGCCCACTGTGTCAAAATCCTTTACTTTGGCAAGGTCAGATTTACTTTTTAGATTCTGTCGGATCGATCACTGCAGTTGGGGGCGGTAGTACAAGGAGGTCTCGAAATAGTGTTGCCTGCGAAAACAGTTTTAGTCAGGTTACTATCCTACGATGCGCATTCTTTGCAAAAAGAACATTTCTCTGAGATATGTGAGTTAAAAAATATGTTTGACGAAGATATGTGCGCAGAGATGCCTTATGACTATATCAATGGGAATGCTACCTACAAAGCGAAATCATTTCTACAGAGAAATGCGATACCACCAAATGGGTAGGGAATATATAATATCTATTTTTCTAGTGTACGTCTGCGGCTCATCATACAGCCCACCGTCCCCGCAGTATGCGCACTCTGCCGGATTCCAGTTGACTAAACATCGCTTTCCCAAACCATACATACCCAGTAGAGTTCAAGCTAACTAAATGCCGTTTTTCCACGCTGTGCGGTGTTTCAGTCCACCCATTGTCGCCGTTGCGTCCACAGTGCACGGATCGGGCCGAGCGCGACCGGCTGGTGTTGTTCCTGAGCAAGCTGATTCTGGACCGTCGCAACGTCAAGGACATCCTGGACGCCGGCGGTGTGAAGGTGCTCTCCGATCTGGTCACTCTCTCCCACCTGCACACCAACAGGTCGGGCTCCGGGCGGGCTGAGGGCGGGCTGGTGAGAGTCGGGCTTGTTGGCGTCACTCTGCTGGTATATGGGTGCTTGGTTACTACTGAAGCATCTAAATCCAAAGCACAACCTCCTAGCTTTGAGCAAATGGTCGACAGCTTCTGCAGGGGTGTTTAAGACTACAAAACCCATCGTTGGTGTGAATATGATGTGCTGTTTCAGTTGTAATCTCCGTTATATTTCGTGTATTGCTGGTTGGCCCATGCCGCGGACGTCGCCAGCTCCGGGCGTGTTTACCACCTGTCCGCCGGGTGCGCGGCAGGGCGTACGTACCCGCCCAGTCCAACGTACTCGAGTACGGCAACAACGACTCGGAGGTGGGCGAGTGCGAGTGGTACTTCAAATCGCCCGACGGCGACAAACAGGAGCGACAGGGACCCTACAGCTTTAAACAGGTGCTGTGGTCTGGGTTCTGTGGGCTCTCACCATGGATTGTTAGCGTCATCTGTCTTTCAGTTGTAAGCTATCACTGAACGAACAACAGGGTGTTTTGCAGTGCATGCTTTTGCCAGTGCAGACAGGCAGACCTAAAACAGTGAGAATATGAGGATTTTATTGAATATATATCCTATAATAATTTATCTGTATCCGTTTAGTTAGGAGTCCTTTGTGATAGGAGGAGCGCTTATCTGTCATCTCTCTTCAAGTGCAGCAGCGCTGGAGGAAGCATACTGACTCTTTCCTTTCATATGTGTTGGTTCTGGGGAACAATATACCGACTCGCCATGTCCTCAAACGACGCGTTAGTTCCGGGAGGAATCACACTGGCTTCTTTCTCTTCAGCCGGGAGACAATATACCGACTCGCCATCTCCTCACACGCCGCGTTAGTTCTGTGAGGAGGCACCCTGACTGCCTCCTCTCCTGCAGATGCGCCAGTTCTGGGAGGAGGGGGTGCTGTCGGCGCGCTCGCGCTGCTGGGCCCAGGGCATGGACGGCTGGCGGAGTCTGCAGGCCGTACCGCAGCTGCGCTGGTCCCTGCTGGCCACCGGTGCCGCCGTCTTAAACGAGACCGACCTGGCCGTCACCATCCTCAACATCCTCATCAGCATGTGCGACTACTACCCCAGCCGGTGGGTGGCCCGGCCATAGAGCAGCCAGAAAACTGTTCTGTCTCGGCTACCACCTGGAAAAAAATTATGGGTGTGGTGTGGCAGGGACGATGGCTCTGTGATGGGTGTGGTGTGGCAGGGACGATGGCTCCGGCCCTCTGTGATGGGTGCAGTGTGGCAGGGACGATGGCTCTGTGATGGGTGCGGTGTGGCAGGGACGATGGCTCCGGCCCTCTGTGATGGGTGCGGTGTGGCAGGGACGATGGCTCTGTGATGGGTGTGGTGTGACAGGGACGATGGCTCTGTGATGGGTGTGGTGTGACAGGGACGATGGCTCCGGCCCTCTGTGATGGGTGTGGTGTGGCAGGGACGATGGCTCTGTGATGGGCGTGGTGTGGCAGGGACGATGGCTCCGGCCCTCTGTGACGGGTGCGGTGTGGCAGGGACGATGGCTCTGTGATGGGCGTGGTGTGGCAGGGACGATGGCTCCGGCCCTCTGTGATGGGCGTGGTGTGGTAGGGATGATGGCTCTGTGATGGGCGTGGCGTGGCAGGGACGATGGCTCTGTGACGGGTGCTGTGTGGCAGGGACGATGGCTCTGTGACGGGTGCTGTGTGGCAGGGACGATGGCTCTGTGATGGTTGTGGTGTGACAGGGACGATGGCTCCGGCCCTCTGTGACGGGTGCGGTGTGGCAGGGACGATGGCTCTGTGATGGGCGTGGTGTGGCAGGGACGATGGCTCTGTGATGGGCGTGGTGTGGCAGGGACGATGGCTCTGTGATGGGCGTGGTGTGGCAGGGACGATGGCTCTGTGATGGGTGTGGTGTGGCAGGGACGATGGCTCCGTGATGGGCGTGGTGTGGCAGGGACGATGGCTCTATGACGGGTCTGGTGTGGCAGGGACGATGGTTCTGTGACGGGTCTGGTGTGGCAGGGACGATGGCTCTGTGACGGGTCTGGTGTGGCAGGGACGATGGCTCTGTGACGGGTCTGGTGCGGCAGGGACGATGGCTCTGTGACGGGTCTGGTGTGGCAGGGACGATGGTTCTGTGACGGGTCCGGTGTGGCAGGGACGATGGCTCCGGCCCTCTGTGACGGGTCTGGTGTGGCAGGGACGATGGTTCTGTGACGGGTCTGGTGTGGCAGGGACGATGGCTCTGTGACGGGTCTGGTGCGGCAGGGACGATGGCTCTGTGACGGGTCTGGTGCGGCAGGGACGATGGTTCTGTGACGGGTCTGGTGCGGCAGGGACGATGGCTCCGGCCCTCTGTGATGGGTATGGTGCGGCAGGGACGATGGCTCTGTGATGGGTATGGTGTGGCAGGGACGATGGCTCTGTGACGGGTCTGGTGCGGCAGGGACGATGGCTCTGTGACGGGTCTGGTGTGGCAGGGACGATGGTTCTGTGACGGGTCTGGTGTGGCAGGGACGATGGCTCCGGCCCTCTGTGATGGGTATGGTGCGGCAGGGACGATGGCTCTGTGATGGGTATGGTGTGGCAGGGACGATGGCTCTGTGACGGGTGTGGTGTGGCAGGGACGATGGCTCTGTGACGGGTCTGGTGCGGCAGGGACGATGGTTCTGTGACGGGTCTGGTGCGGCAGGGACGATGGCTCTGTGACGGGTCTGGTGCGGCAGGGACGATGGTTCTGTGACGGGTCTGGTGCGGCAGGGACGATGGCTCTGTGACGGGTCTGGTGCGGCAGGGACGATGGTTCTGTGACGGGTCTGGTGCGGCAGGGACGATGGCTCTGTGACGGGTCTGGTGCGGCAGGGACGATGGTTCTGTGACGGGTCTGGTGCGGCAGGGACGATGGCTCTGTGATGGGTATGGTGTGGCAGGGACGATGGCTCTGTGACGGGTCTGGTGCGGCAGGGACGATGGCTCTGTGACGGGTCTGGTGCGGCAGGGACGATGGCTCTGTGACGGGTCTGGTGCGGCAGGGACGATGGCTCTGTGACGGGTCTGGTGTGGCAGAGACGATGGCTCTGTGACGGGTGTGGTGTGGCAGGGACGATGGCTCTGTGACGGGTCTGGTGCGGCAGGGACGATGGTTCTGTGACGGGTCTGGTGCGGCAGGGACGATGGCTCTGTGACGGGTCTGGTGCGGCAGGGACGATGGTTCTGTGACGGGTCTGGTGCGGCAGGGACGATGGCTCTGTGATGGGTATGGTGTGGCAGGGACGATGGCTCTGTGATGGGTCTGGTGCGGCAGGGACGATGGCTCTGTGACGGGTCTGGTGCGGCAGGGACGATGGTTCTGTGACGGGCGTGGTGCGACAGGGACGATGGCTCTGTGACGGGTCTGGTGCGGCAGGGACGATGGCTCTGTGACGGGTCTGGTGCGGCAGGGACGATGGCTCTGTGACGGGTCTGGTGCGGCAGGGACGATGGCTCTGTGATGGGTATGGTGTGGCAGGGACGATGGCTCTGTGACGGGTCTGGTGCGGCAGGGACGATGGCTCTGTGATGGGTATGGTGTGGCAGGGACGATGGCTCTGTGATGGGTCTGGTGCGGCAGGGACGATGGCTCTGTGACGGGTCTGGTGCGGCAGGGACGATGGTTCTGTGACGGGCGTGGTGCGACAGGGACGATGGTTCTGTGACGGGCGTGGTGCGACAGGGACGATGGCTCTGTGACGGGTCTGGTGCGGCAGGGACGATGGCTCTGTGACGGGTCTGGTGCGGCAGGGACGATGGCTCTGTGACGGGTCTGGTGCGGCAGGGACGATGGCTCTGTGACGGGTCTGGTGCGGCAGGGACGATGGCTCTGTGACGGGTCTGGTGCGGCAGGGACGATGGTTCTGTGACGGGTCTGGTGTGGCAGGGACGGTGGCTTTGTGGCGGGTCTGGTGCGGCAGGGACGGTGGTTCTGTGACGGGTGCGGTGTGGCAGGGACGATGGCTCTGTGATGGGTGTGGTGTGGCAGGGACGATGGCTCTGTGATGGGTGTGGTGTGGCAGGGACGATGTCTCTGTAACGGGTCTATGTGGTGTGGCAGGGACGATGGCTCTGTGACGGGTCTGGTGCGGCAGGGACGATGTTTCTGTGACGGGCCTGGTGTGGCAGGGACGATGGTTCTGTGACTGGTCTGGTGCGGCAGGGACGATGGTTCTGTGACGGGTCTGGTGCGGCAGGGACGCTGACGGCTCGGTGATCCGGCCGCTGCCGCGGGTGAAGCGGCTGCTGAGCGACCCCGGCTGTCTCCCGCACATTGTACAGCTGCTGCTCACCTTCGACCCCATTCTGGTGGAGAAGGTCGCCACCCTGCTCACTGCCGTCGTCAAGGTAACGCGTCACTCAGTCCTTACCGCCGTCGTCAAGGTAACGTGTTACTCTGAGTCCCTGCTGTCGTCGTCTAGGTAACGTGTTACTCTGAGTCCCTACTGTCGTCGTCAAGGTAACGTGTTACTCTGAGTCCCTGCTGTCGTCGTCTAGGTAACGCGTCATGGTATTCATTGCTATCAAGATGAATTGCGGCGCGGGGAGGTCAATGACTTTTTGGCTTCTGCATGTTTGCTTTCTGTACCTTGTGCTCTTTGCTCTGGAGAACATGCAATTACGTACAGGTTTTAGCTCGTTGATGAACCATGCGGACGGTAGAAATAACTGTATCAATTTATTTTGTTTGTTTGAAACGGTCCTATTCGTGACCGTATAGTGTCAGTCGAAAATCGATAGCCTATCTTCTCTCTGGATACTTTTGCATTGAGTTCATTATTTTAGCCAGCTTTCGAGCAGAATGCCTCATGGTCTCCAGGACAACCCGGTGTCGTCCAAGATGTACCTGACGGGCGTCTACTTCTTCATCCTGATGTACACGGGGTCGAACGTGCTTCCCATCGCCAACTTTCTGCAGCTGACCCACACCACGCAGGCCTTCCGGTCGGAGGAGGTGGGCGCGTCGCCGGCAGTGGAGGGCCTCTGCGCCCGCTTGTATATTGCATATGATGAAGAAAGGATAAAGGAGTACAATCCTTGTTGCCCATTTTTTTTCATCAGGCACACTTTGTGGCTTCTGAAAGATTTAAGGTTTATAACCTGATACTTTGCTGGAAGAAAATTGATTGAATTTTGTTTTGATGGTTGTATATTTTGTTCGTTTATTATATATTCGTATATTCAGCTCGCATGTTCAGCTCGTATATTCAGATCAAAACATGTCTCGTGCTTGCGACTTTTCGCGTCATGTCCCTACAAGTGTTGGAGGATGGACACAGCACAGATTTCTCCCCGCTGGCTCTCACCGTGCTCGTGTGGCATGTGAATTGTTTGCCCAGTCAGAATCTATCTACCAGAACCTGTCCTCGTGTAGCACGGCTGAGGTGCAGCTGACGTGTGGTGTGGCGGTTGTCAGAGCGGCAGCCTGTCCTCGTGTAGCAGGGCTGAGGTGTAGCTGACGTGTGGTGGGGCGGTTGTCAGAGCGGCAGTGACCTGATGCAGCGCAGCATCCTGGGCCAGCTGGTGCCCGAGGCCATGGTCTGCTACCTGCACAACTACGGGGCCGACAAGTTCGCGCACATCTTCCTGGGCGAGTTCGACACGCCCGAGGTGATCTGGAACAGCGAGATGAGGTGCGTGTTGGACGGAAGCGGGAGCGGGGTAAACCGAGGCTGGGCACTCGCTGCAGGCCCGAGGTAGTGGTACCGGTCGGGGAACTTTTGGCGTATTCGTTGAGTAAATGTAAACTGATTTAGATGACCTTTGATGGCCAGAGTTCCTGAATTTATTTAAAACAATTGTTTCTCGTTGCTCCCGCCTGGGTACCGCTTCAGCCTGCCTTCGAGTGGACGTGTTCACAGACTGAGACTGACTGAATGCGTGCCCGGCCCGAGTCGCCGCCTGATTGGCTCGATGATGATTGGAGTTTTAAGGCACTGCAGCTGCGGAGGGTATACGTGACGCTTGATTGGCTGGTGTGTCCGCCAGAAAGATGATGATCGGTCGGATCGCGGCGCACCTGGCCGACTTCTCGCCGCGGCTGCGCTCCAACACGCGCGCCGTCTACCAGTACTGCCCGATGCCGCACGTGACGTACCCGCAGCTGGGAGAGAGCTGTTCTGCAGCATCTTCTACTTGCGCCACCTCTGCGACACGCACAAGTTCCCCGACTGGCCCATTCAGGACCCGGTAACTGCTCATTGGCCTGGGTATGGTCAAATGATTGTAGCTCTGCATCAGTCTAGTCTGCTCAGAAAGGGTTGACGTGCTTAATGTGTGAAATCTGTGACAGATGTGGCGCAGTTCTTGAGTAAATTCCTGGATTCCGCTGGGAAGGACATGGCTGCATGGCGTTGGCCTCTTCGCCGCCGGATCTGTGTCGGACTTCACACTGTTTTTACCCAGCGTCAGCGTTGACCATGACTCCACGCGGTCGTCACTTGTCGTGTCCGTACCGCTTCCTCACTCTTCATCATCTACCCTCGACTCCATCTCCATCCACCGTACCGGTGCTGACCCCTCGCTTCCGACAGGTGGCGCTGCTGAAGGACGTGCTGCTCGCCTGGAAGCGGGAGGTGGAGAAGAAGCCGCCGAGCATGTCGGTGGAGGAGGCGCTGGCCGTACTGGGGCTGCAGCCCGAGCAGGCTCACGAGCAGCCCACCGTCCGAAAGGCCTACTTCAGGCTGGCGCAGAAGTACCACCCCGACAAAAACCCCGACGGAAGGGTGCGTGAACGGGCAGAGAGGCGTGCAGGTAGCTGGAGAGGAGGTGGGCGTGTCAGCACCAACTGTCTACGTCAGTCCAGCCGCGAAAAAGTGTGGTGCTGCAGTGTAAATGCCAGCTGGTGTTTAGTTTTGTACCAAAGCGCGTTGTCCAATCGATGCTGTGTTTTTGTGCGCGATTTGGGATGTGTGATGTTTTGTCTGATTCGCCGCTCTGGCTCTGTGCAGGATAAGTTCGAGGAGGTGAACCGGTCGTACGAGTTTCTGTGCAGCCGGGCGGCCAGATCTGTGGACGGGCCAGACCCGCACAACATCGTGCTGATCCTGCGGACGCAGAGCATCCTCTTCTCCAGATATGGCGATGGTGAGCGCCTCCGACGGTGGTGCTCCGAGCCAAAAACGAGAGGAAACCTCAAATGTCGGAAATCATACAAAATCGACTTGATACGATCGAGGATTGATTCCAGCATACAATACCGTAGTATATTCCTTGGGTCTGTTACAACGATTTTGCAGTATAAATTTTCGGCGTAGTTGCATGCAGGAACGGGAGAAAATACATCCCTACCTACTTCAAGCAAAACAAAGAACAGAAAAAGGAAGAAATATTTCAAGTGTGCTGTTGTCTCACTCTGTGACGTCACAAAATCGCAGTTTGAGAAAAGTATAGCAATTGAAATAACTACTTTTGTCTTTTCTGAACTGCCAGAGCAGACTTTTCGATCGAGTATGAAGTAACCAACATATCATTATTTGTTCACGAATCAGAGATTTCATCGCGTTTTTAGGGGCTGTTGCACCACTGTGCGCAGCTAAGGTTGTTTGTGTGTGCGCCGTTCACGGAGAAGGGGTGAGTATTTCCTGCCCAGCTGCTGACTGTCGTGAACCCCCTGGATCATAAGGTATCGAACCCATCAGAAGAGCAAATGGGCGAGGACGCCAGCTGGCTGCCTGAGCACGCTCTGATCCTGGTGGTCTGTTCTGACTTCTGGCCAGACTGCACAGCCTCAGCTGTGCCAGCGCGCAGTCCATCCGTTGCAGGGTAACTGCACTGACCTGACCTGCAGAGCTGAGGCCGTACAAGTACGACGGGTACCCGATGCTGATGACCTGACCTGACCCTCAGAGCTGAGGCCGTACAAGTACGACGGGTACCCGATGCTGATGACCTGACCTGACCCTCAGAGCTGAGGCCGTACAAGTACGCCGGGTACCCGATGCTGATGACCTGACCTGACCCTCAGAGCTGAGGCCGTACAAGTATGCCGGGTACCCGATGCTGGTGGCCACCATCCGGCTGGAGACGGAGGACGACCAGCTGTTCAGCAAGTCGGCGCCGCTGCTGGCGGCGGCGGCCGAGGTGGCCTACTACACCGTGCGGTGCTCGGCGCTCAACGCCGAGGAGCTGCGCCGCGAGCGCGGTTTGGAGGTTAGAGCTGTCGGCCGGGCTGGCAAACAGTCGGGGATCGCCTGCCTCGGGTGTGTTGGTCCAGATGATACGACTGCAAAACCGGTTTGGGGTGAGATTGCATTAGGTGTGTTGCAGTATGGAAAGACTTCTCCCTTCGTCCGTCTCCACAGCTGCTGCAGTGGGTGCTGTCCTTTCCCTGATGGCTCCCTCTGCCCGTCTCCACAGCTGCTGCAGTGGGTGCTGTCCCTCCCTGACCTCTCACTCTGCCCGTCTCCACAGCTGCTGCAGTAGGTGCTGTCCCTCCCTGACCTCTCACTCTGCCCGTCTCCACAGCTGCTGCAGTGGGTGCTGTCCCTCCCTGACCTCTCCTCCCCGTCTCCACAGCTGCTGCAGGTGTGCTGTCCCCCTGACTTCTCCTCCCCGTCTCCACAGCTGCTGCAGTCGGTGCTGTCCCTTCCTGATGTCTCCCTCTGACCGTCTTCACAGCTGCTGCAGTGGGTGCTGTCTCTTCCCTGACATCTTCCTCTGCCCGTCTCCACAGCTGCTGCAGTGGGTGCTGTCCCTCCCTGACCTCTCCCTCCCCGTCTCCACAGCTGCTGCAGTCGGTGCTGTCCCTCCCCTGACCTCTCACTCTGCCCGTCTCCACAGCTGCTGCAGTGGGTGCTGTCCCTCCCTGACCTCTCCGTCCCGTCTCCACAGCTGCTGCAGTGGGTGCTGTCCCTCCCTGACCTCTCCCTCCCCGTCTCCACAGCTGCTGCAGTCGGTGCTGTCCCTTCCCTGATGTCTGCCTCTGACCGTCTCCACAGCTGCTGCAGTGGGTGCTGTCCCTTCCTGACATCTCCCTCTGCCCGTTTCCACAGCTGCTGTAGTGGGTGCTGTCCCTTCCCTGGCATCTCCCTCTGACCGTCTCCACAGCTGCTCCAGTGGGTGCTGTCCCTCCCTGACCTCTCCCTCCCCGTCTCCACAGCTGCTGCAGTCGGTGCTGTCCCTTCCCTGATGTCTCCCTCTGACCGTCTCCACAGCTGCTGCAGTGGGTGCTGTCCCTTCCCTGACCTCTCCCTCCCGTCTCCACAGCTGCTGCAGTGGGTGTTGTCCCTTCCCTAACCTCTCCCTCCCCGTCTCCACAGCTGCTGCAGTCGGCCTACAGCCGCTGCTGTTCCGTGCTCAGTAAGTCGTCGCGGCCTGAGGACGTGGCGGTGCAGGTGTGCGCGCACGTCTCACGCTGCTACACGGTGGCCGCCCAGTTCCAGGCCTGCCGCGACAAGCTCATCGAGATGCCCACCATCATCAACGACCTCTGCCGCATCCTCTACTACAAGGTCAGGCCACACTGCTGCTCCTTTTTGGCCCCTATTCTAGGGATGCGGCATATTCTGTCAGTTGTGTTTTTGAAGGAAGATGCATACTTTGATCGTAAAATGTTGGCGGCGAATAACTGGGGACACACTAGCGTGTGCCATGCGTTTTAAGTGTGCATAGATCAATTCTAAGTGAACCGAACTGGCACTGTAAATAATTGAAAAATTGAATGATTATTTAATTTATAGATGCGGCGTTTCTCTGGCGGATCTATCTAGAACGTGTGACCTCTGGTTGGCGATGACGTCACCTCCCCTTTCGGCAGCGGCTGACTCACCTGTGCGTGATCGGCGTGGAGTCCGTGTATGACGTCACCTCCCCTCTCGGCAGCGGCTGACGCACCTGTGCGTGATCGGCGTGGAGTCCGTGTATGACGTCACCTCCCCTCTCGGCAGCGGCTGACGCACCTGTGCGTGATCGGCGTGGAGTCCGCGTATGACGTCACCTCCCTCTCGGCAGCGGCTGACGCACCTGTGCGTGATCGGCGTGGAGTCCGCGTATGACGTCACCTCCCTCTCGGCAGCGGCTGACGCACCTGTGCGTGATCGGCGTGGAGTCCGTGTATGACGTCACCTCCCCTCTCGGCAGCGGCTGACGCACCTGTGCGTGATCGGCGTGGAGTCCGTGTATGACGTCACCTCCCCTCTCGGCAGCGGCCGACGCACCTGTGCGTGATCGGCGTGGAGTCCGTGTATGACGTCACCTCCCCTCTCGGCAGCGGCTGACGCACCTGTGCGTGATCGGCGTGGAGTGTGTGTCGGCGTTCGCGGCCGACTCGATCCTGCAGCTGCACATGATGCAGGCCGGCGTGCTCTGGCACCTGCTGCTCTTCCTCTTCTACTACGACTACACCCTGGACGAGGGCGGCGTGGAGAAGACAGAGGCCAGCAACCAACAGGTACGGCGAGATCAGAAAGGTGGAACATGAAATCTAAAGTTGTCGGGTTATCCGGGTTGTTGTATGTATAGTGTTTTGCCAGTGTCTTTTGTCTTACATGAAGAGACGCAAATGAAGCTTTACCCCGTACTCGTGAGGACAACGAATGTTTAATTTGGCCACACGTATGTAGATAAGTGAATATACCTATGTTCTGTGAGGGTATAGATTTGCGTCCGTTTTGTTTGCCCCGTTGAAATAAAATGTAAAGTAGCCTGGTCCTTACGCCACTGGCTCGGGTGGCTGAATTCTGCTTTGCGGCTACATCGGGGTAGCTATGGCCATCACCTCTTTAACATCTTCCGCCTATCATAACGATACCTGGACTGCCGTTCGCACCAGGAGGCGGCCAACACGCTGGCGAAGAAGTCTCTGCTGGCGCTGGCGCGGTTGTCGGGCTACCTGACCGGAGACGAGGAGACGCCGCCCAACCGCGCCATCGACGCCGCCCTCAGCGCCATGCTGACCCCGCACGTGGTACACCTGCTGCGGCAGTGCAAGATGAACGAGGTAAGGCCGGATCAGGCAGCGCGGCAGAGGCAGACAGGGGACGGCGCAGCTAGTCGGGGAAGTAGTGCGGGAGGAGACGGTGCAGTTGGATAGCGAGGTAGCGTGGGAGTAAGGGAGACAGTGTAACTAGACGGGGAGGCGGTGAGGCGGGACAGGGAGACGATACAGTTAGACAGGGAGATAGCGCCAACTTCTGACGCAGCGCGGGAGGCCTAGATCATTCGATTGGCAAGTTTACCCTACTGTTACTGATACCCAATTGACTATGAGCGTAGCTGAAACCGAAATGGGCGCTATATGACCACACTGGTTTGGGCGCCCTTAAACTCAAATAGCAAACACAGGGGGACGGCGTAGCTAGACAGCGAGAAGGCGCAACTAGGCAGGGAGACGGTGCAGCTGGACGGTGAGGTGGTGGAGCTGTAAACGTTTAACTATTATGACCTGAACGATGTAAAGCTTATCATTTGTATTCTCGCTGAAGGATTAGTCGCTATATGACAGTTGGGTATGATATGAACTATTTTGCTTCTCAGGAACTAATTTGAGATACCTACCGGAACGATATCGATCGACGCTGATAAGTGACATCTCCTGCTCCCTCTTTCTGCCGCAGGTGCTGAAGCTGTTGAACAGCAACACCGAGTCGCCCTACATGATCTGGGATAACAGCACGCGCTCTGAGCTGCGAGACTTTCTGAAGGAGCAGCAAACCAGCAAAATACGCACCGGCGAGAGCGACCCAAACTTCGGCGCCGAGTTCCGCTTCTCGGCTCACAAGGACGAGCTGATCGTCGGCAACATCTTCGTGCGCGTGTACAACCAGCAGCCTACCTTCCCGCTGGAGGTGAGGGTGGGGCGGATGCCAGAGCACCATGAGAGTATGTTGGTCTTTCCAGACAGCAAATGTCTTCCTCTTTACTGGATCAGGAGCTTTTAATGCACAATATTGACTCTACGTATTTTAGAACGGTGTTTGATATACAAGCATAAGCATGATAGCTATAAAGCTGAGCTTACTTCTCTTAGTAAAGTACTCGTCCAGTGACTGCAATTTTCGTTCAACCGACCTGACTACCTCGGTATATTTGCTTTGCTTCACCTGTGTTTGGCAGAATCCCAAGGGGTTCGCTATCGATCTGCTGGACTTTGTGGCGTCGATGGCGCAGTATCTGCACAGCCTTCACTCACTGACGTCACCACCAGCCGACGCTAGCGACGCCAGTGGCACCAAAGTGAAACACGCCGAGATGGCGCTGCGGGCGCTGGCCAGCGTCATCCAGAACAACCCAGGTCAGTGGGGGGCGCTTGTGTCGCGGAAACCATGGAGTGGTGGTGGTGTTTGTGGTGTAGCGTGGCAAGTCTGCCGTCCGAGGGTCAAACCACGTATGTCTCATATATTTCGCATGGAACATGCCTGGCTTCACCCTTGAATTGCAGTGTGCTAGTGTGGTGACTAAATAATCTAATTATCTAAGAACGGTTAGTATAAATGAGGGACTTATTCCACAAGGTAAAAATCGTTTTCGGAGCGCTTTCAATATATTTTATATATCTTCGTCAGCGAGTTGGTACAGGTCATGAATGGTGATATAAAAAGGTATGACGATGAGTGAAGCTAAAAAGACATGGCACGAGGGAAAACACATGATTAGATAACCATACGATCAAGAGCATTGGAATTCGAGAAGATTCGGCGTTTTACTTCCATTTCGCTTCGTGGTCATTGATTGTATTCGCACCTCACGGACAAATTGGCCAGATTTGAATCGCATCGCGACTTCCTTCGCTCCTGCCGAGATCGCCATCTAATTCCTCGAAGCCTTCGACTTCACATCAAGCCGATCAGTGGCCACGAAGCGAAATGGAAATACAACGCCGAATCTTCTCGAATTCCAATGCTCTTGATCGTATGGTTATCTAATCATGTGTTTTCCCTCGTGCCATGTCTTTTTAGTTTCACTCATCGTCATACCTTTTTATATCACAATTCGTGACCTGTACCAACTCGCTGACGAAGATATATAAAATATATCGAAAGCACTCCGAAAACGATTGTTACCTCGTGGAGTAAGTCCCTCACTTATACTATTTCATCCTCCACTCATCATGTCATTTCGCATATCTAAGAACGTGTAGTTTTGTGACTTCTTGCTTTCAGCTGGAGTTGTCGGGCGTGGTAGTTATGCGAAAAATACACTAGTCGCAGAACGAGTACACCAAGCCCACTTCCTGTCGCCTCAAAAGTGGAAGTGGTGTTGTGGAATAGAGTGTTTAGTTAGAGTGGTCCAGCAATCAATTTCTCCGAGAAATGCCGCGCTAAAGGCAGGGGGAGTACGTCAAACGTTCTAAGCTCGGGAATGATGCGATCTTTGCTTTATTAACGCGCCATGTAAGAGTTGCTTAGACCGATGCCCGGATAATGGGTTTTGCGCCAGAGAAGGTGGAGAATGGCTAAGATAATTATACTGTTTTATTCTGGGAAATTTATCGTCGAAAACTCGACACAATTCAGATCGGCAATCACAAAATACCCCCATAACAACTCTGAAATCCGGTATGGGTGTTTTTAGTTAAAACATTCCTTAAAAGCGTGGCTTGTATGTGCGTCTTCTCTTTGTAAGCTATAAAATCACCTTTTGTATGTGAAACAAATATTTTACAAATATTTCAGACAGTAAAAACAAAGCTACGCGACGATTCTGGCTAAACTATAGTTTTGACTACGCTAGGTTTTCTTGCACTCGAAGATCACGTTTCGGAAGTTGTTAAGCCCACAGTTACAAGCTACGGTGGCTTAGTATCGTATTTTATATGTTTGTGTATGTCCTGATACAATTTCTAACCGTGCAGTAACTAATCAAGGATACACCACGCCCTCCCCGGTTTTAATTCGTTGAGTCGTTATGCCATAATTTCTTTACAGTCTCTGTGCGTTTTCCCTTGTCCCGAGGGGCGTTTTTCATTAGAATCGATCCAGATAGTGATCTCTGATTGGCTGGCTGCAGCTGACAGTGTGTTCGCGTGCCGTTTTCAGCCGAGCCGCGTGAGCTAGGTGAGAGGTAGTGCTCTGCGCGTGACTGCCGGCGCTAGCTGGCACACGAGACGGCTTTTTGCACGGAAAATCGGCGGTTGCAAACAGAATGTGCATCTCTGGCATATGATGATCCCAGCAATGGCATGATTTGATGTTGTGAACGGTCCAGTTGACATCAAACAAATCCTCGGCTGAATGTTTGTGACTGCGCTCCTGCATGTGCTGGCCGGATGCTGACGTCACGGGCTGTCAGAGCTGCTTCCATCGACGGATGCTATTGCAATTTCCCACAGTTGCATGTGAATTTGATAACTCAGTGCATAGATATGAATGAAATTTATATCCTAACATTTATCCAAAACGTATTGTGATAGTGCAAGGGAATCGAATGTGCCGCGAAAATGTGCATTGATCAGTTACGAAGCAATTATTTATATTCTGAAGGAGTGGGGGGGAGGGCTGTTATAGTTCTCAAGTTGTAATGTGAATCATGCTTTACCTGGTTGTTTGAACCATCAATATTGGTGATGAACTGCTCGAGCAAAATTTTTCATTTCATTTTCTTTGCCCCTCTCTCTTCTCTGTGACGAAGTTTGCTCTGGTTTTGAAAATAGTATTTAGGACACTGTCCCGTGAGCAATATAAGAGAAAAGTAGGCAGGACACTTGATTGGGTAACTTTGGCTTGGTTTCAGAGATGGTTTGAGCACGCGGTTTTCCAAGTTATGTGGCTTTGAGCACGCGATATAACGAACTCATAGACACGAAATTTTGACTTTTGAGCCTCGCCTTGAGGTCTTTTGGCTTTTAGTCGCTTTTGTAAAGTTTTATCAAAGCCTGAAAGATAGTTATGAAATGTGTGACAATAAAGATATTCTGGGGACTACCACTACAAACCTGCGCGTGAGCTCGGTACTCGACACCCAATTTTGCGGAGGGCTGGCCCGATGAAGGCTTGCATTGCAATTTGCACGTGGTTGGCATGGCGACCCCCGTGGTTGGCATGGCGACCGCGGCTGATAATTGGCAGCTGCCCTGCATCTCATGCATTGTTGCGCCAGTTAAGTGCCTGTTCTCTCGCTGAAATTTCCCAGTCGCCCACTGTATATCGGGCATGTCTGTCTTTCAAATATGCATGTAAATTTACAGTAATTCAATACAACTGTATGCCGGTTTCTGCTGTATTCTCGGTCAGACGATTTTCCATTGTTTTAGCTCCGTCCGTGACTGCTGCCGTGTTCGGCCTCATCAGTGGTACACCCGTGTGACGGATTCGTCCCGATGTCGGTCAGGTGTGGAGTTCCAGTCCATCGGCCACTTTGCGCTGCTGTTCGGCCTGCTGCGACTGGAGGGGATGCCGGGGGTGCAGCAGAGCGCCCTGGACGTCATCTCCTGTGTCACCGGCAACCAGGTCAGACGCGAGTGGGGGGTACCGCTGACAACCAGGTCAGACGCGAGCGGGGGTACCGCTGACAACCAGGTCAGACCGAAGGTACCGCTGACAACCAGGTCAGACGCCAGTGGGTGTACCGCTGACAACCAGGTCAGACGCCAGCGGGGGCACCGCTGACAACCAGGTCAGACGCGAGTGAGGGTACCGCTGACAACCAGGTCAGACCGGGGGTACCGCTGACAACCAGGTCAGACCGGGGGTACCGCTGACAACCAGGTCAGACCGAGGGTACCGCTGACAACCAGGTCAGACGCGAGTGAGGGTACCGCTGACAACCAGGTCAGACGCCAGCGGGGGTACCGCTGACGACCAGGTCAGACGCGAGTGGGGGTACCGCTGACGACCAGGTCAGACGCGAGCGGGGGTACCGCTGACAACCAGGTCAGACGCGAGCGGGGGTGCCTCTGACAACCAGGTCAGACGCGAGCGGGGGTACCGCTGACAACCGGGTCAGACGCCAGCGGGGGTAACGCTGACAACCAGGTCAGACGCCAGTGGGAGGGGGGTACCGCTGACGACCAGGTCAGACGCGAGCGGGGGTACCGCTGACAACCAGGTCAGACGCGAGTGGGGTACCGCTGACAACCAGGTCAGACGCGAGCGGGGGTACCGCTGACAACCAGGTCAGACGCGAGTGGGGGTACTGCTGACAACCAGGTCAGACGCGAGTGGGGGTACCGCTGACAACCAGGTCAGACGCGAGCGGGGGTACCGCTGACAACCAGGTCAGACGCGAGTGGGGGTACCGCTGACAACCAGGTCCGACGCGAGCGGGGTACCGCTGACAACCAGGTCAGACGCCAGCGGGGTAACGCTGACAACCAGGTCAGACGCCAGTGGGGGTACCGCTGACGACCAGGTCAGACGCGAGCGGGGGTACCGCTGACAACCAGGTCAGACGCGAGTGGGGGTACCGCTGACAACCAGGTCAGACGCGAGCGGGGTTACCGCTGACAACCAGGTCAGACGCGAGCGGGGGTACCTGTGACATTCAGGTTGTTGTTGTTGTCCCATGAGTCCTCAACGAGGACCAAAGCTCTCGTGGTTTCCTGCGACTGAGCCAGCCACCAGGCCGTCGTCCCGCTGCTGCGTTTGGTCGAAACGGATGGAGGCTCGGAGCTCTAGACGGGATCCGCCAGGGCATGACAGCGCAGGAGAACTGGTTCGGGCGTTAGCCTCCTCGCGATATACGGCTCAGAGCGTATCCAAGCCATTTTGTTCGCCCTTGCATACGTATGTGTGAATGCCGTAGCTGGTAGGGTGTGGATTATCCGATCGGGCAGGGCCCGGTGCGTGGTTTTCTATCGGCAGGCGCATGTTACCGTTTGGGGACCCGTCGGCACGGGTGACCCGTCGGTCTGTCGGCGTATGTGGACCCCTCAGAAGTGTTTGACGGCAGTACTTGGGAGACTTAGTCAGTACTTGTTAGTTAGGTTTATTATATTGTAAGCTGCTGTCCGACCCCCTTAGTGTTCTGTGTCGAACATGACTTAGATTGCTAATCCTGACCTTGGTTTGAATTTTAAACAAGGATGGGCGCGAAATGGCCAAGTAGTCGAAGTGCCCTAAAACCCCAAACAACACCCGATCCAGTCGGCGTGGATCACCTCGCATGCACCCACCAGGTGTTCCCATGTGTGTATCCGTCATAGGTGTCTGACCCCATGTCCTTACGTCGGGAGTGTCTGACCCCGTGCGCGTGCGTCAGCGGTGTCTGACCCTATGTGCGTGCGACAGGAGTGCGTGGGCGACATCGCGGCGTCGGAGGTGACGCCGGCGCTGTTGCTGCTGCTGCACAGTCTGCCCACCGCGCTGCTGCAGACCCTGAACACGCTGCACGCGCTCATGTCCAACACCAAGATCGTCAAGGAGAGCATGAGCCGAGGTGAGTGGCGCGGCACAGAAGGTATGGCGTCAACCCAGCTGTCGGGCTAGCCGGTGTATTTCCTCTTGAAAGCTAAATGATTTATTGGGATAAAAATGACTGGCTTGTTGATGTGTGTGCTCTTGATATTACTTTAAAAACATGCTATTTGGTTTCTGGCTATTTTGTTTTATACACTTCTTATTTGCCTTTCAGCGAGTCACTGGATTGTTTTTCGGAAAAGATAGGAAGTTGAGCTTCTGTTAGGCCGTACAGTACCAGTGGACTTCACGTCACGAATACGCTGCGGCGTCTGTGTTGTGCACGTCCCCTCCGGCGTGCCGCAGGGGCCGTGATCTACCTGCTGGACCTGTTCTGTAACGCCACCCATCCCGACGTGCGGAACAAAACTGCCGAGCTGTTCGCCAAAATGCTGGCCGACAAACTGGTCGGACCCAAGGTCGGTCTGTGGCTAGGGGTTTCGGTGACTGGGTTTTTTTCAGAATCGAGACCGCTTTGGCCAAGTAAAATATTCCATTGTTTTCATCGGATTTCCCTGATTTAAGGTGGCCATATGACCCTGGCAGTTGGTGCGTCGATAAGCCCCCCGATTTAAGGCGATAGCAGTATTTAGTGCTTGGAAGGGATGAGAACCAGAGGATTTATCATCCTATAATGTCTAAGCCAGATCGAAGGATAAAGATATTCGAGCTAGAATGGTGGGTGGCCAGAAAGCCCAGTTGAGGACAAACCATGGAGGGTTCGGACATTTCTTTGCCCCGGTGGCACGTTGCGTCGAGTACATGATATTCCTCTGAAAAATGAAGCCTGTCGCGCGATGTAGACGTGAAATTCTGTTCCTGGATTTATCGTGTCCAGTCACAAATCTCTGGATACATCATGCCCAAGTGTTGAGTTTCAGCTGAAGGGTTAGCTGTATTGCATCTGAGATCTGTTCTGCCGGCTCTCTCTCTCTCTCTCTCTCTCTCTCTCTCTCTCTCTCTCTCTCTCTCTCTCTCTCTCTCTCTCTCTCTCTCTCTCTCTCTCTCTCTCTCTCTCTCTCTCTCTCTCTCTCTCTCTCTCTCTCTCTCTCTCTCTCTCTCTCTCTCTCTCTCTCTCTCTCTCTCTCTCTCTCTCTCTCTCTCTCTCTCTCTCTCTCTCTCTCTCTCTCTCTCTCTCTCTCTCTCTCTCTCTCTCTCTCTCTCTCTCTCTGTCTCTCTGTCTCTCTGTCTCTCTGTCTCTCTGTCTCTCTGTCTCTCTGTCTCTCTGTCTCTCTGTCTCTCTGTCTCTCTGTCTCTCTGTCTCTCTGTCTCTCTGTCTCTCTGTCTCTCTGTCTCTCTGTCTCTCTGTCTCTCTGTCTCTCTGTCTCTCTGTCTCTCTGTCTCTCTGTCTCTCTGTCTCTCTGTCTCTCTCTCTCTCTCTCTCTCTCTCTCTCTCTCTCTCTCTCTCTCTCTCTCTCTCTCTCTCACGTCCGGCTTCCGACAGGTGCGGCTGATGCTGCTGCGCTTCTTGCCGCCGCTCTACATGGACGCCATGCGCGACTCCCCGGAGAGCAGCGTCCACATGTTTGAGTCGGTGCAGGAGAACCCGGAGCTCATCTGGAATGACGAGGCGCGAGAGAAGGTCTGCGACACCGTGCGACAGCTCAAAGTCGCGTAAGTGACAGCCTACAGGGGCTCCGTCGCATGAGAAAAGGTGGAACTGTAAATAACTTTAATGACTCAAAATTGCATTACCTTTTCGCCCTGTGAAATCCACTGTTTATTTCCAATTCGACTTGGCTATAAGCATTGGATTTTAAACACCTTGACCTTGAAGAGATATTATCTGGGTGAGGTTATGATGGCGTTGCATGAGTTCATGGCATTATAGTTGCTGTCTGTCGGGAAACAGTGTGATAGACGCCCTATGAGCCGCGCCTGGGTGTCTCAGGTTCTACCAGAAGCAGCGGACCGACCCCACCGCCACGTGGAAGCTGCCGGAGGACTTCGCTGTCCAGTTCACCAACGTGCAGGTGAGACCTAGACAGCAGTGCTTAATATAACCTCACACCCTCCTGCGTCTTTCTCACTCTTACCGTGCGCTTCGGTGTTCTCTTGGTTGCCTAGCGTCACCTCCTCCTCCCTGTTAATATTTGGTTTCGTATAACGCGGCTGCTACCCGATGTACCAGATAGTACGAACCCCCCATCTAAAAAAATTGACTCCCACTGAGAGTAAGTGAGTAAGTTTACGCCGCAGGGGACCAATTTTCATCTGCTGGACTTGTTGGCACCTGCTGACTGGTCCGGCACATGGATAATTGGGTACGGGATGTGACGACACCCGCGACCCCAGTTGGCAGGATGGGTTTCGCCCCCGCCTTCGGGCGAGAGGCCAAATCGAAACTGCCGTCCTCATCCTTTCCTGGCCTTCCTAAATTCAAATCCCACCAACTCCTTGTTCCTTTTCCTCTTCTTTCCTTATTTCCTTGTGTATCCATGCCTTTCCACCCGTATCCTTTCTGTCCACTCCTAAATACCCCTCCTATCCACTGTCTGCGATGTCTGGCCCGGCGTGTCTCCGTGGGTGGCGGGGATGTGTGCACTCTTGCTCGTCTTGAGTGTGGACATCTCGGTCGCGTGTGGCGCGCGGCTGGGCTGGACAGCGCAGACCGACCCTCTTCCTTTTCCAACCCATAACTTCCCAGTTACCCATTTTTTCCCAGTGTCATGGGCGTCCCCGCACGTGCCTATGATTCCTGGATGGTCTGGGTGTATGTGGGCCTCCGGCTCGTGTGGCTGGCGATTGGATTCCTCTAATCGCCGGCCCTGCGGGCCGGGGGCTCGCTCCTCTCGGACCAGCCGGGAATCAGTTGTGACGAGCAGGTGGTAGTCACCTGCTCCGATGAGGCCGTGCGAGGGCGCCTGTCTTTTTAAGGTGAGCTGCGCACCGACCCGTACCCCGGGATGAAGGAGTCCTGGTAGCTGAGCTGAGGGAGGCGCTGTGTTCGTTCGTCGTCCTCTAGCAACACTCTACTTTGGTCTGGATTTCCGCAAGGGCGGGGAACTCTTGAGGGCATCGACAAGAGTAGCAGCATTGTAAAAGTCTGTCGGCCTTTGGTGGGGCTCGGCTGCCCCTCCCTCCTTGGGTGAGGTCCCAACTTCACCCGGGGAGGGTGGGGTGTCCAGGCCCCGCCCGGGGTCGTCTAGGCTAGGTGCAAGGGGGACCGTCGTCGGGGCAGGGGGGGTTTGGTGAGTCTCTCTCCCCCTCTGTGGCGGCGGCGTCTCCCCCCGTATAATTCACCGGCACGTCGGCACGCCTAGTAGCACCCTCGTTGGAAGGGGGACGTGCTCGTGTGGATTGAATATAAATCTCACTCTCATGGCAACCTCATACACAAAACCCCCTCCACCCCCCACACCCAACCCCGTCCTGGACCAGCCTACTGTTGGCCCTTCCCGCTCTCAGGTTGGTGGACCCGCACCTATGAGTTCCAATGCACCGTCTCGTTCAGCCGCGGCAATACTGCCGAAACCGTCATGTCCCCGCGTTGTGATCATACGGGGCCTAGATGGTCCCTTGTCATCCCTTTCGCCCTTCCAGCGCAGAGAAGCGTGTGACCGCATGGGTCGAGTAAAAAATTGCCAACGCCTTCGTGATGGACAGCTTGAGGTCGAGTTTGTTAAGTATGAGGACGCCGAACGTGCATTAAGGGTAACAAGTCTGACATACTCAAAGCGTAGTCCAGGCGGAAAGCAAACAATAACAACTAATGTGTCAATTACTCCACATCTCACCAAAAACTTTTCAAAGGGTGTGATCAGATGTGCAGAGTTGAGAGATGTTTCGGAAGAGGACATTGTAGAAGGTCTGAGTAGCTTCGGAGTAGTTGGAGCAAGAAAACTGAGGTTTAGAAAGAATGGCGAGTTGATGGAAACAGACACCGTGATGTTGACTTTTGACAGAACTGATCGACCAGACCATGTGATCGTCGGATATGTCAGGACTGGGGTGAGGCCATACGTGCCAAACCCTATGCGATGTTTTAACTGTCAACGGTACGGTCACACGTCTTCCTCCTGTAGAGGTAAAAAGCTGTGTAGCTGGTGCGGCTGCGAAGAACATACAAAGAACGACTGTGACAAAGAGTCGCCGTACTGCGTGAACTGCAGGGGGGCCCACTCTGCCTTCGACAAGGAATGTCCCGCTTTTAAGCGGGAGAAGGAGATTATCTCTCTGATGGTAGCTCGAAATGTGAGTTTCCGTGAGGCCAGGGAGGCTTATGAGGTCTCCCATCCTCGGCAGTCTTACTCACAGGTGACCGCCGCTGCTAGGACCCGTGTTCCTTCAGCAGCGGTCAACTCAGCCTCTATGATGACGCGGGAGGAGGCCATCCAATCCCTCTCCGTGGCGGACTTTGTCCGCCTGGCTGGGAGGATGGGGCTGGTTTTCACTAACCAGCCCGCTGCCCCGGTACCTGAGCCGGAGGTGGTGCCTCCTCCACCCCCACGGCCCCCGGCTCCGGCCGGTGGCGGGGAACTGGGCGGGATTCTTCCCCCGCCCTTCCCTCCCCGGCCCCGTCTGCGGCCGGGGGGCCGGAGCGGGCCTCTGCTCCGGCCGCGGACTCGGGTCGGGATGGTGCCCCGACCCTGAGCCTCCGGACGGTTCCGGAGGCTGGACAACTGTTGGCCGGGGAGGAAGACAGGCCTCCACGGTCAGACGTAAAAACTGGTCTCCAATTGGGGTACCGGCTCCCGGTCCTCCGCCCGGTGGACAGGGGACCACCTGTGACACTGACTCCCCAAACACACAAGTGCAGACACTGCGAGCCGCATTTGAGGGTCCGGTGCCGGCACGTGGGAGCACCAAGCGCCCTGCCGCCTCGCCTCAGGACCGTGATACTACCTCTGTTAGCCGCGCTCGCTCCTGCTCAAGCGGCAGCGAAAGGAGCTCATTCACCCGGGAAGGCAGGCAAAGTGGGCCTCTCCCTATACCCCCAAAAAGCACCATGGGCCTCCAGGCCCTCACTGGAAATAGTGATTGGCCTGCAGCCAAAGCCTGTTTCCCTTTTTACACATGAACTATATCTCACCGTTGATTTGCGGAGACCTTCGGACTAACCTTTTGAACCTGCAGAGTACTCTACTTGAACATAATGCCTATGTCCCATATGTGCAGGAGACAATGTTGCCTCCTGGAAACACTTTTAGTTTACGACACTTTCAGACCCCCAAAAAATTGTTTTTGGTAGCACTTTTGCCTACGGTGGTTTTGCGGTGGCGACCCACCACTCCGCTCTATGCATCCCTGCCTGCTTCGACACAGCTCAACGGGTTATGGCCGTCTGGGTGGACATAAGCTGCACCCCTTCCCTACCACCTTCCTCATGAACACCTTCATACAGTGGAACTGCCGTGGAGTTCGGACAAGTGCTGAGGATCTGCGAGTGATTATAAGAGACCATGGACCAGCAGCAATATGCCTGCAGGAAACGAAACTGTCACAAGAGACTCAATTTTCCCTCAGAGGTTACCGCACGTACCGAAAAGACATGCAACGCAACCCAGTCGCCTACGGCGGCGTTCTTTTAGCAGTAAATCACAATCTACCAGCAAAACAGATCCTACTCCAGACACGGCTACAAGCTATCGCAGCACGCATATACTTCAATCGACGGCAGATTACGTTATGTTCCGTCTACCTGCCCCCTGGGGTAGACCTGCCCTCGCCAGAATTAAATATGCTCATGTCCGAACTACCACCCCCAATCCTTCTCATGGGGGATTTTAACGCGCACCATACTGCATGGGGGTGTGAAGGTACAAACACTCGGGGCCGACACCTCGAGTGTTTTATTCGAGATGAGAATTTATGTGTCTTAAACACAGGAGAACCAACACATTTTACCACTCCATCTGGTCGCGAATCAGCTTTAGACCTGAGCATTTGCAGCCCTCAGCTGGCTGCTACATTTAGATGGTCAGTAAACAGTGACCCAATGGGAAGTGACCACTTCCCTGTTCTTGTGACTTGTGACGGTGCACCTGTTTTAGGCACGAGACCGCAACGGTGGAAGTTTAAAAACGCAGATATGTCCCTGTTTAATTCTCTCGTAGATGATTACGTAGAGAATATGTCGACAGGAGAGCCACTCACAGTGGACGAGTTTTCGACCATACTCCGAGACGCAGCCCATGCCAGTATCCCCCGAACATCAAAAAACCCGCAGCGGCCACCGGTTCCGTGGTGGAGCGAGGATTGCCGGAACGCTATTCGTAAACGACGACGTGCCTACCGACAGTTTAAACGAAACTCCACACTATACAACTTAAATATCTATAGACAGGCCAGAGCCGCCTGCAGACGCACCATAAAACAAGCTAAAAGGAAGTCTTGGAGGGAGTATGTAAGCAGACTGAATAGATGTACACCATTGTCCCAGGTATTTGCCCAAATTCGCCGCATTGACGGCACGTCGGTCCCCACATATCTTCCAACACCAAACGTTTCTGGCAGAACAATATTCAACCCAGCTAAAGTGGCTAACTGTATAGGCAATGCGATTGCACAGCGCTGTAGCTCCTTGAGAGACGATAATACATTTATGAGACATAAAAACCTAGCCGAACAGAGAACTATAGATTTTACCACTACTGACACGCCATCTTATAACCAGCCGTTTTCGATGCACGAGCTGGTGGCAGCGATCCGTGCCCTTCGTTCTGTAGCTGAGGGACCAGATCTTATACATAATGATATGTTGAAAGCCTTGTCGCAATATGCGCTGAGGGCACTGCTTGCCACATTTAATGTGATGTGGGAGTCTGGCGATTTCCCTCCGGCGTGGCGGGGAAGCCATAGTGATCCCTATTCTGAAACCGGGCAAGTCTGGCTCAGACCCTTTACACTTTAGGCCAATATCGCTGACTTCTTGCTTGTGCAAACTTTTCGAAAAAATGGTGAATGTGCGATTCGTGTGGTATCTGGAAAGCCGAGGTATTCTCAGTAACAACCAGTGCGGTTTCCGCAAAGGCCGGAGCACAGTGGATCACTTGGTGTCTCTGGATACATCAGTGCGATGTGCGTTCAGAGAGGGGCGACACCTAGGAGCGGTGTTCTTTGACGCCATTGCCGCCTATGACACAGCGTGGCGACATGGTATCCTGTTAAAATTGTATCAGTGTGGTATTCGTGGCCAGATGGGTCTTTTTATGAAGAACTTCCTGACTGATAGGACTTTTCGCGTCAGGATCGGTGGCATGTACTCCAATGCATTTTATCAGGAAGAGGGCATCCCACAGGGGAGCGTTTCAAGCATTTGTCTCTTCGCTTTAGCCATAAATGACGTCACAACATCCCTCCCATCATCCATACAGAGTTCCATATTTGTGGACGATATTGCAATATGGACAACATCTTCAACAACATCTTCACTATCACGTCAACTCCAGCTGGCGGTGAACCATTTGGAACGCTGGAATAGTAAAAATGGATTGTATTTTTCGACTGAAAAAACCGCTGGTGTTCATTTCTGTCGCAGGCGCAGGACCTGTCCGGAACCTATGGTATCGTTGCGCGGTAAAACTATCACTTTCCAACCGACAGCGAAGTTTCTCGGAGTAACGTTTGATAAACGGCTGACATACAACGCACACATTAGGAATATACGTGACAAGTGTTTTAAATCTTTGAATGCCTTGAAATGTGCATCTCGTCTATCGTACGGAGCGGACAGGAAGACACATCTCATTCTCTATCGGTCTCTTGTTCGTTCCAAGATGGATTACGCCTGTTTTGTATACGATTCTGCGTCGGAATCAGTTAAACGCTGTTTAGATACGATTCACCATAGTGCACTCCGAGTGGCCACAGGTGCGTTTAGGACAACACCGTGCTCCAGCTTGTTGGTGGAAGCAAATGAACCACCTCTCGCATTGCGACGGCGCCTGCTCGGGCAGCGTTACGCCTGTAAGCTGGCTCAGTCTCCGTCACACCCAACATATAACGCAGTTTTCTCGCGGAACATGCTACGGCTGTTTGAGAACGTGCAAAAAGGAATCCCACTGGGCGTACGCGTCCAACGTTTCTCGGCCGAAAGTGGTATCCAGCCGAGTGTTGTGACTCATAGCGAGCTTTCAGACATCCCTCCTTGGAAACTTATCTGCCCAAAAACCGACATGACTCTCGCAGGGAAAACCAAATCCGATACTATCCCTACTGAATTTAAACAATTGGCGCTCGAACACATTGCACAGTATGCAGATCATGTGTCGTTCTACACTGACGGATCAAAAACTGATGTTGGAGTGGGATGCGCTTTTGTTACGGATACAGTAACAAGAAATTTCTCACTTTCATCTTTTGCATCGGTTTTCACCTCTGAACTCACCGCCTTGGATAAAGCTCTATGCTTTATCGAAGTTAGTGATGCCACGAAATACGTTATTTTCACCGATAGCCTTAGCAGCATTCAAGCTGTGAGTGGTTTCAACCCAAGTGATGGACTTGTTTTAAACATTGTCCTGCGCTTAACCCGCCTTGCCAGACTGGGAAAGTATGTAACACTCTGCTGGATCCCAAGTCATGTTGGAATACAATTGAATGAAGTGGCAGACGCAGCGGCCCGACGTGCTTCCCGTAGGCCCTGCAGGCGTGCGCAACGAATCCCCGCTAGAGATTTGTACCCATATATATGTACTCACCTTCGCAGTGTATGGCAAGAACAATGGAATGATATAATAAACAACAAGTTGAAAGTTATCAAACCTGAGATCGGTGAGTGGCCATCCTCGCTGCGGCCTAACCGCCGTGAGGAGGTGGCGTTGTGTCGATTGCGGACTGGCCACACGCTGGCCACTCACCGATATCTGTTATGCGGCGAACCTCGACCACAATGTCAGCGATGTGCGGCGCCCCTGTCGGTCCGACACGTGCTAGTCTCGTGCCCGGAATATGCTAGACACAGGTCTTTGCATTTTGGCGTGCACCGGCAGGAGTCCACACTCTTAGAATTGATCGGCCGTGACTCCAGTATGGTTGAACGGGTGCTGTCCTATCTTAGAGAAATTGACTTTACGATAATATTTGATCCTGGTTAAAAGCGTGTGTTGTGGTAGTCAACCGCGCTGATAGGCGCCTGGCGCCGATTTGGCGGGTCCTCCCTTTCGCTCCGGGGCCTTTCAAGTCTCGGAGCGACGGGGAAGGCCTCCGTTAGACGTCGGGCTTAGGTCCGGCGTCTAGGCTGCCCCCGCGCCCCCGGGCCCCTGGGTCCGTTGGCGCGGGGTGGGCGCCGGAAGTGATGCCCCGGCGCCCCGCGCCGAGCGCCTGCCGGCGCGGTAAACCTGTTTGAATCTGTGACCATGCATCCGTGCAGTGAGAATCATAACTACGATGTGAAAGAATCACTCTTTAATGTAAATATTAGTTCACTTTAGACGAGACTTTACTTTCCCCTAAAGACAGACAAAATTATAAGCTTTGACTGCAGAGAAGTGTTATGGGCGCTATATGACCTCGCAGGTTGGCGCGCCCCTAAAACCCAATAATCAATCACTGAGAGTCACCACTCGCACCGCCTGCTGTGCCGGCTCCTCAGGGCGAGGTGGTGGTGGGAGGGGTGTTCCTGCGCCTGTTCATCGCCAACCCGGGCTGGGTGCTGCGGAGGCCGCGCGAGTTCCTGACGGAGCTGCTGGAGACGCTGCTGTCGCTGACGCAGCAGTCGGCGCCGCCGTCCTCCACCCTGGAGCTGGTCTCCGGCGCCACTGTCGAGCTGCTGCGCGCCCAGCCCGCCCTGCTGGACGCCCTGCCCGCGCAGGTGCGAAAGGAAGAGATCAGCATACGTGTTACAGGCGTACTGGGGTTATTTGCTTAACGTGAGTTCTTGGGAAGAGACGAGGAACCCTTATCTCGCTTGTCCAGGGAATATTTTGTTGCATTGGTTAGAGGAGTAACGGAAATTGGCGTAGGAAAAATATTAACCATGTTACAAACCAAACAAACGTGTCACCTGTCCTGCCGCCCATCTCTGTGCTTTTCCGGAGAGGTCAAAACCCGTGGAGAGGTCAGTGTCCCTCCGCCCACCCCTGTACTTTTCCGGAGAGATCAGAACCCGTGGATGTGTCACTGTCTCCCGCCCATCTCTGTACTTGTCCGGAGAGGTCAGAATCCGTGGATGTGTCACTGTCTCCCGCCCATCTCTGTACTTGTCCGGAGAGGTCAGAATCCGTGGATGTGTCACTGTCTCCCTCCCACCCCTGTACTTTTCCGGAGAGGTCAAAACCCTTGGATGTGTCACTGTCTCCCTCCCACCCCTGTACTTTTCCGGAGAGGTCAAAACCCTTGGATGTGTCACTGTCTCCCGCCCATCTCTGTACTTGTCCGGAGAGGTCAGAACCCGTGGATGTGTCACTGTCTCCCGCCCATCCCTGTACTTGTTCGGAGAGAACCTGCGGTTGTGTCACTGTCCCCTTGTTCACCCCTATACTTGTCCGACAGGGCCAAATCCCGCGGCTATTTAAGGCCATGTCAGCTAAGAACGACGGAGTGCTGCGCGCCTGTCTCACGATTGTCCACCAGCTCGCTGACAACGAGGTGAGCGTGGTGCGGCCGTTATTCTTTTTCCGGTAGTTTGTCACATTCAACGCGAGTGAGCAGTGCCATTGCTGTATGATTGCATGGTAGCATTGCCACTGTCGTTGTGTCAGCTTCGTAAACTGGAGTATATCATGGAAACATGAGAAAAATATATATTCTGCTGAGAAGAGGAGCTTGCCGACCACATCTGTATGTACTATGCATCGTTGATAGGCGTTCACTTTCCTGCTGGTGTTTGCCTCTGCCACATTTTGTGTAGATCATGTGACTGTTTCGACTGCTTCGAGGCACTACGAACCCCTGCCACTAACCTGCCGTTGGCGCGCCGTCGCCAGGCGTGCACGCGCAGGCACCACGAACCCCGGCCACTAACCCGCCGTCGGCGCGCCGTCGCCAGGCGTGCACGCGCAGGCACCACGAACCCCGGCCACTAACCCGCCGTCGGCGCGCCGTCGCCAGGCGTGCACGCGCAGGCACCACGAACCCCGGCCACTAACCCGCCGTCGGCGCGCCGTCGCCAGGCGTGCACGCGCAGCATCGGCCAGGCGGAGTGTATCCGGCCGATGGTGAGCGCCATGAAGGCGCGCCGCGACATGGTGGGCGTGGCCTGCGACACCATGTACCGGCTGTTCTCGCGGGACCAGGAGGCGATGGTGCGGCAGGCGCTGGACGCCCAGCTGGTGCAGTACCTGCTCTCCCTGCTGGACAGCAGGTACGGTGGACGGGTGGGACTGGTACTGGTACCGGTACTGGATGGTACTGGTAATTAAAATGGTACCGGTACTACGGATGGTACTGGTACCGGTACTGGATGGTACTGGTACCGGTACTGGATGGTACTGGTAATGGTAGACGGATGGTACTGGGACGGTAGACGGATGGTACTGGTACGGTAGATGGATGGTACAGTTACAGTAGATCGTTTTTGACAGTCGTTGTTTACAGTTGATTTTGGCGGGCTTGTTTTCGATGTGCTCCGTGCGTCGCTCGTGGCTTCATCACGACCTGCTTATGCTTGCATGAGTGTTTTGCATGCTCTGGTCGTAACCTTGTGCTTACTTAGGTCATGGCATTGATAATTGTTTAATTGAAATTGTCGCTCTGGAGAAGTGTTTTGTGTTTCAATCCTCAGTGGTACATGTGTATCGGCAGCCGCCTACAGCAGGCTCTGTGTCGGCAGGATCGAGTCGGACAATCCTGCGGCGGTGAAGGCGCAGATCGTGAAGGCGCTGAAGGCGATGTCGCGCAGTCTGCAGCACGGGGAGCAGGTGTCGGCCATACTGAACCGCAGCCAGGTGTGGCCCGAGTATCGCGACCAGAAGCACGACCTCTTCATCACCTCCAACAGCCACTCCGGCTACCTCACCGGTCAGTACGCCCATGTATGTGTACCTCACCGCTTGGTACAGCTCGGCTGGGTACACGTAAAGTGCTGTAACCGCTGTTATGACCCCCTATATCTGCAGGCGCTGACCCTTGGTTAGCTGGGCTGTCCTGTGCTGGTCTGCCACTGTGATGACTCTTGTGCCCGCAGGCGCTGCTGCTCGGGGGGGTACCTTGGCGGCTCTGTACTGATCTGATCTGCCACTGTTATTTCTCCTGTACCCCGCAGTGCCGCCCTGGGCGTGTCTGGGCAGCCCTCATTGTTATGACCCCTGTGCCGGCAGGCGGCGCCCCGGGGGTGGCCGGGTACCTGACCTCCGGCAGCGCCAAGCTGATGCCGGACGCCCCTCCGGACGTGGACCACGAGGATAGCTTCACCAGCAGCGGCGGCCTGCTATAGCCAGCGCTGCAGAGGCGGCGGTGCTCCCCGCTGCCGCTCCGGCCACAGCCGGCGGGCGACTGCCGCGGCCACAGTGCGCTGCCCCGCAGTGCGGACTGGGCCGCCCCGCCCGCCGCGGGCCGGCTGTGAGATCTTACTACACACCGTGTGCTGGTTGGTACACGGCACTCGCCGGAGGTGTGCAGGCGCGTGGCCTGCGTTGTTAATGCCGTTGTTGTTGGGTTTGTTACTGGGGCGGGCCCGCTGCTGCCGCTGCGCTTCCCTGCCTCCGTCAGTCACTATTCGCCGGAGGGCACGGAGGGGGCTCAGTCAGAGCGGGGCCGCAGCCGTCGGCTCTGTTGGACGCCTCAGATCTGCGCATCGATGAGATTATCCAACCGGCATGGTAACGAGCATATGTTTGCATGACATCTAGCCTTAGTCACCAATAATCACTTCACTGAAATGTCCTGTAGTCAAGCGGTTTAAGTTAAGGGTTCAGTGGTGCATTTCGTGAAGCTACGAATCATGCTCTGATCAAGTTTCTTGCTTACTCCATATATCAGACGAAGTATAATATGAAATTACGTTTTTCGATTGGTATGTAATAGTTATCATTTATAAAGGGGGACAAGCACAATCAAAAAGATACAAACACGTTATCACAATTTTTGTAAGTTCTGGATGTCGACAGCAGGCTTGAAAATGGGTTCCAAGCTATGGAGGTTACACAAGCTTAAAATGACACGAGCGCGTGGATTGCTGTGGACCAAGTGCCGTGCAATTTTTGGCTAGGATTTCTCTGTGTTTTAAAAATATTGTGCTGCTAACTACATTAGGCGTTGATTTTTGTATGTTAACTAGACTGATGTGTGTTGTACTGAGGTGTTACAGAAGAACTGATTTATTAATATCTTTAGAGTGTCATCGCCAAAAATATAACAGTATTTCCACGAAGGCGACATGCACTACATTTTCGGTTTGACTCAGGGCAATTTTTCACCAGGGACCAGAGAAGGAAAAACGCATACTTTTAGGCTCAAAGCTCAATGTTTTAAATTTCGAAAGGACATTTTTGTTTTCTTTCGTGGACACCTTTGTCTTCGGTATCTCATAATAGACCTAACTAGGTGACATACCGGCCTTCAGTGAAGGGTAGAGCTGATTTTGTCTAAAGGAAAAGAGAACCTAAAGGGGATGATGTCGGCTGCTATTTGGGTCTAAAGAGGCACCGATCTCCAGGGTACAGAATCTGAAGTGCTGCGGATCAAAAATTGTCCCTACCTCGTATGGACAAAACGTCCTTGTTTACTGTCGTTGAGGATAGCCACGAAATTTCCTCGGCATATGCGAGGGAGGGAAAACTAAAGGTTTTTAATCACAAGTTGTCCCCCCGTATTGTAAGTTTTTATTTCGGCTTGTTTTTTGTATCTTAAATATTTTTCTTTGTTCCCGGTGATGTTACGAAATTCGACAGTCTCAACTGTGATCGGAGCGCATTTACCGGGAACGGTTGTTTGACATTCGTGTCGTCAACCTATCGTATTAACTGCGGCATGTCTTTCTCCCTCAGCTAAATTTCGATTAAGGAGCAACATTGCGTTGGGCATCGGGTTTAGTGATAACGTTTCATTGCGCCCCATTTATTGTGGGAAGGAGCGAGGTGAAATTACGGCCGCGGACTCTCTTACATAGCTATTCCCTGGGACGTCGTCTAAATGCTTTCTGAAGAGCAGTAAGCGAGGGCACCTCGCTGTACTTCAAGTGATATTTATGTCGTGTATAGGCTGGTGATAGGGTGGCACGGTTTGGTATTTCCCGACGCCCGCGTATGTAGAGATGTTATTTTGTATGTGTGTGTGTGTGTCTGCTTGATACAATGTGGCGCGAGACCGTGTGTGAAGGGCTTATCATTGGGACGGTATGAGGGTTACAAAGCTTCGCGGGGCCGACTAAAAACGCCTGGCTGCCGTGCCGAGAAGCGGACAGCGACCGCGTCCCTCCGACGCCGCAGCGTGCTCGCTCTCTTGTGGAAGGCATTCCTTAGGTGGATGATTACTCCAGATTATCTTGTGATACCCACACGATATCGTAGTCGCGCCGCGGCATTCAGTGTATCGCCGGTGTCCGCACGCCCCTGGCGCCGGCGTCAATATTTATCCGGCGTCCGCCGGGCCCGTGTATATTTTGTACAGTGCGAACCGCGCCGAGTGCCGACCCGCGTACTCGCACAATAAAGCGGTCCATGTACGGCTCTGTCTGCTCTCTGTCTCCGCGCCCGCCGAAGGTTCCATGAGTGGAGGATCGGACTCATTTCTGAAGTTTAAGGGTGGCTAAGAATTACGTGCCTTCATGGGCACCGGAAGCGGGGGGGACTGGGGACGCGCCCTCCCTACTCGTGAATCAGAGGGACGTCCCCTTAAAGTCTTGGGCCTCGAACTTTTTTGCATGTTCTCCCTATTACCCACATCAATCTACATGAATTTGCTGGTGAGGCACATCGCCGTTAGCATTGCACATGCAGCCAAAGTTCTCAGAACTTGCCTCCCACCCCCGGTCATAGCCAGCCCGGGGTCCGCCCCCCAGCAGATAATCCGTGGCGACGCCGCTGCGTGCCTCGCTCCCGGATTATACGCTGCCGGGGACCACAGCCGTCCCGCGGAGCCTGCGGGCTGTGGCGTTCGGCTGCCTGCCGCCTCGGCAGTCCACGTTCAACCCCATGTGTGGGCTGTGGGCCAGGGAGCCACGTACTGAGATATATGTCAACGCTGTAAGATGAACCGACTCCGGCGGAGGATTTTGCAGACCTCTCTAGCTCAGCTCGAACTGGAAGCATACGAGTCTGAAACCGGGCCGGCAAACGGGTAAGCAGCTGTGTTAGTGCCTTTTCGACCAGTGGCACGTCGAGGGTGCCCTGAGCCTGATGGTCCTTGTTTTAGTTCTCAGACATTAACGGTCCTCCAATAGCGGCAAAGCCTCTCCGCTGGCCTATCCTACGGCGTTAAGCATAATCAGATGAAGGGGAGCCTGTTTTTACCGTTTTCAGTATTCTTCACGTTCATGTAACATTTTTTCGGAAAGTCCTATCTCTGCTCTGGCAAAACCCTCTGCTGGTCAGACTTGCTAACGAATCATGGAATGTATTTTAAGGGGCAGTTGTCAAATTCAACAGACTTGGACCTCGGTACCACAACCCTGCCGTTATCTAAGTCATTCTACTTTAATGCGGACAATGGAATTCGGAGCACCATGCACGACTAATAATCTGACGTCACACACTGTCACGTTCAACACACACTCACGCCTGTGACACCTCACTCTGTTTCAGTAACTGCGCCTCTTTCAGGCTCTCCGGCAGGCCTCTGAACCCCTTCAGTCCGACTTTGATCCCGGCCACCTGGCAGGCCGTCTTCAGCACGGTGCTGACGTCATCTCCCAGCCGTAGTCGCCAGATGGCGGCGCCAATGAAGGTGTCGCCGGCTCCGAGCGTGTCGACCACGGCGGCGGGGCTGTGGGCCGGGCTGGTGGCGACCGTGCCGCCTGGGAGACACGCCGCTGCGCCCACCTCTCCCCAGGGACAAATCAGCACCGACCTGGCCAGGAGTACGCAGGTTAGTTAACCGACTCCTCTCATGATTTATCAATGAAGTTTGAGAGAAATATTTGCATGGGACTGGAGAAGTTGACTAGATTAGATAGATATCATTTTCATGCGCTTTATAACACCGTGAAAAGCTCAGGCAGCATCTACAGAACATAACGTTTGAGGAGGGCGGCGATACTGGTCTTACCCAGCGGGTGTTCTCTCCTTCAGGCCTCTGACAGCTTCCTCCATGTCGCTGTACCCGTGCGCCTTCGCGTAGTCCTTAGAGACGAAGATCACATCGCCGAGCTCGAAGAGCGCCTCCAACTCCTGGCGATGCGGCTTCTCCAGCTCCACCGAGATGGTCAGCTTGTGGTTCAGCCTTGTCCGTTCTTCGCGGATGTGGGTGATCATCTCTTTGACGTTACTAATGTTGCGACCCTGCGTAGGACTAGGTTGTTAAATCCTGAACCTCCCAGATCCGATGTCAACCTCAGACACAGGACTCCTCTGTGTTTTCCAATGGTAGCACGCTGTCAAAATATCGTCGAATACTTGAATAAATTTTTTAACCGATACTGTGTCAGGAAAGCTTTAAAACATTACAAACGCTAGTTTTATTTGAAACCGTGGGACGGAAAAGTAAATACGTAGGGTCCCACTTTCTTTAGCGAGCAAGCATACGAGCCAGTCCACGAGTCAGGTACAAAAAGTTCGTGGATCCCTTCAGAGCCCATAGGATAATGTCCCGGACAAAACTGGAAAATTTCCGAAACAGATGAACAGGAGCAGGTCCGTGTGGCACTCCTAGTCCGCGGACTGGCGGCGGCAGGCACGTACCTCGAAGTGCACCCAGTCGTACTGCGTGAGCGGCAGGCGGCGCGCTGTCTGCGCCGGCACCTCCGGCAGGTCGCGGTTGCTGTGGATGATGGTTCGGCTGCCCGACTCGCAGACGATGACGCAGGAGATGGGGGTGGCCGCCAGGAAGCGCGGACAGTGGCTGATGTCGACTCCATCCTCCGCGAAGTCGTCCTCCAGAAAACTGCGGCAACGGTAATGGCGGAGCTGGTGCTGATACCGTATTCTCAGACAGGGGTCGTGATAGGATCTGATAAGGTCGTGTACTAGCAATGGCGTTTAAGGCAACGTTTTTGATGTCTGGTCCGAATGTTAGTTTTCTTTGAATCCAACACCTGTTTACCCCAGACCAATTCGTCTCCGGAATGTGTTTCCGGTGGGTCGTGTAGCCATAGATTTATTGAAGTGGCCAAAGAGTGGCGACCCAGCTTCCGGGTCAAAGACCCAAAAACTTCATGCATACGAAATGTTGACGGGGGAGGGCGCATAGCTCACAGTCCCTAGCTACACTAGTGCTGGGGAGGCTTTTGGAGGAGGTTGGCAAACTGAGCAAGGTACCAGTAGAGAGCAATTTTTGTGACGTACGATTTTTTTCAGACCTTTGGCCGGGCAATTGAGGTATGGTACTAATGCATGAACAAAACAGGGTTCAGCAACCATAGGAGTAGGGGCGCTGCCGCGGTTTTTTTGCAGGGGGAGGACTGGGACCCGTCGATTCCCGGGAGGCGACGCTCAAACGTCTCGGTTTCCTTTGAGAGCGCCGCCGTCGCATTTCACTAACACGAATATTGGGGAAAATCTGTGTAGATCCCTCGCAGGTAGTAAGGGAGAAAGAGATTATAAAGAGTCCTAAAACTGTGTTTGCCAGTTGAAGGGGACACGTTCCACTCCCCCCGTATTCGACGCCCATCCCATGGATGGAAAGTTTTAAACAACATGTTACTGTCTGCAAAAACGCAAGGTCTTTTTCCCTGACATCCCACTTCATATCCAAAAGATCAGAACCTAAACCTTGCTTTATTTTTTGGAAGATAATCCAAGCCACTTGCGTAGTGTTTTTTTAAGGGCGGGCACCACGAAAAAATAGTAAATATTCTGGTGGTCTCTATGAAAAAAATATATCATACATTTTCCAAAAACCTCGACCTTCTCATTTCCGTTGGCGCAGTACACTGCTTTCTCTCGATGTAATTCTGGCGATAACGACACGGCTGCCTGGCGCCCAGCGTTTCACGCCCACTGTAAATCATTCGTTTTTAACGGCTTCCTTCCTCTCGCAAAATCCAAGGCCAGTGTCCGTCGGAGGAGACGGGCCGATCGCCACCGACACTTTGAAGGCCACCGCACAACCGTTGGATTCCGCGACCTTGGGAAATGCCATTTTGACTGGGCTTCATCGACACGGGACTGCCGCTCATTTCGAACTGGTCCCACCACGTGCTTCAGCTACTTCTACACATGCGCTGTCGTAACCGCTACCGGCAGCGCGCGGACAGCGGAAAATCAGGCTCGACGTTAATTGCTGATCATGTTCAGCTGGTGCAGCTTACGTCGGAACGATTCGGCGCAAGAGGCCACGTAAACAGCCGGGGGGAATGCTTCAACACCATTCATCTTCTAGGTACATGGGGAAAACATCCGCATAAGTTTTCTCAGTTCTCATCGAGCCCGATGTAGGCTGCGTGTATGTCTTTCTCGGCCTTACAGAAGCGTTGATCAAGCAGATCATACATCATTATTTTCCTCCTGCCAAACGTTTAATCTGAAGAGATTCACCGGGTGTTCCCTATATGTCATCTGCAGATGATTATAAAAAACCGCACGGGTCTCAAACCAGAATGGGACCAGAAAACGTGTGCCTCACTTTGGAGCAAAAGAAATAGACTGAATGAGAAAGCGTCGCCACAGTGGCTGTCGTGGCCACAGTGGCTGTCAGTGACTGTCTATAGAAGAACGGGATAATTTTCAACATCCGAGTGCCTGGAAACTCGCAAACCTCTTGTAAACAGAAACGTTTGGAAATCGGCCGGTGGTTCTCTGGGCTCATCTTGCAGAGAAAGCTTTCTGGATTAGCTTTCCAATTTCGCTTAGTCAGTAAAATATTTAGAAATTTAAAGACACACTAACTGCTAAGCTTTAAGGACGTCGTGAACTCGTTCCTGGTGCGGATAATGGAGACCGGATCGCTGCTTTTTTTAATTTTGTCTTGCGTGTGTTGGTTCTCCTCGTCCCGCTGGGTTTTTGTTTGTGCGCGCGGTCGCCCGGCGATGCATGGGATTTATTAATATGTGGAATCTAAAACATTTCGCGGTGGGTCGCGTTTGATCCGATATTTAAAGCTCGGCTTTGGATTGCTCCCGACCCTCATAAATATGCAAGCATCGCTAATCATGCCATGATTTCCTTGTATAGTCTACTAAGAATCTAAAGGTTGTTATTTTCCTACCTGATATTTTTATGCTGGTTTCAAAAGTTCCCAATATTCGACAAAGATACACACAGACACATGAGTGGTAAGACTCCGCAACCTGGCACCTAAAATGACGCTCACCGGCACAGAGTCCCCTCTGGGATGGAGCCGAGAAATTCAGAGCTGGCTCCCAGTAGCGAGAGGACCGTGGCCGTGTTGGAGGCGTTGCCGCCCCTCTGCCACTGCTGGTCCAAACACCTGCCGACGCCCACATCGTGCCGGCGTTATAAATCGCCACCTGAGGAGTGCCGCTAAACAAGCACACAGGAAGGCAACGGCAGATCGGCTGCATTGGCCGGCGGGCGACCCTCTGACAGAATACACAGATATTCGCACAAAACACATCGTACCTAATTTCGTGTGGACCTCAAAAAGAGGGTGAACAGTAGAATATCTGAAAACAAAGTCTTCAAGGTTTGCACAGCATCTGAATCTTTCTTCCGATTGTTAAATGAAGAAAGAGATGCTGAACGATTCTTCGATTTTTTTTAAAGATGCTGAACGAAGTAGAGGGCAGGGGCGGGCCGCCGCTCTCCACTTCTCACCGGTTGCCGGCTCCGCCCAAAGCCTCCTGGTTGGAGGCACTCCCCACGTCAGTGTCCTCCTCAGGAAAAAAGCGCACGTAGTTGATGATGTCAATGCAGACGTGCCCGACCACTAGAACTCGGCCAGTCATTGTGAGCGATCTGCGAGAACACCAAACACGAGTGAACGAACCTCGAACACTAATAATGAGTGGGGACGGTTGAGGGGGGAAATCATAGCGTCAAACTTGGTCAACTGATTCGTGAGAGTGGCGGCATGATCTTGCGGACTCATTAAGACTGGAGGAAGTTCGAATAAGACCGCAATATACTCGACAAGTTCGATTTCTGTCCCGGCGTCGCACACTTCCAGGCAATAATTCATTTTTCAGGTACATTCACCTAGTTTTAGTGCTGCTCATGCATCGATTGAAATCTTCGAAATAAATGTAATCGCAAAATGCGAGTGGATAAACGTGCTGCACAATTCAAAACACGTACATATTTGTTACGCGAGTCGCTTAACACTCTCAAAACGAACAGAAGTCTCCCTCTATCATGAGTTATCTGTTCACCCATATCAACTTCAAAGTCACCAAGAATGGAATGCGGGTAGTAAACGAGCTAGGTATAAGATTGCACGATGCACCTACGACAAATGCCGACGTATTGAGCGTGGCTGTCCTCCCTTCAAACCAAACTCACCGTGTTTTCCCTCAGTCCACAGAACCTATTTAAATCCAAATTGGTTCCGGCATGCCCGTTTGCCCTCCTGTTCCAGCAATCACCACAGCGGCTCCGTCACTGACCCCACGGCTCCAGCCGCGGCCGGCTCGCGCCAGTGCGCCGCACCGGCCGTCGTCGGTGCCAGCTGCAGCCCTCCCCCTCCCCACTACCTCCTCCCCAAGCTCGGGCGGGTGTGGTCATAGGCGCACCCAGGCGCGACTTGGAAAGGGGCCAGAATAGGGGCTTTTTAGTAAAGGTGGGCCTATTGAAAACAAATCGTGCAAGACTTATTGTCGGCCGTAAAACAAATGCAGGGTTTAACCATGGTCCTGCCTTGTGGTTCTGCGCGTAGTTTCACTGCCAATGAAAGAACATGGGCTTGATCCAGAGTCCAGTCTTGAGGCTCGTGCCATGTAAGCTAGAGAGAAACTAAACCACGAGCACTTTTATTGGTTTAATTACCTGTTTAGTTTGCCCCCGAGCAGAGGGGGATCCAGGGCAAAGGAGATGAAAATGCGTCAATTTGATCTCCACATGAACCGCCCAATTTCGCCACATTTTATCTACAAGTACCCGATTTTCACAAAAATTTTGACCCTGATGTCCCCAAAAAATGTGTACATCCGCCATTGGTCTCAACAAGCCATCCGTTGAGATCGCTCAACCTGCAATCCCCAAGCAACTTAACACAATTGCCTCGATGGTTGGGATTTTCTGCTGTCCATATAACGGATCCTGGTCTAAAGGGAAACATACATCCCTCCGCAGTCGACAATCAGCGCCCCGCTCTACGATCCAGCACCCCCCGAAACGCCACTTCCCATCCTGCCTCCCCCAGCAGTTCCACCCCTCGCATTTCCTGCAATGGCAGATGGCAGTCGCGGCATGCCCACCCCAGAAACGGACATGACATGTATACTCGACTCTCTAAGGTAGTCTTAGGCCTTGGGTATGCCCCTGAATGGCGATGCTCATAAGCTATCCGGACTTAGAACTGCGTCAACATTATTCATACGATAGCCAGAGGGAATAGCGATCTGGTGATAATACGAAGCGCGAAATCAGCTGGGAAACCAAAAATGAAAGAACCGACGTTGCGCGAGCTAGATCTCAAGGCCATTAAAGGCAATGCAGTGGGCTTTAATAATTTCAAAATGGACCAATGAGCGCCTGTCGTCTATCCGGCCGAACAAGGCTACTCCGGAGAAACAAGGAATCTGATTGGTTGGTGCGCCAGCGCTGTTTGAAACCCGGGGATTTTAAATCTAACGGCTGCGAGGAGAGAAAGGAGGAGGACAGGCATTGTGGTCTCCGGGAGAATTTGAGGCGAATTTTGTGATTTTGTCGGGAAAACTCTACTGCAGATCTGGAAAACCATCAGGAAAATAACTGTAAGTGTGGTTTTGAATATTCTAATTGTTATACGAGCTCTGCGATACGAAATTTGGACCCTTCATTTGAGGTACCTACCTACCAATGTTGATGTAAGGTCGAATGCCTGATTTTATGACAAGTACTCACCTATGCCATATAGATTTATATTCCTGTCTGTTCACGAAAATATACAAGATTTTCTATTTTATTTGAAGAGTAATTATAAATTTTCACTGTCTGGCTCTCCACATCACCTAAATAGATCCTGCATACCTACCAAGGCATGTAGGCCTACCTGCCTTGTAAACAGTACTCACTTTTGTTGGAAGGTGGACACTTATTCATTTCTTACCCAATGTTTTCCTCATTTACTGACTTATTTTGCTGCTTCGCCTTGGACCTTTCCGTAGGCTCATACCTTGAGTGAAATTTAAAGCATCTGGATCTTACTGGCAAACAGTCCAATTTTTAGCTTTTCATATCTTGCAGTCTAAGTAAATGATAGTGAAAAAGGGTCATATTCATGGTCTGATATGCTGTGTCACTATAAAGAGGTATTCACTTTCTGGCGGAATGCAGCGACAATAAGGCTTGAGTGTGCATTATTCAGTGGGTTGCTGGTTCAAATCCAGGAGGTGACCCTGGCATTGTGATGTTTTTTCTTGGAGTGCTCTTATGTAAGCAACCAGAAAGACATAATGTTAGCCTCTGACTTCCTTCATAATTCCTTTATTAATCATAGAGAGCTTGTGAAAACACCCACACCAATATACCTTATGACTGGGTGAGTTTGCACACAGGGAATGACCCAAATACAATCAAATAGTTATGCAAACTACTTACATATCACCATCTCTTACCTGAGTTATGATGTGTACCTCTGAAAAATAATATTTCAGATTTAGATAGTTCCTCTATTGCAGAAACTAATTGCTTCCCTCATTTAGCTTTTGGTAACATGGATACATGGATATATATGAGGGAGAAATATAAGATGTCATGTAGAATATTATTTACATTTGTTGTATACAGCTCTTCCTATGCTGAACTGGTTGATTCTTATAACAGGAATGCCACATGATGTTGCTAGAACTTCTAAGCATTTTTAATTGTCACAGCATCCCATTTTACAGGCACAGAATTGGTCCCAAAATCATAATTGCGGGACAATTTACAAGATGTGCAGAGGTAAAGATGAGAATATATATTGTGAAATTGTCTTGCTTATGATTATTGGCATTATAAGATCCTCACTAAGTTTTAATTTTTTAATGTCTGTTGTTTGAGATGCAAAGTTGTTAGAAACAATTGAAGTTGTCTTGTTTTTAAGTCTAAAGTATGTGCCATGTCCTCTCTTTATCACTAACTCAATGACTTTTTAGGGAAAGGCTTGGGCTCTTACTCCTTTTTATATAATCAATTTAATTATCACCTACCCCTATAGGCTGAAGTATTTGTTTGTGGAGTACCTTGGTATATTATCAAATAGTTTTAAGATAAGTGTCTGCACAGTAGTTTGTGTTAATGTTTCAAAGGTTTCTGTTGGTGAATTTCCAAACATAGCCTTTAAGCATTTTTAAATCTGACATTAACCCCATTTTAAGATTATGCATAGTGAGAGGCTAATAGTTGTGTATTTCACTTGGGACAATTTGGATGCACATATTTCGATATTGTCATGCAGGCATTTGCATAATTCTTTGGCATATTGTTTACAAAGCAGCATCAGAAGAGACCTTTTTTGCTTATGCTTGCTAATTTATTATTCACTGCTTATTAATTGAAGTTCACATATGCTTCTTGTTTTAATTATTTGATTTATTTAGTTCAACAGTATGGATTTTATGCATGCCATGTTTTATGTTTTCCAGTCTAGGGAACCCAGTGTGAACCTGAAAAATGTATCTGCTGTCAGTGCCTTTTCTCTACACTGTGTGAAAAACAGCGTTTCACACATGTTTTGCACCTGTTCCAGGAGCGTTTGTATCAGTGTAACCCACTGGTCTTGCTGAAGGCTCTGACCGTGCTTTTACTGTTTCAGTGTGGGCTGCGTGATGGATTCGGATCCGCTGGCCCTGTGGTCGGACACCGAGCCCGACGGTCTGGGCCCGCCCTCCGTTCACGACCACAGGACCACTGGTCTGCAAGACCAGACCACTCTCCCAGAGCACTCCTCCGCGCAAGACCACACAGAGCTGGACAACATCTCGCCGTCGCTGATCGTGTCCAGCCTCTCTGACGTCCACGCCAACTACCTTCTGGACGACCTGCACACCGACTATGTTCTCAGTGACTGCGCGGAGCGTGGCGCCGGCACCCTGGCGTTGGACTATGTGCCGCCTGTGCTGCCGCAGCACTCCCACGGACCGTACCCGTGCAGTTTCACGGCCGAGGCGTGCCCCTGAACCCATTCAGTGACGACCCAGTGTTCGGTGACGATCAGCAGCTGATGTCGCCCGAGACGGCGGTGACGCTGCGGGCGTCGTCGCGCGTGCACAAGCCGGCGGTGACGGCCTCGCCGGACACGCCCACTCGGCCGGTGTGTCGGAGGCCGCTGCGACACGTGGTGAAGCCGGTGCCTGTGTCGTCGGCGGTGGCCACCGTGTACCGCGACCCGCCGCCCTACCCCGGCCTGACGCGACAGGAGCGCACCGACGAGTCGCAGTTCTACACCAGCCTGCTGCCGCGCGCCCAGCGGCTGGGCCTCTCGGAGCGCTCTCTGCCGCGACTGAAGGTGGTGCGTCGCATCCAGTCGCCGGCGATGGCGCGCCACCACGCCGACGGGCCCTACCCCACGGTCAGCTCTCCGTCAGTGGTGGCGCCGCGCCGGCAGCTGCAGCACCCGTCAGCCTCCCGGCTTCCTGCGGCCGGTCAGCCGGCAGAGAGTCTCCACACCAAACCCAGCCTGTCGTACGTCAACCTCATCACACTCTCACTGCTCAACAGCGAGACGGGCAGTCTGCGCTGCAACGAGATCTACGACTTTCTCATGTAAGTGCTGCGGAAGGTGCCGTGGAAACATGGGGAGGGACGTTGTAATTATAGTGATGCTAGGGGTGTGTAGTGGGAGGAAACAAAGTTGTGCTTACACGAGTGGAGGGTCTGAGCGGGATAAAGGAGCTACCGAGCGGAAAAGGTGTGAAGATTATTCCCTGCCGTCCAGCACTGTACTGGTGGGATATGTACCCCCCAAAATTATTTCAGGTTGATGGGAGTAAAATTTAAGTAGTACTTATCCAAGAAAATGCTCCATTTTTTAAGGCTATGCAGGCTCCAGGACTGGCGTTGGGAGCGGCAGCTTTTGTATAAGTGCGACCCTAGGTTGGTAGAATTTTTGGTGAGGACTCGAGTAGAAAACCTGCGGGATCATGTGTGTGATTACTGTTGCATTTGGATTCCGTGCGTCTCCTTTTTAACCCCGCAAGCTAAAAAGAGGGAATTCTTTAGGCTTGACAGCAATATGGATATTTGACCTTTTTCGGGGTCATCCGGTGTCTCCTTTATTTCCCAAGTTTAGGTCATATAAAATGGGCAAATGATTCGCATGTAAGTGCTCACATTACATTTTCACTTTCTAATTTTCAAGATCGCATATTATAACACGAGTAAAGATTGATGCGGATTTCAGGGTAGAAATAACGTGGGTGTGTCCTAGTGAACGATACTTAGATATAAATTACTCTTAAATAAAAGTTACCGAGCCCCCGTGTTCCTATGCAGTGCTGGTATTTTTTTTAAAACACTGGCCAACTCTACATGATCAAAAGCACGGGATATGCTGGAGCTTATATCATGAGAGGTTCTGATTTTAAGTTTAAAACTTGTGCTAAAAGCACAAAAAGTAGCCTGGTTGCTAGTCTTATTTTGTTCTTCCTAGTGACCCCAAATAAAAAAGCCTGTCATGCTTTATAGGTTCTTTCAACATCGATTATTCCTTGAAATGGAATGGACCACCTTATCAAAGTTACTCAAAGGACAAAAGTGTGCGAAAATTTAATGCTAAGGTTTGGGTGAAATGAATTATGACAAGCTGGTTTCTTGACATTGTCTACAAAGCCGTTATCTCAGTTGAAAAATGCAATCATGGTTTATTCGCCAGTATACTCTCCGCATTGTCTTAAACACTTCGACATTGTGTGAGGGCTCCGATACAACAGGCTGTCTAGCCTTGACGCTACGTCACCTTCTGCACCATCAGCGGCCACTCGTTGATAGCAACCTCCAGCTTTCCGTGCTGTCCAGCGCGGTGGTTCAGCGATTTCTGATTGGTGAAAGGTCAGGACTGTGTTGCACCTAATTGTTTTCATATACCCCTAACGCTCTAGAAGTATTGTTTTCTGCCAGAATGCTGGGATGTCAGCACTGTGCTCCTTATGGAGTGTAGTGGCGTGCACTGGGTTTGGTTCGTTCTGTCCTCAATGAAGAGGGTGAAGTTCTGACGGTCGTCAGTAGCTCATCATGGCCCGGTCCAGTATCCTCCCCCGGCTGCTTCACCACGTCGACGACGAACGCTGGGGTATCCACGTGAGCCCGGATGCTGTTCTGGTTTAGACTATGACGGAGGTCGGATGCAGACTAGTCACTAAAAATGACCTGCTGCCAGATCTGAAGTGTGGTATTGGCTGTCTCGGCCGAACCTCGGCCGTTTCTGCCGCTGAGCTTCTGCGAACTCAGGCTGGCCGCGCGGACGGAGTCGGCTTGGGTGCAACTGCAGGTGCTTTGTCAAGTGGCGGTTGACGATCCCTGGTGTATACTGAGCGGCTGCTTTCTATCAGTCCTGGTGTCGGCTTTCGTGTTGACTGTTGCTTCATCTCAGTCTTGGCTCACACAGTTGGGGCTATTTAACCCGCGCTGGTGTTACCCACGAGGTTAGAGTACTTTTTTGAGCGATTCTCCACTATGATCGGAGCCATCCAGATTTGGACGATCCTAGTCCATTGATCTCTACGTGGTGAGTCGCGGCCCCGTTTTCGGTCATCAAGATGTTATGTGAAGGTAATGCAGGCCCGCACACTTGGACCATGAATGATGTGCAAGCGCGGCTTTGGCGTAGGCAAAGGCTGACTGACGGGGCACCCTACCCTCAGCAGACTGAGATTTAGGGTTGTTTTTAATAGCGAAGAAAGTACTGGAGCCTGCGTGTGACCGTTCACGCTCAGAATGGGGTTTCCGGGGGAAAGGTCTCGGTATTATTTCGGATCAAACTCACAAATGCTTTCTTCATAATTTTGAGTCGTATTCTACATGACCTACTATCTGTCTCCGGATGACATATGTCTTATACACGGCCATACCTGCTTAGATAGTATATAACAAATGTTAATGTAGTTCTTCCAGAGAAGCTATGTCAGCGTTCCAATCACCATACCTCGGCAACAGACCTGGGTACGGAGTCGGTCGATTTGGGTCGGGTCAGCCCAAACAGTAGAGGTTCTGCCCTTGTTACCGGCGTTCCAGCACCAGAACCGAAGACCGGTCCAGCTGGAGTGTCGGCTGGACCAGCTGGAGCTGTGCTGGGACCAGAGAAGTGATCCTATGATGTGGTCCAAATGTCCGAAAAATGGTACATTTCTCTCTGATTAATTACTGATACCTTTGATGCCTTCATAATCCTCATTTTGTGCCAAGTACAATGCCCCCCTTGCTGGTGCCTTCGCGTAGACGATCTTGGGCCTGTCGACGCCGGAACCAGAAAGTGGGGCAGATGTAGAACTCTCACAAACGCATGGGTGACTAGGCTTTGTTCAAGTTCGGTGACTCTCGAGTTATAAAGTATTACGAAGTCAGAACGAATTTTCCGTATTTTGACCTGTGGTCGTGAGGCATTTCTTCTATCCTGATACAATAGTGCGAAATGATGGGGCAACAAATCAGGTTGTTTCTATGTTTCCAGTACCGCGATTGGTCAGAATAGCCGACATAATCTTGAAAAAACCTTATTGTGGAACAATATTTCACCGTTTTATGAGTATTCCATGCCAATAACTCTACCGGAGGGTAACCTTCATCTAAGTATGTGAAATGGCGGTAACACTCGTGTGATACGAAAACTGATGCTTCGGCCTACGTGGAAAATGTTCACGGTCTGTCTTTAGCAGCAATTATAATGTTGTGGGCAAAATGTGGTCGAATACCTTTGATGAGCCATGCCATACGTCAGGGTCATTTCTTTTTCTTTATTTAGAAGCCTCATATCAACACATAACATTTGCTTCGTTTGTTGCCACATGTATTTAAACTTTTGGCTGCCTGGATGTAGGTAAATTCGTGGCGCGCAGTTCCGTCACCGTATCAAGAAAAGGTTATCTTGCTGCCGGGAATTTATCAGCTGAGGATGGGCACGCGGGGAAGTTGCAAGTGAGCACTTTAGTGTGATTACTAAAACACGTGCAGCACACACAGTGGCACTCCCAGCGTGACGTCACGTCCGCGGTGACTTTAGAATCAGTGTCGCCGAACGAGCGTACCGACACACAGCGAGAACCGAACTTTTTATCCCAGGCGCCTCGCATTTACAAAGCAACTTAGGATGGCTACACCAAAACAGTATTTGACGGTTTTTCTTCATTAAAGCGACTGCTTCCCTATTGGCGAAGGGAAATGGAGCGAATTCCTATTTTAATTGGTTTTTTAAAGAGGGTTCGACCCTCAAGTGGGCTTTGTTTGGACCTCCCCGTGTCCGCTCTCTTAAGGCAGACGGTACCACCCCACTTTACATGCCTTGTCCTGGTCATATTTGCAAGTTTTTCTAAAGTTCCTGGTCTAGGTTATCTCACGTCAGGTCACCGGGCCGGATGAAGCTGGGTTCAGGTGACCTTCAGCAATGTTAGGTGTGCAGTAGTGAGAGTAGGTGCAACCTACCAGTTGGAGGTTTATACCACGAAACTAGGTCCCCTAGTACCACCATTTGTATGAGATTTTTCCTACCGATGTCTTAACGTCAGGTAGGGGATATCAATTTTCCAATGGCAAATTCAGTGGGAGGTTGGCAAAGCCTGAAGAAAGACTCTGAGTTAGATATAACACTCTAGTGGCAATATATTTTATTTGTTTAGGTCCTCAACGTTGTAGTATATTGGCCATTTTCCATGAACAAATGTAAATGCGTGACACTGTAGCTTTGGGGGGTCATGGGTCATGTCATTATCAGTGTGTCAGATTTTCAAAGTGTTTTAATGGCTTTGCAAGGAAATTTTACTATTTCTGCCGTCTTATAACAACTCGATTCATATATATTCATGTATATATATATATATATATATATATATATATATATATATATATAAAAAAAAAAAAAAATTTTCATTCATATTTCTGTGCTTTGTGGGTCTTAAAACTTTGGCTTCTAAATTAACCCTTCATTGTGGGAGTTGCTCGTTCGGGTGGTGGGGTCGGGGTCTCCATGACAAGTCCCTTGATGACTTTAAGTGAGACTCCGACTCCAACAGTCGAACTGGAAACAACCTGGACAAAATTTATAATAATAAAAATATGCAACCATTCTAGGTCACACGTTGACCTTGACCTGGTCTTGGGTCGGGTAATTGTGCATAGTTTCGTGATATCTAAATCGGTATTCGTAGCCATGTTAATCGGATTCTCCTGTGACTGTGCGAACTCCAGATTCAGGCACGTGATAGACATGGAAGCATCCTGTGAATTAAGAATCGTGAAGACAAGATGCAGCCTGCGCAAACTTCAAGCTTTCTTCTTGCACGATACATCAGTTAAAGCCCGATAGCATGGAGTGTTTTGGTGACTTAAAAGACTGTTCTATGCAACAGATTAAGTATCTTATCCGTCGTTTTGGAAACATTTCCAATGCGGTATGAGAAGCAGGTTAAAGTCTCCGGCGAGTCCGGGGTCCTGACCTGAAATATGTCATTCGCGTGCATGTACCAGTTTGCTGGTTTTTATACTGTGCGACTGGACCATGTTTACATGTGAACGTTGTGTTTCAGGCGGGTATTTCCATATTTCCGGGAGGTCAGCTCGAAAACATGGAAGAACGACACCCGGCACGCGCTGAGCTCCAACCAGTCGTCCAGCAACTTCTGCAAAGCGCCGGAGAGCAAGGATCCCTCAGGTAAAACGGCAGGCCTGGGCACGGGAACCCGATGCGCCCCAAGTGAAAAGGCCACACACAGCTACTGTGTCATTTGCAAGTTATTGATATCTTTCACAATTGTCTTCGAGTGATCGCTTTGTGAAGTAGGTTGACAAACCATCAGTGTTGTCGCCGGAAGAAGCTTTTCCCAGGGCTCCCTCCACGTTTAATACGAAAAACCCTGATTTCAGCCATGTTGGGGCATAAGTTCAAAACGTTTGTGAGCATAAGTGGAAGGTAGTCTTCAGTCGGCGGGGATTTAATTTTAATGGACAGCCCACTCCCAGGCCAATAGGAACGTTCTTAGCAGTTTCCTCAAGGAAGCTTATCGATAGGCGAATCCAGATCGATAGGTGGTGGTACGTGGGTTTTGCAAGTATTTCGTAAACACGGGGTTGCCTGAACGCTTAGTTCCGCTTTTCAGCTGTATGTTTATTGTCTGATTTCCGAAAGTCTAGAATTATAACCATTGGATCCTTTTTCAATATAGTATTTAACATTCGGGTGGACGCACCAACTCGCTTGAGCTTAACTTATCAAAGATGTTTCTCGACAACTGTGGTACACTTGAACTGTTCACCCGCGGTCGACTTAGCCGCTGCTTGTTTTAACAAATCAGTCGTGTTAGGCTCGCGAGTGTCTTCTGTCAAACTGAGAGGTGTAATGTTGAACGAGCGATGGTGGTGGTGACCACGCATGCTCTCCTCAGGAGCTGCTAACCGAGGAGCGCTGTGGATGGCCAAGCCAGAGAAGGTGGCATTTCTACACGAACACCTCTCAAAAACATACTACAAGATGGCAGACAATATCAAAGAGTCGATGGAAAACCCAGGTAATTACCAAGTGGAACAGGATTTCTCGTAAACATTTTTCACTAGAAACTGATTCTTTTGAGAGCTATGAATGATAATTTTCTTGGGGAGATATGCTCATACGTTCTTTGGAGGCCCAGATTCACAAATTGCATAGTTACATTGCCAATGATGTCATTTACCCACCAAACATCGCAATTTTCCTGGTTTTGTGTAACAGTGCGTAAAGTGGGATAGTATGTTTAGCAATAATAAACATTCACCTTGTTGGAGGCAGTTTTACCCCCGTCCCCGTTTTTTCTCGAGGTGGGTCTGAGAACGGTGAGATGCAGCGCCGCCGCATTTGGTATAGCTCTTTCGCATATTTTCTAAAAATTTAGAATCGGATCAGGTCAGGTCACCAGGCCAAGTCAAGCGACCTCGACCGGCGCCTCAATAACGATCGTATCATGTTTTCTTTTGGAGTTATTGGTAAGAACTTGATGACGTCATAGTATGGATAGCGTATCGTCCTTGACCTCAACCCAGTTGACCAAAATTTTTGTCGGAGTCGTTTGTGCGACTTACCATCATCACGTTTCACGTAGATAAATCCCAGGGTAGAAAAATCTGCCAACTCGCCAATAATGTTGGCGACAAAATAAATCCAGCCGGTGAACAAATGGGCAATATTGTGCTCACCAGCGTGACGGTTTGACGCTGCCTGTCAATACGTTCTTTAAGATTCAGAAGCACTCAGAGGGTGGGGCAAATAATCCCGTTTTGGTCTAAAATCTCAACATTTTTTTGGCACACAAGTTTGGTTTTCAGTTCGGTTGGTGACACTTTCTGATCTCTGGATAAACGTAAAGTGACAGGCAGTGGGGTAGCATGTCCCCCCGCCCCGGCAGCACCGCCAACCCCGCCGACCACCCGCTGACGCCAGCCTGTTTCCAGAGCTCTACGACGAGCTGCTACGGGGCCTGCCGCTGTACGGCCACGGCGACTCGGGCTTCTCGCCCTGCGACCAGTCACCCACCATCGGCAGCACCACCGACTCGCCGGACGAGGCCTGACCCGCCGCCCCGTGCAATTGCCGCCCCCCTGGCGCCACGCCGCGCTCAGCTAGTCTTGTTACGGTATTATTTCATTGATCGTGCTGCTCGCCGTCCCCCCCCAGCCGTCCCTAGTCGCGCGCGCGAGAGACGGCGAGTCGCCAGCACGCGCGCTCCCGTCCCTCTCCAGTCCTGCAGGGTATTTTCCGAAGTGAAGTGAGATGGGCGGACGCGTTCTCTATGTTTCTTGTTGGCGCCGCCGGAGGAGACAGTCCTGCGGCGGTTCTGGTTGTGCGTGGGCTCTGCGTTGCCCGCATGTGTGTGCCTCTGCTGTTACGCTATCCTAGCGCTGTCCAGCGAACGTCGCGGCCTTCTTAGCGTACAAAACCTGGCTGTGAAGGTTTTCGTATATTTTTTCCGAAGGCTTTTTGAAACGTGTACAATCGCGCCCTTTTATACAATCATAGGTATGATAATACTCTTAGCACTGTATATAATCATGTTTTCATATAACTTTCATCTGTTTGGGTTTGGCATCAGTGTTCATCTTTTTTATCATTGTCACTTGCCGTTTCCTAATACCCACTCCTCTTGGCGGCTAGGCTGGAGAAAGGTTTAGTCGTTTTCAGGCAATTATTTGTTTTGTATCTGTTGAACGTGCTCGGAATGCTGGTACAATTGTCCGATCGTTTTTCTCACAATCCTAGTTGGAAAATGTATTATGGCAAGATGACCCATGGGTCTATAGGTACAACACTGTTGTGCGAGAGCAGAAAATTAGTAATACATGGTCATAATACTAATCCGCTTACTTTTAAATGATCTCTCGTCCTCAAAATTTCATTCTAAACGTATTTCATGGTTTGAAATGATACAAGCGTATTTGCGTTCAATATGAAGGTTCCATTTATTGAAATCTTAATTCGTGATGCTTGTTTTACGGATTTGTTCCATTCTTAACTTGTTACGGTTCTCCTTTCACTTTTCAGATAATTATTCCTGTGAAGGTGAAAACATCGGGGACGTTCAGTACTACTTATTTCGCTTTTCATGTTCTGAAATTGTATAGAAGACTTATCAAAGCCAGTAGTTTGTAGATTCTCATGTTCTCATGAGAACGGCATCATTTTGAAATGAAAGAAATTTATTTGTGCGAGACCAAAAACAAAGCAGATGGTACAGCAGGATTCGACGTCGCAATTATCTCTTCCTGCGGCCCATCAATTTTAGCCATGCTGAAGAACAAACGAGAATCGTCCTAATCACTGTCAGTTTCTTCATTGCATCTGATGTGAACCCTTCGCCGCCTGTTGGGTCCGATCAGACCCCCTCCCCCTCTGTTTTGCGAATGATGTTGAACCGATTCAAACGAGGTGAGCGCTTTGCAGACTCATGGGGTGATCAATTTTGGCAAATTCCTCCCAAAAATGGACATCAGGTCGGGTCAAGGAGTTAGGGCTTCGTCGCTAAAGCGATGTGAGGCGATTCTATTCTCAACACCTGCACTGGAGGGGGGCCCTGGTAGGCCCCCTAAGATCTCGGAAACTAAGAGGCGTAGAAAAAGGAAATTTGAGAGGTGGGTGGGTGTTATAGTGATCTACATCATGACCAATTTTTATTGACCTAGGTCAATATCTTCAAGGTCAAACGAGGCCATAAAGGTCAAAACCTTGCCATGCTGGGGACCGACCGGTAAATGCCGTGATTATGCGGGAAAATGGCGGGAATAAGCTAAAGGCGGACCAGGGTCATATAGAGAAGGTCTCAAAGAGCCTTCCCTTCAATTTTGGGGTCAAGGTCATTCAAGGCCATTGACCTGTAAGGTCACAATATAGTATACTACTTATAATGTACACTTTGACTAACACTACAGCCACTGTTTGGCGAGAAATGAAGATTGACCTTTTAAAATGATCTTTGACCTTGCCCTTTGACCTTGACCTTGCTATTGGGGTACCTTATCGATGACGTCATAGCATAATGTACGTCAGACTGGGTAACGTCATTTGACCGGAAGCACTGTGGTCAGTGACCTTAAAAGTGCACATATGACCTTGACCTTCATGTGAGGTGACCTTGACATATAATTCCGGTTACATGGTGTTATGACTTCACCACTCGGTCTCCAATGCAAGCTATCTGGTCCGACAGCCCGATTACGGCGATCTCAAAATAAAATTCTGACTTTAAAAGCCTGTAAATGAAAAAATTTTCGACCGATTTCCAAAAATCTTCACCAATCGACGCGCTATTAAAGTCTGTTTAATGTGGCAAAGTCTCTTGTTTCGGCTACAAGCGGTTCTCCGGCCACCTCGGAAAACAGGTGGGGTGGGGCCTCGAGGCCCCTCCAGTGCGCGTGTTAACCCTCGCCCCACCGGGGCCATCGATGGCCCCCTTCCTAAGGTTTTTCCGGGATAGCAGAAAAATGACGAGGCGCAGCACCGCGCTTGAGGGCTTTACCTCTCACTGCATCATTTTCCATCATCCCTGAAATTTCTTAACCCGGGCCACCCAAGGTCAGGTCACCAGACGAGGTCAACCAAGGTCCATCACTTCAGCTTTAGAGCCCTGTAAGAGCTACATTTCAAAGTCGATCGATTTGAAACTTCCTACACTTCATGACCCTTCCAGGGTCTACAAGGTGTATATCCGGGATTTTTCGATTTCGTGCCCTGAGGTCAGGTCACGAGGCGACCTCTCCAATTGGAAAAGCATGGGGAAAAGCTGTTTCATGATATAAAAGCCACAAAAATGATTGCGAATACTCAGACTGCTCAGAACAGCGTTTTTCGACACCCTTTCACGGATCCCAGTGGTCTATTTGCCCTTTGACTTTTCCAAGGTCATCCAAGGTTACCAGGGGTCAAAACACAATATTTTGACAATAAATTTTGACCTAATTAAGTTAGAGCGTTGAAACAAACACTATCGTGTTTGTCTTGTCATTGGCTTTCATTTGATATACGGCAAAGTCACTTTTTGACCTTTCGTGACCTCAGGTCATATTAGGTCACGAGCTGACCTCTGGAGGTCAAACCACTGGCGGGAGGTCTTTATGTTCCACATAGTGGAAAAAGTACTGGCAATTTCCTATCAAATGTACTTTACCAGACCTCAATAGCTCTAATGACATAAGGTTATGCCCAGTTTGTTAAATCATTGCATATTTTAGTGAAAATAGCTGTTCTTGACCTAATTTGACCTCTGGAGGTCAAACCATTGACCTGAGCACTAAAACATGTGAAGTAATTTCTTACTGAATTCACGCGAGCTTTCTAGTGCACTTTGCAGATTTGCGCTAACCCCCATATTTTCGGAGTTAGAGTGGGCCATCGATGCCCCGGTGGGGCGAAGGTGGCGCCGGACCTCCGGTGGGGGCGAGTTAAAGGAGCATGGCAAAACTGGGGTTTAACTCGGTTTAGAGAATAGCTAGAGCAAGCTTCTAAACATAATTCGAAAGCTCTTGAAACGAGAAATATGCACGCTGTCATCCATTTTGAGGTCAGGTCAATACCAAGGTCGCCAGAGGTCACGTTTCTTCAAACGTTTGTGTCTAACTTTTGAACGGAACAATATAGTCCTAAATTTGGTATAGTAATCAGCATCGCCTAAGGATTCAAACGATATGCAATATGACGACGATATGCAATAAGTCGTTATTTGAGCCAGTGCAGAAGACGGCAAGAAGACGGCAATTCGATGTCAGATCATCGGGGGCGAGGTGGGTCCAAACGAACTCCACAGTGGTGGCGTGTGCAAAAACAGCCCAGACTGCCGGGTTAAACACCGGTCCCCGCGTTCCTCAAGTGTCTACACTCCCCCCTCCCCGGGGTACTCTCCATCCTGGCGCGGAGAGACGAGGCGCCCTCGAGCCGCCTGTCCAGATACCATGAGCCCCCTATCCCCGTAATGAGGATCCCATCCACTGCCGGATGTAGTGAGGGGTGGTAGTACTTTCCCACCCCTACCCCCCCCCATCAACCATCAGCACCCCTTGAAAAATGTTTACAGTGTCCCTGTAATATCGAAATAGCAATCACGGCGGCGCGTAGCGCCGTCGTTTTAACCTGCGCCCCACCGGGGGTCCGGCGCCACCTTCGCCCCACCGGGGCCACCGATGGCCCCCTCTAACTCCGAAAATATGGGCGTTGGCACAAATCTACAAAGTGCATTGGAAAGCTCGCGTGAATTCAGTAAGAAATTACTTTGCATGTTTAAGCACTCAGGTGGATGGTTTGACCTCCAGAGGTCAAGTTAGGTCACGATAGGCTATTTTCACTCAAATATGCAATGCTTAAGAAAACGGGGTATAACTAATGCCATTGGAGCTAATGAGATCTGGTAAGTTACATTGGATAGGAAAATACAAGACCTTTTTCCGCTATGTGGAACGTAATGACCTCCTGCCGATGGTTTGACCTCCAGAGGTCACCTCGTGACCTCATGACCTGAGGTCACCAAAGGTCAGAGAGTAACCTTGCCGTATATCAAATGAAAGCTACTGATAAGACATAAACGATGGTGTTTGATTCAGTGCTCTAGCTTAATTAGGTCAAAAGTTATTGCTAAAATACTGTTTTTGACCCGCTGGTGGCCTTGGATGACTTCGAAGAAGTCAAAGGGCAAGTATGACGCCTGGGGTCCGTGAAAGGATGTCCAAGAACGCTTTTCTGAGCAAGCAGAGCATTTACAATCGTTTTTGTGGCTTTTAGATCATAAGACAGCTTTTTCCCATGCTTTTTCAATGGGAGAGGTCACCTCGTGACCTGAACTCAGGTCACGAAACCAAAAATCCCGGATATATACCTTGTAGACCCTGGTGGAGCCATGAAGTGTAGGAAATTTCAAATCAAGAAGCGTAGCTCTTATAGAGCTCAAAAGTTGAAGTGAGGTGACCAGGGGCGCAGCCAGGGGGGCACAGGGGGCACGTGCCCCCCATCGGTGCCGGGGTACCCTTTTGATTGCCAGGTGGTGTGCCCTCTTTGGGCCGTGCCCGCCGAAATTTATGCCCTACGTCGTTGAGCCTAGATGGAACTAGACTGCATTTAGTGATTTAAGCTATTGTTTGACAATTAAGTGCCTTTTTGGTCAGTTGGGGCATTCTGTGGCCCTTCCAAGCACCCGGGAAGAGTATAGGCACGTAATCCATTTCAGATAATGCCTCATCGTCGCCAATAATCGTATGGGCAGAGCAAATCTGGTACCCCTTGAGCTCATCTGGTGCCCCTGAGCGCTGGTCTTGAACCCTGGAGCTGATCATGTGCCCTCTGAGCTGATCTGATGCCCTCGTAGTCAATCTGGTGCCCCCCTGAGAAAATAATTGTGCCTTCTGAATCTATATAATGTTCTCTGAGTTAGTCTGATGCCTCGAGCTTGCCTGGTGCCCTATTAGCTGTTTTAGTGCGCCTTGAGCTGATCCGGGCCCCTGAACTTATTTAATGCCTTCCGTAGTTAATCTACTGTCCAGGGCCGCAGCCAGGGGACACAGGGGGCACGTGCCCCCATCGGTGCCGGGTGCCCTTTGATTGCCAGGTGGTGTACCCCTTTGGGCCGTGCCGCTCGAAATTTAGTGCCCTACGCCGTTGAACCTAGACGGAACTAGGCCGCATTTAGCGATTTCAACTATTGTTTGACAATTAACCCGCGCCCCACCGGGGTCCGGCGCCACCTTCGCCCCACCGGGGGCCATCGATGGCCCCCTCTAACTCCGAAAATATGGGCGTTAGCGCAAATCTGCAAAGTGCAATAGAAAGCTCGCGTTAATTCAGTAAGAAATTACTTACATGTTTTAGTGCTCAGGTCAATGGTTTGACCTCCGGAGGTCAAATTGGGTCAAGATCGGCTATCTTCACTCAAATATGCAATGATTAGGCAAACTGGTCATAACTCTTATGTCATTAGAGCTATTGAGGCCTGGTAAAGTTCATTTGATAGGAAATTGCCAGTACTTTTTCCGCTATGTGGAACGTAAAGACCTCCCGCTAGTGGTTTGACCTCCAGAGGTCACCTGTGACCTAATATGACCTGAGGTCGCGAAGGTCCAAAGTGACCTTGCCGTATATTGAATGAAAGCCAGTGACAAGACAAACACGATGGTGTTTGTTTCATTGCTCTAGCTTAATTAGGTCAAAAGTTATTGTCAAAATACTGTTTTTGACCTCTGGTGACCTTGGATGACCTTGGAAAGTCAAAGGGTAAATATGACCCCTGGGATCCGTGAAAGGGTGTCCAAAAACGCTGTTCTGAGCAGTCTGAGTATTTGCAATCATTTTTGTGGCTTTTATATCATGAAACAGGTTTTCCCATGCTTTTCCAATGGGAGGGGTCGCCTCGTGACCTGACCTCAGGGCACGAATCGAAAATCCCGGATATACACCTTTTAGACCCTGGAGGGTCATGAGTGTGGGAAGTTTCAAATCGATCGACTTTGAAATTCAGCTCTTACAGAGCTCTAAGTTAAAGTGGGTGACCTTGGTTGACCTCGTCTGGTGACCTGACCTTGGGTGACCCGGGGTAAAAATTTCAGGGATGATGGGAAATGATACAGTGGGGTAGGCCTTCAACCGCGGTGCTGCGCCTCGTCGTTTTTCTGCTATCCGGAAAACCTTAGGGGGCCATCGTGGCCCCCGTGGGGCGAGGTTAAGTGCCTTTTTGGTCCTAAAACATTTTGTTGCCTTTCAAGCACCCGGGAATAGTAAGGCCGTAATCCGTTTCAGATAATGCCTCTCGTGCCAATAATCGTACGGGTGGGCTCATCTGGTGCCCCTGGAGGTGATCATGTGCCTTCTGAGCTGATCTGATGCCCTCGTAGTCAATCTGGTGCCTCCCTCCCTGAATAAATAATTGTGCCTTCTGAACCTTATAATGCTCTCTAAGTTAGTCTGATGCCTCGAGCTTGCCTGCTCCTATTAGCTGTTTTAGTGCCCATTGAGCTGTCCGGCCCCTGAACTTATTTAATGCCTCCCGGGTTTATCTACTGTCGGGGCCAGTGGCACGTGCACCCATCGGTGCCGGGTGCCCTTTGATTGCCAGGTGGTGTACCCTTTTGGGCCGTGCCGCTCGAAATTTAGTGCTCTGCGCCGTTGAACGTAGATGTAACTAGACTGCACTTAGCGATTTCAACTATTGTTTGACAACAGTGCCTTTTTGGTCAGCTTGGGCATTCTGTCCTTTCAGCACCCGGGAAGACCATAGGCACGTAATCCGTTTCCAGATAATGCCTCTTCGTGCCAATAATCGTACGGGCGGAGCTCATTGGTGCCCCTGGAGCTGATCATGTGCCTCGTAGTCAATCTGGTGCCCTCCTGGAAAATCTGTGGCCCATTGAGCTAGTTGATTACCTCATCTCTGCGCCAATGAGCTAGTCTAGTCCCTGGGTGAGCATGAGCTGCTCTGTGGCCTGATCTAGATCAGGGGCCCCCGAGTGGTCTTGAATAGACAGATAATGATAACACAGGCCAACTCCCATCATCCTGAGCTAGTCTAGTCCCTGGGGCCAACTGGGGGATGGGGAAGCTGCTCTGGGGGCCTCTGATCCACAATTGGGCGCCCCAGAGCTGGTCTTGAATAGATGGGGAATAAGAACACAATGGAAACTCCCTTGTAAAACGGGCTAACGAGGGATGGGAATCTCTAAAACAGCTTGTGATACCTAGGCACCCCAGGTTATATAAATTGCTTATTATAATGGTGGATTCTGGGAAGGGATGATGAAGGCATGTGCCCTCAGCTCAGGCACAGCCCCTAAACCAGGATTTCTACTAATTAATTTAAACGAGAACTAGTTGTTACAATTCTCAGCCCTGTCACCATCCCCATCTAAACCACCGGCCTGTTCCTTTTATTTACTCTTAACTGGGACCGATCCTTGAGAATATGCAACTTAATAAACGAGTTCAAAGGTTCTCCCATTTTTCTGGCAGCAAAATGTGCTCTTCCAAGACACTATGTCCCCTCGTACGGCGATTGTGGGGGCAGGAACTTAATCCGCGTTCGCCAGGGCTCTCGTCCGACAAAACCGGTGGGCATAACAAAAATTTCGACTCAATATGCCTTAACCTGCACATTGTAACAGACATCACATGCTCCGCTGATGTTAGTACTTGCATGAGTTGGTGTCCTTAAATCTATCCCAAAGTAGTGTTTTGGCTACTTCCATGGCATTTTAGTGATATTTTGTTCCTTTTCGGTTTTAATCGGTTTTCCTTCTCCGTCGATGATTTCTTTGCTTTTTATTGAACCAAAGATGCCCAAAAATGTTAAAACAGATATAGTAAGTTGTTCGGTTCGTTAAGTGCCTTTTTCGGGTGCCCTAGTTGGTCCTAAAGCTTCCCTGGAGGTGACCTTGGTTGACCTTGCCTGGTGACTTGACCTTGGGTGACCCGGGCTAAACAATTTCAGGAATGGTGGGAAAATGATGGGGTGAGAGATAGAGCCCTCAACCGCGGTCCTGCGTCTCGTCGTTTTTCTGCTATCCCGAAAAATCCGTAGGGGAGGCCCATCGATGGCCCCCGTAGGGCGAGGGTTAAAGCTATCTCCGAAGACCCGACGGGGGTCAGTACCCGCCCCCCGTCAATGCGCGTATTAAATTCGGAAGTTCCGCCCGTCACTGCGTGAACTGAGAAACGGAGCTTTTCTACCTCACGCTTCGGAGAACTGATTAGTTGGAAAATCCAGAGGGTGTTCAAAAGGCGTCCCCCAGAATTCTGGGACTTTACTGAGGCTTTTGCATCTTATTATTATCATCCCCGTGGAATCTGAAAAAAGAATTCCATTCCTAGGTAATGAGGTCCATGGGTCCATAGGCAAATCCAGGATTGCCAATCAGGGGGGAGCGCATCCGGACCAGGGTACAGCACTTTTGGCCGATACAACCTATCAGTTGGGCGTCAATTTTTGCATCCAGGGGGCGGAGGGGGTGTAAGCAAAATTTCAGGGGACGCCATCAACCTTTCAGAGGGCTCCATGACCATCTCAGGGAGTGCTGAGGGTCGATCGGGGAGGGGGCACTTGCTCCTCTTTGCCCCCTGAATGCCTATGCATGGGTGTTTTCAAAAGCACCACAATTTTAAAACTTCGTCCCCCCTCCTATCTCATCATCGCCAGTGCGGGCTCCTTCCCACGTCTAAGCAAACATTTCTTTACAACGCACTTGCAAACACCCTGCCACCATACCCCCCAAATTGGGGCGAAGTTTCGGGGAGTCATTTTCAAGGTGCTCTTACGGCGAGACTCTGACAGCTGGCTTACGGCGAGACTCTGGAGGATTCTAGAGACAGTCTAGAGTTTTCTGTTTGGAAGGAAGTGCTGGCATTTACCCACTGAGGCAATACACAATTTCTTCGTAACAAAAATTATTCGTCAGAGAAAGGAAAGAGCAAAGCGCGGATGCGCTGCTGTCGGGGGAAAATAATAATAATTAGATAGGCTAGCAAGTTTCCTTAGAACGCTGAAATAAGGGCGCAGGGTACCTGTTAATACCTTTACTGTCCAGAGATTAATATTATATGATTGTGTAGTTATTGTGGTCTTATGAGGACTGGGACCTACCGGTTTGAAGAAAGGACGTAGAGTGTACAGACGCCATCGGACTCTGTGCAAAGGTAAGTGCATTGCTATTGTTCTACGTTTTGAGGCGGCGTGGATGAGGGAATCATTCAATTGGTGTAAGGATAGTAACCTTAGCTATATATTAAACATAAAACAACATCAATTCAGTGGTGGAAACTGTTGTCAGAGCTCCCAATGAATTACATTCCCAATAAAGGAAGCAATGACCCATAATTAGGTAGGAACTCTCTTTTCAAAAGTCGAATTGCATGGGATAGCACCATCATGCTGCGGCACTATGGTATTGCTGTATTTTCTATGGTTCTGATGAGCTAAAAACATTATTATTTCAAAAACTTCAGTTTATATTAATTGCACTTTTCTTCAGTTGTTCAAGAGGCTTAAATAAAGGGCCTGTGGCACCTTCATAATGTGATTTGAACTGAGGGCCATGTGATAGAGCATATTGAGAACTACTGGAGCTACATTTCTTTTGTCTTAGAAGTTACCATTTGTGTAAAAAATCATGCTCTACTGATTCCGTCCTCCTTGGGTGTTTGTGCTACAAGGCAAATTTAGGAAAGTGAGTTCATGCTCAAGCCCTTCACTGCCTGCTGTGAAGGAAAAAGAGATGGCAGCTGCAGGCTTCTCTGGTCCATCAGTGGAATTGCAGGAATAAGGACCATTTTTAATATTTTAGTTTTGTATATTTCAAGTTTTGTAGTGGGCAAAATATCATGTGGCCCCTTTGCCAACTAATGTGTGTGATATGTTGATACAAGAAATGTGTACAGTATGGTACCAAGTGCTACCTATTTTTCTTGCCTGGACATTTTTTAAAACCCACATGCTAAACTTGATTTTGGTACTGTTGATTATTTATGTGTATAACTTGCTTTATTGATTAGTTTGAGATGTAAAATGTTTTTTTTTATTTTAGGAAGAGTATGAAAAATAGAATAATATAACTTTGCATCCTAATAGTAACCTCTATTAGCTCAGAATACTTCATTTGTATTTGTTTCATTTTTGGCACAAATCAAGTATATTTAATCTGGCACAAAGTGTTACCAGCTCACATGCAGATTCAACATCACGCTTATTTGTAGTCTTATGTATGGCTAACAGAGGCAAAGCAAAATATTTGGCTTATTAGCCCAGGTTGCAAAGTATGGCATTTTTGATGAGATCTCGTCGGTGCGAGTGCCCTTGGAGACAGGACCGAGTGGTGCAAATTTTATCAACCTGTGGCGAATTTGTGAGGTTAGTGATACTTAAACTAAACAAATAATGACTGAATGGCTATTGAGACACAGGAGGGGGTCTTATAAAAAGTCCTTAACTAACTGACTAATGATTGAGGTAGCATTGCATTGTAGGGGCAGGAATGGGTGCATTTTTCCCTGGTATGTGGTAGGTTGGTATGAATTTTTGGAGGCTGGTGGTGCGAGAATTTTAGATGGCTGGTGCGACTCGTCTGGCCTGCTGCCATACTTTGCAGACTGGTTATTAGCCAAATATGTATTTAAAAAAATACTGCCAAATCATTATTTTCAAAATAGATTGCCCCTAAATCACCATAGTTTGGAATTGCACCAATGTGTCACATTCCTTTTAATGATTTATGCCCATTTCACTGAAATTATGGCCATAAAATACTTTCAGGTCAGGAAGTGTTGTACTGTTTTTGCTTAATTCACTGGAAGCATTTACATTGTTTGAAAGGAGAACAGTATAATAATTATGTGATATCAAGCAATGCAAAACAATGTAAAAAAACTAATTACCTTTTTTCAACTATTTAAGCTGATAATCTAGTTTTAGTATGCATTATTTTGCACTGGCCACCTTCCTGGTCACTCTCGTTTTTTTATTATTTTTATATTTCATCCAATTATAGTTCATCCTTCCCCTTCTTGAGATTATAGCTTTTTGTAGAAATCTGACCACAGTTCCCACCCCCCCCCCACTGACTGACCATACCTATTGCTGCCAGAATTTTGATGCCATGCCAGCCTGCTTGATCCATTCTCTGACAAACTCAGTTAGTATGAGTCTACACGTAGTCTTGCCTGGCCTGGTGATGGAGATATTTAACTAATTTGCAGCAGTCATCAGAAGGGCAAGGGGACCTTATTTGGGAGTTTCAAGCACAAGGTACATCAGAGATGACCAATAGGAGTCTAGTCTGCTCTTGAACCCAGCTTTAGTGTTGACTTCTGCTACTGAAGTAGACAGGATGTTCCAGTCATTCACACATTGTGCAAACTATGCACAGCGTGCTCTATATACAGCACTGGTTTCATGAGTGTCCTGGGGTGTTTGCTCGTGTGTGAGTGATCAGTGAGCTGAAAGACTAGGTTGGATCATATATCAGTGTCAGTGCAACCGTTCAGCGGCTGGAACATCATCAGGTCTCCCTGCTATCGTCTGTGCTATATCAGAGGAAGCCTCTGAGCCCTCAGTTGGTAGGAATAAGTTCTTGAACGCAGTGGAAATGCAGGTGGCCCAGCTGCACCCTCTCAAGTAGCCTCCGGTCAGCTCCATTGAATAATCCCCAATAGATGTTTCCATACTACAGCAAAGGGCCCATTAGCGCTTTTTGAAGGAGAGGCAGCGTGGGAGTGACAATGTTTGTCAGTTCAGGGTACTTTAAATCCTCAGTATAGATAGTTTATTTGGGCCCATCCCACAATATAAGGCCTTTCATGCACCGCGCCAAATAAAAAGAAATATCGAGTGGCAGTGTATAAACATGCGTGAGAGAGTAAAAGTGTAAACAATCTCGATACACTCGTCAAGTCAAACATTCAAACATCGTCTCTGAAAGCCCTAAACAGACCATGTCTGAAGCCGGAACGATGTTCTTCAGGCCGAAGAGCATTGTAGCAGGCTGCACATGCAAAACTCAACCTGCACTTTCTAGCGTTCGTCTTCGCGCGCGGTGGACGTAGGTCGCCTGTTTGGCGAGTGTCGTGATCATGATTAACACATTCAAACAATGTTCTCAGAGCGTGTGGCTCACTCCTAGCGACGGGCTCACTAGCACTCACTAGCGACGGGCTGCCCGTATGGTTGGCAACATCAGAGGCGTACCCTACACGGAGAGGTTGAGGGAGCTGGAGTTGCCATTCATGTACTACAGGAGACGCCGTGGCGATATCGTACGGATTTATCAACTTCTGCCTGGAACCATAGATCAGTACACCAATAATTTTTTTCGTCTGGACACGTCTTCCCGTACTCGTGGGCATCGATGGAAGCTGCAGAAACCTCTCGCTGCAACTAGAACTCGGCGAGCCTCATTTGGCGTTCGCATGGTGAATGGAAATTCCTGTCCACTTATGCGATGGATGCTCCCACTCTGAACCATTTCAGGGCGAGACTTGACGATCACTGAGTGAACCCAAGATATGACGTTTCAGACGGACCATGACTGTTGTGCTCCCGGTTACCAGCAAACTTCCATTGACCACACTGAGGTTCAAGCCTGAGAACGACCAAGTCTTGACGCCGCCCAAGTTATCTGGGTTATGAACGGAGCCAGCCAGCAGGCCATCGTTGCCTTTAATCTCCGAAGTTCTTAGGTAAGGTGAGGATAGCTGAGGAGAGCTGAAACCGGGAGAGACAATTTGCAGCGACTGTTTGGGTCGCTCTCATCGAGCTCAGTCACGGACCAGGCGAGAATCGGGACCTGGAGCTACGTATGAATGCTTAGTAGACTCATTAAAAATTCCAAAATTTTGGAAATTTTTTAAACGCCTCTCATTTTTCCATGCATTGAAGTATTTTGCGACGATCTGTAAAGTTTTCATTCCGATATCTTCAAAACTGATGAAGCGCAAGCGGTCTGAAGGTGGGCTGTTTCAGTCCCATTTATAGTTAAGGTCTCCATGTAAAACACCATTGGATCAGAGAGTAGCACCGGGCCTCACGGATGTCATCACAAACACCTGAGCTTTGACTCCGCATGAAACTCTGCGATTAAATGTTAATGTTCTGAAATCTAGGGATCTTAGAACTATAATATTGGAGCATACTAGAGGCTTAATGAACGTTACGACTTTATCCCCTAACATTCTTGCTCTTGTGTTTAGCAAACTTTGACACATAGATGTTATCATTTAAGTATCGATGATCTAGTATGTTCATGGCAATAACACGATCAGGCCTAGAAACCAGTGGCCAGCCAAGCAAACCATCAAAGCGGAGAGCGTCAAAGACCTCAAAATATGGGCGACAGCAGGGAGATATGCGGCTCCTACCTAAAAGGCTCCAAGCTACCGACAAGGTGTCAAATACTCCTGAGGGGTGTTCATTGTGCATGTTTAGGGTTTACGTAAACCGAAAACAGTGTTGACGAACTGACTCACCAATCAGATTGAAGCGTGCTGTGACGTCATACTGATTCCTCGACGTCATCCAAGTTTTCGTAAACAGTTTACGCTGTTGATGCTCAATCGCATAAACTTCGTCCGTAAACTCCTTACTTACTTGATACTTGGGTGGTCGGCTCCATCCTTTGGATGCAACGTCAACACTTTGACGGCCTTAAACAAACATACACCACAGCATGCCATGCGTCAGGGGAAGGAAGGTTCTAGGAAGGACCGCTTATGACTGGGTTTCCCGCTAATTCCTTCCGTACCCTTGCTGTGTAAATGCAGTGTATCATAAGACTCTCTCCGTCATTTGCGCTCACGATGAGACTCTCCGCCGTCATACTCCTCCTCAGTGTCACTCCATACCGATATTGCGCCCACCTGCGCTCTTCCGTCAGCTCTTCACATTCGAATAAGAGGTGCTCCATAGTTTCCCAGGCACTCCGACAGAGAGGGCAGATCGGGTCCTGGCCGCTATGCTTCCTGATGTTACTCAGTGCGAGCCATGAATGCCCCGTGAGCAGCTTTAATCTTGTTAGAGTGGCCAGCCTCCTTATCACACTATACCTACTTGTCGGCCAGAAGTTACGCGGGGCTATGTAGCGCTCTTCCTCCCTCATGAGGCCTGGGAGCCATCGCACGCTCAGGAGTGATCGGCCAGCGTCATCAATGCCAGGCTGGATCGCTCGTGCAATGCCATCCCGGGTCACCTTATCCCAACACTTTCTGGCTTCCCCGGTCACATCTGACAGGAGCTGATGCATGCTCGGAAGCCCGAGCTCGCACAGCATCGCCTCCCACTGCCGCACTAGGCTGCTCAGCCGCCCCTCATTTGCTGCCCCATGCAGGAGCACATATCTTGTAAGCGCATGCTCCTCCGCGGCTCGCAGTAATAACCCGATGAGTTGCAGAGCCACTCTCATGGTCAGTATCCGACAGGGTGGTGCCCCCACCATGGAATGTACTACGATGTTCTGAGTTCTGGTCGGGAGTCCTTGCATCAAGCGGAAGGGTCGCAGCATCATTCGCTCCAAGTATCGTATATCCGATGCAGTAAGCCTTGTGACAGCCAGTGAGTAAAGAAGGATCGGTTCCGCGTATATCCTCCATGTCGCGTAGAGCGACAATGGACTAGCGCGTTTTATATTAAGCCCCTTGTCACAGCGCGCATACAGGGCTCTTGCTCTATTCATGCCATCCTCAATCCTTTTCCTTGCTACTGTCCGTGGTGACATAATAATCCCGAGATGCTTGTAGTCATCTGCACGCTCCATGATTTCATTTCCTAACTTCCATGTGTAGTCTTTCACACTACCGAACATCAGGACCTTACTCTTCGCAGCATTATACTTGTAATGCCATAGGTGGCTGTGCCCCACTGCTATGCTGAGCATGTCCTGGAGTTCTGCGGGATCCGTACTGATCAGGACTTCATCGTCCGCATAAGCTATTATGGGCACTCGCTTATCCCCAATGGCTGCCCCCTTTCCAGAGTCCAGCAACTCCGCAACTCCGTGAACATCTTTTTTTTACGAAAACGGCGCCGTGACTAACCTTGGAGCTGTCCGACGCTAAAGTTGGATGATCGACTTCAGGCAAGGCAATGGAGACGCTGCCTTCGGGGCTACTTTTCTTTGTTGTATGTTGATAAAATAGAATTGGTACTTCTCGAAACCAACGCATCTTTTTCAGTGTGGTTTAATAGTGTTAGGAATCTTATATAGGTAGGTAAGTCTGAACTGGATGATGTATTACGTAAATTTATGTTCGCATTGCAAGGCAATAGTTTTTTCCTTAAAGGGAGACACGCGAAAAAAATTTTATTGGCTATATCAAAAGGTTACAACAAAAAGTTGTTTCAGAAGTCCTATTCTCATTTTTTGTGAATTCTGCCTGCAAATTCCTTAAAATTGCTCTCAGTCAACATTTCTAGACGACTTTACCGGTACACCTCATATCGATGTATATGACGTCCACATGGCTAGTAGACCGGATCGTCCGGAACAACCTATATCGGGAGGGGTCATTTCACTTGCCTTTAGATGCGAATAGTTCGGAGAACACGAAAAAAGTATCAGAAAATTGTATTAAATACCTCCACGCCTCGAGTTTTTGCGTTGAAGAGTGCTGAGTTCAGGCGTTGAAGTCTCCCATTCGTTTTACTTGGTGTTAGGCACTACCATTCGCTTTGGTTATGTTCGATACCGTTTTAAAATGGGAAAACCCAAGAGAAGAAGTTATAACTCTATTTATAATTTAAACGTTAGAAATAAAAGATAACGTTTCAGCTCTACCACTTCATCCCTTCTTTATTTTAAGACAAACACGTCTCTAGCAGTTAGCACTCTAAAGCTAAACCAAACTATTCGCTGTTTTTGCTCAGCATTAGGGTGCTATAGATGGATTTATTTGTTTTTTTAAGGATGTGATCAGGCCAGTATAGTCAAAACGTGTGTATATCTGTGTAACATGCAGGTGTAAGTTTGTTTATATGTGTTGTAACCTTTGGACTGAAACAAATATTTCAAATTTATTCCCTTTGAGTTCCTTTTTCAAAACACGTGTCATTCCATCTATCAAAAACGTTTCATGTCATTCACACACTTGAAGGATCTTTATTTGGTACTATTACACTGTCACCCTATTTCCTTGAGGCTTCATTTGCCCACTCAACGAAACTTCGTTTGGTGTCTGTCTCTGGCAGTTCTTTTACGGAACGGGTGCGTGTAAGTATCATACGATGGCGTCTTTCATGGCCTGATACCTTTCCCGACGCTCTCGTGACTTCCGAGACCCATCTTTCCACCCCTTGTGAATGACAAGGTATGTCGGGCACCTCTAGGGGGCTTGGAGACCACCTGCTCAAGCTCTGCAGATGATATACTGAACGACAGAGGTGGCTCCGTCACAACTGTGTTCCTCCAGTCTATCAGTTGGTGGTACGCCTCCGATTCAAAGTTGACTTTTGGCACTAGGAATTGCCGAACCTGCTTTGGAGAGTGCATGCTTGACAAACGGCACCGGAGTATAGTCTGAACAGCCATTTTTCTAGTATCCTCATGCTCGTCTGCCAGCATTGCAATGAGTATATTTTCTGAGTGCGCCCAGTACGCATTCCTCTGCAAAACTGTTTGCGTGATCTGGCGGTCAATGTCTGGCAACCTTCTCGAGAGCAGTATCAGATACATAAAGTTGGGGGCTCCATCGGTGATTTTCCAATGTGTTTTGAACCTGAACCACCCGGGAGCATATTGGTTCAGGACAAAGAACACCAGTCGTTTGAGTTCGAGTGATGGAGTGTGTTCAGATACGTAGAGACGCAGAATTCTGTTGGCTAACGTAAGCCATCGTGCCTGATGTAGGGGTCCTGGTTGTTTTGTTAGAAGATCTTGAGGAAAACTGGCTTTCCCCTGCTGCACAGCCATACTCATGCGATACAGGTATTTCTGGTCCCTGCTCATATGTTTCTGTACCTCAACTGGAATTTCTTGTACCATCCCTGGAACAGTTTCGAAATCTGCTAAGGGAAGAGAACAAAGATCCTTCTCTAACTCCCTTCCGATGGCCCCTTTGAACGAGCTGGGTCCGCTACTTTTCCCATCTGCGTCCTGAAAAACATGCCTAAGGGGAAGCTCATTTGCGTGGATACCACACACAACTTGTTGAAGAGGTCGTTCAAGAGCGTTCTCTAATCGGCGGTTTACACCACCGATATGTCCCGTGTTTACGGCTGTTCCATCACAGCCAACAACTTGGGGCTCAATCTCATATTCATCCAAAACATCTAAAAGCCCTTCAGCAATGTGTGGGGCTTTTCCACTCGTTGGTGTTATGTGGTCCATATATTTACATCCTGGTTCGGTAACGATCACATCATGCAACTCCTTCTTAGTTTTTCCATTCTTTTGAAGCGTCATGTCCTCCCTTCCGTCATAAAATACGCCAAGGACATCCTGCATTTCATATGAGTTTGCTTCTTTTTTTCCCCATAGCTCTCTCTGTCTCCTTATCTTGTTTCTGTCGACTAGATCCTTTGTCTTATCACCATTCACAATCCCGTAATCCATCAGAGCGGCGTTCAGTAAAGCTGCTGCCGCCCGGTCCGTCACGCCATACCTATCACACATTCGAGAATAGTTTGGTAATTGCCGATAGTTCCGCTCGCTTCTTTCGTCGTCCGTGTCAAGGCTCTCGCTTGAAGCCCCAGGTTCAGACGAGCTTGATTGGTCCTCTAAGCTATCTGGATCGGGTGAGGAGGTTGCACAGGCACTCGTATCTGCCCCACATTTTTCCTGACCCTGGATCTCCCGCTTTGCCTCGAGGATTTTTTGCATTGCTTTTCTAGAAGTTTGCTCGTGCCAGCCTTGTCCACATAACCAGAAAGAAACATTTTCCTTTTGGTCCTCTGATCCTTAATGAAACTCACTTCCAGCTTTGGAACTTTCTTATCAGGCGGGCAGCTGCGACAGGGTGCGTCTGAGAGATCGCATCGGCAGTGGAGGATGTCAAACAACTCATTGAATCGCGCGTTGATTATCTCAAAGATTCTGCCTCGCCTTGATCCCCACCTTTGCAACTTGATGGCGTCCGTATGCAGTTTCTCTATTTTCTGCAGGATTGTTCTCTCGGCAATAATGTTGCTTCGCTCCCACACAAGGCTCCCTGGCTCACTGCCAGATGCAGGGTTACTATTCACGTCCTTTTTCGGCTCCCATAGAACCGTGTTTGATCTTTCCCACACTTTCAAAATGTCCTGCATCACCAGTGAAGACAAAGTGCGGATTTTCTGCCTCAAATCCCCGCACCTCACGTTTAGTTCGTTCCGGACATGCAAAAAGTGTTGGTATACATCGCGGTTGGTGGGCAACTGGGACTCAGGCAGGATGCAAGGATTGAAATCCAAGGTCTTGTAAGGCTTGGAACTATTTCTGGTCTTTGGCCCCATCGTGTTCTTATGATATATTATTTAGTGCTTCTTAATGGATTGGTGAGGCTGGAAGAGAGGGAACACGGTGTTAAAATACACTAAAATAGTCATCCGGCTATGGTATTATGGAAGCGATGGTTGACACACATCCATGAAATACCAATTGTTAACCAACGCACGTTATTTCCACGTTCATATGACCATATGGTAACGGTACGGCGAGCGCATTCGACCCGGTGATTTTTAAGTGGATAACACCGAGTTAAGTGAATGGAGACTGCAACGCCAGAAATTGCGCGTAGTGAGGATAAACATGCGATGTGTGGAGGTATTTAATATTAATTTACCAAACTTTTTACAACATAGATGATCTATTTAGACCCCAAGGCAGGTCAAATGACCCCTCCCGATTTCGCCCTTCGGATTTCATCTGAGAACGATCCGGTCTAATGGCTAGGGCTATCAATTTCTCTAAGAATTACGTCATATCTATCCTAAACAGTGATGTAGAACTTTGGACTACTCCAGAAAAAAGTACTTTAGAAAAACAGCATTCCAAAACTCTTTTGAAACAGAAATATAGGGCTTAAAAGAAATCACAATTAACCAATCAGAAGCCTAGGAATTCTCAAACCGGGGTCACGTGACCTATCTGACGCAAAAGTTTTGTCATCCTGGAGCGGAAGCAGAAAATGGCTCAAGACCCGAGATACGAAACCGCTGAAGACTTGAGTAATTATGTTTTTTTCCGTTTTTAGGGCAATCTAATTCATTTTGGAGTTTTTGAAAGCTTTTTAAAATTAATTCAAATACAAAGACAGGAGGGCAAACATTTGTATTATTAAAAACACATTATTTTTCAACTTCAAATTGTTTTTCGAAAAGTAAGTGATGGGTATGGGCATGGGTAAGTGATGGGCATTTTATCGAAACTGTTAACCTATTTTTAGAATAAGAGAGTGGCCTCCCAAAATTTTGCCGGAGATACAAAAATAATTTATAGTTTCGTTATGGGGATTTTTCAAATAGCAGGAAACCTTAATAATAATTTTTGCGTATCTCCCTTTAAAACATAATTTATTGAGACAGCCCATTTCACTTTGATGACCTTTTCCCACTTGTACCTATGTTCTTGTATCACTTTTGTATCATATCTATGTCTGCATTTTAACAATTGGACTTTTTTCGTGCATAATTAACGAAAATAACATAACATCAACGATCGGCATCTCAAGTCTCTTCTACAAGTCTCAGCTGCGCCAAAATTGCAGAGGTTTATGAAAACTTTTGGTTTTGATCGGTAAACCAAAGGTGACGTCATGCTTGTATGACGTCATACAATATGCCCTCAAGGCTGTTTACGAAAACCGCGTAAACATGCACAATGAACACCCCTCTGGACTTCTTGTCTTTCAGAGTGCACAAATCACGTTACAACTATCTTATGGCACATATCGATGGTTTGTGACGATGTCATTGAGTTCTGGGAGAGATCAGGAACTCCGACTGTCGGTAAAGAAACCGTTATCTGGCGAATAACCCGGTTCTACAGAGACTACCAGAAGCTGTTGAAACGTAAGGGACGGGACACTGAAACAGAAATGAAGAATAGAAGGAGCTTTGAGGCAAAGCTGGACCAACTGTTTGATTTTTTATACAAGTGTCGAAAGGAAAATTTTGCAAGACCGGCTAAGAACCGCGAGCCATAAGAAAGAAGACATACGATTCCTGCGTGATCAAAGGTCATCCAAAAAGGGGAAGATGAAGGAGCGTGATAATATGTTTGAACAGAAGCACATCCGAAACTCAGCTCGGAAAAGAAGCAGGACGCGAATAGAAAATCCCAAGGCCCGAGTTGCTCTGTTGTTACAAACGAAGATCTTGATCCGGAGGATGCCTATAAGGACTCCTTCACTGATACAGATGGTGAAGATGTAGACTACATTCCGAAGAAAATGTCACAGACAAAGCTGCTCGTGCTGAGATCTAACCCAGAGGTTTAGCGTCTTCATCCATAACGAATGTTGCCGATCGCTTCGGTTTTTTAAGAAGGCCATCATCGGCCCTCACCATGATGGTTCTGTAAGAGGCCAGTGCTGACCTTAGCAATGCCAGTGTTAGCGAGCCTACATCCTGGCGATCAGGAGACGCAAACAGAAAAGCTACAGTCAAAGAATCCATGTCTGAGTTTAATGCAAAACGGTCAGATTAGGGGGCAGTTTACTTGGATGGTTAACTGAAGAAAACTACAAAAAATGAAAAGATGGCGATAGTTTTCACTGACCTACACAAATACCAAGATGGAAAGCTATTGGGGGCTCCAGAGCTTCGCAAATCAACCGGAAAATCACAAGCTCAGAAGACATTCGATGATGATGATGATGATGGTGTTTTCAGACGCTCAGCCTCAGGGCTCATGCGTGAGGACATTCAAGTTTCCGGATCCGTGGAATATCTCACCACCATGCCTAGTTATGATTGATGGACGTACGGTAAATGCTTGCGTGCGCGCGAAATGAATAAACCTTTCCAGTACCCTTCCTTTCAATTCCCACGGTTTTTTCAAGCTTATCTGGACGATTCAGCTTGCTAAATAGGACGACGTGGTCTCGTTCAACATTTTGAATTATGCTTTGATTCCAGACTTAAGGGTTTCAGTATCTACCCTTCAGCCTAATGGGTTGATGGGCTTATGGGCTAATGGGCTTTGATTTTAAACCTATATAAATTGTTTGACTTCACATAACACTACATAACACTATCCGTCTCAGTATGGTTGGAATTCATACGAATATATTCACAAATCATAACATGAAGGGTGTTAGAGAATATCCCGATAAAACAATTTTCATCAAAATAAAATGAGGACTAAATGAATCCGTGGAGCGGAGACCCATCGTGAACAAAGTTGGTCTTTGAACATTCGTAAAGTAAATCAGATAGTATACATATTTCTACTCCCTTGAAATCTCAACCCACGAGGCGAAAGCTCAATGACCTTGTAGGGCAAAGCAACTGCCATTGGCGGATTCAATATTTTATTTGGAGAGGGGGCTTGAGCCCAGTAGCCCTCCCCTTGTATCCAAGGGTCTAGAATACGATGTTGGTTCAAGTTCTAGAGGATTTCGAGTGTATTCAGAGTTTTCTGATGGTACAGGGGTAAACATTTCTGGATAGAACATTTCAAGAGCTTTCCAACGACTTGAATTTCAACAAAATTGATACTGTAGTTTTATTTCCACGCCCCTTTAAGCGCGGAAAAAATGTCTTTCCTCATTACTCCCCATAGGTTCAAGCTGTAAAACGCCTCCGGCTTTGCGCGGGTGACGTCACTTGCACGTGTTGTCAGGAAACTTGAACGAGGGCTGCATGTATCCGCCACTGGCAACTGGAGTCCCTGACGCAAGGGCTGAAAAATCCAGTCACAGGATCTCCAGATAGGTGTACGCTCAGATGTTGGTGATAAGCTACCCTGAGGTCTAGTGTTACTCTCTTATCCAATGGTGTTTAACATGGAGACTTTAACTACAAATTGGGCTGAAACAGCCCACCTTCAGTAGAGGTAGGGGGTAGGGAGTCAGCTTTTTGCAATTTAGCTGTTACCAAGCGGGTACTGTGCTTATTCGATGGCATTTGATCCCACCTTACACCAAAAAATGAAAAATAATTGATTCGCCAAAAATTAATCAGCACCACCTAATTAAACTAATTAACATAATGAGCTGCAATAGATTTGCTGTATCTCCCAAACAAAGCCAGTTATGGCTGATTTGAAGCTACCTACCCCCAATAAGTCGACAGTGAGCATTTCATGTAACATATTTTCAGTAAGATAATTACCTAATTTTTAGATAATTAAAATAATTATATTAATTACCGGCAATATAATTGCTATATCCCTGATAAAAGCCAGCTGCAGCTAATTTGAAGATACATATCCCCACTAAATCGACTATAAGGATTTCAATGAACATGTTTTTCGGTTAGACTATTGCGTAATTTCATATCATCAAAGGGAATGTGGCACCTTTATAACGTGATTTTTACTGACATAGCTAAGCTTTTAAGCATGCCGGTAAACCTGGTACTCTGTATATATTTTGTTTTGAAACTCAAAATTTCCGTAGAGAAAAGCAGCAAATTGCCTGAAATGTACCCCTCATGTACCCTTAGCAGCAGGACACAGACTGTCAGTTGTTGGTGTGACGACATATGCTGACGTCACGATGAGTGTCAGCCAACCGAAACCCTTGAATCCTATTGAATATGGTAGTGGTTGCCAGATCATGACATAATCCACAGGGAAGTATTTATTTCTTTCCCTAGGGGAGCATTTTAAGAATCAAAATATTGAGCTTATTTTACATTTTTCAGTGAAATCATGGACGCTTCCATTATTTTTCGGCTAAAAGTTCCCCTTATTACACAAAATTAATACTGACGATGATGCCAAGCGAGAGGGGGTGAGGGGAGTGCACCTGTGAGATAACAGATGTGTTTCTTGGGAATTACTGCAATGTTTTAATTTACGTAGCTGTGTATGCTTTATGTATGTTTTTATACTGGCAATATATGTGTATGGATGTAAATTCCAGGATTCGACCACGGCGCCACATTCCCTATAAGCTAATCATGGTAATTAGCTGCGACAGATTAGCTATATCTCCCAAACAAAGCGAGTTATAGCTAATTTGAAGTTACTTTTCCCGCTAAATCAATCGTTTCCAAGGATTTTTTCCACCGTATTTTACCGAATTGTTTCCGATCTGGATATGATCTCCCTTTTTCTCAAAGTGCGGAGGGAGTCCTCCATTCAACGCCAGCACGCACAACACGGTTCATGAATCACTCCCCCCACACCCCCAGCGACTTCATATGGCCACCCAAGTTAACGTTGCCTGGAGAGAAGTTCTCATGATTGCACCACCCACTGTCAGGTCACCAGGCTCAGGCTAACACAATCCCAGTGCAGCAGTCAGACCCAAACAACACCACTCACCACGCGCTCACCATCGACCATCCGGGCCGACCACAAATTTATTACAGGACATGTCAAAGTTCAGCTTCTTGGCCGAACAAATCCCATAATACCCTCTCTCTGTGTTCAATTTTCGACATGGTTGTGGCGAAAGACATTAGCGACCAGGGGTGGCCGCAGGCCCGAGTTCTAGGGGGGGCTAAACTGTCTGTCTGCCTCTCCTCCTGGGGGATGGAGGGTGGGGCGTGCAATTTCGGTGCTCAACAGGCCTAGTATAAGCTACCTCTCCAAGTACGTGATCGCTCTCTGGGGGGGGGAGCGAATTATTTTTGCTCAACAAGCCTAGTGTTAACACCACTTTTTCTAAAAAAATATCCTGTCTTTAGGGGAAATAGTTTGCCTCCCTCCAGCGCTTTGGAGGGGCATGGCCGGAATGGGCCCCCCTGCGTCCGCCAATGTTAGCGACAGACTGGAAGTTCGTCAAAGCGAACCGAGTGGCTCGAGGATCAGAGTAGGACCACTCGCCCTCAACGGAGCAATAGAAGAACTGTCCTGGTTGGGTGACTTCAACGTCCTCAACGACCGGGTGCCGCCACAGTCAGTCGGACTACTTGTTCACCTGTTCGAGGTGCTCAACGAAGATGTTCCCATCCTCGCGCACCTCATTTGGGTAGCACAGGAACCAAGCGACGCAGTCTACCGCCACCTCCCACATTACGACCGACAGCACCATCAGTTCAGGCACAGGTGTGCTGGTCACAGCGTCTGCACAGTCACCGTCTCCTCCTTCTGCCGTAGCCTCCTGCTGTGAACGCAGACACACGGCCAGCTCATCATTTGTGAGAAAGCTCACAATCGAGCCTCGGCAAGCGTCACTTGCCTCATTTGTGTCCTCAGTTAGCAGCACGCACAGATTGTTAAATCGCTCAGCATGTGATACTCGCACGAGCTTGAAAAGCTTTGTTCTTGCTGCGACATCTGCTGGGCGAGAATGCCGGTGGAAAGCGAGCTCAGTGCGCACGAGCCGCTCGTCGATGTCTGGGTTGTTCCGGATAGCCACTAGTAGCTCGTCGACTGTTGTGCATGAACCTCCCCAGCGCTTGCATTCCATCAGGAGGCTCCGCATGTAGTCGCGCTGGTGGTGGCTGGTGGCTGGTGGCCGACTTCCACTGCAATCGCTCGCGCAGGAGCGTATGCTGCTGGGCTGCCCACGACGACTCGCGATCGGCGAGAACCGACTTGATGGCGATAGTGACTCGGTCAACGGTTTGGATCTCCGACTGGTACAGCGTCATATCTGTTCGGATGCCCTTCTCAGAGAACTTCTTGTTGCGGAACTTAGCAACTGCCGCGAGGTGGCTGACTTTGCTAAGTCGCGCTCGGCATCGATGTTGTGTGTTGGCTTATTTTCCAAATCCAGCTCTGGCAGCAAGTGGAGCTGTGTGGGCGCGGCGGTGCTTCGTCTTCGGCTGTGAAGCCGTACTCGCGTCCGCATTGCAGCCTTACAGTCCGACTGCCGTCAGCGCACATTTGCTGGAGTGCTTCCTGCTGTAGGACATTCGACGGCGGTTCCACCGGCACGTGGCGGTACATGACGCGCCACTGCTGCAGTGTGTCCATCCTACCTCGGGCCAGGTCATTGTACAGGTGCGGCAGGAGATTGAGCAGTTGGAACTGTGAGCACTGATCGATGCAGTGAAGAAGGTGAAACGTCACCATCTGGGTGAAGTATACCAGCACGCTCACCTCAGTCTCGAAGACCTCACACTCCAGGTAAAGATTGCACGCTTTCACCAAGATGTTCTTGCGACCAGTCTCTGCAATCAATCTGCGCAGCAGCCGCATAGCGTGCACCAGAGACGCAAACGCGTAACCGGGCTTCGTGAAGCGCCACTCGTGGGTACAGCACCATGCGTTTCACCACGCCTTCCGACTCGCAGAGCAGGTCGAATTCGTCGGCGAGTGAGGTCGACGCTGCGCTCTTGTCGTGCGTGTCGGAATGTGTCGGAATCGTGCGTGTCAGAAGTGCAAATGAACCTGTCGGGAATATGCCCCTAGTGGCAGGTCTAGTGAAGGTCGGTGACAAGGGGCAGATGGATTGGGTGCATCATGGTGAGCTTGGTTGGATATACATCACATTGTCATGTTCAAACAGCTTTACAAGGGTTTATTAGGGCACAGATAAAAACTCCAAATATTTCTGACATTGCCTAGATGCAATCGTCCAACTGAAAATATATTATTCCAGATCCTTATAGTGACCTTGGGGAGCTAGCTCTCAACTAGCCATAGCTGGCTTAGTTTGGGAGACATACCTATTATATGGCAACTGATTAACATAATTAGTTTAATTAGGAGAACTTAGGCAATCATATAACTGAACATTTTTGTTTGAAATCATTATAGTCAAGTTAGTGGGGGGAAGGTTACTTCACATTAGCCGTAACTGGCTTTGCTCGGGGGCCAAAGCAACTCTATTGCAGCTAATTAGCATAATTAATTTAATTAGGTAAAATTAGGTAATTATCTCATTGAAAACAATTTATATGGAATCCTTATTGTCAACTTAGTGGGGATAGGTAGCTTCAAATTAGCCCTAACTGGCCTTGCTCGGGAGATATAGCAACTCTATTGCGGCTCATTAAGCTAATTAATTAAATTGAGTGGTGCTGATGGGTTTTGTACATATATTTTTTCTGCATTTTTATTTCCTCATTAGGTCATATTACATCCAAAAAATACAGTACGACCAGGATCTGAAACAAAAAATTGTACCCCCTACCTCTACCTTCAGACCGCTTGCGCTTCATCAGTTTTGAAGATATCGGGCTGGAACATTTACTGATCGCCTCAAAATACTTCAATACATGGGAAAATGAGAGGCGTTTCTAAAATTTTCAAAATCTTGGATTTTTTAATGGGTCTGATGCCTAGGATCCAGAGCTACATGGTGCAGATCTCTCCAGTGCTTGTTGAGGCTGTTGTTGAGCAGGTTGACTAATCCTGCCGCCGCCGCTCAGGACGAAGGCCTGTTCTAATCTTCTGCAGCCCGAAAGCCCAAGGGGTTCCTCCAAACCTGCGTATTAAGATACGGGCAGTCATGATTTAATTGGTGGTGTCTTGCAGTGGATATGCGTGGGGAATTAACAAGTCCTCGCTTGTCACTTCCATATAGCCACGCATGATCATGGAGCTATCAGTCATGTCACCTATTTTTCTGAACTTGATGGGTGGCAGGCAGAGTTTTAGGGTTCTATCTTTGGACGAAGGTGTGTGAGGCGTCAGCTGGGGTAAGAGGCGAGTTGCTTACTGCTGGCCCTGCTCAACTTGGCGGTTATCAGTCTGGTTGAAAAGCCCCCAGATATTGTTGTTGAGGGTAATACATCCTGAAGCTTCAGCAAACTTGGGAACTTCTCAAGGGTCTGACGCGGATATTGATACTGAGTCACCGTAAGCAACTCCTGAGCGTACTTGAAACGGTGTCGGGGTGTCCCAGTGGATATACAAAAAAGCGAAGCCTGAGTTGATGAGACAAGGGCGTTGCTATTGGGGTGGCTAGATGGCCTCTTCCCACCCGATTTATAAAGGAAACAATCCTGTTTCAGTCGAGCGGATGAAACCCTGAAAGTGTTGTCAGCGTGGTGGCGAGGTGCGGTAGTGAGTCCAAATTAGTAGACTTTTGAATTTTTGGTGAATGTTTTTATGATTAGCCTGTCCCAGTTTTTGACTGAACATGACGGACGTACCAAATATGTGTTTTTATTGAACCTGTGCGTGCACTAGAGCGAGATAATACGGACTTATGCATTGATTTCTTCCAGATCAGGATCGGTATTTTTTCTCAGGGCAGTCTTTTTGCCTGCGGACGTCCCCTGATATCCCTTGACGTCACCAGATGCCTACGGACCTCCCCTGATATCCCCTGATGCCGCTACATCCCTGCCGACGTCCCCTGATGTCCCCTGATGCCGCCACATCCCTGCGGACGTCCCCTGATATCCCCTGATGCCGCCACATCCATGAGGACGTCCCCTGATATCCACTGATGCCGTCACATCCCTGAGGACGTCCCTGATATCCCTGATGCCGCCACATCCTGCCGACGTCCCCTGATATCCCTTGCGTCACCAGATGCCTGACGTCACCTGATTCCCTGATGCCGTACATCCTGCCGACGTCCCTGATGTCCACTGATGCCGTCAGATGCCTGCGGACCTGAACTGTCCGGCGACGCCGCCGGAGCTGCCGCTGGACGCCACGCCGGAGCGGGTGAAGCTGTCGCCCTCCGGCGGCCGCAGTCCGACGTCGCCCGGCCGGGCCTCCCCGGACTCTGCCTGCCCCATCTGCCTGGGCAAGGTCGAGAACAAGGCCTTCACCAGCGGCTGCTCGCACAAGTTCTGCTTCACATGCATTCTGGAGTGGTCCAAGGTATGATGATGGATGCTGCGTTGACTGCTTTGTGTGTGCGTTTGGTTCAGACGGGATTATGGCACGTATTGATGTGATTATGCACGTATTGTAGTGGCGCTTGAAAGCAGATTGATACTGGGGGGGGGGGCTATTGTTGGCAGAACGATGGTTTGGTTGCCATGTGACCATCATTTGTAACGCCAGTTCTGAAATTGACTCACCATGGGTGGATTCCGCAGCAGACAGGAGATATCACGGATAGCTGTTTTCATTTCCCTGTGGAGACAATACACTGTTGTACCTCAGAGAGGCCGTAGACTGTTGTCCGCAGGCAACATCCCCGGTGGGCGGCTTGCAGCTGCAGCGTCCTGGCAGTTTCAGACGGTAGCCTCTGTCTCCCCGGCAGGTGCGGGCCGTCTGCCCGCTGTGTAAACAGGCCTTCACCTCCATCGTGCACAATGTGCGCTCGGAGCTGGACTACGACCGGTACCGTCTGCCGCAGCCGGCGCCGCCCGAGCATCAGCACCCGTACATCTACCGACCAGGGTACCTCAGCGCGCGCTGCCAGCACTGCTGAGGCCTCGTCCTCAGCAAATGTTCTCTGGGTGTCTCAGGGCAGTGCCGGATCCAGGACTTTATTTGGAGGGACAGGGGGCTCCAGCCCCCTCCCGACATTGCCCAGTATCATCCTCCGGCTGTGCATTTACCATAGGCATTCTGACATTTCGGGGGGAGGGGGCCTTGAGCCTTTAACTCCCGTTGTATTCGCCACTGTGTCAGGAGCCAGTTCGGTTAGACTCTACACCAACGAAGCTGTGTAAATGTCGCCATGCCGTTTCGGCGTTGACGCGGGTGACCTAACTGGGCCCTGGTTGAAGGTGTGAGATTCGCTTTTTTCGCTTTGATGATTGTTATTCGGCTTCTCGAGAAGTTTTTTTCTTTTGTTGTCCCGAATGCATTGGGCAGGGCATAATTATAAAATGGGAGGATATGATATTAAAAAAAACGCCAATGCAGTTGGATATGAACGTTGACATTGTTTCACTCGATGTTTCCTCACATTCTGGGTCTCAATTTTTACAATATGAACCAGAAGTAAAATATAGCTTGGGTGATCAGAAATGTGAACCGACAGCCGAAGCTGGGAACATCGCCTGCAAGCGTTTCTTTAAGTCTGGCATCATTTCTCCGTTATTTTCTTGTCTCAGTAGGAAACGCGCGTTAATACATATGCTATTGACGAGACAGGTAAGCCATTGACGCGCCTACGTATTCTTCTAAGAAGGTGCAAGAAAGTGAGGAAATTTGGTCTGCTGTTTCTCGTCCCCAAACCGCCAGCTCATCACTCCGTTGCTTTTCCCGTGCCGCCACAGCGAACCCGCAGCTCCGGTGTGCCCTGAGTCCAGTCGGCTGGCACTGAGCCGCGCCGCTGCCCGGCAGGGACGGCGACGAGTCGCGGCCGCCCTGGCTGCAGGTCCGGCTGCGGCGTCAGTACCGCTACCGCTCTCTGGTGCTGCCCATGCTGTGGCCGGCGCCGGAGGGGCACGAGTACCACCTGCCGCCGGTGCCCAGCGGCCGCAGCGCCTTCGCCGCCGCCTCCCGCAACCGCGTCACCTCGCACTCGCGGCGCGCGCTGTACGCCAGCGACCAGTGGGCGCGGCCCACCGCCGACTCGCTGACGGGGCGCTACCGCGAGACGGGGCCAGAGTTCTACAGGTGGGTCTGACGGGGAGATACCGCGAGACGGGGCCAGAGTTCTACAGGTGGGTCTGACGGGGCGCTACCGCGAGACGGGGCCAGAGTTCTACAGGTGGGTCTGACGGGGAGATACCGCGAGACTGGGCCAGAGTTCTACAGGTGGGTCTGACGGGGCGCTACCGCGAGACGGGGCCAGAGTTCTACAGGTGGGTCTGACGGGGAGATACCGCGAGACGGGGCCAGAGTTCTACAGGTGGGTCTGACGGGGAGATACCGCGAGACGGGGCCAGAGTTCTACAGGTGGGTCTGACGGGGAGATACCGCGAGACGGGGCCAGAATTCTACAGGTGGGTCTGACGGGGAGATACCGCGAGACGGGGCCAGAGTTCTACAGGTGGGTCTGACGGGGAGATACCGCGAGACGGGGCCAGAATTCTACAGGTGGGTCTGACGGGGAGATATCGAGAGACAGGGCCAGAGTTCTACATGTGGGTCTGACGGGGAGATACTGCGAGACAGGGCCAGAGTTCTACAGGTGGGTCTGACGGGGAGATACCGTGAGACAGGGCCAGAGTTCTACAGGTGGGTCTGACGGGGAGATACCGCGAGACAGGGCCAGAGCTCTACAGGTGGGTCTGACGGGGAGATACCGTGAGACAGGGCCAGAGTTTTACAGGTGGGTCTGACGGGCGCTACCGCGAGACGGGGCCAGAGTTCTACAGGTGGGTCTGACGGGGAGATACCGTGAGACGGGGTCAGAGTTCTACAGGTGGGTCTGACGGGGAGATATCGTGAGACAGGGCCAGAGTTCTACAGGTGGGTCTGACGGGGCGCTACCGCGAGACGGGGCCAGAGTTCTACAGGTGGGTCTGACGGGGCGCTACCGCGAGACAGGGCCAGAGCTCTACAGGTGGGTCTCCAGCTGACAGGGCACTACCGTGAGACAGGGCCAGAGTTCTACAGGTGGGTCTGACAGGGTGCTACCGCGAGACAGGGCCAGAGCTCTACAGGTGGGTCTCCATGACAGGACATACCGCGAGACGGGGCCAGAGTTCTACAGTTGGGTCTCCAGCTGACAGGAAACTACCGCGAGACGGGGCCAGAGTTCTACAGGTGGGTCAGTTGCGCCGGCCCGCCTTAACTGGAATTACAAAATTTCTTAGGTTAGTTGGTTTGGTGTCACCCAGTCAAGATACCTTTACTTAAGGTACGTTCAAAGGATTCCTCCACGCCCGTGTGACGTCACTCGGGCGTGGAGGAATTCCTTCACCGTTGAGCCGTATGCTAAACTGCTGCTAATGACACTTCCGCTTGCAAATTTGTGAGAATACACGATAATCAAGTTTATCCCAAATGCAATGAATAATCATTTCATTTTCAATTACGGGCCTCTTTTTGCAACAATTTGGATATTTAATCATTTAATTTTCCATGTTATATGGTACGAAGTGTGATGTACATCCTGTGGTCTGCGCTTGCTGTTGGGGGGCTGTCACCCAGTGGGAAGGGGTTGGGTGCGAGGGCCGAGCGCCCTTTTTTGGCGTGGTTTATAGTAATCAAGATGGATTTTGCGCTGAGGTCGTTAAAAATGAGGAACTCTGGAAAGAGCAGTATTCGTCTGGCATGTGCAGCAGGCTGCGGCGTTTTTATAAGTGACAAAGGCGCTGAACTAACCTGTATAGCCCAATAGTCACATACAAATCTTGTATAGATTTTCATCGCCCAGTCTACTAATTGATATCCACGTTGGGCTGTCAGGCAGTTTATGGTCAGGTACCAAAATTAAGTTCACCTTAAACCGAGAAAAATTCGCTTGATATGCATGATATAAGTACGCTTTCTTATCAGATCAAAATTATGCGACCACCTGCTTTTCAGCATGCTGAGCACATCCCTGGTGATAGGAACATGATCCATGCTCAGCAGATATTTAGGGGAACTCCAGGCTACATATATAGCATGCCGTTTTTGCAATCAATGTATGAAGAATACCCACTACCCCGCTTGGGCGAATTTTTGACAAGAGGACTCTATATGATACGGGGCAGTGAAATGACCGATGATTTGGTTTTCCCTCCGCCAGAAGTAACCCGGCGTGCACACACCGTCTGGTCCCGTGGCTGAACCGGGAGCTGAACGCCGTGCTGGACCAGCCGCACCTGGTGGCGCACGTGATGGAGCAGATCATGGGCCTCATCACCCACATGCACATCCTCGGGCCGCAGTTCCGCGCTTACCTAGAGCCCTTCATCAGCCCGCACACCGAACACTTCATACACGAGCTCTACTGCTACGCCCGCTCGCCGTACGACATGGTCGGTTACGACCTGCACGTGCAGTACAGCCGCGGCCGGCCGGCGCCGCCGGACGACGCCACCGCCATCAGCTCGGACAGCTCCGACTCCGGACGGCTCGGACAGCGACATCCAAGTGCTGACGCCGCCGCCGCGGCCGCCGACGCCGGTGCTGGTGGAGCCACCGTCGCCGGAGCCGGGCCCGAGCGGTCTCAGCGCTCGCCTGCACCACGTGCGAGCCTTCCTGGAGGCGATCGAGGCGGACGCCCTGGACCAGTCGAGCGACAGTGACGCGGACGCGGTGGAGGTGGTGGAGGTGTTGCCGCCGCGCCATCTGCGGCAGTACGAGACGGTGACGCTGTCGTCGGACGATGACGCGGCCCCGCCGCCCCCGCCGCCGGCGGCAGAGGTGCCTGCCAGAGCGGAAGACGCTGCTGTCGCCAATGGTGCATCGGCGGACCCACAACAGGAGGATCGGGAAGGAAGTGGAAGTTCGCAGTCTCGCTGTAAATCGTCATCGAGAACATCGTCAAAACTTAAGAACGTCGATTCGCGAGCTAAGAAGACTGAATCGCGGTCCAGTAGGAATTCCAAGCATAGGTCCGGGAGCAAAAGCGGTTCCCGAAGTAGTAAAACTAGCCGGCGAAAGGAAACGTCGTCTCGTAGCGATTCTGGTGCCGCAGCGATGAGCACAGACCGAGCTGCTGCAGACAACACAGCACACAGCAGTCGCTCCAACACCTCGAGCCAAACCAAAAAGGAACACAGGCACAAGTCGGGCAGCTCGAAATCGAAGTCACAACAAGAGCTCGGCAGACCATGGCAAGGATAGAAAGGAGCGGGGTGTGTCCAAATCGTCCTCGACGACGACACAGAGCGACCGCGCCGGTGCAGAGAAGAAGCGGAGCAAGAGCCGACAAAAGGAGGAGGAGCGGAGGCCGCGGTCGCGACACCACAAGCGGCGTCGTCTCAGCTCCGACTCCGACAGCGGTGCTACTGCTGCGGCGCTTCTGCCCGCCTGCTCCCGGGGCGCGTCCATCGACAGCCTGGCGGCGCCCTCCACCTCCTCGTCGGTGCCGTCCACCTCCAGCGGCGTGCACCGGCGGCAGTACCAGCGCATCCAAGCGCCGGCCACCGCCACCTCCAGCGACGCTTCCAGCGGTTCCAGCGTGGCATCGCGCCGCCGCCGGCCCCACCAGCGGCCGCTCATCAGCGAGAGCAGCGGCTCCTCCTCTGAGGAGGTGGCGGTGGTGCGCCGACCGGCCGTGAGGAGCGCCGTGACCCGCGCCGCCGGCACAGTGTCGTGTCAGCTGTACTCTAGTGATAGCGACAGCGACAGTTGGTGATGGGCCGGGAACGCGTCTCATGGACAGCGCTGTCTAGGACACTAATGGTGATCAGCGCTCCGTGTGTTCGCTTCTCTATTTTTGGGGCGGTGACAAGGATGAGACAAAGCCTAAGTGATGCCTTCATCAGCAGCAAGACGTTTCGTGTTAATTGGCCCTGGCAGGAATATTATCACGGGATATTTGCAGAGGCCGTCAGACTGCAGTATCGGAGGGCAAATGTGCGAACTTGAAGAACTCAAAACCACAGCAATATGCACGTCCCGTATTGCTTCAGTATGGAATTCAAACCTAAAGCGCTTTATGTTGGCATGTAATTGCAGAGCTTGCAGTATAGCCATGGTTGTCAACACTGACATGTGAATTCAGGCGCTGGGGACCACTGCGCAGCGAAGGGTTCAGTACAGTACAACGTTTATGCAGCAATAGGAATGGCCAGCCCTTGTCACGCGAAAAGTGTGCCGAGAAACAAAAATTTGGGAACGGCTCATACCAAGCTGTTTTGTTCTTACCTTAAAGACCTTGTGATTTTAGCGTGCGAAATCTGTGTTTAGCTTTTGAAAAGGCAAATTAATACTGGTGTGCGATCGGACCAAGTGTGGCATCCAGGGTTTCCATGCATACAGACGAGACAAAGCTATCAAAATGAATAGTTTCTTTTAAAGTTAATAGCTGCAGCTCACGTAAGAGCGACTTCAAAATCTCGCTGGATATCGCCCATTCCTGTTGCGTTGCCGTCTCCGGCAACAACGAATGAATCTAACGCACGTTTCTGGTGTACTAGAAGCTTGTGAATTTGCCTTGCGCGCGTTATGATGGTCAGGCCTGAGTCTGTCTTTGTTCGGCTCCAATTTCCCGGGCTGCGCTGCCTTATAAGTTTACCTACTGTGCATTGAATTCCACCGAACCCACGGTTTATGTTGCCATTTCCACGGTGTGTTTATAGGAGACAGATGAAGCCCTAAATCGTGTCTTCGCCCGGGACAGGCGGTAGAATACGAGTAAGACTGGTTTACCGATCCAGTAGGGCCGCATTAGACACGTACATGAACTGGAATTGTTAGCGCATCCTTAGTCGGTCAGTGGTGGGAATCTAACTGGAAATGGCTATTTGAGCCTCCATAGCTACCTGGGTATGCCCGGGCGGGTACTTCGCTACGTAGAGACCGTTACCCGCCGGGCGCTAAAGGTAAAACCGGTGACTTACCGCACGAGACGGGCTCACCGGCCTCCTGGTGTGATGCTGTGTACTTTTGATTATGCGGATGGTCCCGAGAGTGAAATACACATGCATTGTATTTTTATCTTGTTATTTTGAATGCGACACTTCGGTGTTTCCCTTCCGTCAGTAACGCCACATTACTGGTACCAATGTTAAATACAACCTCTTGACGCCGGTTCCTTCTCCGTGAGGAGGACCCGGCAGCATCTTTGCCACGAAAAGATCTCGCGGTATATTTCGGTCAAATTTAAAATAAGAAAAGAGCAAAAAACAAGTGGTGAAAAACTAGGCTCTGATCGTCTTTTGAAACAATTTGTATGATGTAAAAACATAGATTAGATATGAATTAAAACTGCTCAAAATTAGCTTGATTTATAGATTGATTGATTGATTGGATAAAGTTGAACAGGATAAGGCTGTAAGGGAAACAAGACTTGAGGACGAGGAGTGAAAAGACTGCGAGTACAAACCGAGATTGTATCATTTGGCATTCCTTCTTTATTTATTTTGATGTTCTGCATAAAGTACCTATGATTTTTCTGATGAAATTGTATCTTGTTTTCCTTACCTTTGTTCCAGAGAACCGCATTCCATCATCGTTCACCTCTTCATTCATCATCAGCAAAAATAAATATCATATATGCGTGTTACGTCTCTCCATTCCTGCCGTCGTCGGCAACACAACCATTGCGGTAATTTGTAAATAGCAAATATTTATACCGAAGGTGATGCCAAACTTCTAATCCGCGATTCACGCTGCTCCAACGTGCCAAACATTGGCATTCCCGGTCAAATACGCTGCTAGATCGCGGAAGATCCATAACCTGCGGTTCCATCTGCATCCGAGCATATGCGCGGGATCGCCCAGATTCCTACATGAAAATTTTAAATGCTACACATTCTTTTCAAAATTAAGATTCGTGAATAAATCGTTGTAAACTCACAACACTCGAGAGCGTGACCGGTTAATCAATAAGCCGGGCCCCGCGAGAAGACAACAGACAGAAAAGAGCGGATCTACAATCTCAAATACTATAAAACCGATTTCATGAAGAAACACGGCAGGTCGAAAGCGTAAAAACTAAATTTGAGATTCGGAAAACCCCGGACATCCCATTTCCAGCCTTGAATTCATCTTTCACCTGAATGTCGAATCTGGTTGGAGAGTGGGCCAGGAGTAGCTGATGCTTAGTTTTACAAGGGCTGCTCGCTGCTATACCCTGTTGAGCTCTTGACCCACATATGAACATCTTCAATTGTCCGGCATCTCGCAGCCAACTGTGCACCACTTCTCGCAGGTGATAAAACTGATACGCCTGCGACCTCACCGCACACACGCCCGACATTCGACCCACCGCATACACAGCCCGACATTGTAACGACCGCACACTCCGCGCAGTCTCAGTCATAGCGCTTCCGAGTCGGAGGATCTTCCGGACGTTCGTCACGCGAAGTGGAAGCCCTCGGCGTTGAAAGCTTGCAGGAGCCTGCAAAGAAAGGAACACGAGAAGCTTAGCTCATTCGGAGGAGTTATGCATCGATCTCTTGGGAATACTAGTTTGAGATTGCCCATTCGCAGTCCCTCACACCGCATCGATTCAATCACAAACACTTAAAATTGTGGAGCATGAAAGAACGAAACACATCGACCAAATTGATTAAAATGCCTGCAGGCAGAGGAGAACCTTGCTTAAAATAATCACAAACAGGTTCCGTACGACATTCGCATGCGCAGACCTTTCAAACACTTCTATCTACAGCTAAGTCTCACCCCAGGAAGTCATCCATGTCCATATGCCGGGCACGCTTCTCGCTGAAGCCTCCCTTCGTTAAGATGTCATCTACCGTCTTCTTCACATTCAAATCCTCGGGCACAGGCTGAAAACGTTTGTAGAGTAGGGTGACAATGATCCAATGAACAATACACGTGAACGGTACCCACGCGGCCTGTTGTCCTGCCGCCCCCCCCCACGGCACATCCCCTCCGCTTTCCTTGTTTGCCTTACGTGAATAGTGCCCTGGCTATGGCTGAATGACAACTGACGCCTAAAACAAATGCCGGGCGCGCGAGATGTCCACTAGACGCGAAGTCTATCATTATCTTAGAGTTTTGGAGCAAACACAACTGACTGACCAAACCACCGAGAAGAATTCATAGCTAGAAAAATATGCAAGTCGTAGCGTGGTTTCGCCTCGATGCCGCGAACATACGCGCTCACCTTGTTCTGAACGGAGCACCAGGTGCGATAGTTTTTCTCCAGCATCTCTGTGACAGTGGTGAGTCGAAAGGAAGCGCCGACCGTCTTGTGCTTGCGCACGAACACCACCCGCACCAGGCCGTCCCACTCCTTGAAGTTGATTGGAGGCGGGGGATTGCGCGGCTCCAGCCGAATCACGCTGGACTCCACCTTTGGCGGCGGCCGGAAGTTGTTCTTGCCGATCTGACCGGTAGATGGCAGGAGAGTTAGAGAAATGTGACCCAAAGTTGAGTAACATCGGAACGTGTTTTGCGTCGGTATAGGTAGCGGAAAAACAATGCGGAACGCATGCGAACATCGCTGTCTTTTTGGTGAATGAGATTGAAACGACCGAAAGTCTGGCACACGCGCAGGCACTCTCCCCATTTTACCGCGTGAAGGCACGCAGTGGCTGACCAAAATACACTGAACCATCCTGCTGGAAAACTTCCAAAAGGCGCAAACACATCATGCACCGCACCGGACCCTACCCCAGCCGTCTCCCAGTCCGCGCCTTACCTTCATGATGTGATCCACCCTGGCGAGGAGCTGCGTGTTGACGGACAGTCTGCAGTAGAGCTTGTCACCCGGGCGGGCCACCAGTCTCTGCGCGAACTCCCTCTGGAACATCAGTATGGCGCACCGGAAGAACGGCCTGTGCAGCAGCAGCTTGAACACAAACGGCGACGAGATCTGGTACGGCAGGTTGGCCACACACACGTCGAAGAACGGCAGGTCGGCCTTGAGTACGTCGCCGACGATGATGTGCAGTTTCTGCTGCATAGGGGTGCCCTGCACGCGCTTCTGTAGCTCTGCCACCATCCTGAGGAAAGATCGCACTGTTGGGAAGCTTATTCGGAGCGGGCTGGAAGGACACTGGAAAATTTCAACACCTTGTCGGAAGGTGAAATTATGGGTAGACCATTCACTTAACTATGTTTCTCATTTAAGGTTTCTCGTGGAAACAAAAGCCACATAGTCCTTACTTCTACATTTGGTGAATAACTTCGCACTTATGAACGTTCAGTGATGTCCCCTCCAATTATTCTCTCATGCCAATACCATCAGCACTCAAAAGCTGAGGCGAAGAACAAGAAAACATCACCTTCAAACCCAAGCAAGGTAGGTAGGTTGGTCAAACCCACTGCTGAAGGTACGCTTAGGGTCACATCACGATCCAGGTTCAACCATAATTGGTGTAGCATATCCCAATAAGAAGTGTTCACGTTATTTGAACAAATAATTCGTACCTTGGGTCCACCTCACAGGCAATGACTTTCTTGACCTTCTCCAGCAGCTTCACGGTCATGTTGCCAGTTCCGGGCCCCACTTCCAGGACCACGTCGGTTGACCTCAGGAGCCGCCTTGTCCACCATACTCTGAATCACCAGCGGGTTCTTCAGGATATGCTGTCCCAGGTCGGTGTTGAACAGCATCCCTGAAAACAAAGAAAAGTCGCAGGTGAACAGGCGAGCAAAGCAACTTGCAATCCAAACCAGCACGCCAGCATCTGTCACAGCGCACACACAGGAAAACAGGTTCCAAAGACTAAGAGATGTGGGCGATCCCCGGATACGATGTCTACACATGTCCACAGATCATTGCAAGAGATCAGAACCTAGCCGTATGCCTGCAGATGGCCAGAGATTTTCGTAAGAAATCAGGAGAACCCAGCCTTATCATACGGCAGGGCAAGTGAAAGCTAGCACGCAGCCCTGACTGCCCCGAGAGGGTGCTGATACAGCGGAAACTCTGCCGCCTACAGTGTATACGTCTTGTCCTTGTGCAGCCTGTAGTAATGTTCTCAGGTTGAGGACGGAAAATAGGACAGGGTGCTGTGAAAATGTAACCTGGCGCCATGCACGGTACAAAGAGAGTATCAGTGGATGGCATGGAGGGAAGGTATAGGCAATCAAAGCTGTTGACTGAATCACGCACAGCTACTGGCAAAAAGACCATCAGAGGACATATCTGACAACTGAGCACCAATGGTAGGAGAGGGGATAGCTCGAAGAGAGAACATAGGATATACCAGTCTGAGAAACAGGACTGCCCACAGAACACTGTCGGTCACATTAGAATCTCACTTGATATGGGACACTTCACAAGACAACATTTGTACAAACATCAGCAACGAGTTCAAAAGAAAACACACATGGAGTAGATTCATACCGAATTCTAAAACTCCACGCCAGTCAACTTGAATCAAGGAACATGCATCTTACATCACGGGGGCCAGAAAATAATTGCCACGTAGCCAGCCAACAATAACAGCCTTTATGCTCCATCGTTCACGTTGACTTGATGCAGAGGACGTGAGTTACAGTCGCAACAGCTTCTCTGAACAAGCATAAATATATGACCGACAAAACCCTTCAGTAGTGTCAGTTTGTGACACTATACCAGTTGCATCCGTAAACGTTTATCGCAATTTACTCCAGCACAGCACTGCCGTGGGAAGGCAAAAGACCGTAACTCGATTTTTTAACTTTTCAGGAGAAGCAAAAACCGCTTTTCTTCATAACTCTGGACCTAGTCAGTTTTTTTGTTTGAGTTTGATATCACCGGAATCGTTGAAATGAGCTGCATCTTTTGGATGTAGGTCGTTTCATGCAAAACAAACTATATCTTTAACAAATTCTACAAACGTGTTTTGCCTTCCATCTTTTGGTCACAAACGTCAATATGAAATCAGGCAAAAAGGCGTAGAAGCAGGCAAAAGACCGTAAATAAACAGTTTCATTCATTCCAATACCAGGCAGAGGACGATATCTACTAGATTCATTCATTTTATGCCCAGTCAAGTCAGTCTAGGCAGCATTTGGTATGGGAGATTGAAACTTTTCTAGCTACGGGATCAGACACCGTGTTTTCTGTACCACCCTTTAGTCCGCTAAGGTCACTGAGCATCCTGAAAACCCAAATGACCGATGCAGGTCAGCTTCTGCATAACTACTGCTCAATGAGCAGTGGGCACTCGGGGCCAATATTCTATGGTCGGTATCTAGCCTGGCTGAGGTAGATATAGCACAGCTTCGCATAAAGGTGCATTTAATCACCAAATTCCATCACATTTCATGTGTGACTACCAAGGAAACAAATGAGCTCGGAAGACGTTAGGAAGAACGCATTATAACCTCACTGCGATCAATTTCTATCCCATGAGATCACGTACTTTTGGAGACTTGTGATCTGCCCAGAACATTCGTTTGTGGGAAGTCAACAGATGAAGAAGCCTTTCACGAATTCCTCCCAGTTTGATCGCATTTACACCGCGTGCTACGGGTGTCTTGTGGGCGCTATGGCAGCGTTGAATTATTCCTTATAGGTCAAACGGTGTCCTTGTTGAGTTGTGCGTCGTTCGTTTGAACACAAGCGAATGACCACGCCGTAACTGAATCATCTTGATATGCGTCAAATATGGGCGTTGGCCATCCTCACTCAGCCTCTTCAACTTTGTGTGGCTTACAGCGTTTTCTGTGTAGGAGAATGTCCTGGATGCATTTCTAAGATCACCAATGATTTTTAATAGCGCTCTTGAAGTCCACATGTCCACAGACCGATCCAAGTTTCTTCAAGCTCTTATTGTAAGCCCGATGAATGGAATCGGCTGCCATCGACGTGTAACACTTCTAGAAATACATCAAGGTCACTTTCCGAAGTTATAAATATTTCGGGTGAACAGACTGGGTCAATGCTGTAATCAAAGTCCAATGTTTTTTTGGCACAGCAGTTGTTCAGCTTAAGGGTAAAATATTCAGTATAGCGATGGCCCTCCTCGAATCTAAAACAAGGAGAAGGTGTCAGTGGAGGAGGTGCCCTAATCGTACTTCCCCTGGAGAAGAACGCCTGGTCACCGCGCCGGTGGGAAACTGTGCAGCAGCACTCGCGCCGAGCTTGTTGTTATCCGAGCGGCGCTGGAGAGACTGTTGGAGATGGGCGGCGCCTGTTCGAGCTCATCATTGTTATATGCACAGATTCCCAGGCTGCCCTCGCGACCCTTGCGAGCTGTGCGGGCGCCCAACGGACCCCGATGGGCGCATTGTTGCGTCGTCTCCACCTCGAAATCGCGGCCAGGGGTCAGGACACCTTCCTGCAGTGGGTTCCGGCCCACTATGGGCTTCTTGGAAATGAAAGAGCGGACGCGATAGCTTAGGGGCCTCCAGCCTCCCACAGGAAAACGCACCTGCGGACGTCCGCGGTCTCGTCCGAGCCGTCGACTGCATCACCTCCAGGGTCTGGCGTTGCTGTTGGTCTGACAGCCTGTTCAGATGCATCATGGGGGGACTGGATGCCGACACCGGTCCTCGCCCAGAGCCGGGAAGACATTGTCAACGTTCACCAGCTGCGGGCGGGGCACTGGGGACTCTCCAGGCGTACCGTCACCGCATCAGCCGTCCTCCCTCCGGCCCCTGCGAGCAGTGAGCGGGGCGTGCCTTGCAGCACGCTGCCTCGTCTGCCGCAAATGCCGGGACACACCCGAGACGTTCTGCTCTGGAGTCCGTATCTGGCGGGAGTGTGGCTCCACTTTTCGGTAGCTTTCATCCAGGTCCGGCACAGCTTCGGGACAGGGGGAGGGGGGCGTGGTGGCTTTGGCTCGCGACTGCCTGACACCGAGAACTTATCGGCTACGGCCAGCACGGGGGACTGCTACACCACACCACCACCACCAATCTAAAAAAAAACAAAACAAAAACAGAATGCCACATTGAATGTGTCTCTTCCTGCCGGGCCCTCGTGCCCATTACCTACTACAGTGGGCCACACACCTGATTTTGTTGACAGACCAACTGGTGCGAAATTCTCGTTGTACATCACGAGTCGGGACAAGAACTGAAAATTCTGTATGGAATGAATAGGTAAAAACACCTTATCATATCCGCTGTGGGGATCATTTGCCTGGGGCTCCACTCTCGCTCCAAAACATTGGGGTATGCCTGTTGTGCCTGATCTCTGTGCTGGGCGTACTCAGCACAAGTGCGACACCCCGCTGTGAAGACGCACAAATGTTCGTTGTGAGCTCTGGCGTGGAACGTTTCTCACCATTCTGACGCGTGAAACCTATGTTGGGTCCTGAACCACCATGCAGAAGCTACTTTATGGGCAGATATTTTCTCTGCCTCTACGAAGTGTTCTACATGGCTCTGTAGTCAGCCGGCAAGTACCTGCGGTTGGGGGCATACAAGTTTACATCATGGGATGCCACCGGGTTTTTGCCATTATGTGGCGCTCGAAGACCTCTACATAGCTTGTTAGCTGACATATCGACCTCGTTTGTCCTGACGGGCAGTCATGGTGTTGGCGGCCTGTCCCATCGTTGTCAGAAGAGTGGCTTTACACGCCAAGCGGTACCTTCGTCTGGGGGCAAGGGCTAATCGAAGTGCTGGCGTTGGTTGCGGCGATTCCTCGTGCACGTACAACAGAGGACGCCAATTGACCCATAATTGGGTGCCTTTTGAACGAAGTATTCATTTTGGCCTGGTAACAGGCCGGTGAAGTGGTTGCGTAACATTGATGGTAACGTACTGCTCCGGATTTTGCTGTTACCCGCGCGCCGGTGGGCCTCCGAGCCACCTTCGTCTTGGTGGAGGGGGGTGTTTGACACCCCTCGAACTCGGCTCCACGCGGGATAGCGAAAAACGCGAAGGCTGGTGGATAGCTCATTCATATTCATGCAGAAGCTGATTGGTACCTTTGGCTCAGGTCAATATTGAGGTCTGCAGGTCAAAGAAGGCTGCATGTTAGGGTAGTGCTTTTGGGCTCTATCGTCTGATAGAGTTGAATTACAATCATTTTAGGCACCATTCGCTTCTTCTCATCACGGTGAATCGAATGATGTGTAATGTGACTATGTTAGGTCAAAACACAAAATAATGTGACATCAGGTCAGGTCAAGGTCACTTACCGACCTAGCAGTCAATATAGATATCAATCAACTCGTAAAAACAATCTAAATGTAATGGCTTCAAATACAAGCCATATCATCAAATCCTGCAAAGTTATTGACCCAAATCTGAAAACTGCTTAAGTATCCCCAGATGACCTAACAGAGGTCATAGGTGAACATTGCAGCATGAACCTGAAAGGGACCCAGGATACTACGATTTGGAGAATACGAAGGTGTTTGCAGCTGTATCTACACAAATACAGCCCTGTTTCCATGTATTTCCATGGAGAGGTCTGATCCGTACCTGACCCTAGGCCATCGATTTGAAAATCCCGGAATGTATTTGTAGCATTCGGTGGGGCCATTATGTGCAATAAGTTTCAGTCCGATAGATTTATCCATTTCTTACCTATGTCACCTAAAAATTTTTGGAGGTGGGTCACTTAACCTGCACTGGTGACATGGCCAGAGATGGCCCAACCTTAAAATTTTTGGGGAAGTTGCGGAATGTGGCAGTACGGCGGCGCTTCGCGCCGCGTTTTCGCGCGGCAGGAAAACCCGAGGGGGTGTTCACCCCTTTTGGGGCGAGTTATAGCACTCTGTGAACATCCCAGAATGTGGAGTTTTAAACCATTTTGTAGCAGGAAAAAACCGTAAGTGGAGTTACGGTGATTCAGGTGACTGCGAAGGCGGTTCTTCTAGTTGATCGAAGCAGGGAAAAGCCGTAAGTGGGTGAAAGTGTGTTACGGTCTTTGCCTGATAATTCACGCCACCAAAATAGACTTCGGCATCACGGTAATTTTAAACCTATAAAATAGCCAATTTATAATTTCAATTTTAATATGATATTCACATCATCAGATGCAGCTTAACGTGCAATTTCAATGATACCAAAACCGAAAATCGACATTTTCGAGTTGGCTTTGCCTTCGCAGAGCATAAGGCAGCAATACTCGAGCAGAGGATTTATGGTATGAATGAGAGGAGATAATGAAACGGGTGACGGAGACGAATGTCACACGCGGCGTTGCCACCTGACAGTGCGCCACCCTGACCCGCCAGATGAACCCTCAGCTCAGTTGACACACTAGGAAATACTATGTCATTAAACTAAAATATTATCCACCAGGCTACCACCCATAGTGCAAAGCAGAAATCCAATAAAACAAGAGCCTCACCTTGAGTTTGCATCTCCTTGTGCACACGAGACTTCTTTTCTGCCTTAACCTTTGGCATCTTGATCACAGTTATAGTACAACTATCTTAGACAAATGGAAGCCACTCGTAGTCCCTAGTCTGAAAAGAAAGAGGAGTTAAAGAATAGTCACAACCACTGAGGTGGGTCCGGGGTACAATCCAGTCACGCTCCTCCCCGTAGCGGCCAAAATTACACACTTTTAGCCGATTTTATAAGAACTATCATTAACTAATCATCGGCGTCGTCGTCATTTTCATCATCATATTCATCATGAATTGCCGCCACGGTAGCACAGTTGGTAAAGCGTTGGGCTCCGGCCCACAGCTCAGAAACATGCAGCGGCAGTGCATGTTCAGGCTTGGGATCATACTAATAATTGTTGGGGTTTAACGACGCACCAACTGCCAGGGTCATACGGCGTCACCAACTCTCACCCTGTTGGAAGGGATTTTGGGGATCAGATCGACTTATTCAGAGGCTCCACCGGGACTTCAACCCGGGACCGGTGGCTTAGAAGACAAGGGTGCTATCCACTAAGCCCCCTCATCCCCCCAGGCTTGGGATCGGTTCCCTTGAGAGGCTTCGGCGCTCAATAGTTTACCCAACGTAGGTCAGCTGGCAACTGACTGGTGAGAGGATGACCTGGAGAGTTAGGAGGTACACCCGGGAGGTACACAATTTTATTTGATATCGCATTAAAAATCCTGCCACATTCCCTTTTATTTATTTATTTTTATTTATTTATTCAGCCGCATCGCCAACAGATAAATCCAGTTACAGGCGAAGTCCGAGCATTAAAAGCGTATTTACAGTGGAACACATCAGACAGTATACATACTAACAAGTAATAGGTAAAAATAAAAATGAAAACAATTCAAAACTAAATATTTAGCAATAGGCCTAAAAAGAGATCGCGGTAAAATCGCGCACCATAAAAGTAAAATAAGACGTAAAAGGCCTAAAAAGAAGAACCAGCACGGCCAACAAGCCTCACAACCTTGCTACATATCTTATAACATGGTTTCTGTAAGTGGCTAAGTCATTTGCAAAAATATCGGCTTCAACATCACGGTTGAATAAAAACATGTTTGAGAGCCTAGGGAGGCGACAAAACATTCCGCTCTGTACAGTATTTACACGTGCTCGGGGAATGTGAAACAACGTCAGGTTGCGGGTCGATCGGGCAGGCACCTGCAAGAGAAAGCAGCTGAGCAGAGCAGGTACATCGAGCTTTGCACGGATTATATTTCTAGTAGAAAGTAAATCGTGCTGTACCCTCCGTGCAGCGAGAGAAGAAATTTTGAAATGTGTTAGAAGATGCTCGTAAGAAAGAGAGAGTGCTTGTCCAGATGGAATGTGGTGGATAAGCCACAGAAGAAACTTATGTTGAACCCGATCGACCCGAACCTTGTGGGAGTTAGCCGCCCCCGCCCAGACAACGCTGCAATATTCTAAAATAGAACGCACGTTGCAGTAATATGCAGCCAGCAGAGCTTTACTGTTGAATTTTGCCGTCATGAGACCGGTCTGAAAAGATCGAATGAGTAATCCGAGAGATCGATTGGCCCGCTTAACTATATTATCTACATGATTGGCAAAGGTGAGTTTAGAATCGATTATGACACCGAGATCACGAATTGTTTCAACGTGCTCCAGCACCGAGGGGCCTATAAAGTAGTTGGTCCGGACGGGTGCGCGCCTGGGGGTCATCGTCAAGGATTTGCATTTTGATGGATTTAGTGTTAGTCCCCACCTGACAGACCACGCTGCGAGGCGGTCAAGGTCCCCCTGCAGCAGCCGTCCATCAGCTGGGGACTTAATTTTGCGGAAAATTTTGACGTCGTCGGCGTACATAAGGCAGCCGCTCTGAATAACGTCCGGAAGGTCATTAACCCTCGCCCCACCGGGGGGCATCGATGGCCCCCTAGGTTTTTCCGGGATAGCAGAAAACCAACGAGGCGCAGCACCACGGTTGAGGGCTCTACCTCTCACTGCATCATTTTCCCATCATCCTCAAATTTTTACCCCGGGTCACCCAGGTAGGTCACCAGACGAGGTACCAGGTCACCTCACTTCAACTTTAGGCTCTGTAGGCTACATTTCAAGTCGATCGATTTGAAACTTCCACACTTCATGACCCTCCAGGGTCTACAAGGTGTATATCCGGGATTTTTAGATTTCGTGCCCTGAGGTCAGGTCACGAGGCGACCTCTCCCATTGGAAAATCATGGGGAAACCTGTTTCATGATATAAAAGCCACAAAAATGATTGCAAATACTCAGACTGCTCAGAACAGCGTTTTTGACACCCTTTCACGAATCCCAGGGGTCATATTTCCTTTGGCTTTTCCAAGGTCATCAGGTCACCAGAGGTCAAAACAGTATTTTGACAATAACTTTTGACCTAATTAAGCTAGAGCGGTGAAACAAACACCATCGTGTTTGTCTTGTCACTGGCTTTTATTTGATATACGGCAAGGTCACTTTGTGACCTTTCGTGACCTCAGATCATATTAGGTCACGAGGTGACCTCTGGAGGTCAAACCACTGGCGGGAGGTCTTTACGTTCCACATAGCGGAAAAGTACTGGCAATTTCCTATCAAATGAACTTTACCAGGCCTCAATAGCTCTAATGACATAAGAGTTATGACCAGTTTGCTTAATCATTGCATATTTGAGTGAAAATAGCCGATCTTGACCTAATTTGACCTCTGGAGGTCAACCATTGCCTGAGCACTAAAACATGCGAAGTGTTTCTTACTGATTCACGCGGCTTTCTATTGCACTTTGCGATTTGGCTAACGCCCTATTTTCGGAGTTAGAGGGGGGCTATCGATGGCCCCTGTGGGGCAGGTGGCGCCGACCCCGGTGGGGCGCGGGTTAATGTACAGAGAAAAGAGCAAAGGGGCCAGAAGAGCGCCTTCAGGCACACCAGAAGTTACAGGTCTCCAATCAGAAATTTTTTCGTTGACGATAACCCTCTGACGCCTATCGGACAGGTACGAGACGAACCATTTTAGGGCTGTGTCCTTTAAAGGGAATGTGGCAGGATTCCTGGAATTTAGTGAAATTAGGCGTACTTTTAGCCGAAAATAATGAAACCACTCATTCTTTCTCTGAAAAATGTACAATAAGCTCAATATTTTGATTTTTAAGATACTCCTCTAAAAAAAGAAATAAATATCAGTCCGTGGATGATATCACGATCTGGCAACCACTACCATACTTGAAACGCTTCAAGGACTTCGATTGGCTGATGCTCATCGTGACGTAATCATATGCCGTCACACCAGCAGCTCATAACAATGGCCACCCGGCGAGGGGCTGATGAGGGGGCTGGTGTCAGGTAGGTTTTAGTTTTTTTCTACGGAAATATCGAGTTCCACGACAAATTATATATGGAGTACCGGGTTTTCCGACTTGCTTTACAACTTGGCTATCTCAGTTAAAATCATGTTATGAAGGTGCCACATTCCCTTTAAGGTATACATGTATGTGCAAACGCATTTTCCCAAAATGTAGACGGTGTCGGTAATTTGAGGCGAGGGTGGGCTGAGTGTCAAATTACAGGACTAAGCTGCACTCCAAACGACTTCGACGACTCCAGTCCCAAAGTAGGGCATATTTTTTCCGATTTGAAACATCTGTATTGTCAACTAAATACAGCATTTAAGTGGGACATTATCGGTAGCGAACAACTTCGAACAAGAATATCATTCTAACACATCAACAGCAAGTTCGAAAACATGAGTGAATTGTCAATGCTAACACATTGGGATGTTACTACAAGAAAGAACCTACTCGATGAAAACACTGCTTGCGGTAACACATATGCAAACGGATATGCAACACGTGGACTAGCACTTTCAAGCATTTCAAATTAACAGACTGACCCGTATAATCCTCCCTTGCTCGCAAGAGAGACATATACATTCCAGCTGAGTGAAAACAACTATACAATGATCAGTCCGGCTATTGTTGTCATGATCACAAGGTATTACATTTGTCGTCATCATCGCAGTTTACCATCACACTCCATTTAAACGCAACACGACGAAAAGGCGATTTGGTTGCTTACATATCAAGTTGGAAGCTTTGGCTAAGAAATGGGCTCCATCTTTCCTCAAACTGCGGTATTTTCCTTAACTTCTTTGCCTGCAACAACTCAATATTAAATTGTTTCGTTATAAATAGGATAAATTGGTCAGCATTGATTGGTTCACCCCTGAATCGCTTATTCGCGATAAATTGTTTCCCATTTAACGTCATGAAGTTTACAACAGCCGATGCTGATAATGAGCCGAATAAAATGTTTTCGTTATCAGGATGAAATTGCTGCTGTGAACTTAATTTGCTATTGAACCTTGCTGCTAATTCATCCCAAAACCTCTTTACCTCCTCGCATTGAACAAAAAAATGTTGAAGCGTATCGATTTCTCCGCACTGCGGACAAAATGGGTCGTCTGTGACCTTTCTTACACACAGGTATCGTTGCGTGGGGAAGAACCGGTGCAGTATTCTATATTGAAGGCTTTGCAGTCCGGTAGATTTTGTGATTGTAAAGGGAAGTGCATGTATTTTTGGCCAATGTACTGTAAAATCAATTCCTTCACTTATCCACTTGGTTTGTGCCTTTGGCGTGATTTGTTTTAGCCATTTTACTTGGAAATATTTAGATTTTATAAATTTGATTGGAATTGTCTTATTCTTTATTTCAATCTTTGGTGACATAGATCTATCCCCAATAGTTAGAGGCCCGGTACCTGCGACTAGTCGCTTCCAGACTGGAGGTATGGCCCTGCACCAGCCCAAATATTTCAGAGGATTTAAATTTTGTAGCGAGTGTTTTACCCTAAAATCATTAATAGACAAGATATAACCTCGATTGTCAAAGAAATCGTCCAAAAACTTTATGTCACGCTGGTATAAGATTCGGGAGAAGAGGTGATGACCACCAACTCGTATAGCTGTATTATTCCACATTAGTTGCTTTCTTACGTCCCTACCACTGCTCGGTTCTCGTAACGGAATTGAATCGCGTAACCAATTAAGCATCTCTTTATAAAAAGAGGAAATATGTTTTGATTTAATCCAGTTTATCCCATAATTAGTATGCAATATATCACTTAGATGAATTCCTAATCTTCTTTGGAGTATCTTTGAGAAAGCTGAGTCGATATTACGAAGAATCTTACCATACCATGCGACTCGCATGGCCTTATATATGCAATTTATGTTTGGTGCATTTAAGCCACCCTCTTCAATCGTTTGATACAAGGTATCCCTAGCAACTTTAGGTGGTCGCCCCCGCCAGACAAACTTCATTATTTTGCTTTGGATGATATTCAATGTCTTTTTCACAAATTGGTGCCGCCGCCATTGCATATATAAATTGGGATATTACTAATGATTTGGCCACCGTGATCCTGCCTTTGAGGGTTAAATTACGTTGGGACCACTGATTGAATGTGATTTCAGCTTTCGAAATAGCAGATTCCAAGTTTTCACACTTTCTTGTTGCGCTGAACTGTACTCCTAGTATTTTAACTCGCTCGCAGCAAGGTCGTCCGCAAATGGGGCCACGGAACAATTTGTATGCCCCAAGCCACATAAATTGACACTTATCTAGATTCAGCTTTAATCCAGAGCTGTTTCCAAACCTTTCTATTATATCTAGAGCCACATTAGCCGAATTTTCGTTACTAACAAAAAGGGTGGTGTCATCAATGTATTGTGATACTTTAACTTCTTGGCCAGATATTGTTATGCCTTCGATCTGAGCCGTTGCACGTATCTTGATCGCCAAAACCTCAACTACCAAGCAAAAAATCAAGCCAGAGATCGGACATCCTTGTTGTATACCTCGCGTGGGGGTGAACCACTCTGATGTGAACCCATGATTGATTATTGCCAGTTCAGTGTCTTTATGCAAAGTTTGAATCCATTCGATGAAATGAGGACCAAAGTTAAACATGGACAGTGTTTCATATATAAATGAGTGTTCCACTGTATTAAACGCATTTTGAAAATCTAAAGCTAGCAGTATTCCTTCGAGTTGATCCGTGTTGCAATATTCAATGACGTCAGCAACCGTTCTAATGTTAACACCTATGAACCTACCTCGGATCGAACCAGTTTGATCAGGGGAAACTAACGCGGGCATCACACTCATTAGCCTATTCGCCAGCACCTTAGCAACTATTTTGTAAACGATATCGAGAAGGCAAATGGCTCTCTTATTTCTTAAACTCTTTTGATCCCCGTGTTTTGGAATTAAGGTCAAGACACCCCTTCTTTGAGTAACGAAAAACTTTCCTTTTTCTTTAGCTTGTGCTAGGTAGCTCATGACTATAATCTCTAAGTCGCCCCAGAAATACAGGAAAAATTCTTTTGAAAATCCGGACACAGAGGGTGATTTGTTATTCATCATTCCCTTAAGAGCTTGTTTGCATTCGAGACCAGTGATAGGCAACTCGCACACCTCTCGCTCTTCTTGGCTTAATTTTGGACATTCACTGGGACATAAGAATTGGTTAAGCCCCTGAGTGTTGTTTATATTTCCAGAGTACATCTCTTGGAAGTGGTTTTTACAATATGAGAGAATGTTTTGATTGCCCGTTATCAAACTTTGATCCGTTGCTTGCAATACGCTTATCTGCTTTTGGATCTTTTTTCTTTTGCAAAGATTCAAAAAAATATTTCGTGGGTTTTTCGCCCTCCTCCAACCACTTTACTCCGGAGTGCAGCATAGCTAGTCTACCTTTTTCCAATTCAATGTCGTTAACTACAGCTTTAAGTTCTGTATATTTCTCAATCAAGCGATGGTTAGGTTCTTCGCTCATTTCCGTCTCACACTTCTCTAGCAGCTGTAAATATCTTTCATTTTCTTCCCTCTTACGTTTAGCCTTTTGTTTAAAAAAACCGAAACTTATCACTCTGATTCTACTAGACAACATTTCTAATAGCAAGCCCCAGTCTGTCACACTGCTATAAATATGCTCTTTATTTGCCGCTCTTTTAATTTCGGCTTTAGCTTCTATAACAAATGGTTCGTCTTCAAGAAGTTCATTCCGAAAACGGTAAAGACCTGGACCTCGATCTGATGCAAATATGGCCATTTCCGCAGATACTATACAATGATCGCTAAGTACTGAAGGTTTTATTTCAATGTTTTTAACTACGTTGTTGGACACTAAGTTTTCGCTGATGATTACGTAATCTATACGAGATTGCTGTATCTGAGGCGCAAAACGCCTCCATGTGTACCTCCGTAATTCAGGATTTCGGTACCTCCATAGGTCAATAAGTTGGTGATCCTTCATTAAATTGTTCATAATTTTTGCGGCGTTTGTGACATAAAAGCGTGCACTTTTAATGTCACGGTGTGTCAAATGCAAGTTTAAATCTCGACAAAGAAGCAGAAACTGCTTCTCTTCTTCTGCCATGTCTTGAATTTTGTCCTTTAAAAATGTGAAAAACTGAGTCTGCTGGCTCCCGTGACTTTGTGTTGGCGCGTATGCTGCAATTAATTTGATTTTGCACTGATGGAAGACCAAATCCATGATAATCAACCTTCCGTCGGCAGAGACAAAATTAACATTCGTTGTACAAAGTCCGTTCAGAGATCTGGGTAAAAATACAGCTACACCACGTTCACTTGTGCATCCATGGGAGAAAAGTACTTCCGAACCCCACTCGGCCTGCCAAAATTGAGTGTCACTGACTTGAGAATGGGTTTCTTGCAAAACGGCAATGTGATTAGGATAATTGACGTGTAAGAAACGAAACAATGCCCGCCTTTTCGACATCAAGCGCAAGCCCCGTACATTCAGGGTGAGAAAATTTACATCAGGCATAGTTGTAGTGAATACAAATGTGAGTAATTTGCAGTACTGCAACCTTCAACCGGAGCTTCGGATTGATGACTAGCCCAATTGACCATGAGAAGATCTGCGCTCGATTGCCAGGAAAGATAGAGCCCCGCGACTGCATCATCAATCTGGAGTGGAAAAGTGTAAACAGAAAATAATGTTGATTCGTCGTGAAAATAATGTCGATGAGTTGAAGTTCCACGCAAAATAGTAAACCAGACTCGAACTCCGGCAGCAGTCACTACAGTCCCTTGTTCTCTCGATTTTATCTGTGTTACGGCAAGCTAACCATGCGAAATTCCAACCCCCACCCATCCAAACCCCAACCAAAAATTGCGCCACAGCTCACCACCACTAGGCCAATAGGTCGGGCCCGGCTCCACCCGGTGCGGAGCCCCGATCGACACACCGTTTCTATAAGTTAGTGCATATAACAGTGCATTTGAACGCTTACACAGTCACACAAACACACACACTGTTGGTTAGCTTGAATTGACGCTGATTTTCCTTGATTTAGCAAAGCATTATTCACATGAAGGCTGGAGCGCAGGGCAACTGCCTCCACCCCGAGAGTCACCTGTTAGCTGGTCCGCAGCAGTGACGTCACGAGCCCAGCTGGGGACTATCCTGCAGCCAAGCTCCCGCCAGCTGGCGGCGAACGTCGACTGGGTCCTCGGCGGCCGCGGTCACCCACGTCGCCGTCACGCTCACGAAGAATAGGAAGCTCACCACCGATCACACGACGCAGATGGTCTGTATGCTGAATCCTTATGTTTTCGCCTCCTCTGATTTTTCGACAAAAGACGAAACCTCGTCGGGTGAACACTGATGCGATCCTGGATCCGTTCTCAGGACGCCGAGCCGCGAGTGCCAGTTGGAAAAGGTGCTGCATTTCCGGCACCAGAGATTCGGCTATGTAGAGTGGCGAGGTTCCTGATGCGGCTTGTCCACCTCTTCCATTGTTTGGGCCCTCTCCGCTCCTGCTCTGCCGTTGAAAAAGCTCAAAACGCCGGTCGTAGATCTCATCGCGAATGTTACGACGTAAGAATTTCACGATGACTTTGTTTTGGTTCTGTAGTTTGTGAGCGACTTGGATGTCAGCAGACGTTAAGTCAAGCCCGGGGAGTCGGGTGTTGATGACTTTTACCGCACTGTCAGCGATGTTTTCTGTCGACGATTGCATCCCAAACTCTCTACATGTGAGAATAAGTGAAGAGAGTCGTCTATTCATATCTATCCCGTTCAGTCGCTTTGTCAGTTCCTCGTTGCTACGCCTCTGCTCCGCTACCTCCTTCCTCAGTCCATCAATCACCGTGTCTTTCTCCAGGTTTTCCGCCTCCAGAATTTCCACTCTTCTCTCCATCTGTGCGAACTTCGCTTCGAATGCGGCAATGACGCGGTTATTGCCAGCGGCAATCAGTCCTTGAATGGCTTCCAAGGTCACCGCTGTGTCTGGTCCACCATTTCAAACTTTAGGACTTTGACCCGATTTTTGATTTTTTTGCTTTTTTCGCTCAATATTTTTTGCCATTTCGGCCACAGACAACTGCCGCTGTCGTTTGCGGCCGGTTTCGCCTTCTGACGCAGCGTCAGTAAAGACTGAGTCTCTATCGTGCTCACTCTCGGATTCCGACATAGTTTTACTCACCAAATTCCGTTAAGCCCAGGAGCGGTCTTAAAATAAAGGGTTGTTGCTGCCTTACTTCTCACATTTGGGTCTGACACACTCGCGGGCCTGGGTGCACAGTAACACGTTCACATAAGGCAGCCACTAGCCGACCGGAGCCCCTCACCGAAGCCTGGCTGGCTCACTCCATGTATCTGCGGAGCGCCCGTCTGACCTCGGTCAAGGTCAGGCGCAGACTGCCCAAAGTAGGGCATAACAGGCATGCTGTATTAACTCCAAATCAGAGGCCGAGCAGTTATCGTGCCGGGGCCAGAAGTCTATGGACGAAAGTCCCACCGTTCCGGTCGCAGACAGAAACTTCGAGCTCAGGTCCGTCTCGCACAGCGTATGGCCAGGAAATGAGTACAGAGCTCGCCAGATGACCGGCACGGGAAAGGTAACAACTTCGAAAGTCCTAACACAAAACTAGCGAGGTACACTTCAGATGAAGGGCGACAATTTAGCATTACCTTTAATAGCATAACAATAACTAATCCCTGATATTACTGCCTAAAAGTCAAGCAAGAAAAATCCAAAATAGTGACCGGGAAAAGGTCACTCGACTCACGACACTCGACTCGACACGACACTCGAAAACGGAAAAGTATTAGCCATTTAGTATGCATATCAAGTCATTTGCAAATAGCAAAAACAAAATTGGACCAAGAACAGATCCCTGAACAATGCCACGGGTACCAGAAGTATTTCACAACCTCCTTTGCCTTCTGATAGAGACCACTGAACCAATCCTGAGACCAGTGATGTTCTTCTCCAAACCATCATAATATTTGCATTAGATGAGCATGTACAACAGAATCGAAGCCTTTAGATGAACCAGCTGTCATAAAACATCCTTAAAGACCGGTCCAAACCCTCCATAAGCCCTTCAACCACATCCAACATCACATATTCAGTAGATCGTCCAGATCTAAACCCATGCTGAATATTGCTGAGAATGCTATGAACTTTCATATAGTTCAGGAGCTGTGTGCATCAACACTCTCAGCCACTTTGGCCACTGTGATCCATTGGAGGACACAGGGAGGGGGCGGAGCATTCCGGCCATGCCCCCCAAAGTGCTGGAAGGGAGGGTCAAACTATATTTTGCCCCCCCCAAAGACCAGATAAATTTGTGGAAAGTGTTTACACTAGGTCTATCACACAATTAAATCTTCACCTGCTTGCTGGTGAGTAATAAAGTAGAAATAAAAATATTAGTTAACAAATTATCTTTTTAAAAACACCATTAATTGAAAAATGTCTTCTTTTGCATATCAATATAGAAGCTACCATGGGTCAAATCAAATATTTTCAACTCCCAACCAACAGCATATTTTGAAGGGGCCTATCCATCAAGGTCTGAGCCAGCCTGCAGTACCAGGCTTGTTCCAACAAGATCTTGCAGTGGCAGCCTTGTGGCAGACCTGGTTTGGAGCAGCTTAAGAACTTCTTTGGAGCCAGTAAGGCCACTTTGGGGCAGAAACTGACTCGGGAAACTCCAACCCACTATTACAGACACATATGAGCCAAGAAAACAAGTAAGGGAGGGAGAAACAATGATAATCTATTAAAACAGCATTGTAGAGTGTCCTGCTGGGACTTTGGAGCACCTGAGAGCTAAGTTTCAGGGCATATTATTCAAGGCAAAGATCAGGATTTCTTTTCTCAAATAATGGATGGCACCTTCTTCTTTTTATGACATTTTGTAAAATAGGGCATTATAAGATCCTAATTGAAATTTCAGTAAAAATGGAAGTAGCACCAACAAGTATTGACAAAAGTCATGCCCCAATTGAAAGGAAATTCTACCCAAGCCACTAAATTTCTGACCCATTTTGGGGGTAGAAATTTGAATTCAGAGCTGCCCTTATGATCTCTCATTTAATCTGTCACATTCTGCAGATTGAAGTCTGAGCATACCTTCTGATACAGTGTGTGGTACAAGTACTATGCCTGCATGTAAAATGAATCACACTCCCATCTCTGGCACAAGATTAAGCATTTTCAGTAGTGAAACTGACTGAAAAATAATTTTCTCTGGCGCCCTGTGCCGGGCACGTACCAGCGCAGAAAACCTGTTCAAATCTGTGATCACATATCCACACAGTGAGAATTATAACCACTAAGTGAAAGAATCACTGTTAATGTTAATATTATTCGGCTACAGACTGGACTTTTATTTACTTTCCCCTACAGACAAACAGGATTATAGGCTTTGCCTGCAGAGAAGTGTTATGGGCGCTATATGCCCTCGCAGGTTGGCGCGCCCCTGAACCCAAATAATAACTCAATGAAAAATAAATTTACATATACCTCATTAACCCAATAACCCCCAACAATTAGGAACAAATACTTCTATCATCAATCCTAGCTCACCACCAGCAATAATAACGTACAACAACCCAGAAGATACACACAAAAAAACAACACAACGCCGCCACCACTACACGTGGTCGTTGTTGTCCGTTGTTGTCAGTCTTCTGGCACACTGGTCTGGCGTATAACGGATATGTTTGTAAACTCTTCGAATATTGGCAGAGGAAACTCCAACTAACGAAGAATTTTAGAGGCATCCGGTGCTTTTAGAGGATCAATGAGGCCCACGCATAACTGGGGTGACGGCTGAGTGCCGGTACTTGAAGCCAAATGCGAACCAGAGTTTTGGGCTGCAATCGTGTGTATTTCCTACTGGTTTTAGCCCACACCCCACCGGGGGTCCGGCGCCACCTTCGCCCCACCGGGGGCACCAATGGCCCCCTCTAACTTCGAAAATATGGGGGTTAGCAAAAATCTGCAAAGTGCATTAGACAGCTCGCGTGAATTCAGTAAGAAATTACTTCCCATGCTTAAGCACAAAGGTCAATGGTCCGACCTCCAGAGGTCAAGTTAGGTCACGATAGGCTATTTTCAAACAAATATGTAATGCTTAAGAAAGCTGGGCATAACTCTTATACAATTACAGCTACTGAGATCTGGTAAAGTACATTTGATAGGAAAATGCCAGACCTTTTTCCGCTATGTCGAACGTAGTGACCTCCCGCCAGTGGTTTGACCTCCAGAGGCCACCTCGTGACCTAATATGACCCGAGGTCACGAAAGATCAGAAAGTGACCTTGCCCTATATAAAATGAAAGCCAGTAACAAGACATACGCAACAATGTTTGATTCAGCAATCTAGCTTCATTAGGTCAAAAGTTATTGTCAAAATGCTGTTTTTGACCCCTGGTGACATTGGATGACCTTGGAGAGATCAAAGGGCAAATATGGCCCATGAAATCCGTAAAAGGGTGTACAAGAACGCTTTTCTGAGCACGCTGAGCATTTGCAATCATTTTTGGGACTTTTTAAATCATACGACAACTTTTCCCCATGCTTTTTCGATGGAAGAGGTTAACCGGTGGCCTGACCTCAGGTCATGAAATCGAAAAAAGCCGGACATACATCGTATAGTCCCTGGAGGGGTTATGAAGTGAAAAAAGTTTCAAATTGATCAACCAAGAAATTTAGCTCTTATAGAGCTCAGAAGCTGCAATGAGGTGACCTTGGTTGACCTCGCCTGGTGACCTGACCTTGGGTGACTCGGGGTAAAAATTTTCAGGGAGGATGAGAAAATGATGGGGTGAGAGATAGAGCCCTCAACCGCGGTGCTGCGCCTCGTTGTTTTTCTGCTATCATCCCGAAAAAACCTTGGGGGGCCATCGATGGCCCTGGTAAGGCGAGGGTTATTCTTGTTTGTAGCATGTAGGCACAACTTTTATTGCTTGCTACCATCGTCGCATGAAATGCATGGGTCTAAATCGCAACACTGAGCATAGGCGGATCCAAGGGGGAAGAGAAGGGGTAACGTGCCCCCCAATCGACCCTTGGCGCCCCCTGAAATGGTCACGGCACCCCCTGCAAGGTCGATGGCGCCCCCTTGAAATGTCGCTTCCCCCAGGATGCGAAGAAAATCGGTGCCCACCGATGGATTTGGTGGCCAAGATTTTTCCGGTCAAAAGTGGCGCCCCCTGGTCCGAATGATGCCCCCCGGGAAGGTGCCCCTCCCCCGATCAGCAATCCTGGATCCGCTTACGACGCTGAGTATAACCTAACAGGCGGTGTGCTTTTGAGTTTGCACGCAAATCATGGTTTAGGAAGTCGACTTCGCGCCCCCAAGGGGCCCCGACCCTTACAGCGACCGCCACAGACGCCCAATGGTCCCGGGGCCCATAGGCAGATCCAGGATTGCCTATGGGGGGGGCACCTTCCGGGAGGTGGCACCATCCGGACCATGGTGGCGCCACTTTTGACCGGCAAAACCTATTAGGTGACCGCAAAATCCTATTGGTGGGCGCCGATTTTCGCATCATGGGGGAGGGGGAAGGCTGGGGAGCGACATTTCAGGGGGCACCATCGACCTTACAGTGGGGCGCCTTGGACCATTTTAGGGGGCACCGAGGGTCGATAGGGGGAGGGCACGTACCCCCTTTGCCCCCTGGATCCGCCTATGCCGGAGCCACACACTTGGGTGGCGCTGGTAATAATATACAGCTGCTGGATTTGATTCATCAAAGACCTAAGCCTGGCCTCGCAATTTTTAGGATATTTCCCGGCGTTTTTTCTCTGCTTACCTACTTCACAGCCCCACTCAGAATCCTTTTGAGTGCCAAAATTGATTTAACCTTCGCCCCACCGGGGAGCCATCGATGGCCCCCCTTATGTTTTTTTTTCAAGACAGCAGAAATACTACCAGGCGCAGCACCGCGGTTGAGGGCTCTATCTCTCACCCCATCATTTTCCCACAATCCCTGAAATTGTTTACCCCGGGTCACCCAAGGTCAGGTCACAAGGCGCGGTCAGCCAATGTCACATCACTTCAAACTTTGAGCTCTATAAGAGCTACATTTCTCAGTCGATCGATTTGAAACTCTATACACTTCATAAACCCTCCAGGGTCTACAACGTGTATATCCGGCATTTTTCAATTTTATGGCCTGAGGTCAGGTTACGAGGTGACCTCTCCAATTGAAAAAAACATGGAGAAAAGCTGTCTTATGATCTAAAAGTCACAAAACGATTGCAAATTCTTAGCTTGCTCAGAAAAGCGTTCTTGGACACCCTTTCACGGATCCAGGGGCCATATTTGCCCCTTGACCTCGCCGAAGTCATCCCCAAGGTCACCAGGGGTCAAAAACAGTATTTTGACAATAATTTTTGACCTAATTAAGTTAGATCGCTGAATCAAACATTATCGTGTATGTCTGGTTACTGGCTTTTATTTGATATACGGCAAGTTCACTTTCTGACCTTTCGTGGCCTCTGGTCATATTAGGTCACGAGGTAATCTCTGAAGGTCAAGCCATTTACGGGAGGTCATTACGCTCCACATAGCGGAAAAAGATCTGGCATTTTTCTATCAAATCTACTTCACCAGATCTCAATAGCTCTAATGACATAAGAGTTATGCCCAGTTTTTTAAGCATTGCATATTTGAGTGAAAATAGCCGATTTTGACCTAATTTGACCCCTGGAGGTCAAACCATTGACCTGAGCACCAAAACATGCGAAGTTATTTCTTACTGAATTCACGCGAGCTTTCTACTGCACTTCGCAGATTTGTGCTAACCCAAATTTTCGGAGTTAGAGAGGGGGGCATCGATGGCCCCCAGTGAGTCTCAAAATACAGCTTGCTCCAAAAGTTCTGGACGTTTTAACATTTCTTTTTGAAGCTGGTGAGTTTTCGCCTCTTTTCGTCATGGCAGTGCGTACTATATGGATTACGCAATAAACTGCAGTATCGGTAGAATGGATTTTAATGCACTTGGGTGTTTCTGCATCTACCGTTGCATTTAGAATTATACCATTTCATGTCACTGACGTGGACTGGCCTTGAAGGGTCAAAGGTCCATAAGTCATCCGCTGGGACCATACCTGTGCTCAGGAAATAATAATAGCAGCATACGCAAATATGTGTTTTAGGTTGCACTGATAAAGGTAATCTAAGGTTAGTGATCTTTTCTGACCTTTAACGTGGTTGCTGACGTCGCGTGGCCTTTTTCAACAAACTGTGGAAGGCATAACAGCTTGGTAGCTGACTACCGATGATGATCCATGACTTTATGAAATTTTACCCACCCTAGGTCAGACCTTTAACCTTGAAAGAGTCAATCATCAGAAAATTCCATAGTATTTGCTAGACATTTAGGTGATTACATCAGGTTCAAAGGCATGCCATCTTCTCATCATACGATCGGGCATATTGATATGAGTGCAACGGGATCACTTGAGGTCACCCGAGGTCACCAGCCCATGTCATATCCCATTACCGCCTGGGGGGTCTGATCGAACCACCCCTCGGTTTTTCGCGAATGATTCTGAGTCGATTCAAATTGGACGCGCGTCGCTTTGCAGACCTTTAAGAATATTGATTTGACAACCTACAATCAAAAATTGACATCAGTTCAACGTGTTGTGACGTCATTTCAAAACCCATGTAAGACGATTTTGTTGTTCTAAAATGAGGATGAAAAAACCAGGGCTTAACGCTGTTTCAAGAACAGCTAGATCAAGTTTCTAAACATCATTCGAAAGCTCCAGGAACGAAAAATTGGCGTACTGTGATACATTTTGAATTTAGGCCAATATAAAGGTAACCAGAGATCACCAAAGGTCGCGGTTTTTTTAATTGTTTGCCTCTTTAACTTTTGAACAAAACAAGATATAGTTGTCAAGTAGATATTTCATGAATGATCATGGCCCAAGGATTCGAAGAATATTTAACATAATCTTGAGAGTTCATTATTTGGTCTTGACCTAAGTCAAGAACATTACCTCAAAAGGTCATGCCGCATATCATTTGAATTATTGTGTCAAAACCAACACAGTGATGTCTTTTGTTTATGCTAGTTCGCATGGTTCCGGAGTTACAAAGGATTTTCTAAAGGGGCCTAAACTCGACCCATTATGGCCCACTGTGACGTCATGGGTCAACAGATATGGTTCAAACTCGGCTCTTAATTTTTTTCGGCGCCTGGACCTACTTTTCCGTAACCTAAGTATCCTAGCGCTCCTCCATTTGACTCAGAACCCATCTCCGTCACTCAAATCCTCTTTGGAAGTCTTCCAACTGTCACGACGTCACTGCAACTCCCTGGACAACCGGCGACACCGCAGCAGCAGTCGAGATCACTCACCTCAGCTCACAGGCCACGCAACCGGCTGCTTTACCCACTAGCTGAAAGCGTGAACACTCAACTTACCGCCAGTGACCACATAACAGTGCAGCAACAGTTTCGGGGGTGAAAAACAGCGCCCGCGTCATGATCGCCGCTGGCGGCCGCGACCGGAGGTATCGCCGCAGCGCCGCCAGCTGTCGGCGATTTGCCCGCAGGCGGTCCGACGCTCCGCAACTCCGCGGCACCGCGCGCGCTGCTGCGGCGGCCCACCCGCCCGCGCTGCCGTTATCTCAGCTGCTTTCCTTTTTGCGAGAGTCACTACTTCTGAGTAATCTGTGGTGGCGCAATAGGTTTGTGTTCCAGAACTGTAGGCAGGAGATCCGCCTCAGGCTTATCTTAGGAAGCGGCCGGGGAGGACAATGGCGTCTAGTATATCTATAATTTTGGCAGTCACTTGCACCGTGGAAAATATATTCGTTTGTATGCCATCAATTATTTTCGGTATTTTTTTATCTATTGAACCGTCTGGGGCATTTAAGACAAATCAGCCACTCGATAACACCCTTATGGCGCATGTTTGCATACAGTCTTGTCGGGGATTGGGGGTGAAAGGGATGGGATGCTGATGGTAGCGATTACACTTTTGATGTGTACCTACTTTGCTTGCTGGTGAACGGTTTTAGAATGAACCATCGTCCCTGTGGGGAGGGGTATTATTTAAACACAAGCCCATTCGAATTTTTTGACGAAGTCTAAAAAGAGGACTCAGTGCGCCAACAGTTCTGGGCAATCTCAGGTAGGTTGCTGTGCCTTATGTTCAGTATTTCTATCATTGCCACAAAGGGAAAGATATAAGTATTTCATCTGAAAAAATGTTTTCTTTGGGGCCATGGATGTTGCGGGAGTTTAAATAAGTACAAAATGTTTCCCTATTACGATATGATTTGAAAAATTACTTCTGATCAAATAAGTAATGTTTTTAGAGCTCCAGTTGTTCGGGTTTGACGATTTACCAAGTGCCAAGGTCATACGGCGTTGGCAACTCCACCCCATTGGGATCATGTTATCGTTTTAGGGGATCATGCACTTATTAACACCCGCACTGGAGGCGGGGTCTGGCACTAACGCGCACTGGAGGGGGCCTGGTAGGCCCCCTAAGATCTCGGAAACTAAGAGGGTTAGAAAAACGCCACTTGGTAGGTGGGTGGGGGCTATGGTGATCTACATGATGACCAATTTTCATTGACCTAGGTCAATATCTTCAAGGTCAAACGAGGTCGTAAAGGTCAAACGTGGCCATGCTGGGATCGATTGGTAAATGCTGTGATTGTGCAGGAAAATGGCGGGAATAAGCTAAAGGCGGACAAGGTTCATAGAGAAGAGGTCTCAAAGAGGCTTCCCCACAACTTTTGGGTCAAGGTCATTGACCTTTAAGGTCACCATATGGTATACTACTTATTATTTACACTTTGATTAACATTGTAGCCACTGTTTGGCGGGAAATGAGGATTGACCTTTCCCAATGACCTTTGACCTTGACCTTTGTATTGGGGTACCTTACCGATGACGTCATAGCATAATATATGTCAGACGGGGTAACGTCATTTCGCCGGACGCACAGTGGTCAGTGACCTTGAAAGTGCAGATATGACCTTGACCTGTGACCTTTGACCTTGACCTTGACTTGCATGTGAAGTGACCTTGACATATAGTCCCGCTTATATGACGTTATGACGTCACCACTCGGTATTCAATGCAAGCTAACTGGTCAGACCGCGCGTTTACGGCGATCTCAAAATGCAGGTCTGACTTTGAAAGCCTATAAGTCAAAAAATTTTCGGCCGATTTTCAAAAAGTCTTCACCAATCGACGTGCTATTAAATTCTGTTAAATGAGGCTACGTTTCGTTTTTCGGCTACAAGCAGTTCTCCGGCCACCTCGGAAAAACAGGTGGGGGGGGCCTCCGAGGCCCCCTCCAGTGCGCGTGTTAAAAGACCCATTGGCCATCAAACACAAGACCTGTGGCCTAGGAAATAGACGCTCTACCACGAGCTCCTTGAAGAGCTACAGCTACCATTTCTGGCTGAACATCGACCACAGGACCTCAGGCTGGTAAACATGTAACAAAATACTAAATTTGTTAATAAGTTTTAGGCTACCTACCAGGACGTTGGGATTTTTTGAATAGGTAAGTCTTCTCCTTTTCATGTACGATCGGTATCGGGGGCCATTTTGGCCCCACTATCATCTTAGGAAAATCATGATGTAATGATAAACACTACATATTCATAATTAAATCATACTGAACTGTGTTAGATATGCAACTATAGTGTGTATTGTTATGTCATGTATTTTCCGAAGTTAATAGTGGTGCCAAGATGGTCCCGAAACTGGTTGAATATCAAATACAAAATAAATACAATAAGTGGCTTTGCATTGCGCTAAAACTTTCAATCTTTGCTTTCACGAAAACCATAAACCAAACCGATAATTTTCTCCTCTGTACGTATGCCCTTTTCATGTTCCCAAGATAAAGATAGTACAATTGTTTTTATCAAATTAAAACGATTATAATTTAGCACGCCTTCGAGTTGTGAAATTATAAAAATGCATTGTTCCTCATACTTTGCCTCGTATTCTAGACTACAGACACAGAATATTGGTATCTGTATCCAGAGTCCACAACCAGAGTCCGGGCTGTTTCAACCTCGAGCGCAGGGGAGAGACTGATGTAGAAAGGGTGACGCATCGCTCAGGCGGACTTCACACCGCGGCGACCTATGCCAATCTGCCATCTTCCCGTTGGCAGTTTGGTGCAGGTCGCTGCAGTGTGAACTCCCCTTTGTCTTCGTATCGCAAGTTGCAACGGTCCAGAGGAGTGTTTTTAACAGCTTCATGCACCACACTGAGAATAAGTTATTGCTCTTTTCGAAACACTGTCATAAATATTGCAGTGTGAGGTCTTATGGCACCCTGTGAATGTGGCGAAGCGAGAGCTATGTGAGGAGAGTGCGAGAAACCACCAGTATACGAGCCAATACAACCATGCAGCTATATTAACGTCACTCCGACCAGTACCTCTTAGCCTGACTTTATAAAACTTGCTGTGATTTACGACCGTTAGACACCATACGCAATTCAGCATTGGCATTTACGGGTTGCAATCAGCTCGATTGTTGCAGTGTAACAGCCTTGGTAAGTAGTCCCAATAACGGCCTTTCATTTGTGGCAGAACAGGGCCAGGCCTCGGTAAACCCCACTACAGTACCAGTCCGTGCACTGTGGGCTCTGTTTTCTCGGCACGACTGTTTGCAATGTCGCTGGCACCTGCCACCAATTTCGTTTTTTAATCGTCTGCGTTGGCGTTGCCTGTCACTCCCCCGTCGCCCCCGCACACGAGTTCGCCGGTGGGACGTGACGGCTCGCCGGGGACCCTCGGGAACACCTGGCACCCCCGCCGCCCCTGAGGTCGCCGCACGCTCCCGACGCCCGAGAGCAGGCAGTGCTGTCACCCGCGGCAGAGCGGTAGCAGCCCGAGCAGCTGCCCCGCTGCTCCTGCATGGAGTGGGGTGTTGACTAGTGACGTCATCCCCGCCAGAGCGGCTGGCGGCGGCGGCGCGCGCACGTCGGAGTGACCGACTTAGTCGTCGGAAGGAGCACACGGGTGAAACACTCCTCCGACGGAGCGTCCTGGTGACGGCGTGTGTCTGTAGCGTGGGCCAGTGAGGATGGTGGAAGGCGGTGTGGGGAAGCGATGAGCAGGAGACTCTTGCAAGTGCTTTGCGACTGGTAGGAGAGCAAGCAGGACCTGGAGCTGAGGACGGGGCAAGCTGCTTAGCGGCGCCGACGACTTCGGTGAGTCCGGACACGCTGCGCAGAAGTGGCACGCTGCTTCCAGCAGGGAAAGTGTGGTCGACATAGCTCGGGAATCCTTCAGCGCCCATCACGTGTTGATTGCTGATAGCTGGTAGTGCGTTGTCGTTAGTTGCAGCTGTCGCTGTTCTAGTATCGGATAATGTCGTTTCGGTGCTCGGATTATACCTTTGCTGGTTAATCTCAAATGTGACTGTCTCTAAAGATGCAAATCAGAACGAACATCAAAATTATCCGAACTTCCTATACCAATGCTGACGGGGAGTGCTCAGAACGGAAATAATATTGGAAGAACGTATGCTCAGGGGGTGAAAGATGCATCGACCGTACATTTACAATCGATCTTTGTATAGGTTTGTATCAACCATATTATTTCGAATCAGATCCTAATAATAGCATCAAATCTGAGCATCTTGCTAGATGATATGGGGCTCGGATGTTACCTATACAGGTATTCAAATGGGCGAACGTCCATCAAGGTATCAAGAGCTTTCACGCAGCCGGTCCGGCCCATTTCCGGAAGCGTTACAAGAGGAGGAGGCTATAAGAACCTATCGTAGTGAGAGGCATGGGTTCGTCACTTTTTTCCTTGGAATATTAACCTGGTCTGTATAAAACGGGGGAGAACAGGGAGCGGAGAGTGGGCGCAAAAGCGAATAACTTTATTGACCCTCCTTCAGGGTGCTATCGAGGAATTTGACCTTTATTAGAATTGTGATCATTCTTTTCAACTCCGAGTCGATAGGCAAGAGAAAAGGCCAAAGAAATTGGTCGAGTGCTACCATATTTAAGGGTCTGACATCCCTCTTGGTTGGCCAGCTGAGGGGACCCTCCCCCCATCCTGCTAACTATCGACACCCAATACGAGAGGTATGATGGAGTTTTGCTGTGTTTAATAGCAAGAAGTTAACTTCCACCTTTTCCAAGGGAATCCGCCTCCGTTATCAGAAATATTTCGTTCTGTTCCGAATAATTAAGCTCAGAGTCTTTGATAAAATCTATCAGATATCCACTCTAGCAGGTATATTGCCATACCAGTCCTCTTTACGGAATAATCGGAATAATCTTGTACAGGCTCATGTTACTTGCCATAAAGGACATCGGCACATCTAGGATTTTGAATGGGGCACTTTGGTTAGGGCAACCACTTCAGCTAGGAGGGGGTGCCATTTAAGCTAGCTGGGTGTTTTTCTTAAAGTGTTTCCATCAGGAAGCACCAAATCGCTTCGTGTGGAAGCTAATGCTTGAATCCTTGGGAATGGGGCGTTTCAGAGGGTGTCAGAACAGTTTCGGACGACGGGAGGGCACCAGGAAGTAGAATATGAGGCGTCATTTGCTCGACTGGAGAGGGGGCACCTATCCTCTTTTCTCCCGGTTCCGCTTATGGTAAGAGGGTGCCGTAAAGAAGTAGAGCTAAGATCCTGTCGCCACATCAAATCCGACTGGATATTACTATTCATCGGGTCAGTCATGCGTTAATGTCTACTATGACCTCAGAAAATGAGAGCTAACGAATATAAGCCAGGTTTGATCAGCTAAGTCCGGCTCGCATACCTATAACGCCAGCCTCGCTGCCCGGTTCCGGCGGCTGGGACAGGTGCCCTATGCCGTGCTCGAGCGCTCGGTACGGTCCTCACCGCGCGTGCTTCGCCGAGCGGTGGAGCGCGGCCGGACGTGCTCACCGATGCGGAGAAGAGCACGTTACAGCACGGCCAGAGAGCGCTACAGTCAGAGGTTGTACCGGGAGAGATCCGGGAGTGCACACAGCCGCCCGCAGGCAGTGGGATTGTATTGCTGATGATATGCATGATGGATGAATATATTTGTTCTCCCAAACGGAGACCAGTTCTTACCCCCATATGAGGAAGTTTCCCCAAAAATGGATGTTTGGACGCTGGTGAGAGAGAATGATTATAAGTTGGCACGGTGTATAATGGTCTGTCTCCTCGAATCCTGGATGTAAGATATACTTAGAGTAATCTAAGTATATTTTTTAGTTAAACTAATCTTAGTGTATCTTACATTCAGGATTCGAGGAGACAGGCCAGTATAAACCGAGCCAACTTATAAACATGCTCCTGGCCTCAGCACTTCGAAACCTATCAACGTTAGAAAATGGTTATTTCGAAGGCGCAGCATGAGTACTTTAGGTATATCAGCTTGTTATACTATACTATATTATTGAATATATTTACTATATATTATACTATACTATATTATTATTATATTATATTATTATTATACTATATATATATATATTATACTATACATATATTATATATAATATACTATATTGAAGGGACTATGTCCACCCAAATGGGTACCAGTCTAAGTTGTCAAAACTTGGAATCCTCTCGTTCCTCATACTGTTCCCCAGCACTGTTGGCAAGATCAGGGGCCTTCCAATTTCTGTTATGGTAAAGCAATGACGAAAATGTATACTGCTTCCCAGCATTAAATGCCAGGCATCGCTGATGAGCTCTCAGTAAAATTTTACCAAAGTACAACTAAAGACGGTCGACACAGGATGTTTTGAGGATAATGAAAATTTTATCACCTCTAAAGCTGTGTCGGTGCTGGGCGGAATCATATCACATCGGATCTCGGACTAGAGGCAAAATTCGTGTGAAAGATTTGGCAACGAATTCGTGAGACATTAGTGTATGCTCAAAAAGCTAGCTATCAGCGTATAGGACAGTGGCCTTCAACCCACTGGGCACAATTTTCCCTCACCAGCAGCCCCGGGAGGTTATACCCCACTTTTTTATACCAATGTATGACACAAAGGCAATTTGTTTCCAATGTGTTGGTTACACTTGTTTAGTGTCCACGGTGTATCATAACTCACAAGAAAAACAAACGCGGGGGGTACCCATGTATCGTGTGGTATGCATATGTGTTACGCACTTTTCATGCCGTTTTTAAGACGCTGGTTTTCGTTTCAAAGCGTTTCGAGAATAGTGCAGTGTAACGTAGCACATCGAAAAATAGCCAATATTCTATTTGAGTATGTTTCAATCCGGGGCTGCGTCAAAGACGTCCAAGATTAACTTAATGATTCAGCCTTCGTGGTTTTCACTAAATCCTCAGAATTTCACCCACACAGATAATGGGTCAAAAGTCACCGGCACCGGACAATGAAGTATTCTTGAAACGATAGCCTACATAATATCCTTTCGAGCTGGTCTTTCCATCTATTGTAAGTCATGACGTGACTGGCTCCGGATTCTGGAGTTACGAGTACTCCTTTTGTGTGATTTTATTGAGCCTTTAGTGCCTCTTTATCCGAAGATACCCAACGTGAGATGAAAGCGGCGCTCCGCAAAGTCGTGAAGAAAATTGGGTGAAACTCCCTCGGGAAGCCTGAAATGTGAGCGCATCCGTTCGCCCGTGGTCTCACGCCAACCAACAAATCAAAATACACATACGTATGCTCCCGGGCGGTAGCGAGACACTCCCGCTTGGAGGCGAGAAACTCCCGCGTGGTGGGGAGACCGTCCCGCGTGGTGGGCAGGTACTCCCGGGTGATGGCGAATATTCCGTTTTTTTTCATAGGTCATTAAAAAATATTCTGTCACTGCATATTCTGTCCCGGGATATTCCCGGATGAGTGCTCCCGGTCGATGGTAAGATGCTCCTGGAGTGCTCCCGGCTGGTGTTGAGTGCAGCTGGAAAACGCGGGTGACTCCACATCGACAGAATGACGCGTGGAGTAAAGTGGGACATCGGAGCCACCGCGCCGAGCGTCATCTGTGGCAGTTTGCGAGCTTGTGTGCAAACTGAGTCAGTGAGAGTGAAAACTTTGCTGATAATTACATTATCTTGATAACGTGGAAGTGTTCACCTATGGGGCGGTGCAGATGACTTGTATGGCTCTTGGAACTGTTGCGTTGTTATAATGAAAATTATTTCTAAATCACTGCAAAAACAGAAAAAGCTTACACCACTCCGAAGGACGTTGAAATGATCTGACGAATCGTTCGACTTACCGGTGGATTTAAAGGATGACTACCTCAAGGTGTGAATATTAAAGCGACCTTAAAAGACATCGTAAACGTGCACGTTCGCGTGCCTGTTCGCTTATCAAACGCAGAATCACACTGGACAGGACGGAAATGTTTCTTGAAAAGTGTGTCAGCCCACTAGCGAATTTACACGTCGGCCGTTCACGCTCCAGCGCTCGGAGAAGATAACCGGCCTGGACGCAGTGCTCGCCAGGCGTGGCAGGTCGGAAAAAGAAAGCGGCCGGACGCAGCACACTCAGCTGCTCACTCACCTCCCGCTCAGACGGCGCTGACCTTCGGTGACCTTTCCAGAGCCAGCGCTGCATGGAGACAGATAACATGTAACGCGATAGTGGGTCTCGATGGCATTGTTTCGGGAAGTGATATTGCAGTGTTGAGCAACCGAGAAATTTAGATCTGCTGGATTGCAACTAAATTTTCTAATCCCACTCAGCCTGTGCTGGGCATATCTAGAGTCTTGCAAAACTTTAAGCGTTAAATAATCATAGTCTAAACACCCTTCCTCTGTTTCAGAGTGCTGATTCTGTGGAAGAAATTTCTCGTTTGCTAGACCAATAGAGGATGTGCAACTTTGAAATTCTCTGTTTCCACTCTCCTTTCACATCCTCCTGAAAATATGTACTCATAATATAATTTTTGGGGCTTATCGACGCACCAACTGCCAGGGTCAATGGCGTCGCCAACTCTTTCCCTGTTGGAAGGGTTTCTCAGCCAGCTTGCTCCTTGTTCGAAGCCGCGGGCCTTGAACCCGGGTCGGCTGCGTGCGACAGCTACGCTGACCACCCACCCCCCCCGAAAATATGTACTCCTGTAATGATATAAGTAAAGCTGGGTAATAATTTATGTTATCTTTTTGAGCAAGACAAGGATGAGTCACCAGAATCGTGTGGTGAATAACAAAGAAACAATGTGCTGGCTACCAATAAACCTGTTTTAATGCGACAAACGGGTAATATCGCGTATTTACAAAACATTTCACCTGCTCGAACCCAACAAAAACTAATCAGGCCCATACACTATAGAATGAGAGAGAAAGAGAAATGGTACGTATTAAAGATAACATCCTAATTCCTTTCCATCATTCCATATACCTGGAGAGTGGCTTTTATACATCAATCAAGCATGATTTGACTCAAGCTGCTGGAAGCAGTCATCCTAGGACAATTGTATTCTAAATAATGTAGCAATATTTATGTATTTATTGCGATACCAAGCTCCCGCAAATTGGCACGCTCTTTGTTACTGTTCATGTGGGTAGGCAAAAACACATTGGGTGATATATTTAATGCTTACAGAAAATAAAGAAAATGAATCACCCTGCTTACCTATCCAGTGATGCAAGCTACAATACTCAGCAAAACCCTTCATCCGACTAGTTTCAACTTTTATATATGAAAAGTTCCCTTCAGCGGGCGGCTTCCATAGCTCCCACAGAAAACTGGAAAGGAATCTCCTGAGCTGCGGAGTATCTGATAGCACGGGCCTGGTTGTCACGAGGAGTTCAGTCTGGTGTCGACGAACCGTGTCGCCGGGGGCCGTCGCTGCCGACTTTCTCCGTGTGCGCCGCCGTCGCTGCGTGGTCCGTGCTTCCAGAGTGAGGGTCAGCACGCGCTCAGCGCTGAGCGGGCCGCAGAGAACGAACTCAAAGCTGGCTGGAGTGGTAACGGGCCGGCATACTCCGGTTCATAGGACTATTAAATCACATATCAAATCTTGCGGTGGAGTGAGGGTTACAGACCGAGTAATCTCATAAGCCTGATTCGAGTGGCGTTGGTCTAAGTTTGTTCGAAGCAATAGCCCAACTTAACGACTTTGTGCGACTTCCCACAACAGCTGCCGCGTTTTTTTCAGGCTGAACCTCTGTAAAGACGTATATCCAAATCACAATGGAATCATTTGTTACCATCCACATGCACCGAAGCGTTCGTGTTGAATGAGACAATAGCTGAGCTGTTTTGCTTTTGCAGATACTGTGATGGGCTGTTTACGCTGCTTATGCGTATTTGTGGCTTTGCTGGACTAAGAGCTGTAGAGACGTCACATTCGTGTTTATCCAAAATTCGAAACTTATCTGCTACCGTTATAATTTTATTCATGACGTGTAAGCAAAAATATGATGCGTAAGTCCTCACAAAGACGAAAAAAACATTTTGTCATTTAGTCTTGACTGTCGCCGTCATCATTACTGAAGTAGCCTCAACAATGCTACAATCGATCTGAGTATATGAAATATTCGTACGCAAGTTTATCAGTATTTTAAAACGTTTGATCAGTCTAGCTTTCATCTCACACGATAGTGCATCTGCGCCGTGCAGCACTCACTGCCGGTGTGCTCTAAAACCCCAAAGGTGGTGATCAAACGATTATACCAATTTCACAGTATCGCCTAATTGGGTCACGAAAGAATTATCCATGCTAAACTCTTAACCAGGAGAGGCGGAGAAGCCCGGAATGAGCCAACTTGGGTCGGGATTGGGGGCGCTTCCAACATAACTAGTTTGCTTTGTCAGGAGCGATAAGCTGCTTTCATATTACAAAATGCCTTTGGATGGCTCATATTTAATGACACATTGCGGTGATTTCCTCCGTTCTCAGTTCTAAATTTTCTAAATTAAGTTCCTAATAAGGAGAGCGCACGCCTGGTTTGTCATAATCTATTTTCCAAATTGGGTTTTAGCTTTCGCATCGCATGCCATAAACTGATGGGTGGTCAAATGCTAGCAACACTTCTATCCTCGAAAGCACCCTAAAGGCAGTTAAGCCATTTGCCGGTCAGGCTCCTAGCTGTCATTGTCACTGTGGGACAACGATGGATACAAGGGAGAGCTGGGGGCTCAAGCCCCCTCGAAATTTCGGGGTGCCAGTGGTAAATGCATAGTCGGAGGCAAGTGCTTGGACCCCACGATTGTGAAATATCTCAATGGATCTCAGTAGGGCCCAGGCGGGCTTTATCTCATTTTATCTAACCTTACATATCAAAGCCTCAAAGCCATGAGCACCAAAGCTTCAAATTATTAAGACATATAAAACTAGATTAAAGGCATGGGGTTTGTCAATTTTGTCAAGTTAACACCGCACTGGAGGGGGTCTGGCACTAACGCGCACTGGAGGGGGCCTGGTGGCCCCTAGATCTCGGAAACTAAGAGGGTTGAAAACGCCCTTGGTAGGTGGGTGGGGCTATAGTGATCTACATGATGATCAATTTTCATTGACCTAGGTCAATATCTTAGGTCAAACGAAGTCGTAAAGGTCAAATATTGGCCATGCTGGTATCGTTAGATAAATGCTGTGATTATGCAGGAAATGGCGGGAATAAGCTAAAGGCAGACAAGGTTCATGAGAAGAGGTCTCAGAGGCTTCCCAATTTTGGGTAGGTCATTAGGTCATTGACCTTTAAGGTCTATGGTATACTACTTATTATTTACACTTTGACTAACACTGTAGCCACTGTTTGGCGGGAAATGAGGATTGACCTTTCCCAATGACCTTGACCTTGACCTTTGACATTGACCTTTGTATGCCCTACCATGACGTCATAGATATTATATGTCAGACGGGGTACGTATTTGGCCGACGCACGTGGTCGTGACCTTGAAAGTGCAGATATGACCTTGACCTTACCTTGTTGACCTTGACTTTCATGTGAAGTGACCTTGATATAGTCCGCTTATATGCTTTGACGTCACCACTCGGTCTTATGAAGCTAACTGGTCCGACCGCGCGTTTACCGATTAAATGCAGGTCTACTTTGAAGCCTATAGTAAAAATGTTCGGCCATTTTAAAAGTCTTCCAATAGCGCTATTAAATTCTGTTAAATGTGGCCGGTTTCTTTTCCGCTACAGCGGTTCTCCGGCCACCTTGAAAACAGGTGGGGGCCTCTCTGTGTTAATAAGCTGCAACACAGTCTGGAGAAAATAATGCGATTTCCACGAGAGGTTCACAATTACTATTTCACACTCTATGAATTTTACACCACGTTATAGCTAGAGTCGCTGGAGTTCTCAAACGGGGAGACAAACTCGAGTCTGATCCGAATTGTTTGCAAAATTTTCACATCTTAAAAACACTATCGTAATTATTTACGGGGAATTGATTATTCCTCGTTAAATGAGTGATGGTGCACTTACGCATCTGATAATGTGATTGACGTTAGATGTAAGAAACCATCTCAATGGTATCGTTTAATGCATTACATCCTATCCTTCACGTGTTTTCTGCACAGATGCAGGAAACACCTGAATGTTGGGAACGTCCTATCAACGTTCAGTGGCGGAAAAGTGGCCTTACCTAAAGTATCTAGACCCTTCGTGGGAAGCCGAAATAAACTCAGTTTTAACTAGGTTCCTATGAGTTTTTCCTCGTCCTCTTTAGAAGCAATCTGATTGGATCTGTGTCAGTAAATCACTGTGTACTCGAGAGGATAGTCGTCTACGCAAGCCTCGTTAGACTGGCTCAATCAAAACTAGATCTTGGCTCTGTGAAAGCAGTTACACTGGTTTCAGTGAAATGCTTTCAGATTTACAATGATGAGGAACATTGCTGTCCTTGTTTAAAGCACAAGAGAATGAAGTGCGACTTCACGTGTGAACGTGGTGGCTGACTACGCGTGGGAAAAACTACATGTCGGATGGCTGGACAGCTCCACCAAATTACTCTGCACATATAACCTGTCTGGCATGTAAAACCTTTGGACAAAAAACTCTGTGTTCCCAAACCTACATAGTGGGACTATGACTTTTCCATGTAAAATGGCACGAGAAAGGTGATGAAAATAGTGACTTGCTTATTAGTTTTTGAGATCCTTGTTGGGATGGAAGAGATGTGGCCTGTGACTGCCAAAAGAGGAAATTGATTGGGTGTTGTACTTATTGAAACCAATCCATATTCGAGATGTAAATGAAACTCAGGTCCAGTTTTGGGACCATAGACCAGTCTAAGAATTTTTGTCTCAAGCTGCCAGACTCTAAATTTACGATCGTGGGATAAGTCAAAAGGGTTTGCTCAACGCTAACATGATATATATTTTACAGCTCAGCTTCTGATTTTACTTTTGTTATTCTCCTAATGTTAAGAGGTATATTCCTATGTTACATGTAGGTTATGACACACCAGGAAAGGCCAGTGGCTGAAGTGTTTTAGTGAGCACAAGAATGAGGCCTTTGCTCGATGATTTTACTTAATATTAGTGCATTTCTCCGCCGATTGCTCCGCGCTTATCTGCGCGTGTACGCCGGCTACCAATCGCGTGTTAACGATGTGTATGTCTCCATGTTTTATCTTACAACACGTAACTAAGAGTAGCCGCCCCCCGGCTCCGCGTCGGGGAGCATATGGTTTTTTTTTACATGGAAATAGGACTGTGTGATGGTTTGTGTCTTGTTCCAAATATTCGTGTATGAATCTATTTTCCATATAATCACAAAGTATATCTGAATAGATCCCAGGCCTGGCCCACATTTGCTCATTCAACTTTACCTAAATTGAACATGGTGACCCCGCGTACAAACAATTTACCTAACGCAGACTTCTAACTCAACTTTAGAAATTTGGGTTTCAAAGCATCTTAGTTTTCAATATGTTAGGGAGCGCGCGTAAACTCCTCCCTTCAGTGCCCATTGATAGTGACCCCGGAGGTCAGACAAATTCTTTATTTTCCCCAACAGGAACTGATGTCTCCCAGAGATCAGGAAGTCTCCCCAACAAAAAGGCCTTTTAAAAACGTACGAAGGAGAAAATAGTCATCTCCAGATTGTGGTGCCACATTATCTTGAATGGATCATTTGCACCTTGCTGGGTTCCTGCCTCAGTTTTGAAAACATTAAATCTCTTTTCTCTTGTTACGTTGGTAGGATCAAGGTTTTCTGACCTCTGCTAGACCTCTTCATTGGCGCTGAGTGTTTACCTCACATATGGTAAAACCTGACTATCTCTGTTATCGAAACGTACCCGTCCAATCAGCAATTGTTGGCACGCTTCTCTACTTCAGCTTTAGATTAAGGATTACCCATAGAATGCTGCTTCACTACTCGGATCCACACAAGATTGGCATCCAGCTGACAATCAGCTTTGTGGAGGAGGATTGCACCACCGCTGGAAATATGAAGAATATCATTGGCATGCACACCAGGCGGATGCCTTTTTCAAGGCAAGAACATAAAAAGCGCGGAGTGGATAGAATTCTACCGCCTCTGTTGTTTCACCAGAAATAAGTACGTTGAAACGAAGGAGATTTGCGGTGCTCAGGTGCCATAGTGATTACTGGGGTATACGGTTAGTCAACTGTGTTGAGGTCAATTGGGTAAGTTGTAGCTAGCTGGGGTCCAGTTTAAGAGGAATGTTACAGGAACATACAGTAGCAGAAGCGGTGGACATAAGCGCAACTTCCACGGAGGCCAGTGAAGATTACACTCCATGAGCCTAAGTAAGTGAGCACGAGTCCGTATAATGTTGTTATTGGAGAGCTGAATATTTTACTAGATTTACTCGTTCGATATTTTCAAAGATTTTGGATAAAGTAGCTTAGGAGCATTATTACTACGATTAAAGTGATGATATGAAACAAATTTATGCTCATCACATCATTAAAAACATTAAACAAGACACATTCGTAAATCCATCAAGCCAGCGCTAGGGGTAGTAAAGTGTGCCTTTCTAAGTAGGCAATCTTTTTTAGCAAGATCACGGCTTGCAGCTCCGTCTGAAGGGTGTGCCTAAATATCACCCCCCTTCACTTTTCACCGTGTGTAGTTTGAGTGTCTTCCACTGCGAGTAGTGCCACGGTGACCAACACTGCATGGCGTTCAGCCTGCAGGTGCATTTCCACACTCGCGCCTTGCTTGCAAAAGTCAGGAACGCGACCTTTCAGAGCTGAAGCGTGCGGACAGTATTACCAGCAACACGCTGTAGCCGCAAGACCAGACAGGGACTAAAAGGAACTTGCAAACCGCCTCCGGGCAGCGCTGACTTTGCAGGCAGCAGTGACACTGTGGTCCGCGAGGAATAATTAAATCATACATTCCTGCCCCGAGCTATTGGTGAACTCATTTTCAGCGAAAGGGTATACAGCAGGCTACTGGTAAAGTAGCTCATCTCTGAGATGTTAGTTATACTTTCAACGAACTTTATCTCATCATAGCACGACGTGCAGCAGTTGATAGCTGATAGTATTTCCTTCAGCAGGATGTCTCAAAATTGACTGCCGCTTCAATAAATGATTACCATAGGAAAAGTAAAGATGGTGCCATGCTGCATTTGCCGATGTACTCTCAACTCTATCTTAATCCTTTTTCTCATTTGGTCGGCCACCTCGAACTCCTTGTCACAGTCCTTGAACAGCGGCGCCGACTTAGCGACAAACTGTCTCGGACATCACCAGCCGCAATTGAACGGATACTTCCGGCTCATTTCACTTGTCCCGGTGCATTGCTGACGCTTTCAGCTTCTCGGCCCTTCCTCCGCAATATCTGACGGTCACCATTTGGGTTAGGGAGTCTCACTATGTCTCGTCATGCCACAATTTAGGATCTCACTTGACTGCTTAGCGGTCTCGATGAGATCGCTAATTGTGCCCTCAACATTGCTGCTGTGTGTCCATAGGTGGTTATGTTGGTGGTTCTACGTGTAGCATGACCAAATAAAGACTTTCAAGTCACAGAAACCACCCTGCCAGCTCTGAATTGCCCTGCTCAGGTGCCTCTGGGAAACATTTCTCGTTTATTCCGCTCAGTTGGTGTAAACCTCAGCTGGCAGAGGAGCTGGAGCTGCTTCGCGTGCAGGTGCGTACCTAATGCGCGCACGTACGTACGTGTTGTGTGCAGGTGCGTACCTGATGCGTGAAGGTGCGTACCTGATGCGTGCAGGTGCGTACCTGATGGGTGCAGGTGTGCACATGACCTGATGGTGGTGGACGGCCGCTTGGAAGGGGCCAGGGGCATACGAACTGTGTGAAAAATGTGGGCCATTGCTTAGAGGGGGCCACCTCAGGGGCGGGGGCATCCCAAGGGGCCCCATATTTGGGAGAAGTTTAAAACTGCTAATATGGTGTCAATAAAGGCACGCACGCACACAGGCCTACACTATTCTTTGATCTCGGCGGGAGGGAGGGGAAAGGGGACAGTGACCCCGTATCTCCCTTCTCTCTGTTCCTACGTCCATGGCACGGGACACCATTTTCAACAGCCTCGCTGCCATTATCTGCGTTGACTGGTGTTGCTCTCCATCTGGGCCTTTTTCCTGAATGGTTTGGCCACCCTACTAAGGACCGGAGTCCTCGTGCAGTAATGGCGAAATACTACGCTCCGATCACCAGCCATTCACATTTCTATGACTCTGATGGATGCTTAAAGCTTATCTGTTGCGCTGATCTAGGTCATCTTGCACTGAGCTATGTCTTCTAAAAAAAAACGTTCCTCAACATGGTGGACACTTGTGTAGAAATATTTTGGGCGCCGGCGACCCAGGCCACCACTGTACAGACACACATTCACACACCGCACACGGCAAGGTTGTTACATGTATCGGCACCTTTGCGGGCCAGTCATGTCCATGTCCACGCTCCCTGTCACACACCACACCGTGCCAGACGGTACCGCTGCCCCGTTTGTCGTGCCCGGCGGGAGAGGACTGCTCCCGGGACACGTGGCGAGGCCGTGCCGTGTCTTTTTTACGCATAGTGGGGACAATAAGTCTCGAGACACTTGACATGTCATATTTCAGTGCCATACCAGAAGCTACGCAATTTCTTATCAATATTTGGAAATGGTGTTGTGCAACCTATGTCCACTGGCTAGCGTCTCGAATGCTGGAATCTTTCACCTCAGCATTCTGAGTTCCGGTTAAATTTCCTAGCAAGGACATCTTAGCCATTCCAGGTCAGCTATCGGAGACAGCGATAGCCGCAGTCGCGATACTGGCCGGCCGCAGAGGAGGGCCGTCCTCGCGAACCGCTGAGTATCTCCGTGGCACCTCCGCAGGTACCAGCTGCCGTCCCGGGTCACTGAGCACACAGACTTACTGTGACCCGCAGTCATCAGCCGGCGAGGCTGCCGTTCCGAGGAGACGGGAGAGCCGTCCGCTGCAGACATTACCTCTCTCTCTGTCTCTCTCTCTCGCTCTCTTCTCTCTCTCGCGCGCCCTCTTCTCCTCCCTCTTTTCTCCTCTTGTTCTCCCTTTTTTCTCTCTCTCCTTCGTGTGATGCAGTAACGATCCTCTCCAAACGGATAGGTGATTTAAGTCAATCAAACACAGGCTTTATTACACGCAAAGGTGAAATGGAATATAGGTCAGGTGGCGGTGTAAATGGAAGCCATTGCACGCTATTGCAACACATTGAAATGGGTTGTTTTCTGGGTAGGTGAGACGACAAGTAATGTGGGATAATTAAGATTGCACAATGACCACACTCAATTCGCTGAGATCGCAGAACGTGTTTTGTACCTTTCAGCCGGGAGTAACATCTCACCTCTAACTCAAATGCCCCAGACGACGGGAACGGAGCATCCACGAAAACTCAGAACACTCACGAAGACCAGGAACGCACTGCGTAAAAAGTGCTGCCTAGCACGGCGTCGGGCGGTTCTAACGTTCACAGTGGGTGCGTCTGACTAGCGACGGTGTTCCGAAGCAGAAGAAATTTCCAACACTAGTAGACAATGTTTTAATGATTCATCCAGGACCCGAGCGGCCAATACAGTGGCGTTTATGGTGTGAACAGCATATCGGAGTCAAAACTATCGTTTGTCAGGCTAATGAGTGAAACCGCTGAGATTTTGGCCACAGGAAGTGGTCGGCCGGCTGAGAAACTGTGGCATCTCAATGGTCATTACACGAATAATTCACCGCGTTACTTTTCACACGGAGCGTAAATGGGAGCCGGGAGAGTAACAACGTCTGGTGGGCCCGGCCAACCGTAAATATGGCACAGTTGGCCGTCCGGCGTTCCCAGTGGTTGCGCGGCCTCAGCTGGTCACTACACGCTCCATTGCCAGCATCTCTCCGACATCACCTCTGTTCTCATGTCCACAGACCACTCCTTTCCCTGCATACTCATTCCTTGCATATCACCAGTGAATGGACGCAATCATCGTTCCAATTCAACCGTGGTAGTCCTGGAAGCGGTGGGCTGCTGCCGCTGCCGCCAGTCTGAGTTTCGTCAGAGCCATTCGGTGGCAGCCTCCGTACCACACAGTGAGTAACGACTTTTCTCGATCAACCGTGACGATCCTGCCCCCTTTCACTGCCCGGCGGCACGTTTTTATAATTTGTTATTAAGGCGGAAACCCCAATGGTCTTAGGACTCAACTTCCGGATTTTCTATGACCTAGCACTCGCCCTTATATAGCGTCCCAGCAGAGTTAAACAAGTCGTAGAAAAAGTGCTGCTGAGAGATGGTGAAGATAAACCTTGAATGCAAAGATTGCTGATTATTTTCAGCACAGCGACACGGGCAGTGAAATTTAAAGCTTTCTGCAGCCTGCCCAGCTGATTGTGGTGGCTTATGGATGCAATTGTCTGGATGTGCAAGAAAACCAAAATTTTGATCGAAAACTGCGCCGTATTTTGCTTCGGTCAAGCTAGCAATCACCTCACCCTGAACCATTGGTTCGACTTTTGAAAACTGCGTGATGTCTTTTTCGACAACCATGGGTCATGGTTGATTTTTAGCAACTGGCTTGAGTAAAATAGTTCAGAGTTCTACTCTTTAGCTTGCGCAGTGGATATGTGTCTCGTGTCAACGCACGGTGGAGGGGAAAGTTCTTTAAGTCCCCCTCACTGAGGTATACAAAGCAAAATGATTAGGGAACGTTTATTTCCGGTTTTATTAAGATGTCGGTGATCTATATCATAGCCAAAATTCGTTGACCTGCACCAATGTCTTCAAGACTAATCGAGGTCATAAAGGTCAAACCTGGTCAGGAAAGGTTAAACCTGTCCAAAGGACCTATTGGGAGATGTGGTTTCACAGAGAGGGTCGTGAATTCACCAAAAGTGAATCGAGGTTATGAAGGAAATGTCCCATAAACGTTTCTAAAATTTTGGGTTTAAGGTAAATTTAGGCCTGTGATCAATGGTGCCACAATATTATATATTAAACCATAATGTATTTAAATGTAATTTGCAATATACCAGCCGTTGAACAGAAATTGAGCGCTCAGTTTTGACCATGACCTTTGACCTTGACCTGTGACTACTATGATATTGAGTAACCTTAACCATGAGGTCATAACAGAACATACGCTCCAGTGGGTGACGTCAGATGACCGGAAGGACTGATGTCACTAGCCTTCAACATGCTGGTATGGAACTAGCCTGTGACCTTTGACCGTGATCTTGAACATCATGTGAGGTGAACATAACACATCGCCGAGATTATTTGGCATTGTGGCGTCGCCACTCTGTCTACAATGCAGGTGAGCTGCTGCTACCGCGCAATTTTTGCCTTCTTAAAATCTAGCAGTGACGGATCCAAGGGGTCTAGGGGGCTCCTAATAAAAGTATGGGAAGAAAAAAACATTACGACAGTCAGAGCTCACAAAACGTTTGAAACTGTTTTTTGCAAAGTATTCTTTCCTCTAGAAAAGATTAATTAGGCACGTGCACGACAAATAAGATGCACTGCTTGCTCAGAGGCAAACACTGAGGCAGCACAAGTGAGAACATGAGGAAATGCCTTGAATCAGGCATTTATGAATAAAAAAAACTTTCGGTTAGGCATTTAATTCCTGACGAAAGCGGACAACCTAAAGGGCGAAAAAGATACGGAATGAAGCCCAGTCCATATAGATGGAAACGCTTAAAGTGACAGTGACCTTGTTTTACAGCGACAAGTGAGTACTCACAAAGGCTCCAGAGGGTATCTGTTCACAACACCTGCACTCGTACGTGGGTTAGCGGCCATCTGGAAAGCCTGAACTCACTCCTCGTGTTACAAAACCGACACGGTTGAACGTATCACTGACCTGTTGCACCGGGTCATCACCCATTGTGCGCGGGCTGTGTCTCACTTGCCGGGTCTCGGCAAACGGTTAACCTGTCATTATTTCCTGTTCCGGGCCAGGGTCGTTGCGCCACCCCCGGCCGGGTTCTGCTCACTTATACTGTGCGCTGTAACGTGAAACATGCACTTTGCGCTCTGACGGACTTCTTACCGACAATTCCTGTTAGACATTCGCCTCTTTAATGAATTGGAACATTCACTTACAGCAGCGTTAGAAGTACAGCAGACGGTGGACAAATTGTAGATTTGGCTGTATCATTAAGTTGCTGTTAACGTGTTTTTTTAGTTGTAGTTGAAGATAGGAGCATTAAGCAAGTTGTATCTAAACATCATTACGAGTTATGTAACAGCATCTACTAATTGGTTGCAATGTGAGTGCTATCAGACTCATGTATTTATCTTTACACTTACAGCTGGAGGGGCATTAGCGGAGCCTAGGGTGCATTATCTCCGATGTAGTCGGAATTTAAGAAACCATCACCCATCCCCCTAGGATCTCTTAACCCGGCACCACCTAGTCTTTTTCGCTCCTACCTGGAAGGTGTGAGGTGGAATTGGACCCCTATGATGTCAGGAATGGAGCAATATCTCGTGATACGGAAGAAATCGGAACAGTACTAAAGGTGTCTTTAATATTTTCTACCCTTCGGTGAACTTTGGAACCTGTCTGCTAACATCTAACCTTTTCACCCAACGACTGGAATAATATGCAAAGATAACCTTTCTAGGTTGCAGAGTGACCTTGATCTTAGGGACAGATGAAGTAACACGTTTCAAGATCATGTGATATATCATTCGAATCCGTAAATTATGCTCGTCAGTTGGTATGATATCAAATTTAGGACTTCTGTCTCTTGTTTCCCTCCAAAGCTATAGACACTAGCTAATTCGGAAAAAGTAACCTTTGGTTACCTTGTTATTGATCAGGCAGATTAGGTTGGCATTGTTGCGAGTTAAGAGCTTTTAAATTATGTCGATAAGTTTGACTTATCTTTTCTAAGAGCCACAGTACACCCTGTTTTGCTTCCTCTTTTTTGGAGATGAAAATCACCTTACATGGGTTTATCAATGACGCTATAACTCGGTGACCTGACCTGACCCGTATCAATCTCCATCCATACGCTGTCAAATTCATCACGTGAAAGCTATGCAAAGCGATGGGCCCCTCACTCGAATCGCGACACATATAACCATATATAGTTACACACTGATGACGTTCCCCTAAAGGGAATGTGGCACCTTGGTGGAATCCTGGAATTGAGTGTAATTAGGGGTACTTTTAGCCGAAAATCATGGAGACGTCCATTATTTCTCTGAAAAATGTACAAAAAGCTCAATATTTTGATTCTTAAAATGCTCCTCTAGGGAAAGAAAGAAATATCTGCGTGTGGATCCTGCCATGAACTGGCAACCACTGCCATATTCAATAGGATTCAAGGGCTTTGATTGGCTCATACTCACCGTGAGGTCAGCATGTGTCGTCACACCAACAGCTGACAACTGTAGCCTGCTGCTTAGGGTACATGTGGGGTATATTTTAGTTAGGTGTTTAGCTTTTCTCTACGGTAATTTTGAGTTTCAAGACAAATGATATATTGAGTACCGGATTCTCCGGCATGGCTTACAACTTGGCTATCTCAGGAAAATCACGCTACAAAGGTGCCAATTTCCCTATAATCTCCAATCACTCATATCGGCTGGAAATTATTGTCGAAAAACCGAGGGATGGGGTTCGATTGAACCCCCAGGCGGCGAAGGGTTAACAACCGCCGTAGTGGGCCTCCGGTCTAAATTCGCCCCACCAGTAGAGGGGGGGTTCAAACACCCCCCTTGATCTCGGCTCCTATGAGGCAAGCGAAAAAACCCGAATGGTTGTAGATAGCACATATGATATGATGACGAATCTGTATCGGTAACTTTTTGGGTCAGGTCAATATTGAGGCCATGTCAAGTCAAATAATGTGACGGATTTGAGAATGATTTTTGGGCTCTGGTGTCTGAATAGGTTACGTTTGTCAACTTTTAGGTGCCGTCGGACTTCTCTCGTTACGTTGAATCAAATTATATATAACAATAACATACTAAGTCAAAATTTTAAGATGACCTGACCTGAGACCAGGCTAATTAAGCGCTGTTTTATGGCATCGTCTAAGAATCCAAGGGGGAAGGCAGTTCAAACACTCCTCACTGGAGCAAGGGTTAATGGCTGTGTGGTCCAAGTGGCCAACAGGGCATGCCTAAGTTCACGAGACCCCATCAAAGGTTTTGGGTTGTTGTCCTTTTAAACCTGCCACAGCCGTTCAAGCCGTTTGAGGGCACAGCACTTCTACCATATTACCTCCATAGTCCAGCCTGGACCTCCATAGTCCAGCCTGGACCTCCATAGTCCAACCTGGACCTCTACGCTCTGTGCTGAGCGTCGTTACTGACCGCCCGTGCTCCTTTGCCGATATAGCAGGTCTTCGCTTAACCCTCGCCCCACCGGGGGGGCCATCGATGCCCCCCTAAGGTTTTTCCGGGATAGCAGAAAAACGACGAGGCGCAGCACCGCGGTTGAGGGCTCTACCTCTCACTGCATCATTTTCCCATCATCCCTGAAATTTTTACCCCGGGTCACCCAAGGTCAGGTCACCAGACGAGGTCAACCAAGGTCACCTCACTTCACCTTTAGAGCTCTGTAAGAGCTACATTTCAAAGTCGATCGATTTGAAACTTCCTACACTTCATGACCCCTCCAGGGTCTACAAGGTGTATACCCGGGATTTTTCGATTTCGTGCCCTGAGGTCAGGTCACGAGGCGACCTCTCCCAATGGAAAAGCATGGGGAAAAGCTATTTCATGATATAAAAGCCACAAAAATGATTGCAAATACTCAGACTGCTCAGAACAACGTTTTTGGACACCCTTTCACGGATCCCAGGGGTCATATTTGCCCTTTGACTTTTCCAAGGTCATCCAAGGTCACCAGAGGTCAAAAACAGTATTTTGACAATAACTTTTGACCTAATTGAGCTAGAGCGGTGAAACAAACACCATCGTGTTTGTCTTGTCACTGGCTTTCATTTGATATACGGCAAGGTCACTTTTTGACCTTTCGTGACCTCAGGTCATATTAGGTCACGAGGTGACCTCTGGCGGTCAAACCACTGGCGGGAGGTCTTTACGTTCCACATAGCGAAAAAAGTACTGGCAATTTGCTATCAAATGTATTTTACCAGGCCTCAATAGCTCTAATGACATAAGAGTTATGCCCAGTTTGCTTAATCATTGCATATTTGAGTGAAAATAGCCGATCTTGCCCTAATTTGACCTCTGGAGGTCAAACCATTGACCTGAGCACTAAAACATGCGAAGTAATTTCTTACTGAATTCACGCGAGCTTTCTATTGCACTTTGCAGATTTGCGCTAACGCCCATATTTTCGGAGTTAGAGGGGGGGGCCATCGATGGCCCCCCGGTGGGGCGAAGGTGGCGCCGGACCCCCGGTGGGGCGCGGGTTAAAGCTTCCCAGGTTTCAAAATAATTGTTACTATTATTGAAAGACCGATAATAATCCTGGGTTATATGATGACTAATTGAAAGAAGTATAACGTTTGTGAACACATCGTCGCTGGGAAAGGCTCGGGTTGTAGTAATTAATTTCCAACAAATACCTTTCCTATGGAACATTCCCTTTAAGCAACCAAGTTTTCAAACCTGTCAATGAAATGAAGCATTTCCACTTTACACAAGAAATAGATGATCGGTCAAAGGAATGGGAATTTTCAGTGAACTCCATGCTCCCTTCCCGTTATACTCATGTTAAGATATTTAGGTCTCTCGTAACTTTGAACAATTTGGAAATTTGCCTTGAATTGTTGAGGTCAAGCCACGCTTCTGGTTTTGCGGGCCCAGCTCAGAATGTTGGGTATTTGACCCAAGGAAAGAAAGTCAAAGATGAATACAACTAGGATGCATAATTCATAGAATATTTAGACTTTTCTCAGCTAAGCTGAAAATAATAGCTCCAAGTTCAGACAGCTGGTTCGTGGGGGCCCCGCACCTACACCTGGTTTGGGTGCACGACCAATTTGGTACTCTTCTGGCTCATTTAACAACGGAATTTCCTTGCAAGGTCCGAAAGTCATCTGCAGGCCGGTTGGTTGCCACGGCGTTGTGTCCGTTATGGCAGCGTCTCTCCGCAGTCGAAGGCTCCGGGAAACTTGCGTGGTGCGGACGGCTGCTATCCATAATTAGCACCCGTCCGGCCTGGCCGAGACGGGTGAAAGTCTCCCGGAAACGGCGCTGTCCAATTACTGCCGGTCGGGCTGGACCTCCACCCACCGCCCCCCGTCACGCCGCCGCGCCGCGCCGCCCTGTACGCCCTCTGGCGGCTGTGCGTCTGTCGACCTGGACTGGCCCGATCGGTACACCCCCAGGCTTCAGAGGCCCACCACCGCGCTGACTACGTCACTGACGCACGGCACAGCGGTGTAAAGTCACACAGTCGTACTCGCTCAAACATGTAACCTTATGTTATATTTATGTCTATGTCATAGTTAAACAAATAAACAAACAAACAAACAATATGCATTTCGTCTCCGCACCAGGCTACATAGCCCCGATAGCTGATGCGTTCTAAAATCACCACACTCATTTTCGCATTGCTTGTCTCGGCCGCTATAACCCTTTTTAGTAATTGTCTTGCTGTGCAACACCTGGCAATACCCGGAAGCTAACTGGTTGGCTTACTGGTTGGCATACATTTTTAAATACTTTAGGACTTTCGTTGACATTTACAGATGGAAGAGCAGTGCAGGAAATTAAGAAATAAAGTATATAAATACTTCTATTGCGGATGACACCAGTTCGGCTCAAGCCTCCTCCATTTTTGTTGCAACCAAGTCATCACTAATACTTAAGAATATATTTAAATTATATATAAATATATATATATATATATATATATATATATATATATATATATATATATAGATCTGCAGCTCATCAGTATTACAGCATGCACGACCCTATTAATCTAATCAGAAGCGAGTGCGTGCAGGAGGAACTGAGCTCTGGTTTCATCTCTCCGAGCTCTGTTGCGTTACGGAGCCCGTTCCGAGCCGCTGCTCTATCACCTTCCCTCCACTGCACTGAGCTAGCGCGTTTTTTTACATCGCTGTGATCTGCTTGCTACACATTGGCCGAGTCGGATGCAGCTTTCTTCGCGCTGTGAGGTCGCCGCTCGGTTGCAAAGGCGTAACGGCTTGCGGTGTGGAGAATCGAGCCGTCACGCGCTACCCGTCTACCCCTCAGTAACACCGCACTGCACGGGCGCCCCGCAGAGGTCACTGACTCTTTCACTTTCTGAGCTCCGAAACCCTGTGCGATTATTCAGCGGTACAATTTACAGTTTCCATTTGCTGCCCGCTTACATAGTCTGTCATCGTGGCCACCCCGCCCTCGCTATTTTTTCTCGTTATGCCTCACGGATGCGAAGGGTTCTCCTCTCTCTATTTTGAAGTCCACCACAATACGTGGCTTCCCTGCTAATTACCTGCGATGATCATTTATGTACCCGACTCGTTTGTGTGTCCATTATCTGAGGAAACAAAGGCCAAGAGACGTGGTGGTAACGCAATAGAGAAATTCGCGTCCCATTCACCCACTTGGGCCGTCTCGAGCGATGGCCATAGCTTATTTGATAAGCCATTTATAAGCCCGTTTAGATCATATTTCGAGCTCGATTCTCATACAAAACGCGACTGCCTTTCTCCCTGTCGTTTGTTGCCCCATTGTAGACCCCATACTGCTTAAAGCGACATATCTCCTCTGCAACCAGTCAGTCTCGTCACCATCGGTGCTATCGTCATCATCATCGACATTTCGCCTCCTTCTTCCACGTGTTTGTCCAACACCACTGGACCGTGTCACGTGCCGCCAATTACCCTGCCGTTTATCCGGACCCGCGGGTGTCGTCTCCGGGACCCACCCTGGAGAGATTCAGACCGATAGGTTACGTCACGTGACGTCATCCACCGTCACGTGACGTCACACACCGTCACGCAGCGGTGGCGGGTCTGTGTGCTCGGCAGTATGTCACATCTTGGCCGGATGTGTCATCACGCGAGCAATCAGCGGCCACACGCACCTGTTCTCCGTCACGTCGCCGGGCCCGGCGGCGTGTGTGTGTTGAGATACGGAACAAGTTCATAGCAGCCGCGGCCAGGTCAGATCGCCCCGGGGCACGTCATGAGATGACGTCACACCGCCTCGGTGCGGCCACTTTGGCGTTGGCCGCGGTGCTGTCACTTTCTTTTCGCAGCAGATGGGCGTCGAACACACACGAGAGTGAGAGTGAAAATGAGTGGTGGCCGGCGGAAGGCTGCGGCGTGGCGCGGCGCGCCAGTCACTGCACAGTCGCGCCACCGACCGCCGCGCTTCCGCCGAAATCGCCGCACCACGCCATCCGGTTCTGCAGCGACCTGGTTGAGGGTGAACGGTACTGTGAACGGTCGTCCAGTCTCGTAAATTCTTCTGTGACGTTAGTGAACTGGCTGCTCCTGAACGTGTTCTCCAAGCTGGTGGTGCTCTGCCAACGGAAGTTGGTGCAGTTCAGCTAATATTATGACCAGCACTTGACTTTATGAAGATTTCGATAAGCTTCAGCTTATGTTAGGCGCCATAAGTTCTGTGCTTGTGCCCTGAGAAATCTGACGAAAACCTCGGATACAAATTCTCCAAGTCTGTGATGGTGTTAACGTTTTGGCCTTGGATGCTGTTTCTCCGCCGATATGGGCGATGAGGAGCGTCGTGAGAAATGCAGCAGGCCAACGGAGGAATTTCAAAGTCTTCCAGCCTTTCCAACGGACTCTTCAGCACCCACCCAGGCTCAGCCCTCCACAAGCGACGACAATGCCACCGCACAGTTCCAAAGCCTGCCTCCGTGCAGGACGGGGAGTCTCTCCCGGCCCCGTAGTCTGTCCCGCTCAGGACTTCCTCTCTCCAGGAGAGCGCACATCTGTCTCAATCTGGGCGACCCCACGGAGAGGTAGGTTGGCGGAAGCCCATTACCAAAGGCAAAAATCGTGCGACATCCTGGTACAAAGAGACGGTATAAATTCAGACTCATGCTTCACCTGTCGATGTGCATGGCTGTGAAGGGCTTGAAAGTGTAGATAATTGTTTTCGGTTCAGGGGCGCGCAGACTGCAGAAGTTATTTTACCTCGCGGAGCGGGGTGATGAAGCTTATAACTATAGCCAGAATAATAAATTTAGCCAAAACGCAATATTAAAGTTGATTTGTTTTGCTACGGAAAACGCAGTCGTAGTCGTCAACGAGCTTTGTTCCAGACTATTTTTTCTTGCATTGACCAATTCACTTGTCTAAAGCTTTCATATATTTGCATATCTATTTGCATATATTTGCATTTATATTTATATATTTGCAACAATGAACCTTGTTAAGTTCATGTAGTCAACCACTCACGTGCATTGTTATGTGTTCACATTCATGCAGGCACCAAATATCTTTACAGTCAAGTGCCTACAAGGTTCATAGCCAATCGCCCGGTTATAAACCTTGTACTCGATTACGACGTTTTAGCATTGTACTCTGCCAGCTCTCTACCAGAGCTGTGGGCGCGATATAGCCTAGACGCTGAAGCGCCCTAAAACTGCAAAACACACTCTCTACCAGAGCTCAGAAAAGCACAGAGTTTGAAATTACGGAGCCAGCCAGAAATCATACACACTGTACCCATCACCGGTCGGGGATTCAAACGGACCCCCTCGGTTTTTCCTGAATATCTTAAGCTGATTCAAATGAGACTAGCGTCGCTTTACAGGCCTCTAGGGTGACCAATTTGACAACTTATACCAAACATTGACAAGAGGTCAGGCCAGGTCAACGAATTATGACGTCACTTCTAAACCCATGTAAGGCGGATCTGTTCTTCTAAAATATGGCTGACAAAATCAGGGTGTAACTGGTTTTTTTAGTCGCCACGGCTTCCACTTGGGGTACATATGTCTTTGCACTTGTATGGTTCAAGAACACTGAAACTGCAATACTTTTGTAAGTTTACTTGACGTGTTGACACTACATACACATCAGCTCAGGGAAATCACGCGTGATTTTTTTATATGTGTTGTGCGTGTGCGTGTACGTGTGAGTGCATCCAGTAACTCGGCTTCTAAAAGAGCTAGATCAAGTTACTAAATATCATTTAAAAGCCCTTGAAACTACAAGTATGCATGCTGGCATCAGTTTTAGGGTCAGGTCAGTACTAAGGTCACAAAATGTCACCAAATGTCACGGTTTTCAAAACTGTGTCTATAATTTTTGAACGAAACAAGATACAGTCTTAAATCTAGTGTCATTGCAATGAGCGTGACCTTAAGATTCGAATGAAATGTAACATGACCTAGCTCGGTCATAATGTGACCTCGGTCATAATTTGACCTTACAAGGCCATGTCGCATATTATTCCGGTTCTTGGGTCAAGACGAACACATTGATGCCTTTTGTTTAGTTTTAGGTCCCATGGTTCTCGAGTCAAGAGTGGTTTTCTAAATGGGTCTAAATTTGACCCAATTGGCCTACTGTAATGTCATAGATTAATGGATATCGTTAAAAAAAAAAAAACAAAACAAAACAAAAAAGTTCAACTAACCAACTAACTCTATCTAACCATCCGTTCATGTTTGCTGACCAACTAACCCTAACTTAAGGACTACTAACTATACTAACCACATCTAAGACTAACAACTAACCAACTCACACCCCTCCCTAACACTCTATCTGTTCTATTACCCTTCTCTCTTCCTCTCTGCGGTGGCTACCCAGCCAGAGAGGGTGCTGTAACCTCACCTCCTGGTTGCAGGATAAAGACCCGCGGTATCACGTCATGGTGCTTGCGGATGTTTCTAATAATCCAAAATTATTCTTTTTTCAATGGAGGAACTCGAGGAACGTAAGCAAACGGTTATTCGATAACAAGGAACAAAACTAAAAAAAACTAATCTTTACGCTGGCAAGCCTCTTCACGTACCCTTTTAAATCCTACCTGTGCCCCAGGCTCGGCATCTCTGCCGTAGCAATCCCCTTCCCTCGCAAGTGTTGCTACACTTCGCGACCCATTCCTTGAAATAAGATTCGTCCCTTTGTTCTGAGACATTAAAGTAGACACCCCTCCCGGAAAATTCTCCCCCACACTTTAGAGGCGGGCAAAGGTGCTTTGCACAGAACGCCTTATAAAAAGCCCTTAACTAACTAACTAAACCTGACTCCAGAGTAGAAGATGGTGGGGCACTTCCAGCACAGTTTCAATTGTTTCCGTATCACTTCCGGTTCTTGAGATCATGGGAGGGGGGGCTTCGATGGGACCCCCTGGCGGCTTGGTGTGTACGAAAAGAACCTGAGCAGTGCCGCGTTAGCAAACAGCGCTCAGCTTCAAGAAAACCATGCCAGGTTTGTATGTGTTTATTGTCACAGAATGTTTCATATTTCACTTGTCCTGCTCAGAAACTAACTGCTGAAATTTCACTAACTTTGGAGTGAAACGAGCAATCAGATTTCGTTCGAAGCTGTTTACCCCACTCTCTTTACTGGTCGACAAGGTTTCGTTAAGGAGCTGCCGTCCAGCTATGCTATCACTACTTTCTACGAGATAAAAACTGGATTGTTGGATAATTAATTTCTCAATCACTTACCGCCGAGGGTAATGCCTATTTTTCCGAACACTGGGATCTAAGGCCTGCATTTTCAATGAAAAATAGCTTGAGTTTCAAACGTCTATGCCACTAACCCCCATTTCTGTTCATCATGACTAAATGAGACCTTGCGCCTTTCTCTAGGTATATTAATGTTCTTGGTAATTGAACTAATGGCGCAGAAAACGACTTGAAGTTAATGCTCGCCGGGAAATGTAATGGCCAGCGTTAGTGTTGCCCGTTTGAAATGTTTTATGGCTGGCACCGTGGCGAAATACTCGTGAAGTGTCGAAACCATCCGGTCCCCCGTTCTACGCCGGCTCGGGCGGTTTGCTGTGATACCCGTCAGATTGGCTTACGAAATTTGAAAGTCCAATATGCAAACACTTGTAATAAAGTTTCGAGAATACACTCAGTACTCCAGGGAAACAGCGAAGGCGTTTTATCGAGTGCTGCTCGTCTGTTAGAAAATGATCATAAATAATTTGCGATAACTTGTGAATAAACCTATGCATTACAATTCATTATTCTCAAGTTATAAGTAGTGTATAAGAAAACGATATTAGAAAAAAGGAGACATAAGAACACGCCGTGCCGCCCCGGTGGCTCAGTTGGTAGAGGGCTGGCCTTCGTCTGCGCTGCACAGTTTCTATGCATAAACACTGCATGGAAAAGTGCAGTGTGGGGTTGTCGTTCCAATGAGTTGTGGGACGTTGAATAAGCTGGCTTCGAAAACCGACGAGCTACTTGCAATATTTGTGTTTCCATGAAAGAGCCGAGTCTATGTAAATTCCTAGGATTTTTAAAAATAATGATGGCCTTATTTCGTACATCCCGAAAGAAACTGCACCATTTTTCTAGGCCTGAGGGGTTGCGGTATCAAAATTTCAGTTATAGTGGGGTTGATTTTTAGACGATTCTGGGCGACCCAGTGGATTTTTGCACCTACACACAACGAGAGAGGGAGCCGGCAGTGCTTTCTTGGATTTTTGAGATCGGCCGCGAGCCAGTGCCTTGACCGGTATTTTTCTGTTCCGTGCCAGCGTATAACTGCTCATGTTCGACGCTGTCGAAAGTGTGCGAGGTAGGGTCATTTTCTCCACATCGGGGCTTCCCTAGAAACCTAATCGAAGAAACATAGAAGGAATGGACTGAGAATAAGCATTGTTTGTAAATTTGAGGCAGGTCAACAAGTTTTGCTTAAAAGTCATCTCACGTTAGGGTGTCATTCAATGTCATCTAACCCAGCCCCCGAAACTCAAAATAGCGAGTTTAAAGCGGTACAAAATTGACGTTTGACGACCAATTACTTCAAAACTGACATCATTGCCAGAGATTATCAGGATTTACAAATATGTTTCCTTACAGTTTTCATATTGAAATCCTTAACACGCTCAGTGGAGAGGGATCTGGCCTCAACGCACAGAAAAGAAGGAGGTAGGGAGTCAGACAGGGGGTCCTAAAGTGTCGCCCTGAGATATAAAAAAACAAGAGAGTTAAAACAGTGCCTGTTTGACGGTGTATAGGGGCGATAGTGATCTAAATTATAGCCAAGTTTGATTGACCTAGGTCAATATCTTAAAGGCCAAACGAGGTCGTAAGGCTCAAATCTGGGCCGTGCTGGAAACCTATTGGGGAAAGCTGAAATTATTTGAAAAACACAGGAATACATTAACCTTCGCCCGGGTGGGGGGTCTTTTAGACCCCCTCGGGTTTTTCCGAAGTGACCAAAAAACGGCGGCGCGCAGGCCGCCAAACTTGGTCTAGCTGTTCCTCCATCATTTTTACATCTTTCCTGAAAATTTTGGCTCAAGGTCATATCAGGTCAGGTCACCAGGCCAGGTGAAGTGACCTCACCTCAAAAATACTTAGGACCGCATAACTAAAAGAAGGGTTAATCGATCAAGTTGAAACTCATACCACATATTGGGCCCACCAGGAGCTACAACATTTGTTCCGGGATTTTTGATATTGGTGACCTAAGGTCATGTGCAGAGCATGACCTCCCCATTGTCAATACATGGGGAAAATCACGAAATGAGCTTTTCTCAGTAAGTATGGATTGAAGCAACTTCAAACATCGGTTGCGACTTGCTCTTAGCCTATTTCTGAAGTTGATGGCAAAATTTTTGACTTGTGACCTTTAAAAGGTCACTTTAGGTCAAATAAGCATTTTTTGGTGTTTTTCTCTATAAATTTTGAATAAAATAAGATAGAGCTTTTATTTTGTCACCAAAGTGTTTGTATAGTCACTGGAAGTCAAATGATATACATCATGACTATACCAGGTCAAGTTGGTCAGACCGTTGACCTGGGTCAGGTCAAATTCTTAAGTATGACCTGGCATAGCAATATCATATATCATTCGATTCGTATTGACGAGAGGATTGCAATGGTGCATAAACTATGGCTGTATCTTGTTTGGTTTAGAAGCTATTAGCGAAAAAGTAAACGCCCTTATGCATGGGTGGCTATGGACATTCCCAAGAATATGCCCAATATTTAGTGACCTGTAGCTCCCTAGGCTTTGACCTGACACGAAAATGAATGCCACTGTAATGAAGTGCATCTCAAGAGCTTTCGAATGGTTTTAGAAAAATGTTTCTAGCTATCATAGTTTCTGAGATATATGAGGTTTTCTTAGTGCACCTCATATTGCGATTTTGACCTATTTTGACCTCTGGTGACCTTGATATTGACCTGACAAGAAAAATGACCGAAGTATTTTCGATATCATTTTTGAAGAGCTTTCGATTGCCGTTTTGCGCTTTTTCTAGCTCTCTTAGTTTTTGAGATCGTGGGGGGTCTTTTTGCCCCCACCATGGCGAAGGTGGCTCGTACCCGCCACCGGGGCAAGGGTTAAAAGCGAACTTATGTCACCGAGAGAGGGTCCCATACAATGTTCCGTGAAGGGTTCAGATCAATGTCAATCAAGGCCAATGACCCACGATGTAACAATACAACATATTTCCAATCATATACAATATAACAAGTAATACATAGCAGACTTTGGGCGGAAAATGAGGGGTTGACCTTGAAAAAGAGCTTTGACCTTGACATGTGACCTTGACATCGAGTAGCATGAACTATGAAGTCATAGCATAAAATGCGTCATGCTGAATAATGTCATCTTATACTGGGAAATACTGAGCTTAGGGAGCGTACGCACTGGGGAATACTGGGGCCAATGACTTTGAATTATGACCTTAGACCTTGACATAATCTTCATGTGGGGTCACCTTGACATATAATCCTGATTATATGACGTCATTACGCCACTACTCGGTCTACAGTGCAGTGCGAACTGCTGCGAGCGCGCGATTCTGAAGGTCTCAAAGTATAGGTCTGACTTTGAATGCCTATAACTCACGAAACTATTAACCGGTTTTCAATATTCTTTCACTGATCGACGTGCTAATACATACTCTCAAGTTTATGTAAATAGCGTTTTGCGTTGACCTCGGAAAAATAAATTGGGGAGGGGGAGGACACTCTAGGACCAGGACCACTGCGCGTGTTAAGTCAGTTCAGTTTTCTACTTCCCAATATAATGCTGTTGAGACATATCGTGAGGTTTCCTTTCTATCAATGTGTGTCCAATTAAGTCAAAATGTCAGAAAACGTACAATTCTAGGACTTTTTTTCGAGGATGGAAGTAAAAACTGAAACATAAAACCGCGCGAAGCTCACCTCTTGAGCCCAGCTGGTCTCACTACTTTAATCAAAAGCCTTGAATTGCACTGAGATAGGGTTATCATTTTTTAATATGTTCTTGTTACGAAAAAACGATAGTTCTAATTTTTGACTGTACGGGTTTAACACATGACTTTGACCTGATCTGGTGTCAAGTAGTCCCTACCGATGGAGAGTAGTCATATGAGGCATCAGTGATTTCCCATGATGTGAATACTGTAATAGTCTCTCAATATTTGCTCAGATTTCCGCTGGGGGAATAATCAAATTTGGATAAAACCATCTCCAATATTGTATTGCAATCCAATTGAAACCCGTTTGTCGCCCCTCCCCTCCAGCTATCAACATTGACCTGATATTAGAAAGGGTTTCCACCAGCTCGAAAAGTGTCGTCTAGAGCTTTACGGTGACCCGATTTTTTCACCATGTTCTCTAGGAAACGGGATGGGTAAAGAAATACACTCCACCGTCACGGAGTAGGTAGCAGAGACACCAGCAGGCGCGTGCTTAAGAAGTATGGCGCCTTTATGGGATCTGAACTGAACTAACCGTCGCATAGAGCAAGTAAAAAAACCCTGGTTTCCTATTTCGTTTCCCTCTGAACTCACCTCAAGGAAAAGGCAGCGTCTTATAAGCGTAAAACCTTTTAGTGTGCATGTATCTTATTCCGAACCTCACCTTCATACTGGCCGAGCGGCCAGCGGCAGATACTTTGACTTCGAACTGGCTGAATTGGGACTTGATAGGTTCACTATCTGCTCTGAACACACCCAGTTTCTCCGCGAAGGCTGAATTCTTGGGGACAACCGGTTGTTTCCATTATTTCTATTGCATGACTATCTCAGTTCAAATCCTACTATAAAGGCGTCACATTCCCCTTATAGGGAGTTATTTCCTCATCAGTTTCGGATCGTTCAGACCTTAATTAACACGTCCCATGTTCTCATGTACTGGAGATGAGTTTTCCTCCCGCGGTCGTTAACCTGCCCGGCCTTTGTCGGCGGTGTTTCAGTCCCGGCTGTTGTTTCATACAGGCTGAGGTCATCAGTCTGCGGTTGGTCCTGCTGTGAGATGGCTGAGCCAGTGATGGGCCAGAGGTGGCCGGCCGCGGCCCCACCCCACTGGCCCACATACCTACCGCTTTTACTGACCTACACGGACAGGGTCTCTCACCTCCACAGCTCAGCTGCCTCAGCGCGACCTCAGTTCACCCCTGATGCCTCATCTCGTCTGTCTGGGGAATTCGAGTGGGCTAAAGAGTTTTAACATGCAGAGATGTCAGATAAAGGGACGATAATGTCTTAAAAGCCGATGACAAGCGCAATGTTTAAGTTCGGAACGGTTTGTTTGTGGTGGCAGCACATGCCATGTTTAGTCCTGGATCAGGATAACGCCTGCAGTGGGGGATGGTGGAATAATCTGGACAGAACCAGGACAGATTGTCCGTCACACCCACAGGCAAACAACCAGCGTCCGCGTAAGTCGCTTTAAAGCACGTTTGTCGGATGTATCTACTGTATACGTAATCCCTCTCACCCTGCTCTCTCTTTCTTTCTTTCTTTCTTTCTTTCTTTCTTTTTTTTCTTTTTTCTTTTTTCTCTCTCTCTCTCTCTCTCTCTCTCTCTCTTCAACTCGTGCGTTGAAGTTCGTTCAACGCCCTCAGAACCATTGACGGGTCCGGGCTCTCCGCTCGTGGGGAGGAGGGGGAGGGTAACTCGGTCAATTGGTGTCGTTTGGGCCAAGGGGAAGCCAGTGCTTAGCACGTGGCCTGTCAGAAGAGCGTCAAATCGCACCGTGGGGGTGCCAACCCTCGCTCCTCGAGGTTGTGGGGAGCGCCATTTCAGGGGTCACCAGGTCCAGTTGTGCTAGCGTCGAGCCCTCGATCGGGGGAGAGGGAGCCCCTGCCGCCATGCTTCCTGGATCCGCCTGTGCCCGCAGTACGGCTCCAGGTGGATGGAAGCGGCAGTGGCGTACTTTGGAGTCACATCTAATAACAGCGTTCACCGCCGGCCGAACACCGACGGGTCATGACGCCGGTGTTTAACGGTCGGTGGGGGGGGGCGCGCTGCCGCTGCGCTGACGACGACACGCGCTGCCGGGTAGTGACAGACGCAGAACCCAGTCATAGGCGTCAACAGTTTGTTCTGTTGTAGGGAGCGGGGGTTAGTGCTCCACGGTTAACATGCCTGTTAGTTCCTGCCGGTGGTAAATACTCCATTATAGCTTTTGGTCTTTCTGGAATATCTATATAAGTTTTGTTGAATCCTTGATGTATTGATTAGCTTTATTTTGGGTGATCTACCAGAATGGAATTCATTGGTATGCTCTTATTCTCCTCCCTCTCTCTTTCTCTCCCGTTTCTACGCTTCTTCTTTTCTCATTAAAAGAAAAAGGGGAAGACAAATATGGAATAGTTGTTCTAGCATAAAGATAAATGTTTTGAGGCTTCTTGATGGTTGACTGCTTGACCGAGACGAACGCAACCACACAGGGAAAACAGAGTGCAGCCAGGGGTTGCGTGACAATCCATAAGTGGGACTGCCTCCGCAGGTGCCTGGGAAGATCATTTTTGCCAAGCTGGAATGGACTGCAGTAGGCTTGAAACATCGAATATTACAGAAATGATATACCGATGCTAATGATGTTTGGGTTTATCGACACACCAGTTGCCAAGGTGTTCCTGTTTGAAGGGTTTCCGAGAAGTTGAATCACGTTACTCATGAAATCTACCGACTCTTGAACCCGGGTCAGTTGCGTGGAAATATGACCAATTAGTTTTGCATGTAAAACATTTCTGTGGTACAGCGTGAAATTCAAGCAACGTCTAACGACTTTCCTAAGCCATTAAATACTGCTCCTGTTCCTGTTGTTTTCTTTGTTGAGCCTGGTACTGTCTAAAATAGCTTCCTGTGAGCTAAATTAGAACAGTTTGAACAAAAGAACGAATTTTCTACTGGATTCCACTCCACCCTATCTGATGCAAGCGCAGACAGCCGGCAGAGCCGCCCACCACGCCGGAGAGCGTGCCCGGTTAGCTGCTGTCATGGTCCGGTACGCTCCCCGTGCCGGCGTACCGGCGTGGCCGCTCCGCCGGCTGCCACCGTGCCCTCGGTCGTTGGCAGACCCGTTGTACGTACTGGGGAACAATGCTGGGAGATGTACGATACCGCCGGTCGTCTGGCCAGGCGTCAGGAGGGAGCCGTCGGACCTCTGACGGGTAGCGGGCCGGCCGGCGTCACCGCGTCACCGGCGGGGCCGACACAGCGCGCGAATGTGGGCCGGCACCAATCGGCAGAGGCACGACTGACGCCGCCACAGGACAGCCGGTGTGTGATGGACGCAGGCCTGCTGATCAGCCGCCATGCTGTGACGTCTGTACCGTTGACGTCATCCCAGGGCTCTCAGAAATAGAAGCTTGGGAATTGATTGGCTTATCTATATCTATATCCTATATACTAGCTATTGGCAGATATTAAGGAAAACAGTATGCAAATGGCCTAGGCCGGATCTTAGCAGATCCTCTGGCGGAGGGAACACTCGTCTTAAATCGCAAACAAACAGCTATTTTGTATCGAATGGAAGTGGTGAAATCTTTGGCCACTTTAAGTATTTTCGCCGGATTGGATCCCTTGTTTCCGCTCCTCTGAATAAAAGCAAAATAAAATCCGTAAGTTATAATTGGTGAACAGAATTTAACGATCTTACTGGTGTCGCATTGGGCGTAAGTATTCTTCTGAGCTTACCTTATAATAAATATCTTGCTTGAACTGCCGAGTACCAGCGAGGGAAAACAGCTCTGGAATTCTGTATCGCTCTTGTACCTATAGTCCTGACCTGAAGGGCTGCTGGATCTGGCCTCGACAGGTCAAAATTTGTAACGTTCTGAATTGGCTAAAGCTGCACCACAGAATCTAAAAGTGCCAATCTCTGCCACATATCTAGAAAGTACGTGACACAATATTGCACAATGATTCTTAGCGGTGCAGATTTAGCAGATTAAGTTTCTTACTCTACAAATATAGAAAGTTTTAGCTGCCAAGCTGAGGCCCTTTGCTGGGAACTGTTTACCTTTGACGCGCCATGTCGACGTAACTGCAATGATGCAGCTAAGTGTGAGTCAAGAAAAAAACGGGGAATGTATCATTTCGGGGTTACACTCGTTTTTAACGTTTCCCATTTTCCATTTACAAGTCATGAGGGGCAGGTTCAAGAGACACAACAGCCCCCTCCCCTCCAGTCTGCAGTCACCAGAGCATAGAAGTAGCCACTGTCAGGCTCAGGCCACTGTACCATTGCATCACATCCTCTCTATATCTCGTTTGTGAGGCCCAACGCTGCACCAGTTTTGACTTAAACCGCTAAACTCCTATTGTTCTCAATTTTCAGGCTGCATGCCCCTGGGTCCATAGCCCTGTCGCAACCTGCAGTTTCTCCTCTCCCGGCGTCGCAGTCTCCGGTATCTTTCTGTGCTGCGCTGCAGTTCTTACTGGCACGGTGCCGTTCGGGTCAGACACCTCGGCGCGCCGGCGTCGCCGCTGCTGTACACTGGATTTGAACCTGTTCATAGACAGCGTGCTGGTCTTCGGTCCACTGGATTATACCCAGAAGTGGTCCTGGTCCGGACAGGTGCTGGTGCAAGCTGTTGCAGAACAGAGAGGCAGGAGTCGCTATTGAATAGAGTGTCCGGTTTATCAACACCTCTTCTGTTGCGGTGTAGCCAAGTGACTGAAAGCACCTCAAAACCCACCAAACAGCTCTTCGGGTGCTGCTTGACATGTTCTGTATGAGTGAAAGGCGCCGCTATTTTATTAGTTTTGGCACTGTTTTCTGTTGGGGGAGCGTCCGTCTGTGACACGTGACAAGAGGTCAGAAGCATCATTTATCTTCCTGCAACGCAGGACAATTTCCCCCAGAGCCAACAGAAAACGCAAGAAGAAACCAAGAATAAGAGATAGTGGAGTCTAACGAAAGACTCTCCGAAACAAAAGGGCACCGGGATGTGATACCGTGCCACCAGTGGTGGATCCAAGGTGGGGGGGGGCTAGGGGGCTCAAGCTCCCCCGAAATATCTGAGCCGCCCCTATAGTTAATACATAGGCGAGGGGCTGCCTGAGGTAGTGGCGGATGAGACTCGAGTTCCTAGCCCCCTCCCCCGAAATGAATTCTTAGATCCACCACTGCATGCCACCTAGAACATCTTATTCTCACCATGGTGGTTTCCAAATATAAGGTTGGAATGGAATTGAGCGAATAAGCTGAAAAATACCATATATTTTTAGCTCACCTTTCTGGCATAACTAGGCACGCTGACTGGGTATTAGGACTGCTAATTTGATATTTTCGAACCGACCCTAGGTCATGCAAGTTTAATACTAAAACACGGCTAGTAACATACCTACAACGCGAAGGTTCGGTCTGGTTTGGGGCATTGTAGTCTAGTCTGGGCTGGTGTGGCCAAATCCCATGCAGAGCGGATTGAGCGGCTGCAACACAAATTCTTGATGTTGCTAAACTTCCATACTTTACAGCTTTGCATCTTACTCACTCATTACTTACTTCCTCAACATTTCAGCATCCAGTCTTTGGTTACCAGAAATTTTCAACACGATCATCTCTTTCTGAAAGCTGTTTTATTCTAGAAAAAACATTTCCTCTAAATTTTCTGAACTGTTTGAGCTTCATGTGCCATCCGGATCGACCGGTGGCCAGAGCCTTTCTGCCGAGCCACGGGGCCGTGTGGAGATGGTGACCTGCAGTTTCTGTGCTGGTCACCCAAATCGGCAAACATGTTTTTGGCCACAACCAACCCCGACTTTTTGAATGTTACTTATAACATGTTCGAAGCCGTAATTTATTAAGTTCGTAAAGGACCTAACAATTTAGCTGCATCGATTGGCCCAAGCTGGAAGTGAAAAGTCTAATTTGCTTTACTTGCGCAACGCTTGTTATAGCTGTTCTTATTTTTTTAAACAAATTTGGATGTGTTCTTTACTTGTTCGTGTGTGGGCTGAAGCATACTTATAAAAACATATTTTATACTTAAAAACTTATTTCTGTGGTTTTACTTCATGGATATTGGGAGAACATTACGCTCAAATGGGCCAGATTTTATTCAGCGCTCTGTAGAAGCAAAGAAACGAAATCCCTTTCCTAAAAAGCTGGCACAGATGATAAGGAAAGGACTAGCAGTGTTTGCAGCGGTCGGCGCTAAAGGAATTCTGTGCTTTCCTAAGACCGGGTAGCTTACGTTTCCAAGTAGACTAGCCTTGCTCTTTTCTGAAATAGTATACATTCCAAATGGTTTAGATAAGCCGCTGGCTCACTACTGCTTCGTCCCCGTGCATTGAATAGAGCGGGCGGTTGACATTAGGCCTTTTAACCAAGGCAGCACCAACTACAAAGGTGTCTTCTACCCGCCGAAAGAAAAAAAAGAAAAAAAGAAAAAACAGTGGCTACACAAACACAACGAGTGAATTCCTAGATAAAATATTAACTCGCCGGGTGGGGAGGGGTCTTTTAGACCCCCTCGGGTTTTTCCAAGTGACCAAAATGGCGGCGCGCGCAAACTTGGTCTAGCTGTTCCCTCATATTTTACATCTTTCCTGAAAATTTTGGTAGGTATATCGTCAGGTCACCGGCCAGGTGAAGTGACCTCACCTCAAAATACTTAGGACCGCATAACTAAAAGAAGGGTTAATCGATCAGTTGAAACTATTACCACATATTGGGCCCACCAGAGCTAAACATTCATTCCGGATTTTGATATTGGTGACCTAAGGTATGTGCACAGCATGACCTCCCATTGTCAATACATGGGGAAAATCACGAAATGAGCTTTTTCGTAAGCATGAATGGAATCAACTTCAACATCGGTTGCGACTTGTTTAGCCATTTCTGAGCTGATGCCAAATTGACTTGTGACCTTTAAAGGTCACCTTAGTCAAAACATTTTGTTTTTTCTATAAATTTGAATAATAGATAGAGTTTATTTTGTACCAGTGTTTGTATATCACTAGTAAATGATATAATATGACTATACCGGTCAATTGTGACGTTGACTCGGTATTTTAATTGACCTGGCATGAATATCAATATCATTATTTATGACAAGGATTGCATGTGCAACTATGTGTATCTTTTTGTTTAAGTATTGAAAGTAAAGCCTTATATGGTGGTTAATTTCAAATATGCCCAATATTTAGTACCTGTACTGGTTTATAACAATGAATGGATGAATAAGCGATCTAGAGTAATAAATGTTGTATATTTTGAATATTTTTAGTACACCTCATATTATTTTTTTGACCTTTGACCTTATATTACCTAAAAAAAAAAGTATTTTGATATCATTTTGAAGAGCTATTGCCTTGTTTTAGTCTTATTTGAATCGGGGGCCTGTGTTAAATGACAAGCATGTCTTCTGCAAGGCCCGTGAGAGAGCATGACCCGCCAGCAATATCCATCCACCCACTATAAAAAGAACATAAATGCGGCTTGTATGGGTATGTTGTAACCGAAGGCACGTAAAACATAAGATATTTCTAAAGTTTCACTATTCATTCAATTAAAATAGCTTCCAGTATCTCTATTTTACAGTTAAACTGGAATGTAAGAGTCGGCTAAATAGGCGAAATGTATTTTTACCCACGTCTACATGCGTGACGTAAAGATGAAAACAATCACGGGAATATCTAATTGTATATATTTTTAGGGAAAACATTAAAGCGAATTAACATGCTGGATCTTCCAGGAATCCTGTGCCATTCTGTAGCTGCTGCATTGATTATGAAGGGGGATGTCCATGAATTATGAAGGGAGATGTTATACTCAGCAGACCATCTCCCAGCTAATGACCTCAATATGAGGAACGGGTAAAACCTGTTTATCAAACGTGCTGGAACATTAGGCGACTAGCAACCCAAACGGAAGCCGGCCAGAAAACCTAAGTTAACTGTTTCCCTGGATATAAAACGTAAATATAAGACCACTTAGCCGATTCAAACTCTCTGGAAAGCTATCAGGGACCTATACATATCGAACATAAGTCCTGCATGCCCATTCCAGCAATATCCCAGGCACGTTTTCTGGTTCTGGGCACGTTTTCAGTACGATAATGTAAGAAAACATGCCTGCAGTTACCAGTAAGAATGTCGACTTCCTACCGGAATGTGTCTTACAGGTACCATTTGGTCCGAGGTTGGTTGGCGAGCTCGTGCGCAGGGTGTGGTCGCGCGTGAGATGTGGTCTCGCGTCGCTGAGTATGTAGGCTGAGGTTCAACACATGAGCAGAGGTCGGCAGTCCTTAGACCACGAACCATGGCCGACCGATCGATGTTGTTATGGCCCACTAGGCCGCCTGTCTAAAGTAGATGATCGCTTTACTGCTACGATTTATTATGCCCCGATCACCCTGTGAAACGTTTTTATCGCCATTTTCATGGCTTGTTCCATCAGCTAACATCCCTAATCTAAAAAATACCAACCCGGTAAAAAGTGTAGCATTTGATACAGAAACAGCATTGAAGTCGAGAATGACTTTTATTACAAACGACTGTGAGCACTTATGCTGTACAGTAACTCAGCGGGGTCCCGTTCGATGTGTCTGCCCAGTTTTGTCAGCAGGCCCTCTAAGCACTCGGCTGTCTGGCGGTGCTTCCAGTGGCGCTCGGTGTTTTATGTCAGCTGTCAGCAGGGAAATTACAATCACGAGCAATTAGTCTGATACCGATTTTGCATTCGCAACGCCGAATCATCACAACATCCACCTGTAGTACCTTGGGAGGTTTACTAGAGGACAAAATAGTACCCCTGGCAAAACGGTAGATATCTACTGCCCCAGTGCTGCACCTTTCCCTGCAGCACAACGGCAGACAGTCAGGACACCACAACCCTGCCAAGACTGCACCCCCGCAAAGTAGACAAAATACTGATCGCTCATTGGTGCTGTAAAAACGGTGTTGACAGATCGGACGGGGCCCAGGTCCCTCCACCGTACGCAGAGCCACCTGGTGGCTCGGTACAAGCAGGTAGCGACATCTGCAGAACCGGCATTTCAGCGGATCGTTCCCAGCAAAGTTTGTGTGTGTTCCTCATCCAGCACCAGCAGCAGAAGCGGTTGCTTACTTGCACCGAGGGACATCATATATCTAACGGAATTCCAATTGATATCGGCCTCATCTTAAGGCCAACTTAAAACATCTTTTACCTAATGTAACTTAGATATCTAGTCATCGTGTTATGCTTTTACGTGTTATGTTTGTGTGCGCCAGAGTGTGAGTCTCTTATCTTTGATTCTTTTATTCCTTATATAGTCCACTTTTACTGTTTTATCTTCCTGACGTGATTGTGTGAAAATCCCCCTCGCTGTCGTGGACCACAATCGAATATAATTGAGTCTTGTGTCTTGAAGAGGGCTTTATTTCAGGGTAGAAGAGTTTTAGATATGCCCTCAGATAATGAAAAAGTAGACCCAGTTCGAAGATAGCTTGGTCCTTGACTGCGGTTTTTGCTTAACTTTTCATAATCGTATGTTGGGATGGTGGAAATTTAGTCATTATATTATTCTTAGAACAGTTACGGTTACTCAATGTCACAATTCTAACAACAACAAAAAACACACCCACACAAATGCTGGGATCACTCCCAGCAAAGCTTAAAGGGGATGTAGTACCTCGGTCGAATCCCGGAACCTTCTCCATTTTAGTGGCGACCAGAGCTGATTCCCGTATTCAGATTGTTCTCCACGTGCGCTGACGCTGCCGTGTACCCCCGGGCAGGTACGGCCGCACCACTGTGCTTCGCTGGCTGTTGTGGCAACAGGCGGACACGATGCCGGCGTCCACCCACGTCAGCTCGCACAGCCGCGACCGGCTCAACAACGGCAAAAATGGCGTACTAGCGCTTCACTACGCCGCCGCCAGGGGCTGTCTCGACTGCGTGCAGCTCCTCATGGAGTCCTCCACTGAGTACAGGTGAGGGGTTAGGACTCTGGCTATGGGTGCTGAAAACGGGGGGGACGGGGGGGGGCAGTGGCGGCGGAGTGTCAGGTTTCCAAGGTGGGTGGAGGGTGGGCCTAATATACTTTTAAACCCATTTCTTCGCAGTCAATGCCACATGTTTGATGATAAAGTGTGCTTCAAGGAGGGATAATTAACGCCCCTGCCCCCAATGGGCCCACCAATGGAGGGGGGACGTGTGCTCCTACTTTTCATTGCACAGTATTCTTACCGCACCCAAGTTGGCAACACAAGGTCTGATGTCACTGGTCTATGTCTCATGCTTAAGACGTCAAGTGTCATAAAGCTAGTGCATTGAAACCAAAAACAGTTTAGTTAGAACCAGTCGCTGCCAAATCACTCCTCCAAAATCGAGCGCAACGAAGAAGACAGCTAAGACCTCGTACAAGACTTCGAGAATGACCTTATATCTCCGTGACCTGACGTGACTAAGATCTGAAACTTGGTCAAAATGTTTGAGCTTGAAATCGGTTAATATTTTCCGAAAAATTGCTTTCCGCAATAATGGAAACTAGGGAGAGGGGTCGAATCGACTTCCAGTAGGCCGAGGGTTAATATGCACAGTGGAGGGTGTCTTAAAGTTATCTCCCCACCTATTTTTCTTAGGTGGCCGGAGGACCACTCGGGACCTAAGACCGTTATTTGACTACATTTGAGAGAGTTGATAAGCGCGTCGATGCTTCGACTGGTGAAAAAATGCTGGTAAATTCTGCGACATACAGGCGGCTGGCAAAGTCAGACCTACGTTTTGAAATCGCCTCAATCGCACGGTTTCGACAGAGTGGTGACATCATTCTCACTTACTGGGCAGGCTGTCCAGCCCATATCGACGTCACATTCGCGTTACTAACCAGTTACATCGGCTGGAGTGTCACTGACCCGACCATAGAGTTCCGGCGACACGTCGAACCGTTCACAGATGGCCTGCTATAGCCTGTTGACGACACCAGTGGTACCGCGGCTCCCGCCTCCCCGTCTCACCACCGCGCGGCCGCGTCTGAAGTTCCGCCGTATGACTCACTGTCGCTAGTAGCTGTCAGTCTCACTCTCCGCCCTACTCAGTATAACGCACGTCAAACAGAGTAAGCATGGAACTAGGTTTTGGCATCCATGACAGTCCGTTCTGCCGAAGTTTCTCCCATCTCGTTCCACCCTAGAAACCACACGTTTCAATAAGTGATTCCTTTCCGTTCCAATTTGTTTTTTCAGCTATACTACAGGCAAAATACCTCGTTTCGTTCCTTCCTGAACGCAACTTGAGCAATTTGAGCAATTTATTTAATCCACTCCCATTCCCATCCCACTTCGTGATTTATTTCCTAAACAGACCTATAATATTATCGATGTCTTCACCACAGTGAGAAGACAGTCGCGTCGTCCGAGACCTGCGAATCAATGATGGAGGTAGGCTTAAATACACAAAACAATGAACAGCCACAATGTAAAGCAATGAAGTATTTATCAGCATAAAACATGTAAAAATGAAACCAAGTCCATGGTTTTCTGTTTACTCATCGACGATGACCTTACCTAAAGTAAAGGATTATTGGTGATCTTGTGAAGGTAAAATTATTTTTCTGTATAATTTTACAGCTAGAAGCATTTAAGGCTTACCAAATCCAGTAATCCAGCACATTGAATCCAAATCCAGATTGGCTATCCAAATCAAAATTGAATCATTGGCTATCCAAATCCAGCACAATTGAAGGTGATTCAAAGTCTCAGGAAATATAATGACCTGGACAAATTGATATATTCGCCCATGTTTCTCCTCCCCGCTCTCCAAAATTCTTGACCTGAATCTCCCAGTCCCATACGTCCGGTTCCCGTGCCCGGAATATCTCCGGCGTCCTCAGAGCCCAGGCTCCGTTACACCGCCCTCTGGCGGCGCGGCGGTACCCGCGGAACAGCGGCGGAGCCGGAGCGGGTGTGAAGAATGGCGTCGCCTCCGGTGTCGATGCCGTCACCATCCATCACCGAACGCTCGGCGGCACTCAGCTTCTGTAACACACTCAATTAGGGAGCGGCCAGTCCTCTTACAGCCGCGGCCGGCCCGAGAGCAGCCCAGGAGGCGACTTCGCAACCGGCGGAGAGAGGCAGAGCCGTGTCGGTGTCCTGTGTCGACATCTACAAAGCGCTTACTCCAGCACTGAGAGCGGTGTGCTTGGTACGGTGCTGGAATGAGCAGGGAAGATTAATGAGAGAGCTGAAGTTTTTCCTATTTGATTTGGTGGCTCACGGGTAGAATTATTAGAGGCGCTTCTATAATATACATTTTAATGCTGTTTTAGCGCTTAAAGTTGTGTTTCGGCTCATAAGATTTGCTTTAATGTACGGTCCAAAAAGTAATAATCAAGTGTACTGATCGATAGAAAACGGAGCGTTGAGCCTGTTTTCAGTGTTAGTTTGTGTATAACGTGTATGTATAGATGCAAGCGTGTACAAAGAAGGTAAGCAAGACCTCAGTGTTCTGATAGCGTGGGACAGAGATGGAAATTAAACGCTACTCCGCCTGTGACAAAATCTTGAGCAGGTGGTACTGAGAAACACGTCAACGGAAAAGACTTGTTGAGAACACTATCTTCGGAGATGATGCTGCTTTATCTTTGCAGCTTATCTCCTGTACGGCTGACCTGATTTGACTATTTTGGCATGACCTCATCTGTCCTCACTTTGCGCCGGGGGAGAGAGATATCGTGATCTGTTCTCTCCGACTAAGCACGAGTCCGATGTTGTGGAACGCCATTGCGGCACGAGAGCTCCAGAAAGTGTGAACACAGGAGAGGCGGCAACTGAAGCATGGAAGGATTTGCTAACCTGCAAAAATAACACCACACCGTCACGCGAAACGGTAAATTCGTACCATACTTCTAGTGCCTCCACAAACATCTAACATCGGGACGTATCTCACTGACCGTGATGACTCAAATGATTTAAGACAAGCGAGCTGTGTTTCTTTTTTCAACTCTCTCCGTCGTGGTGTTGGGAGCGGTGGAGCGCGGAGGACTGAGATTGGTCGGGATCGAGCCCGAGCGGCAGCCTGAGTTTGAGCCGGGGTGAGATGAAGGCGGCACGTGGTGAGCGCGTCGGCCGTGGGTGGTTCCTCTGCCGGCCAATCCTGTGGCTTCCCCTGCGCCTCAGGTGAGAGGGCCCGTGTGTGTTGGCATGTTATTGATTTTTTTGTGCGAGCCGGCGAATTTGGAAGTATTCGTTTGCCCATGGCTGCTTTATGAACTATTGCTACCTGAAAATGAAGCTGTAATCTTAGTGTAGAGCAGGGGTCGAAAAACCTCCTCTATTTTGGAATTCTAAATGGTTACAGGGCAAGGTGATAAGATTAGCCGACACGTTTCCTGACATGTTCCTGTAAGTTCCTATTTCCTGTATCAATAACGGAACAAATCGCCGAAGTTGGCACCTGTAATTTGAGCTCGCAATGTTTTTCAACTGCTAGGATGGTGTAGGGTACGCCCCCTTCAGCTGGTCTATTTTGTGAACGTGACATGTGTGTCCATGACCTAAGGATATTTTGCCGAGCTTTTATAGATCACAGTACCGCACACTCTGTCGATGAGTTTATTTCCAAATTGCGCCTACCTTTGGCAATGCATTGGTCTAAAATCAGACACACATTATTCACTATATATTTTAACCTAGAACCAGGCTAATTCTCAACGCTGACTAACGTAGTTGCGCATCGGCTATATTACGTAGTCTAACGGCCAGTGCTGACTTGTATGTGCATTTGGTGGTTTCTTCGGAGCCGCCTTATACAAACTCAATGCCCCATCGCCACAGCTTTTCATAAGCTAATCAAGTGAACGTCTCAGACCTTTCATATTTAATCTCGTTAGATTATTTGGAACATTTTTCATTACCATCTCAGCTTCTGTATAAGTACAAACAATACCCAGATCCACCATTCCGGAGCGGGGTACTGGCACCGTTAGTTAGTTAGTTAGTTAGTTGGTTAGTTAGTTATTTGAAGCGTGCTCGCCCGGTTATCACGTGACGACGCCGGCAACACACCTCTGGTTTCCGCACGTTTCCGTTCGCTTTCTCAGCGACAGATACCCGCCCTTGACTAATTCGGGGTATCGGCACCAACTGCCACTTTGGCGCCCCGATACCGAGAATTAGGCCTGGAAAATAAGGCAGTGCGCTCCATTTTCTGACAGGTGTTCTCGCCGAGACAGAAATTCTACAACATCGATAGGTTCCTGTGGAAGTTATTGAGTCGTAACAGGTGCAGACCCGGAGGACAAATTCGCGCTTCCGGATCAAAATTGTATAACGTTAACAGGTTTGGGTTTCCTATTTTTCCCGACGACATATGCAAGCGTATCTCTCGCTACTATTTTGATAGACACTTTGTTACTAGGGCAGTGAGCGCACTGTTGGAACCATACCGCCTTTCCCCCCCCCGACTCTGTTGGTAGAGCGTTGGGCCCCCCCCCCCCCCCCCAAACCCACACAGGGGGGCGGCAGGCCCCCGGTTGGGAGCTCCCCCCCGACCCCCCCCCGCCCCCCCTCTACCCCCCCCACCGGACGGCTCGCTACTGACAGAAGAGAGGGGGGGGGGGGCGGGGGGGCGCCCCTCCCCTTTTTTTTGTGGTAAAATTTTTCTTTCTAAATTAACCCCCCTTCAGGGGGTGTTCGTTGGGGGGGGGGGGGGGGGGGCCCCCCCCACAAACCCCTAAAAAACCTTAAAAAAACTCCCACACCAACAACCAAAAAAAAAAAAAAAAAAAAAAAAATAAAAATATAATTAACGAGGCTGAACAATTTTCCTCCGGGAAAGCTTATGCTATGTGTGCATAGACTCGTTATATAAGCACAGGTGCAGCCAAAACAAGATCAAGCTCTGTTCTCAACGATCTGTCTGACACTCCCTGGCTTCTATTGCGTCACGTGAAAACCGAAGTATTGATATAATGTCATTCCTACTGGTGGAGATGGGAATGGCTACCTCTCAGGCTGTCTCAGTTAACCCGAATCTAATGGGAAAGCTTAAACTGAGGCAACATGCGGTATAATAACATGAACTTTGAAAGTCTGTTAGCTACTTGTGACCTAAGGCTGCCAAATGGATTGGGTATATGGAAATAATGGGGATGTATAAGCAAATGTAGCACAGGAATAATCCCAAACGATATCAATATCTCAAAGCCAGCTGAACCACTAACACGCGGCGGTAGCGGGCTCGGCGCCACCCTCGCCGGTACGGGGGGGTGGGTCCCCCTTCGATCTCAGAAATTATATTAGCTTGCGAATAGCAGAAGACGGCGTTAGATAGCTCGTTTGGATCTTTGTAAGATATATATACAACTTTTGGTGGTTTCGTCACTTTGGGTTTGCTCAATGTCTAATTGTATTTTGTTTAGGAACACAATTGAAACTTAATTTTGATAATTATTGCTGACAAAGCAACGCTATAGAAAATATACAAGCACAGTGGAACTCCATTTTTGACCGAGTTTACACAGTTAAACTCCCATTGGTAAGCATTATTGTTAAATTTTCCATGAAATCTGAATCAATGTTTGTACTTTAAGTCATCTGTGTTAATGTGTGATCAATGACCGAGTGACGAACTTTTATGCCAGCTGCCTCTCATCCCATGTCAGTACAAACATAATTCAGCCTTCAGTAGGTATCTGAACAGGTTAGGATACACCGAAATTATTATGACTTTCATATATCTACTTGGATTATGACGTCACTTATGATTTTGTATACCTAATTCAAAATTAAAATTCAAAATTCAAAATTTTCGGGATCGCTTCGAATGGGACTATTCATTGTAATTTGAATGGAAAAATCGGTTCAGTAGTTCTCGAGTTGGGAGGGGGAGGGGGGAAGGGGGAGAGGCGAGCTAAAAAACTGTGACTAGCATGTGACAGCTTAAACCTCTTCTAGAGACGGGATATTATTGATGGCTAAATCACATTGCAAAATCTATCAGTCGTAGTTTATGACATAGTACAGATTCAGGTCATATGCCGGAATTCCAGTCTTGACCTGCCAGCTTTTGAGCTTTTCATCTGTTTTGAACCCACTGAATAGTAATGGTATTTGCGTGCTATGTGGTCTAAATCAAGCCATGCATCAGTGTAGACAAGCGAGGTCCATTAGCGTTGACTCAATATCGAGGGGGCAGGTATCAACCCTATCTAATCGGTATGACTCGGAACCATAGTTGAGAGGTGAGAATAACACGAGCGGTATAAGATTAAAAAAACTCTTCAGAAAGACTCAAATCTTAAATTTTTGAAGTAAAAATTCTAGTTACGTTTCGGCAGGCTAGTTTTTCGCGCAAAAAATAATTCTGCTATACCTCGAAGAATTATTATACGCTGATAGGACCAGTTAAATATTGTTGTGCTCTTCCTTTGGATCATCATTGGGACCCCAACAATAGTGCTCGAAGCATGAACCGGTCTAAATCCAGGGTCCGGCATGGGAAAGGAAGCATAAAAAGTAGAGGGCAAGACGAAATATAACTATGTTTGTATAGTTATAATGGAGGAGCTACGATGATGGCTTCCCCGTCGAGCAGTGAGGCGTCGCTCTGTAGTGCGCAACGCGGATGCCAACATCTGAAGCGAAGGCTGAAGTTGTCTTGGATTTCAGCTGGGAGGCCGTGAGAAGCGGCATTCCCACGCTGCCAGTAGAGAGAAGAGCTCATGGGCCTGATGGTTACCTCGTATAAACTCCGTTTTACACCTATATATGCAATACGGGCTTTTCTAGATTTCATTCGGGACTGAACAGAGCAGAACATTTTTGTGTGTTGGTAAAACACATTTTTTTTAGAGAAAACAACGTGATAGAACGGATTTATAATATTTATTGGCTGAATTTTTCCGGACAGTATTTGATAAAAGATAGCATGATGTGCCATGCGGATTGCTGACCGCCTGAGACCGTGTTTTCGCTGGCCGTCGGATCGTCGCCAGAGAGAGCTTCCCAGTGTGGCCGCCAGGCTGCTGGTGCTGCCATCTACAGATTCCGAAATGATGTGTCTCTGTTAGCACTAGGCCTGATGACGTGTTGTGAGAAATGTCTCTTGAAGTGGTGGATCCAGGAGGAGGCATTTGTCCCCCCCATCGGCGGAAAAGCTCGAGGCAAAAATATAGTTTTGCTTCCCTCAAAGCTGTCGACCTCCGTTTTCCCCGGCTCTTTTGTAGTTTATAAGCAAGGTTTTGGTGCTTCAACTGGACCAGTCAACTTCCAACAGAACCCGTCAAAGTCAGTGTAAACATTTGACCTTGGTCTTCCTGATATTTAAAATCGTTTTTGTGTGAATGATCCTTGGATAACAAAACCAAACATCTAGTGGCCCATCTTAAACTCCGGAACGCTATTTTTTATGCTTTCCGACTTGGGTTTAACCCCAAACCTACCGTCTATTTAAATCATGGCCAAATCTTTCACCGCGTGACATTTTTTTCGCCTTTGGTTCGCCTCCCTAAACCTACTGGTAAGATCCGTCACTGCTCTTTATTACCGTATTTAAATGCCACCTACATGACCTCTTCCCCTTTGGTGTTTTCGATTGGTCTATGGGGAGACGATCTTTGGTCGAATCTATTCTTTATATTCGTCCACAACTATCAGCCTGGGATAGATATAGGGTATTTGACACTCTTGTTTAACAGAATAAGCTTTTCTTCCAACATGGTGCGTATTTATTTCTTTCGCATGCCGGCAGATAGGAGCGCTGGCCCTTTAAGACCAGTTGTGCAGCTTAGGCAGACTTCTTCGATACTGAGGCAGGTAGAATCAGGGCCCTCCAAAGTTAGTTGGTAGCAATCTACTGCCATGGCGCACAAATGCGACTGCTCCATAGAGCTTACGTGTTAAATTGGTCATTTTCCGACAGCTGCTGTCATCAGCCTATGGCCGTTGGAAAAGATCTAATAAAGCTGTTAGAAAGCCTGTTCTCTGCTCTTTCCATGTTCTATTTGGCGTTTTTACGTCAGACGCACAGAACTACCTCGAAACATCAATTTTCGATAACTCTGCAAATGTGCGCCACAGATTTCTTGGCGCACACCCCATACGCCAGCGTCGGCGTAGCGCAGTGGATAGAGCAATGGTCTAGAGATCAGAAGAGTGTGTGTTCGAGACCTAGTCGCGGCACACGTTTTTAACCGCTAACATTAAGTTTTGCGAATCAATTTAGTCGTTCAGAACTCGTGCAGTTTCTTACAACTATAGTTAGACAGCAAAGATAAAGTTGTCGCTTTACCCAGTGGCGGATCCAGGGGGAGGGACTTAAGCCCCCAAAATTTACGAGCCTCCAAAGTTAATAGATAGACGAGCGACTAACCGGAGATACTAGCGGGTGAGGCTCGAGCTGCGAGCCGGTGAGGCTCGAGGTGAGCCCCCTCCCCCAAATGAATTCCTAGATCCGCCACTGAATTTACCCCTATTCCTGTCAAGGAGAGATTCTGCCCACCCATTACGTTTTTTCCAGGATATCTCCTGAACAGCTTGCGATAAGCATTTGAAACTTTCTGGCTTGTAAAACTGGGGCAGATTCCATGGAAGTTTTGAGACTAAATTTTGACCAGGGGCGGAGCTATGACCCAATATTTGGGGAGGTTCTTTTCCCAAAATGAGTATTATTGTATACGGTTCGTTCTTCCCACAACGAAGCCGTCCGTTACAACATTGAGATATGTCATAATGATACAATATTATGAATAGGATACCAGGAAATAGCTCATTTACATTTTCAGCTTGGTTAACAGAAGCAGTTACAGCAACAAAAAATCGGGATTTTTAGTATATTAAAATTTTACTTTCCAGAGTACAAGATTGCTTACAGGGCAGCCTCGAAGAATAAAGAAAACTATACGATGTTCCCAGCCAGTGGCGGATATAAGGGAGCTAGGGTGGCTCAAGCCTCCCCCGAAATTTCCGAGTGCATATAGTAAATACATAAGCGGAACCTGATCTGAGGCAAAGGCCCTATCCCCCTCCGAAATGAAGCCCTGGATCCGCCGCTGCTCTCAGCCCTATATTTTATAGCCGTGCAATGGCATAAGCGTGCTTCGGTATTGTAATTAAGGGGTGTCACGCAGGTGCAGTTTTTCACAGTCCAATGAATGCTACAAGCATCTTCGGTATGCATTCGGTTGCAAGACGGAAAAGACAACAATTCACCCACAGACGGATTAGAGAGACAAGATTATTACGCTCACCCGGGTTTTGCACAGGCGGAAACAGGTCAAGCAAGATAAAAAGTATCAAAAGTTGAGAAACATATATTGGTGCCCATGCATGGTTCCCCAACATTGCCAATATGAATCTTGCCCCACTATTTTGCTTTCTTTCTTCCATCTCTGATGACTTTTTGCATTATACCATGTATCTCACGAAGGGGCGACATTTTCCGCCCCTAGCCCTGACATTAACCCTCGCCCCACCGGGGGGCCATCGATGGCCCCCCTAAGGTTTTTCCGGGATAGCAGAAAAACGACGAGGCGCAGCACCGCGGTTGAGGGCTCTACCTCTCACTGCATCATTTTCCCATCATCCCTGAAATTTTTTACCCCGGGTCACCCAAGGTCAGGTCACCAGACGAGGTCAACCAAGGTCACCTCACTTCACTTTAAAGCTCTGTAAGAGCTACATTTCAAAGTCGATCGATTTGAAACTTCCTACACTTCATGACCCCTCCAGGGTCTACAAGGTGTATATCCGGGATTTTTCGATTTCGTGCCCTGAGGTCAGGTCACGAGGCGACCTCTCCCATTGGAAAAGCATGGGGAAAAGATATTTCATGATATAAAAGCCACAAAAATGATTGCAAATACTCAGACTGCTCAGAACAACGTTTTTGGACACCCTTTCACGGATCCCAGGGGTCATATTTGCCCTTTGACTTTTCTAAGGTCATCCAAGGTCACCGGAGGTCAAAAACAGTATTTTGACAATAACTTTTGATCTAATTGAGCTAGAGCGGTGAAACAAACACCATCGTGTTTGTCTCGTCACTGGCTTTCATTTGATATACGGCAAGGTCACTTTTTGACCTTTCGTGACCTCAGGTCATATTAGGTCACGAGGTGACCTCTGGCGGTCAAACCACTGGCGGGAGGTCTTTACGTTCCACATAGCGGAAAAAGTACTGGCAATTTGCTATCAAATTTACTTTACCAGGCGTCAATAGCTCTAATGACATAAGAGTCATGCCCAGTTTGCTTAATCATTGCATATTTGAGTGAAAATAGCCGATCTTGACCTAATTTGACCTCTGGAGGTCAAACCATTGACCTGAGCACTAAAACATGTGAAGTAATTTCTTACTGAATTCACGCGAGCTTTCTATTGCACTTTGCAGATTTGCGCTAACGCCCATATTTTCGGAGTTAGAGGGGGGGCCATCGATGGCCCCCCCGGTGGGGCGAAGGTGGCGCCGGACCCCCGGTGGGGCGCGGGTTAAAACGGGCTTTCAGGAGTCTGACAGAAGCAGGGGTCATACCCGTTGCCTAAACTGGGAGCGGCAGAAAATAGGAAATGCCAATCTAGCAAAGAATAGGTGGATCCAGGGGTAGAAGCACATGCCCCCATTCAATTGATGATCGACGCCCCTTTGAAATTTCCGATGACTCTCCCTAAAAGGTCGTTCCCCGGGATGCGAGTATCAGCGCCCTGCGGTAGAATTTGGGGCCAACTTGATAGGTTTTGCCGACCAAAATTGGCGCCCGCTGATCCGGATGCCCCCACCACCCCAATCTGACACCCTAGATCCTACCATAAGAAGATGAATGGGATCAATAGTCACAACCGTTCCCACAAATGCACTGCTCGGCATCTCCAATCCATTGTTTACCCCCCGTCCCTTCCTCACATAGACATACAATGAGTCTTCCAGGTCAGCTAAAGGCCGCAAACCTCCTCCTCCAGTATGCATACGCCCCATACATCGCCAACTAAGTGAAGAAGTGGAAACACAAATTGACCCACTAACTAACCACAAACCCTCACATGAATGAATTTCTCCCCAAGCCTCCCTAATACACTGTGTACCTTTTTTATATAATGTAATTTATTATTTTTCTATTCTTCATCTGATAATCCACACATATTCAGAAATGATTGAAGGCAACAATATGTTAATTTCTCATAGTGAAATTCGAGACATTGAATTAAGACCAGCTTGCTGTATTGACATATTTTCTTAACTTCCAAATAGGTGTACTTAATAAATATTTATCAAATGCGTTTATCTCTATATTCAAACCATGTGTTTTTGCATGTAAAGCCTTTTCATCACCACCTTGCTTTGCTCTACCTGAGTATATAGCTGACTTGGTATTATTTGTGACTTATTAGGACTTTATCTACACCCATCAACTCAACAAAACAAAAAATCATAGCTGGGAAGGCACTAAAAGCTCAATTGCAAAAGCCTCCTTCATAACCACTTATGCTTTTCAGAAAAACAATTTTTTTGCAACAGTTGGGGGATGGTGACCTCATCAACCAGTTGAGAGTGTTTCTTCTATTCCCTTGGTTGCAAACAAATATATAAAAAAACACTGTTAAGTGCCCAGCACATGAGTTCTGATTATCTTCCATATTGGGCTGTACCAAGTGAGTGTTTTGAAAATATTTGAATCAGCTGTTGCTTGATGTAGTAGGGCACCATATCCTGATGTATGTGCCACTGCAGTAATGTATGTGTAAGGCTTCAATGATAAAACATACTTAATGGATGATGATATTCTTACTGTCAATATATGTGTATGAATAAATGGGTCACACCCCCCCTGCCCCAATCACACTGCCATGTATCCTGACTGACTCCCATGCTTATTTTTCATGTGTCATCAATGTGTATAATGGATACCTGATTCTTTTAAATGTGTTCTCCATTATTGTCAAATTATGCACTGTTTGTTTCTGGCCATGGCAAAACATAGACCCAGTTTCCATGTGCAATGAGACAATCTGGATAGAGCTGAGAATCAGGATACAGGGATCACAGTTTCTGTGACACTTCGGCGTGGATATAGGTGGAACTGTAACATATAGAAGTTTTTCATCACAATTTTGTCTATATCTCTAGCAAAACATTCACATCTCCTTTCACTCCCTTCACTTTCCCTTAACCCAACTATACAATTTTATTCGAAGAATAATAGTTTTGTTTAATGAATGTTGTTTAACAGTTTTATTTGAAGTTTAATACAATTTTCTTCCATTTGATATTGCTTAATGACCAAGAAAGCTTCACCCTCTGCAGACTACTCACCTTTACCTCTGCAAAATAAGGAAAATATTTACAATCATTCTGTCATGTGCTGTCAGACCTGGCTAGATACAGAGAGACGTGAAGCGGATTCAAGCTGTTTCAATTGCCCAAAGCTCTATCAGTATTTCAAATGTATCCTGCATCTTGATACAATGCAAAATCCTGATTGGCCAGTCTGAAAAGTATGGGAGCAAGCCAGACGAGTAGCACCAGCCATCCAAAATTATCACACCACCAGCCTAAAAAAATTCACATGAATCTGCCATATACCAGGGAGAAAAACACACACATTCCTCCCTACATGATGCAATGCTACCTCTCTTATTAGTTAATTAGTTAAGGACTTTTTATAAGGCCCCCTCCTGTGTCTTTATAACTATTCAGCCATTATTTTACTGGTTTTCAGTGTTACCTTCCTCGCACCAGTCTTGCAAATTCACACCAGGTTGATAAAATTTGCACCACTCACTCCTGTCTCCAAGGGCACTCACATCAACAAGATCTCATCGAAAATGCCATACTTTGCACACTGGCTGATTGGCAATGGGAATTGACACTTGGTCATACTTTGATCTTTAGAAACAACAGTTGATAAGAACATAAGGCAGGAAAATTAAGGCCACCATAATATTGAGCTCCCAGAATCCCTCATTACCTACCCTGGAGTGTGATCACATCCTGATGTCCACCTCACATAGGCATCTTGCTTTGACCCTTTCCTCATACAGATTCAATAAATTCCCTTGTGATGCAGGATCAAAATGCACAAACCGGGGTATCCTCCGTCCGATGATTATACATGGCTTCCATTTGCATATTTGACAAACTATCACCACCATTTCAATGACTTAGACGTTGCTTAGATCCCACACAAGACAAAAAATACCCAAAACAAAAGTAAATAGTCCACCTTCAGGACATGTAAGTGCCGTAGGAAGTGAAAAAAAAGACCAATTGTGTGAAAGCAAGCATGCATTTCCCCCGCGCCGAGTGTAGTGTCCGTGCAGCAATAAATAAATCAAACCGAAAGCGCAGTGTTCGCCGCTATCGAGCTGAGCCCATATCCAAACTAAATTTGGAAGAATCTACTATTTCCTCCTAAAATTAGACTAGAGGACAATACACAAATATTTGTATTTAAATTTGAGAGTATATTTCCAAAATTGTTGCTCATTTATTTCTTTAAAATAAGAAATTGAAAACAAAAAATTGTTCTTGTGGTAATCTAATCACAAATTATTGAAATAGACTCATGGCGCACATACTAAACTTTGGTGTACCCGTCCTCTATTACCCTGGGTAGAATCAGCTCTGTGGGCAGGCAGCAGAACACAAATAACCTACATTATACTACAAAAAACAAATTTAACAGAAATAGTCATAGAGTGGAAAACTAATATATTTTTGTCTTCCGACGTAGAAATCCTTACTCAGAATGATGATGTAGGAAAGGAAAAATAAAATTTCGTCCATTTTAAAATTCACATTCCTAGATCGGATAAGAATTTAATGCGCATTGAATGTTGCAACCCGCCTCAAGAGGGAAAACTATCTTAACACCGGAAGACGCAAGTAATACAAAAATGAAAAAGGTGAACGGTTCTAAAGCAGGAGCTGAATCCAGCACATAATGCAAAACAAATGCCAGTTTTTCCACTTTCATACAATCGAGCTAAAGATTATTAGCCCCACTCCTGTCTGAATAATTTTGAAAGAGTTACAGAAGTTTTACTCGCACCTAATTGATATGAAGTCCAGCTTCAGCTCTTGGTCTTTATGCCTCCACTTGGCATGAATTCGTGTTGAGAGGGGTTTTATACACGTGAGCCTCTCCTGAACCTGCTATATCGCTGTTTTCTGTACTGCGCACTATGTATGTATGTACGATGTACACACATCTGTTAATGCGTTCTACCCGTGGTCTTAACAAACCCAATGTCCCCTGCATGTTTCTATCGGTTTATTTTGAAATATTTAAACCGACTTAGCCACGCGAAGGAGACACCGTCGGGAAGTTCCAGAACTGTCATTTTTTCTCATTTCTTATGTAAATTGCGTCCCTTTGTATATGATTTTGTTTTTTGCAGCAGAGTTGTTGTGTGATTTTGTTTTTTTTCGACACCCCATCTGGGCAAGAAGCGTAACGGCTGTCTCTGTGGCTTGTGCAACGTTAAACTCTGGCCTCTAGATTAGCCTGTCATTGTAGGAGTTTTTCCTTCGGGTGGTGGGTCGAGGTCTCCATGACAAGTCTCTTGATGAGTAAGGCTCCGAGTCCAAAAGCTCAACTTGCAACTGCCTGGACAAAATGTATAAATAGGTATAAACGTATTTAACGGCAGTCGGTGGGGGCGGTCATAGTTCGATTTCACCACTCAGGCATGTCTAGTGAGTCCGTTTTTTTAGCTCCTGCTCTCTCCAAAGTACTTTTATCTAAACTTATTCTAATGCTATGACCTCCAAATTTTGTAGTGCCAGTTTCTATTTTGTCGGATATTGCCAGGTCGTATTTTAGAAGTGGCCAAATAGTTTCAGTCCTGGGGCTAGGATTATTACAAACACAACCGCAAGATATTAGAAGAGTTGTTAGTGCACGCCTGCAGGTGGTTTGCATGTTCCATGTCCGGAATTCATGGTTTCTAACGGAGTTGTCATACATTTAAAAACTCCACAAATCCTCTGAGCAATTAGATGTCCCAATTGGAGGTACTCTCTCACCAGGACTAGGGTAACATCTGGTCTTGGTGCGAGTTTGTAAATGAGCCATAGAAAAGAGACTGATGCCTACAAACGATCCTGTCCCTTTGTTGTTTTGTGGAAATGTGAAGGCGAATGTTGAAAAGCACATAATCAAAGTTTTATTAAGTATTTAAGAAACATGGCGGGAAGTATTGGCCCTTTGTTACATACATTCGTTGGTTCCTTACTTAATGCATTTCCATAGTGAACATTTTAGTTGAACATAGTGAACGTCAGTGACGGATCTAGGATTTCGTTAAGGGGGGGCCCAGGCTCGGAGGGCGCCGAACCTGGGGGGCGCCGAACCTGAGGGGCGCCAATTTCAGTCGCGGATCTAGCCGGTCGGTTTGGAAGGGACAAACCACAGTCGAAAAGCAAAAAAAAAAAACGTCACGCAGTCAAAAGCTGCGCCACCAATATCACTTGCCGGAAGAATTTTGGGGTATTTCAGACGAAAAGCCAAAAAAGGGCTCGAGATACTTCTTCCTATCCAAGGCTGGCTATACTATGGAGGTCTGGCTATACTATAACTGAGAATTATTGATATTTACTCCATGATTCTGATGAAGGGCTGTGCCCGAACATATAATCTTCAGTGTTTTTTACATTTCCGGATTCGAGGGGACAGGCCAGGGAACATCTTATCAACTTATGTTCTGTTTGAAGTTGACAGTTGAAACACCAAAATCTTGCTTATAAACTAAAAAGGAGTAGGGGAAAAAGGAGGTCGATCGCTTTGGGGGCGAAAACATAGTTTTGTCCCGAGCTTTTCCGTTTGGGGAATGCCATTTTTGCCCCCCCTGGATCCGCCACTGGCCAATTTACCACCCAAAAGGCGGCTAGTGTCAATGAAAAACGCGTTTAAAAAAGGATTTGTAAATGCTTATTTTCATGAAGGCTTCCTCTTAGTGAAGACATCTTCACGTTTACCATCAAGCATATTTCGGGCCAGCTAACGACTGGTACCTTGGTAGAAAATGCTGAAAGCACCCACTGACGCTAACTGAAGCACGATGAGCAAATAATACAGTTATCTTCGGTCATGGCAAAAACTGGGGCGTCGTATCCACCACCTCCACTTATCACAGTTGTCCTGGCTAACGGCTCCATACAGAAATACCCGATTGACGCTAACTTGAGCCTCATAGGCCGCAGAACCTCTGCGGGCCTGGGCCCCTGAGTTTGGTGACTTCCCTGAGTTTATATCGAGTCCCCTCAGCTGATCTAGAACCGCTTTAGTTAACTAGGCTCTCACACTGAACTTGAAACCTATATGTCGCCGCTGAAGCCTATTAAGCTTTTCGGGGCCCTTTTATTGATATAGGGCTCCATCAACAGGTCCTGGGCCCTCTGAGCTAAAAACTGGAGCTCTGAGCCTCAAGCTGGATTAGTGTCCCTTAAGCTGGTCATTGTCCCCTGGGTTGGTATCGTTTTCGTTTAACTGATATAGATCCCTTCAGCTTGTTTGGGGCCCGCTGTGCGTATCTGGACACTAGTTCGGCGAGCCACCCAGCTAGTCTGGCCCTATTAGTTTTATGGGCCTTCTGAGCTTCTGCAGGTTCCCCTCAGAGTGTCTGGGCCCCATCAGTTGAAAATTGAACCCCTGGGTTAGTTTTGGGTCCCTGAGCCTATTTAAAAACCGTTTAGATAGGTAGGCACCCCACGCTGGTCTTGAGAATCCTGTGTTGGCATTGAGGTCAAATGAGCTCGTCGGGAGCCCTTATCTAGGTCCCCTTAACTGGCACGGGCCCCTCAGCTGATTTTGGAGACCCAAAATCCCTCCTACCGGATTCCACCCACGCCAGATTTCCTGACTCCCTGAGGGCCCCTGGGGGCCATTGCGGTTTTTTCCAGGGATCAGCGCTGGGGTCCCTCCCCCGAGACAAAGCTTACAACATGTCTCTGTCTATATACTCTAGCATCTGCCAGAGTTGAGCTAGAATCATTTTTAGGCACACTTCGCTTCCTCTCGTTACGGCGAATCATCAAATAATGCATAATATGACTATACTAGGTCAAAACATAAAAATGACCTGATCTATGGGTAGGTCAAGGCCACCATCTAGCCTAGCATAGTCAGTATGCATATGAATCAAGTCACAATAGCAATAAAAATGGTATCAAAATACGGGTTTTATCAATATTTCCTGCAAAGCAATTGACCCAAGTCTTAAAACCTGCTTAGGAAGCCCCAGATGAACTCTCAGAGGTAATATGTCTTAACTTGCAACATGAACCGATAAAGAGGCCTAGGATACTATGATTTGGGGAATCCGAAGGTATTCCAAGCGGCGTCTGCAGACATAGAACAATTTTTCGGCAAATTTCCGTTTTACCCCATGTATTTTCAATGGAGAGGTCATTATTCGTACCTGTCCCTAGGTCATCGATGGGAAAAATCCCGGGATAAATGTATTAGTACTTTTTGGGCCCATTATATGGTACAAGCTTGAAATCGATAGGTTCACCCTTTTCTTACTTACGCCACCTTAAACATTTTTGGGGTGAGGTCACTTGAACTGCGCTGGTGACCTGACCTGAGATGACACAACCTTAAATTTTGAGGGAAAGTTGCGGAATTGATCAATGATAAGGTGTGACAAGTACTGTGTCGCTTCGCGCCGACGTTTTTTCGTGCCACTGGGAGACCTCGAGGGGTGTTCAAGCACGCCCCCCCAACGGGCCGGAACGGGGCGCGAATACTCTAGAACAGGGCTGAGGCCAAAAGGGAAGGCTCTAAACAATGTCTGCAATTTTTGAGGTCAAAGTCTTTCAAGGTCATTGACCTATTACGACACAGCCCAACAAATTAGGCCTAATTAACGCTATAACTAGCGCTGTGCCCAAGCTTACCAATGACCTTTGATCAAGCATTGATCATCAAGGCCAGTGACCTTTAAAATTGACCTGTGACCTTGATCTAAACACTGAATAACCTTTACTTTGATGTAATAGCATGCGTCATAATAGGTGTCGTAACATTATGCAACGTCATTTAGGGGCTGTCCAGGAGTACCTGTGCTCATCAGGGACACTTATACTCTCTGGAGGGGCCTTTGCTTCGATGAGGCACCTGTGCCACCCAGGGGCGCCTTCGCTCCCCAATGGACGCAACCTGGCTATCCAGGGGCATCTTTGCTGTTCATTCAGGGGGTGCCTTTGATACCCAGTGCCCAAGGGGAGCTGTTTCTTATCCAGGTTCACCTTGGTATTTAGGGGCGTATTTTTATTCAAGGTAACCTATACTACCCAGTGGCGCCTACCCTATGCAAGGGGCGCTTAGGCTATCCAGGGGGCGGCAATTTGCTATACATAGGGCGCCCTTATGCTCTCCATGGGCACCTCATTCAGAGGGTGCCTCTGATATTCAGGGGCGCTTTTCCTATCAGCAGGGTACCTGTGCCATCTTGGGGCTATTCTTATCAAGGGACGCTGCTGTTATTCAGGAATACCTACACCACTGTCGAGGGTCGCCTTTGCTACCCAGAGGCGCCTTTACTTCTTAGGAAGTTTGGCGCCCGTGCTTTAAGGAATGCTTTGGCATCGATTGATTGCTCTATTATTGGGCTTAGGTGCGCGTGAACCTTGAGCTCATGTAGCGCCCATATTGTTGCTAAGGAACGCTTATGCTATCAAAGGGCGCCTTTACTATCCAGGGCCGCTGTTTTATTCAAGGCAGTCTGCTCTGTCCACGGGCATCTGATATTTCGGGGGCGGTGCCTAGGTTATTCAGGAGGCGGCTTTTTTCTCCACAGGGGCGCACTATTGCTTTCCAGGGGCGCCGTTACTGCCCAGGGGTGTCTTTCTATCCAGGAGCGCATCTGCTGTCTAGATGCAGACATGATTGAAATACATGCCCCTACGTTATCCTGGGGTGCTTTTTGTCTCCGGTGAGGCGCTATTTTTCTCTTTCGGCACCAGTTTATTAAAGGGCACCTATGCTGTCCAGAGAACCTTTGTTATCTGGGGCTGCCTTCGCTGTTAAGGGGCGCCTTTGCTACCCAAAGGGAACATTTTACTTTAATGGAGTGCCTATTTCCATCTAAGCGGCGCTTATGCTGTCTTGGAGCGCCTTTGCAAACATGGGGCGCACTTTTCTATCCAGGTGCGCCTTTGCACTTGAGGGGGCGCCTCTGCAATCCAGGAGGAGCCCAAAATAGATAGAGAATAAAAATTCTGAAATAAGGCGTTCGAACACTGATATAAAGTGCCTAGTTATCAGAAAGAGGCGCTCATCTGCTTAGCGGGGAGGACTGCTGGTTGGTAAGGGCAGCGTTCTCGGAAGTGGGGCGCACATACTGAAGAAGACACCCGGTTGCAGCGATGGAGCACTAAGCCTTCAGTTATAGGTTAACGAAATGTGGTTTAAGGCAGTCCATGCTCAAATTGAGCGCTCGAGCCCTGTAACAGAGCGCGCTACTGTCGGACAGGTGTGCCAAACCATAGACAATAGGGAAGCTGAAGATGGAAAGGGACACCTATGATATCCTGGGGGCGCCTGTACTCTCAGGTGAGGCGCTTGTTTTCTTTCTCAGGCGCCTAGTTTATCCATGACCGCCTATGCTGTCCAGATCATCTATTTCAAGAAGGGTTAACTTTGCTGTCCAGGGGCGCCTTTGCTATCCAAGGGCGCATATGATATATGTAGGGCGCTTTATGCAGAGGGCGCCTAGGCTGTCCAAGGGCGCCGTCGTAACCAAAGGCCGCCTTTCACTTCCCTGAAGTGCCTATTTCTATGTAAGGGGTGCATATATTATCTAGGAGTGCCTTTGATATACAGAGACGCCTTTTTGTCCAGCGGCGCCTTTGCTCTTGAGGGACGCTGCTCCAATCCAGGGTAGCTGAAGATGGATAAGGGACATCTATGTTATACAGGGGGAGCCTGTACTTTCCAATGGGGCGCTCATTTTCCTTCTCAAGCACCTAGTTTATTTAGAGGGCGCCTAGGCTATCCAAAGGCGCCTTTACTATCGAAGGGGTGCCTTCCTAGGGGCACCTTTGCTGTCCAAAGCACTTGTGTCCAGGGTTGTCTTTGCTGTCCAGTGGCGCCTCCAAAAGTGCATATGATATCCGTGGGCGCTTTATCCAGTGGGTGCCTGGACTATCAAAGGGCACTTTTTCTATCCAAGGGTTGCATTTATTTTCCTGAAGTGCCTATTTCTATCTAAGGGGTTCCTATTCTGTCCAGGGCACCTATGTTTCCCAGATTTGCCTTTGCTGTCCAGGGACGCCTTTGCTATCCAAGGGCACCTTTCTTAACCAAGAGGCGCATTTGGCTTTCCTGGAGCGCCTATTCCTATCTAAGGGTCGCATATGTTATCTAGGAGCGCCTTTGATACCAGGAGGCGGCTTTTTGTCCAAGGGCGCCTTTGCTCTTGGGGGGCGCTGCTCCAATCCAGGGCAGCTGAAGGTGGATAAGGGACATCTATGTTACACAGAGGGAGCCTGTATTTCCCAGTGGGGCGCTCGTTTTCCTTCTCCGGGCTCCTAGTTTACCCAGGGGGCGCCTAGGCTATCCAAAGGCGGCTTTTCTATCGAAGGGGTGCCTTCCTAGGGGCGCCTTTGCTACCCAGGGGCGCCTTTGCCGTCCACAGCACTTGTTTTATCCAGGGTTGTCTTTGCTGTTCAGGGGCGCCTTTGCTATCCAAGGGTGCATATGACATCCGTAGGGCGCTTTTTCCAGTGGGCGCCTAGGCTATCAAAGGGCGCCTTTTTCTGCTCAAGGTGAGCATTTTATTTTTCCTAAAGCGCCCACTTCTATCTAAGGGGCGCTTATGCTGTACGGGGTACATATGTTACCAAGATTTGACTTTGCTGCCCAGGGGCGCCTTTCCTAGCCAAGGGCGCATATAATATCCGTAGGGCGCTTTTTCCAGTGGGCGCCTAGGCTATCAAAGGGCGCCTTTTTCTGCCCAAGGTGAGCATTTTATTTTCCTAAGGCGCCTACTTCTATCTAAGGGGCGCTTATTTTGTCCGGGGTACATATGTTACCAAGATTTGCCTTTGCTGCCCAGGGGCGCCTTTCCTAGCCAAGGGCGCATATGATATCCGTAGGGCGCTTCATCCAGGGGGCGCCTAGGCTATCCAAAGGCGGCTTTTCTATCGAAGGGGTGCCTTCCTAGGGGCGCCTTTGCTACCCAGGGGCGCCTTTGCTGTCCACAGCACTTGTGTTATCCAGGGTTGTCTTTGCTGTCCAGGGGCGCCTTTGCTATCCAAGGGTGCATATGACATCCGTAGGGCGCTTTTTCCAGCGGCCGCTTAGGCTATCAAAGGGCGCCTTTTTCTGCTCAAGGTGAGCATTTTATTTTCCTAAAGCGCCTACTTCTATCTAAGGGGCAGTTATGCTGTACGGGATGCATATGTTACCAAGATTTACCTTCGCTGCCCAGGGGCGCCTTTCCTAGCCAAGGGCGCATATGATATCCGTAGGGCGCTTTTTCCGGTGGGCGCCTAGGCTATCAAAGGGCGCCTTTTTCTGCTCAAGGTTAGCATTTTATTTTCCTAAAGCGCCTACTTCTATCTAAGGGGCGCTTATGCTGTACGGGGTACATATGTTACCAAGATTTGACTTTGCTGCCCAGGGGCGCCTTTCCTAGCCAAGGGCGCATATGATATCCGTAGGGCGCTTCATCCAGGGGGCGCCTAGGCTATCCAAAGGCGGCTTTTCTATCGAAGGGGTGCCTTCCTAGGGGCGCCTTTGCTACCCAGGGGCGCCTTTGCCGTCCACAGCACTTGTGTTATCCAGGGTTGTCTTTGCTGTCCAGGGGCGCCTTTGCTATCCAAGGGTGCATATGACATCCGTAGGGCGCTTTTTTCCAGTGGGCGCCTAGGCTATCAAAGGGCGCCTTATTCTACCCAAGGTGAGCATTTTATTTTCCTAAAGCGCCTACTTCTATCTAAGGGACGCTTATGCTGTCCGTGGTACATATGTTACCAAGATTTGCCTTTGCTGCCCAGGGGCGCCTTTCCTAGCCAAGGGCGCATATGATATCCGTAGGGCGCTTCATCCAGGGGGCGCCTAGGCTATCCAAAGGCGGGTTTCTATCGAAGGGGTGCCTTCCTAGGGGCGCCTTTGCTACCCAGGGGCGCCTTTGCCGTCCACAGCACTTGTGTTATCCAGGGTTGTCTTTGCTGTCCAGGGGCGCCTTTGCTATCCAAGGGTGCATATGACATCCGTAGGGCGCTTTTTCCACTGGGCGCTTAGGCTATCAAAGGGCGCTTTTTTCTGCCCAAGGTGAGCATTTCATTTTCCTAAAGCGCCTACTTCTATCTCAGGGGTGCTTATGCTGTCCGGGGTACATATGTTACCAAGATTTGCCTTTGCTCCCAGGGGCGCCTTTCCTAGCCAACGGCGCATATGATATCCGTAGGGCGCTTCATCCAGGGGGCGTCTAGGCTACCTAGGGGCGCTTCATCCAGGGGGCGCCTAGGCTACTCAGGGGTGTATTAGTTCCCCATGGCGCAATCTTGCTATCTAGTGGCGCCTTTTCTTTGCCGGGGCGCTTTTGTTAGCTTTCTAAATTTCATCTGCAACATTTTACTGGGGCGCAAAAGACCAGTAAAGGCGTCTAATGTTTGGGCAGGGGCGCTTTGCCATGGTTTTAAGGAGTATGTGTTAATTCAAGTGGAATAAGTGGTATCTACCACCTTGGCGCACGAGATGGGTACAGGCGCGCCACTCATATCGGGCGCCTTCGGCGCCCGATATGAGCTAAGCTATACTGGGGCGCTTGGGAGCTAAGGGGGGCCCGGGACCCCTGGGCCCCCTTGGATCCGTCACTGGTGAGCGTTTCCTTAGTTTTTTCTTAATCACCTCATGCTCATCACGGAAACATTAAAAAACACCTCAATTGAATGGAAGTGTTTCTAACATATGAAAATATTCATATACATGTTTTCATTTCGATTCCCTTCTAAGCTGCAGGTTTGAAAATGTTGTACAATGAGGGATTCCACCTGGTTGAAAATGTCAGAACAGTCGCATTGGGGACATGACCAACAAAAGGCTTGTTCTTCAGTCGATATCTGATTATTCAGATAATATTTTTTTACTTCACTTTCAAACCGGTTTCATCGAGGTCAGAGACCGGCACAACGCAGTCTCTCCTCCAATCCCTGCCGTGGATTTATGTCGCTCGCTTTGAGACAGCCTATACCTTGTACTGTTACAAACTGCCCAGCGGTAGAGGTAGTGGACTGTCAGCTCAGAGGAAAGGTCCACACCGCCTGGGGCGGGGAGACGGTCACGGTTCACAGCGCAAACGTGACCACTGCTGGCGCGGCGCGCGACTCCAGCCCCAGGCGAAATACGCTGACCACAGAACCATGCTCGGCGGTACAGGAATATCATGTTTCCCGGGTTGGTTAGTGAGTGAGTGGGGAGCTGAAGGTGCTTGCAGGTCAATGTCGCGTGCATTGACGCATTTCTCTGCAGACCGCCATTGACAAACGCAGTCAGCTACATGAGCAAGCCCAGTGAGCGCTAGCGTATCTTGAGCTCTAGCTATTCCCGGCTTCGCTGGGAAGGGGAAAACGTGATTTCATACTTATCGTTAATTTCATTCGATTAATGGGAGAGTCTCGTTAGTTTTGTTTCATATTTAACCTGCTGTCTTTTTAAAGAATGTTAACTTTATTACATAGTTTTCTGCTCGTCTTGGGATAAAACATGCAAATTCTAGCCTTCAGACAGTCTGGCTTCGAATGCGTGGGAACATTTCACATTCAGGATGCATTCCTCAAATACAAAGTGTATCCCAAAGCAATGTGTCTTAAACCAAAGTATTTCCAACGGATATTGGCGTCGTATGCATGTCTTTGGTGTTATATAAAAGTATATTTCATGAAAACGTTTTAAATTGTAATAACATTATTCTGTGCTTCATGTCGGCTAAACAACGAACTAAGATCAACACTCATGTATTTCACATTTAAATTACTCAGTTTTTATTGCTATCAACCAGAATGGTGAGGCGCCAGCAGCTGAGAGGTTCTGATATCCCACACCGTTCTGGTTTCGGGACCCTTTCCACTGGCAATATTTTCTTTACCAATAAGAAACAGTAACGGTCGCAGTGTTTGGGTGGATCTCTATTTTTTTCGCTGCTGCAATATGTATAGTGTTGTGCCAGCTCTGAGTTATCACTTAGATCATTATCTAAGTACATGCCTGTATTGAATAAATCCACTGATCACAACCGCATGGATGCCGGCTGGTGCAGAGGAAATAAGCCTTGTCCTCAGGTCTGGTGCAAAATAAAGCACGGATTCATTCTACGGTAAACACAACAAATACAAATAGCATTCTCTACTTAACGTGAGGAAAGCGTCTTCATGCAAACATACGAGAGAAGAAGCTTGATATAAAACAACTGAATTGCCATATAATTGCATCATCGGGCCCCGACGCACGTCAACGAAACGAGAGTTTACCGGGCCCCGACGCACGTCAGCGCGACAAAAGTCCATCGGGCCCCGATATACGCCAACGAGACGAGAGTCCCTCGGGGCCCCGTACGTCAGCGAGACGAGAGCTTATCAGGGCCTGACGCGCGTCAGCGAGGCGAGGGTCCACCTGTGGTCTCCCGGACGACCTCAGAGCCCGACTGACGACCTCGACGTGGGCAGCGCCGGCCGGCGACCCAGTGCCGGCGGCAGCGGCGCCGGAACGGTTCACGGCAGGGACGCCAGATGGCCAGAGGGACCGGAGGAACTGGTCGTCACCGCCAGATGTCACTGCCCCGCCCCCTCCCGGCTCCGACGGACAGGCCGACTGAGACCGGTCGATTCTACTGCAAACTGTCGGCCATGGCATACTGGACAGGCATCTGGTGAAAGGTCCTGCCTGCCTTGCTCAGCTTGTGAGGATGATAAATACCAGTCTGTCAAGTGGATACCCGCAATCGGTTATGATTGTCGTGCACTTGTTGTTCTTCTATTTACAAACAGGGAAGTTGAACTGCGTAACTGTAAATGATGTTGCCTCACATATGTTGAAAATGGGCAGAATTACGGAGAAATATGAACAGGAAATGAATATATCACGAAGCTAACATAGTGCGAGGGCCATACGTTGGAGCCCACAAATATTTGCCTGTCATCAGCTCATCGCCTGGAGAAAGTGACGCACGGTGTGATAGGCTGGAATTTAATTTATGAGGTGTCCACAATGGCTTGGTTTACCATTATTGTGTGAACGAGCACCGGTGTTTGCGGTGCTCAATGTGACGTTAATCATCGTCGGTTCACAGGGATGTGACTTACACTAACGTTTATTGCACATAACATGTTTCGTTGTGTTTTGAGCTCTAGCTTTCCACATGTTTCCGAATGAAGGGTGTACGTGGTAGATGCAGCATCCGACTCGGGTAAAACGCATTAATGATGAAAATAAATGGGCACAACAGCAGTATATATTTGATAAAAATATTAACTTAGTTCTCGGGATCTTAGGTTGCGTTGAACTTTCAGCAAAGAAAATGTATCAATTCTTGAATAAGAAACAAGCCACCTCAGTATGCCAACAACCTCTGTTGAAAAATGAATTTGGGTAATTTTTGCTAAAAATGACCAATAAGCCTAATATTTAGTTCAATTTGACTTCCCTTTGGTAGAGGTAAGAAGTCTCCAAATCGGTGCGACGGCAAATCAGCGTATGATCTGGCAACGTTTTGTGCGGATATAAGCCTATTCATCTAGACCTTAACATATATGAATGTAAATGAAACATTTTCAGATAAGACACACTGTTATTGAAACCAAGACAGACGCATCAATTTTTGTTATTTTCTCGACATATAAAATCATATTTTACGTTTAAAACCAGTCTATAAAGCAAGCTATACGAAGTTATAATCGCCAGTGCTGAATTAATGTTTAGCGCCTAGTCTTTAGAGAGGTCCAGGTGAAAAGATTGTTTACCCAGTGTGACGTGAGCATCACATCATGTTTTCATGACTAGCAATGGTCACGTGACCAGCAGGGGAGGAGGGTCGACGGGGGTGAATTATTGTTTTATTTGTCTCCGCGAACAGTGAGTTCCGGGAAAAATGAAATGTCGACCAAGTGGTTTTTTCGGCATGCTACATCACATGGCTATCTCAGTTCAAATACCTTTATTAAGGTGCGACATTCCCTTTAATTACTTTTATCTTGCTGAGTCATTTTGTACCAAACACTTGCACTTGAATGATCTTAAACGTTAACACTGAATTAACTACGAGGCTTGGAGGAAGTTAATTGAGCTATACTGAACCTTTTTTATGGAACTCCGCCTATTGGGAGGCCATGCTTGCTGCCTGGCACGTGAGCCGTGTCACCAGAACAAGAACACATCACGCAGCTGGTGGCCGAATGCATGACACCATCGCCAGACGTGGCAACATCAGAGGGAAGAGAAGAGACGCCAGAGAAACCACGCACCTGGCAGTTGAAGTGTCAGAACATGACGCAACTCCCGTACAGAAGATCTCCTGCGCACTCTCACTCAAGGAATCGAGAGAAAGGAAACACTAACAAAGGCACTTCAAGCAAAATGTATCCTCATACCTGTGGGAAATCGGATCGCATTTGCTAAAAAGTAGCTCTTTGAAACCCCCTCATTCCCGGATCCCATGTGGCATAGAAGAAACGCAAACGGTGAACGATAGTGTTAATAAGGAATGATCACGAAACTGTGTCGGTCACATTTCAGCTCAGGTCAATATCTGGGTTAAGACAGGTCATACAATGTAACAGACTAGACGATTTTTTAAGCTCCAGCGTCTGGTTAGGGGCAGGGACAGTTTGTGAGCTTCATTATATTTCTCTTGTTACGGAAAATCGAATGACTTAAAATATAACCATTCTAGATCAAAATGAAGAAATGATCTAACCTAAAATCAGATCAACCTCACCATATCACCTAAAACAGTTCACATGTACATTAATCTTGCAACGACAATCTAAACGTAATGGTATCAAAATGAAAGCTCTACCACATTGTCCTGCGAAGTTATTGACCCAAGTTAAAAAACCTGCTGAAACCCCCGGCCCAGTGAAGGGGGTGTTTGAACACACCCTTGGGTTTTTTCCAGCGGTACCGAAAAACCAGCTGTACTTTGCACACGTAACCCATGGCTCCTGATGACCTTGAATTTGGCCTGACAAAAATGGATAAACATTGTCTTAGAGCTTGTTTCGGGCTACCCATCACCGTTTACCGATTTTCGCTAACTACTGTGATTTTTAGACCTTAGGTGTACCTGCCCGCTCCGTCAAGGAGAATATGGCTCAGACTCCTGCCAGTGTGCGTGTTAAGCTAGCAATGTGATATTTGCGATGAATTGCCTTTTATTAATAGAAATGCGATGTTTTGATTTCAGCGCGTGGGCAGCATTGTCATTTTTGTCTTTGTTATTGCATAATTGCCGCTGAGATATTCTGAGCAGCTTCCTGTACCCTGCAATTTCTTATTTTCATACACAAGAACACAAACTATGATGTAGTATGAATTAAAATTTCGAATTCAGCGGCTACTGTGCATAAAGAGGTAATCGCATTCTCACCATTTTGAAATGTAAAATGACTTGAAAATCATTCGAGCTTGATGGCGTGGTAAGCCTGGCAAAGGCCGTACTGCGCCAGAATGGGCACCACTCTGCAGTGAAGAGCATTTCGTTACGATGACTGGAGCCGCTCGCCTCATTTTGCAGACGACGGTTTTCATCTGTGAACGACTGCAAGACTCTCGCATCAGTATGGCAGCCGGTCACGCCATGTCAGTTTGAATCACGACTTTGGAAAGTAGTAGTGGTCAGATCAGCTTAACCATCTGCAGCCAATGTGGCACAAGACGAGAGGCTGAATGGGCTGAAAGTTTTCATCACACTCTGCCGCATTGTCCAATTTTTTTGTGTGCTGGCTTCGAATCACCAGATAGCCATTCGAGAACAGGCGAAGCAAAATGCACCGCATTTTTAAAATATAGAATGCCAATGACGATCGTGGTGGGGTGTTGCGTCCAAAAGACGACAACACGCGATAACTTCATTCCTGCATTTATGTTTTGGTTGCCGAGCCATTTGTGTTTTCTATCTAATCAGCGCAGCTTGAACCCCTGGGTCACGTGGCAGCCATAGACACACTTTCTCATCGATAATAGCAAGCACAAACGATCTTAGCGACGCCTGGGAGCTGCCGGGGAGTTTACAATTGGCTCTTGGCCGTCTAATCATCGGCCTCCGTCATGCTCTCAGGGGCAGCTAAGTAGGGGCAGGAGGTGAAACCAGCCGTTTCAGCTCACTGATCAGCCGTGTTGGTCTGCTGTTGTTCCAGGCGATGCTGTTCAAGCTGTAGGACGGCGCTAGTATGGTAGAATGGAACTGCTGATAATGCTGCATTTAAAAACATGCATCGTCGATACCGCTGATTCGAATTTCCTCCAAAGCTCAACACTCTGTCGAGGCGAATAACTGCGTTATCTATTCCACCATCGATTGATTCTCTCTTCCGAGGTAATCCCGGCGCCTGATTGGCTACCCCGTTATGACGCATTCTTGCCTCTAATGTGAGCGCCACAACAACAGGGGTGTGGTGGCTGCCGGGGATGGGTCGATGAACGCTGGTGGGCACAGAGCGTATCCAGCGCTGGCGCCGGCTGACGGCGGCGGCCTCACATCTGCCACCGCTGCCGTTGCCGCTGCTGTCGATGATGGTGACGACTACAGGAGAAGAGCGCATCGCGGATCGGATGTTTCAACGGATCCTCTGACCGAACAGACTCTGGAACTGTCGGCGCATGGAATGGGATTGGTCGGAAATTTGCGTGGCTTCTGATCTAAACATGGATCCAGCTTTTCATTTTCAAGCACGTTGTCGATGCTTTTAGAATCAAATCAGATTAGGATAACAATTATGAATCTTAAAATTAATAGACTCAGCTTGATTGAGTAAAATTTCGGAGTGGCGGGGGATGGATCAAGGAAATTCCGGTGCCGTGACGACCTCTAGACCGAAGCGGCGGCGACAATTTCGACGCAATGACGGAGCCGGTGCCGATGTGGCTGAGCTGGCTGAAGCAGTTGGGGTAGGTCCGTCGCAGTTGTTACTCCGGGGATGAATGCTTCGTCTGCCGCGGAAGCTAGATGTCGCGCATATTTTGTTGCATTCTTTTATTCTGCTGAATAGTACCGAAATCTTGATGTATCTAACATATGCTTGCAAAAATAATACTTGGCCACCTTATAATCAGCAACCTAGAATTCGAGGTGTGGTTCAAAGGCTTTAAGTGTATGTGGATGGGGCAGTCATCACATGACAGCCACGGATTATTTGCAAGCATCTGCTACATCATGATTTTGATGAATGCTCTCTGTGCAAGTGCATCAGTGCTAATTTTACTCATTTTTTCCATCCCGGACTCAAGGAGAGGCCAAATATCGGCTTATCAGCTTATAAAGGAAGCGTCCCCTGCTGTGACCCTGCCGAATCTGGTCAATGCGAGAATATTTGTATGCTTGTGAAGCAACACAGTGTAGTTTTCCGAGCTTAACCATGTCTTAAATAGTCCTACTCAGTCCCAAGCTGAGACTAGCCATTTTCACGCTTCTCGTTCAAGAAGACATGAAATGTCGCCATCATCACTGTCTCGCACAGTGATTTGATGATACAGCGCCCGACAATTTCCCGCGACATACAGCACACTTCATGCAAAACTCTTACAGCACCGACAAACACCAGAAACCCAATCGATTGCTACAGCCGAATCTGTCATCGGCGCTCTCTCTCTCTCTCTCTCTCTCTCTCTCCTATTTCACCTCTCACCGTCTGGATCTGGCAGCTCGTTTCTCGGCGGCCGCCTCTATAGCCCTCCGTGAGAGAGCGCAACTCTTTTGTTGCACGGCCCGACGCCATGTGCACTGCTGGGACGCCTCCTCGGCGGCGGGTCGTCGCCGGCGGAGAAACCTCGCTACCTTCCAGTGAGGCGTCGCGTCACGCCCACCCAGGCCGTCTCAGCGTCACGCATGGTCGCACCCGCGTGCGACTTGCGGCACGAGCGCCAGATTCAGCCTCCGCAGCAATCAAAACCCATTGCGGAGGATTCTCACGAGCTGGTTGGACTCGGGTGGTGGCAGTGAATGGCTGGTCTGACTCTGCCAGACAGCTACAACTGCGTCAACAATGGAAATGGTGTCACAAGTCAACACGCAGCCAGACAGGCGTTCTGGTCAGCTGAGAGCTAAAGAGCACACCGCCGACCGTCCCGCCCGCGGTTATTGGCTACACTGCACTGAAACACGTCAGCTTGAAGGCAAACTGTTTGGTAAGCGATTCTCCTAGACTATTTTCCCGAAAAAAGAAACACTGTAAAATCGTAACATATTCAAGGTAAGCGGACTTACCCCACCCCCTTCAAAAAAGAACTGGACCAGCTCCCAGTAGACTAGGATGTAAGGTCAGATGGTCTCGTCCTCGGCAAAAGGTCGACACTGCACATCAACAACACGCCGGAACATCGGATCAAATTCTCAAACGAATCACCCAATCTCTGAAGACTAAGTCCGGTTTCACTGCTTTTTCCTTTGACAACAAAGTTAGTCTGTAAGTTCCTGCATCGATAACGAATGTTTTGTGTTTGTTCTAAAAATGATCTGGTTTCACTTTCATCCGAAAGCCGGGCAAATGCCACTTGTCTCCAAGCTTCATTTCGATAGCTAAATTTTCACACTATATTCACTGGAAATTATTTGGCTGTAGCTGGGCCATGCTACACACATTGGGGCAGAATGTGGACGCCAGTGCTCACTATGCTAACAATCACCAATCAGCAGTGCACTGCCACCTCCCAGTGCGAGCTGCTCAGTGCACGGCCGAGCTGGAGAGACGTTCGAGGACCGGCCGGGCTGGTGGTGCCGCTGCGTCCCTGGCGTTCCCGCGCTGCGGCCGGCGCGGCCACGCTGCGGTGACATGTGTTTGCTGCGGCCGCCGGCTGCGGTGCCGGCTGCGGTGGCGTTTCGCTGCTGCTCTGGGCCGTGCTGGGCTCCACCCGGTGTGTGCAGACCCAGCCAGGGGTGTGCCCGGTCTGCCCTGACGTTTGGACCGGACGCAGTCCCGCCCGTCAGCCTCACAGCAGACCGCGTCACGCCGTTGCCATGGTTACTGCTGAGGCAGCTGCAGTGGCCGTGACGCGGGTACGGCCAGCTCCCTGTTGCCCTGTTTGGTGCTGACAGAGAGGAGCATTCCAGCCGGCGGGCGGGCCCTGAATGGCGGACACACCCCGGCTGGGAAGGCCACTCTGTTACCAGTCTGGTGAGAACTGCCCAAACGGCGGAAGGAATGCTCATTCGAGCGGTAGTTTTGTCTTTCGAATGATGCGGAAACCTTGGGTCTGAAAACGGATATAGACACAACCACGGATCGGTGACCTTCTGTGAGCAGCTAATAAAGTAGGAAACGGGTAGTTTCTCGCACATCGGCCAGAATACTTGCGGTCACAGTTACCACCACGTACCGAGGCACGCTGGCCTGCTGGCTGGCTTGTTAAGCGGAAGACAATGGCGAAAAGACAAAGCCCTAGTAGCGGTCGCCTTCTTTGCGCCGGCGAGCTGCTGGGGCTCTGAACATACAACAGATGGCGCTAACCCACCTCCAGCTTGAATCCATCTTCCCAAGCGAACTGATGTCGAAGCCTTCGTGAGAACTGATTTACCATTGACTGCTTTCAATTTTAGGCTAATGGCCTCAGTGCCAGCCAGTCCGTTAAAATCTAAAGCCCTTGCCTTAGTTGACTGGTATGCTGGAAACAAAGCTGGTGTCATAAAAATGATATAGTGAGTTTTGAAGTAGGTCTTATTTTGTGCAAGCTATGTATCAGGACTTGTGTCAAAAATCGCTTAGTCATTGGGATATTACGATAGGTAAATTTTTACAAGCATTTTTCGTGGTTGTGTTTTTTTACTAAGAGGCACGTCATGTTGCACACCTCTAGAGTGATCAATTGAATAGCTAATCGTAAAACATGGCATCAGGTCAGGTGAGGTCAACGAGTTATGACGTAATTATAAACCCATGTAAGACGATTGTGGTCTTCTAAAATGAGGCTGACAAAACCAGGGTGTAACTCAGTTTCTGAAATAGCCAGATAAAGTTTTTAAGCATAATTCTAAAGCTCTTGAAAATAAAAACTTGCACGCTGGTGTCTACCTTGAGGTGAGGCCAATAAAAAGGTCATCAGAGGTCACCAGAGGTCACGGTTTTAAAAATTGTTTCTGTCTATAGCTTTTGAACGAGATAGGATACATCAATATATTTGGTATCATAGTCAAGAGCTTGATTCGGTGATGTGCAGCATAACCCTGAAATATCATTATTTGACCTAGACCCGAGGTCAAGATCATGATGCGGCTTTTGAAGTTCATGCTTCATATCATTCGAGTTCTTAGGTCAAGACTACTGCATTGATGCCTTTGCCTTTTTGTAGGTCTTATGGTTACCGAATTGCATGTGATTTCCCAAATAGGCTAGATTTGACCCATTTTGGCTCTCTAAGAGTAAAAGACGCTAAGGCACTTCCAGCGTCGTTTGAATCTTTTCCCTATCACCTCCAGTCCCCGAGATGATAGCGGGGTGCGATCGGCCCCCCCAGGCGTTGGTGGGTGCGAAAAGAGTCCAGGCGGCGCCGGGTTAAAGCACTCATTGATATTTATTCATCATATCCATATGGAAATCAATACGCTGTTTGGTCTTCAAAGGTCTGGTGCTTTCAAAGGTCCTCTGCAAAGCTGCTTTAAGCAAGCTCTGATAGGTAATTCCACCCGTTAGCTCTTTTCATCTGTTTGGATTTATGATAGCATTATATTTCCCAATCAGTTTGATTTCCCTCTTTATCTTCCTCATCTAGCTGCTCTACAGTTCATACGTTAAAACCGGGTGTCATGGCCTGAAAGTTGCACCTGTTCGGTGAATTAGAGTTAATTCGTCTAAACGAGGATACATTTTCCCTAATTTCATTTCAGATTTGTGTTTTAGAACCTAGTGCTAAGGCTAACTGAGAATGAGGCCCTCACTTTTCTGATGCTTTTGATTCCATGAATAAATCTGCTGACGAACAATGTTTAAAGAAGATATGCTTCCAAAAAATTACGAGAACCTTCTGTGTAGTTATAATTGGTGTTTGAGTTTTGGTATTTTTTATGTTGTTTTTTTATATTTTGGTTTTTTATGGTGGGTTTTAAACAGAGAACCTTCTGTTTATACTATTGCTAAAATGCAAAAATAAAAATTTTGCATGATGATAGAAGCTATGAAGATATAAGTCCAAAATATATAATCATCAATTCGACATCTTAAAAATATATGAGCAGGATGTTGTTATAATAATTACTAGAGCCTTGACTTCTCAGAAGCATCTTCTCCTGACATCAATGCCCGCTTTCGGAAACTCAAAACGGTGCGCAAAAACATTATCTCAAAGCCATGCACGCCAACATAGATAAATACCGAAGCTAAATGACTTGATGCATTGGATATATAGTCGAAATATAAATATGGAACTTTTATTTGCATACAGCACAGGAGAACAAAAGAGCCAACTCATGATTTAAACAGCATTGCAATTTTTGCCTAATGCCCTTTTAATGCAATCCTTATCCATTTTTGACACTAAAATCAACTTCCACCGCGCCTACTCTTCTATGACACATTTTTGCTGATATTTGTTGTTGCTTTCTAAAGCAGAAGTGATGAAAAAAAGGTCCAACAATCTGTAAATTAATCAGCATTTCCCTAACACACTCCATCAATATCAGTCGGCCTCCGTTTCTCCTACTCGTCACCTCTCAGTCGCATGCCCCGGTGCGTCCGAGAGAGTCACGTCCACTTCCAGGCGACGCGACACGACGCGTCGCGCGCGGCGTCGACGCTGGCCATCCGCCGCCGTCGCCGCGCGCGCAGCAGATGGCGGCCGGGCGGAGCCGGCGCACCGTTGTACCGGCAGTCGCCTCTCAGCACCAGCAGCCGCCGCTCTGGGACCGAGCCCGGCCTCACTGCCGAGATGTGAACGAGAGAAGGTGGTCCGGAGAGTGAAGTGTAGGGTTGGTTAAGAAGTGAGGTGTGGTAAAGGTGAAGCTGAAGCGATGGGAAACTCGCACAGTGGCAAGGCGGCTAAGTCTAGTCGTCGCTTGGAGAGACACGCTATAATCCGGCCGTCAGTGCATGCAAAACGGGCTCGCTTGATAGGATCGAGTCAGTTTGGATTCGAACCAGCGTGGGACGAGCCGCTGAACCATGTCCTACCAGTTAGACATCCGCAGAGGGCACAGAGCTTCCGCACGCATTCGTTGGACTCTATACCGCTTCTGCAACGCGAGAGTCGCCAATCAGAGCGTCCACGGCGACGACCTGACCCGCGACCCAGGTCATCTCGCCGTGTGGCCCCACGACCTCGGCCTCCTCCTCCATCGCAGCTGTCGACGGACGACGAGGCCCGCCCCCGCTGCCTCAGCGGCGCAGACCTCCGCGGAGGTCCGCCAGCGCCAAGTTCGCCGGTCGGCAGCTTCCCGCCGAGCCGACCGAACATCTCGCGCGACGAGGCGATGCCTCCTCATCGGCTGCGGGCGAGAATATATACGAGACGATCCAGAGCGGTGCCGAGGCGAGCTCCGAGAGTGAGTCCGAACAAACGGAGGTGGCCAGAACGACTTCCGTGTCAATGCCGGCTCTGGTACATGTCAGTTTAGAGGAAACATCCAAGCCGTCTCCGGCGTCATCGCCACCCCCGCTGGCGACCTCTTCGCCGCGACTCGGCACTCGCAGCTCGTTAGAAGGGATCACCGCCATCCACGTAGCTCCTGGACCATTTCATCGACGCAATAGTCTGCCTATTCGTACTGCTCTTGAGACTGCGGCTCGGCTGAGCGGAGGGCTCCGTCCGGCCTCTTCTTGCGACCGAGCGTCTGCCGAAGAGGCCCAGGTTCGTGTGCAGTCGCCACATGCCACGGTCGTAGACCTCACGCCCAGCGGCGACGAGGCGGAGAAGCAAGACGAAGACATGAGCGAGATCGAGCTGAGCAGTCGCGGGTCGGACTCGGGGTCACCTCTGGACCAGACACTGGAGGTGTCGGGAGCGGAGATGAGTGACGTGGCGCCGACGCTGAGGGAGCTGAGCGGGATGGCCAGCCTGATGGCCGCGCAGCGCGAACAGGAGGCGCGCGCTGAGCCGCCAAACGTCCGCGCTTCGTCAGAGAACGAGTCTCAGTTTGGAACGGCTTCGGCGAGCTTTAGTCTCGCGGAGCAGGAGACGGTATCTTCGACTCTTAGCAGAGTGGCCAGCGAAGCTAATTCTGTCACTTTCAGGAGGCGAAATCGAGAAGCTGATTCCGCGACTTTTACCAGGTCGAGACGAAGCAATGATACATCATCCACCCTGACTAGATCTGTCAAGGATGAGGAAGCATCAACTCTAAGCCGAACGAGACGTGAGCCTATCTATTCCACCTTTGATCGAGCAGACCTTGATGCCGCATCGGCTAGTCCCAGTCGTGCGAGTCGGGAGGTAGACTCGTCTACTTTCAGCAGGGCCACAGCGGACAGGATGCCTTCTCCCAGCCCCAGTCAGATGGATCCAAGTGGCCATGGAGGCAAACACAGTCTTCGGGAGCAGGGAGCTATCTCCCCCATGACAACGCAGATGGAAATTGAGATGGGAGTTACCAGAAACTGTCACTCTCCCGCCAGGTAAGCAAGAGTTGGCCAACTAAAAGCCTGCTCTCGCTGTCGGAACTATGGACATTCTTCTATGACATTTGAGGAAGTGAATGCAGGAGCAAAAGCACGTTGAAATATTGAGCAAGGTGAAACAATAATTATAAAGATGCCCCATTTTCGATGGACATCACGTCAAATTTTTGTGCCGGAGTTCAAAGAAAGTTTGGTTATGGATAGTGTACTATGAAAAAGTATTGTCAAAATACAATAATTTTGAGGATTTCCGCCTTGATTCTGCATGAAACATTCTAGATATCTTCAAATTAACTACGTAGATTTGCAAAAATGACTTAGACGTTCCAGTGAGCTGGCTGAGGGATAGCTCTGATTTCTTTGCGGATCGATTTCATGACCGAAGTAGTGACCCTGGACTTCTTGCGTTTATTGGGCGATTCAGGCAGCTCCAAAAGGAAGATGTCTAGGAGTTTCTCACGTTACGTAACCAGGTTTTTCTTCCGCCTACGCACCGATTTTCTCGGGCTCAGCATAGATGACTCTCCCCATCCTTATACAAGCTCCGCCGTAAACTATACCCGCGGCTACTTGAGTGGCTCCTAGGGGTTGCATTGCCTGTGTTGAGTCAGTCATCGGTTGCATACCTACTTCTCAACGTGTCCATCCAGTCCTGAATTATATTTTAGGAGGTTTTTCTCGTATTAAGTCTGACCATGAAAATATCATGAGTTTTTGGGACCATGTGTGTCTCGCTGCAATGCTTATCATAGTAGAGGGAACGATCCTAGTAGTACATGCATGCTTTCCAGTTTCACGATAACTCCAGTCACAATGACCACAGCTTCACAAAAAATACTACTGAAAGGAGAACAATCTTCCCTCAATTACAAAGTGCAATTCAAAAAACCTAAATGAATTGTGACTAAATGCAGAAGGTTCAAAACTACTTTTTACTTTGGAAAAAAGCTAACCAAATCACTAGGACCTACGATGACAGGGTATTGGCCGATACAAAAAAACGCATGCCAATTCAATATCTGGAATATCCGAGAGTGAAAATAAAATAAGCTATGCATAATTTTTCTTCATTACACTTACTGACATGGCTGGCCACATCAACTATAAATAAAAGAAAGATCAATTTTTTGGCCTGGAATTAGGCCAAACAATATCACACATAACCAGCATGTTGTCTATCATTTTCATATTTTTGTACCCCCGGCCGAGGAAATTTTTGGCTCTTTGAATCACCCACACACACTCACGCAGTCAAACTATGTGCACGGCAGAAGTTTTGATTTAGCGGCACCGTTTCGGGACAGTCCTACCTGCACGCTCTCTTTCATATCCACCGTACCAGACGGCGGGGCTATCTTGATGTCTCGGTCCCGGCAGGAATAGAGGACTGCTCCGGTGACACAAGGCGAGGCCGTGCCCTCGGGCGGTGCCACCGGACCGGTGGGTCCATTTTTGATGGATCTAAGACTGGTTAAACACATGCTCCCAATAAAAAGGGCGCTGGTTAGTCAGCAGCATTCCCGTGCTAGGACAAGTTGTACCCAGTTTGATGCCATCTCTTGGATCGGCGGCGGGCGAAGAAAAAGCTGCCAGAGGTCAGCTTTGATCCAGGGACCTGCCACATACAACGATGACTCCTTATCCAACTTGGCCTCCGCAGTGGTCCCACTTAGAGATGACATTTTGTATTTTTCCTTTGAACCTTTCTCATGTTGAAAGTGGGGGGACTGGATGCTCTCTTCTCTACAGAAAACGAAAGAAAGAAAGACGAAAGAAAGACGAAGGAAAAGTCTCTTGTTGAGGTTAAGAAATGGAGTTTCGGTATTCTGGGAGGATGGAACCAGACCCGGTCCTTATTTCCCTGCATTCAGTGGGACACTTTGTCACCGAATATCTTTATGAAAGAACAATGAAATGTTTCTATCGGCTTTTAGGTTTTCTCTGCGTGGGATTAGTACTTGTGTTGTTTATTCGTTGTCAAGCACCCCGTATTATTAGATGAAGTTATTTATTTGAAAGCGGAGAGGTGTGGGTGAACTTCTGAAGCGTTGTCTTCTTTCCAGAATGCACAGGGAAGACACATTTCTTATAAGCAATTGGGGCCAAATGCTGCTTCTTTTGGGTGGCAATCTTATGTAGCTGTGATCGTTGTGACGTGATATATCTTGAATATGGGAAGTTCAAATTTTTCCCAGGAAATTGTTTGCTGGACCCCCAATTTAGGGTCAATTTTGTTCACAGATGCTGTATATGCAATATCGTATAGATATTTTAGGCCTTGAAAAATAAGGGTTACTATGAAAAATAATCAGAAAGATATCACAAAAGAACTGTGCCCAGGCTTCCCTTCCTCTTCCCCTGTATGAAGTTATAATTATATTGCCCTCAAACTTGATTCGTGTGACTAGGCTTTTGCAGCTGAACTTCACTGAAATTTAAAACCAACATAAATTGCTGAGATCTGCCAAGCATAACGACACCATAACTCTCAGTCACTCGATGTCACTTTTTGTGCTGCACTCAACCTCCTCTCCGTGGGCCCCATTGAGGTTACCCGGTCAGAGCCACGACTCTGCTTTGTGGCCCTCCGACTCTCACCAATAACTTCCACCCTCAACGATCAGCGATGATGTATACTGCAAAGCTGGTGGACCATGACAAGTTAGAAGGATGCAAGGTGATGCTGGATACTGCACTCAGGGCCGGTCAAGCTTCAAAGCTCCCAGACAGCTTCATATATTTTTATCAGGGCCACTCCCAACAGGCACGCTTGCCCAATTACAGGGAGTATTAGCGTGAGTGATTAAGGATCCTCTCCACCGGGTCAGATAGGACACGGAAGGCGGTTTCCCGCCGTGGGGCTTGAACCCACGTTAATCCTATCCGATCCGAAGACTGGCAACGAAGCCACTAGGCCACCTCGGCCCCCATATTGCTGCATCCTTGATTTATGATTGAATTGCCACTGTATGCTACGACAGTTAGAGTTTATTATGTATTGCTGATAGTTGTTCCTCAAAGTTGTAGTCATTCACCTGTCTTGCATTGAATTTGTGAGGCATGATGTAAAAGTAGAACATATGAGGTATATCCACATCGATTGTTTCCTCTTGGGAGCACAGGATGCGTTTTAGAAACATGTCAGTGTGTAAAATACGGACTGTCATTCTCTTGCTGGCTCGGTCACTGAACCGTTGAGGATCGTTCCATCTGTGGGTTTCTTGTGAGACGTATCTGTAGTTGTATCACTTTCTTGGCGACCGAAACAAGACAGTTGATAAGTATCCCCCTTTCAGATCACGTGCCTTCTCAACCGGAATGACTGCGTGCTCAGAGCTAGCACTCGCAAGGGCTTCATTAATCTGACACCTTTCACTAGTGTTTCCGAAGATCAGTGAGCTCTTTTTATTTATTTATCTTTTAAGCTAGAGGCTCTTAAAGATAAGAAGTGCTAGAAGGCTTAAAGTACGTTATAAGACAAATAAGTATATATGGAAATAAAAACACGTATGAAGACATCCTGGGCCCCGAGATAAAGAGGGGATGTTCGTGAAGGCGTATGGGCTGCTAGTGGTAGGACTTGTTCTTTCGGGTCAGAGTCTCCTGGTTCAGGTTCTGGCACGTTTTCTAAACCTGTTAAATATGCCAATTAACTCTTATCTAGTGAGTTTGAAAGCAGCCCCACTCCGAGAGCAAGGGCTGATCCGCGGTGTGACGCCACTTGGGTGTAAAGGGATTTTTTCCACCGCTGGGTCTATTGAAAACATTCAGAATCTTGTGATGCTCCCTTGCAAGTGCGGGGAAACGCAAAAAATTCAATTGTACTCCAAATGTCGAAATATAATATTTCTATTTTGAGTGTGGTTGTATTTCTAATATTCTGGATAGTATTGATTCTCACTTCATGCAGCCTTGGATGGGTAAGCGTATGCCATCACCCAGTTGTGCAGGAATCTCCTTGAACATATGTACCTTTAAATAAAGGTATCTTGGGCTGACCGTAGCATGAAAGATCGGCACTTCACTGAAACTCAGCAGGACCATTAAGCATTGTTTGATCTAATAGTTCGAGTACGGTATGCATCGTATTACAACGTCTCATTTTAAGTCACCCGAGTTTTCACACTTTTACTCGCTCACTCTGGCCTGTTCTCGTATCAGTGTACCACAGAGACTACAGACAAGAGAGGCTTATTAGCCGGGTACTGATGGGTGATATCCAAGTTGACCTAGATCGGAACAAGTGAGGCGATCGGTATTCTTGACTCGGCCAGACACTCTTTCTTAATTGGGTTAAATTAACAAATGGACTTCCGTAGTCGCATCACGAACACACATGCAGAGTGACAAACACTGCTCCTGAAACGTGCCAAATATTCCATGGAGACTTCTAAGCCGGGTCTGAAGTCACGTAAAACTGGGAAGTATTTGAGTTATAGGTAAAGTGACTACCGCCAGTTGACCTCCTGCAACTTTCCAGTGTGCCGTGTTCAGGTTGAGGAGACCCTTAAACCGTGGAAGTTCGTCAGAAATAGTTTATTTTAACGCACATTCCTTTCCCAAATCACCGGAATTACATTGCGATCTTTCTGCTCAGCATGAAAACAACAGGAGTTCGTGGAAGAATACGTTACACCAGTTTTATCAGAATTAGAATAACGCTGCGATTTCTATGCACAGTCCACTACGAAAAAAGAGTTTGTTGCATCATGCCATGTCATTTAGAGCGACAATGTTGGTAAATAAATGAGGCTGTGTCTTGAGCGCATATAAATAGGCGTGGGTCATTGGTAAACATAGCTTTCGTCCTTATCATGATGTGATGAATGGATTATGCTTTCCATGTAGCTGTTAACCTGCACCTTGTCCCTGGCGCGGTCATACCCCCTGTTTTGGACAGCTGTCAGGGCACTGTCTCGAAGCTGTTACCATATCCCGGCCAGCTGATGGCTCGTCCCTCTGGAGTGCGGGTCCTCCCCGGGAGGACCGCGTTCCTGGACAGTAAACAAACTTATCCCGGCCAGCTGATGGCTCGTCCCTCTGGAGTGCGGGTCCTCCCGGGAGGACCGCGTTCCTGGACAGTCGGCTCCGGCTGCCAGTTAATGGTGCTCCGGTCGCGCGAGTAACGGCCTGCCGTGTCCGGGCCCGCCGCCGGCTGTTCACGTGTTCAGCCTCTGCACGGATATGGCCCGCGTGCGTGCGTGGGTGTAGCGTGCCGCGCCACGAAGGTGCGACCCTTCCGACACGATCGTCTGCCTAATGGCGCGTTGACTGTGGTTTCCGCGTGTTCGACTCCGCTCTCTTCTCACGGGGCTGTGCCTGCAGTTCCAGCCAGAGGAGAACGATGGCTGGCTTTTGTACGTGATAACTCAACTGGTGAGATACTTACCGGCGTGGGAACCCAACTGACCGCAGAGAGAGAGAGAGAGAGAGAGAGAGAGAGAGAGAGAGAGAGAGGGGGAGGGGATGACGGTGCAAAATAACCAACAGGAGCTTTGGACTGGAGAGAGGTTGGCTTATGAGCTTTGGCTAGACTTGAGAAGAACCGTGCCGTAGCAGACAGGTAGCTTAATATCAGTAAGGTGTCTGTGGACGAGATGATAGAAGCCCCTATTGAATGAAAATTACCTAGCGAATACTGTCAGTTTGCTTGTGGTACATAATTAGGCCTCATATTCAGCATACTATGAGGATTTTTATCAGTCTCAGAATAATTCACTCTCTCATTTATAAGAACAGTCTAACTGCACTTTGGTAAGCTGTTTACATACAAAAACGAAAAGGAAGCGAGCCTCTTGATTCGAAAATGCCTCGTTAGGAAACGCGGCGAACAGTGACGCGTTATCGTAAACAGCCGAGCCGGCGGGATCCTGCGGCGCGCTGTAGACGACCGGCTAACAATTAAGACCGTCGGCAGCACCGTCACCAAACGCCAGCGGCGGCGACAGACCGGGCCGCGCTGACGCGTCGTTTGCACGGCCGGGGCGCCGTTCCGGCCGGCGGCGGCCGTGGTCCCCGGCCTGATTCGCTATTGTGTGTGTTTTTGCGCCGCAGCCACCGTGTGAAATACTCGCCCAATGGAATGTACGGTCCGGACACACGCAAGTGCTCTGCGGCTCCGGGAAGCGCGAGGATTAGCCGATTAGTACTGGTGGTGCTGCCTCGACGGCGGGTTTCGACAGGTATTTTGTGACACAGCTTTACCTGTATGGTGAGATTCAAGGAGCTGCACCTATGAATCTCATCCCCGAGTATTCTCAATCGCCAGTAATTTTCAGTAATATAATGACGAAATGGTCCTTGTATTGTTGAAGATTGCCCGATATGCGAGGAAACAAGTCAGTTAACGTCGCCATGCCAACGCCAGCCCAAGTTGTCTTGAAAATCACGCACAGCTGGAAGGAAAACCGGGCAGTCAAAACTGGGATAAATGCGCATCCAGTTTCCACACTTGCCTCAGCGCAAACATATACTACAGAGTCAAATAAGTTCTGCTGGTTCTGCTGACACCTTCTTTTGAGCCTGTATTAGCAGATACGAATATTTGCGTTAGGTTTTCAGCGGTCGTCTGTTCAGTGGATGAGTAACTCAGTGGATAGCATCCGTCTCCTGAGCGACAGGTACCGGGTTCAAGTCCCGGCTGAGCCTCAGAATAAGTCGACCTGATCCCACAAATGCCTCCCAAAAGGGTGAGAGTTGGAGACGCCGTATAACCTTGGCAGTTTGTGTGTTTTTAAACCCCTAAGAAACGGTTGTCTGCTGTCTATACACCATATACTGGAAAAGTGCCTCAGTCCAAAGAGGACAACAAAACTCCTCATTCAACTTCTGCAATGTAAGCTTTCCATGGGCTCAGCGAGACTACCAAGCAGCAGCTCACCATGGGTCTTCTATACCAGCACCATCCCCAATACACTGCAATGATATACAGCAGGAGAGCCTGGGCGGCCGCGCGAGCACGGTCAGCTTAGGCCGGCGACCCAGAAAAGGGTGCTGAAGTCAGTGAACCGAGACGGCGTCCAGACTCCGGCCACCTCTCATGTAGCGCCGCTGGTGCACAGTGCACCTGCCCGAAACGCCGCGGAAAACCGAGCTATTGAGGAAGGTTAACAGTTTTGGATGTTTTCAATCTAATAGAGGTCCTTGCCGCGGATTTTGGAGCGAGAGGTAGCCTACAGCACCGACTTATACGAACTGGCTATGCACAGGGCATCATAACGCTACTGGCCCAGCAAACAACGCTGATCCTTAGGCCAGTAGCAGAAGGAAGTCTTTCGTTCATAGACTGACGTTCTTAACGATTTGAGTGCAAAAGTCATCTCGATTGATATGCTATTGGCCAAAACTGGCGTGAATGTGAAAGAGCCTCACATTCTGACAGCGGTGGGGGAGGTTAGGGGGGGGTGGTGGTGTCCCCTAGTCTTATGGTGTTCGTGCTCACATCTGAACTAGTTCAAAGGATACGAAATAAACACTGGATCAGTCACTGACAGGCTCAATACTTAATGGAATTGTGCTCGTGTCGTAGGTGCTGAAGGAATGGGCTTCCAAAGCTGAAGTGTTCACCGCTAACGCTAACGGGGACATCCCTGGGTCCTGTTCAGTTTTAACACCGCACCGAGGTTGTCGACCTAGCAATGTCTGGCTAGTTAGCACCAAGCAGGGGAATCTCCCTCTAAAGAGAAGTTGTTCACCCACTCCCAACAAGTCGGTGTGCACGAACACATCAAAGGAGTATTCGTCCCCTTGCATGGTATCCAGCCCCGCGTATGTATTGGGGAATTCCAGGACAAAACGACCAAAAATATTTCAATTTGACACCACCATGTCTAGAAAAATCTGAAACTTTGTCTCCGGGGTAGTTTTGGGCCAGAAACACGCCTGTGAGAATCTTAGCCCCTCCGACCAACGGTGACCGAGTTATAGCCCGAGGCATTTTCGGAAGGTCACCTTGTAGACTCATGTTTGATGCTTCATAACTCAACAACGCATCACCTGATTAACCCGCGCCCCACCGGGGGTCCGGCGCCACCTTCGCCCCACCGGGGGGGCCATCGATGGCCCCCTCTAACTCCGAAAATATGGGCGTTAGCGCAAATCTGCAAAGTGCAATAGAAAGCTCGCGTGAATTCAGTAAGAAATTACTTCGCATGTTTTAGTGCTCAGGTCAATGGTTTGACCTCCAGAGGTCAAATTAGGTCAAGACCGGCTATTTTCACTCAAATATGCAATGATTAAGCAAACTGGGCATAACTCTTATGTCATTAGAGCTATTGAGGCCTGGTAAAGTACATTTGATAGCAAATTGCCAGTATTTTTTCCGCTATGTGGAACGTAAAGACCTCCCGCCAGTGGTTTGACCACCAGAGGTCACCTCGTGACCTAATATGACCTGAGGTCACGAAAGGTCAAAAGTGACCTTGCCGTATATCAAATGAAAGCCAGTGACAAGACAAACACGATGGTGTTTGTTTCACCGCTCTAGCTCAATTAGGTCAAAAGTTATTGTCAAAATACTGTTTTTGACCTCTGGTGACCTTGGATGACCTTGGAAAAGTCAAAGGGCAAATATGACCCCTGGGATCCGTGAAAGGGAGTCCAAAAACGTTGTTCTGAGCAGTCTGAGTATTTGCAATCATTTTTGTGGCTTTTATATTATGAAATAGCTTTTCCCATGCTTTTCCAATGGGAGAGGTCGCCTCGTGACCTGACCTCAGGGCACGAAATCGAAAAATCCCGGATATACACCTTGTAGACCCTGGAGGGGTCATGAAGTGTAGGAAGTTTCAAATCGATCAACTTTGAAATGTAGCTCTTACAGAGCTCTAAAGGTGAAGTGAGGTGACCTTGGTTGACCTCGTCTGGTGACCTGACCTTGGGTGACCCGGGGTAAAAATTTCAGGGATGATGGGAAAATGATGCAGTGAGAGGTAGAGCCCTCAACCGCGGTGCTGCGCTTCGTTGTTTTTCTGCTATCCCGGAAAACCTTAGGGGGGCTATCGATGGCCCCCGGTGGGGCGAGGGTTAACAAGTTTTGTATATCGTTGAACTCGTCTTGAATTATAGTTTATTTTGAAAAAGAAAATGTTAAAATTTGAAAATTTTGGACTTTTAATTTGTTTGACCTTTTTCTTTTGACCTAGCTTGACCTTTTCCCAGTTGAAATTGCCCTTTTAGACACCTCAAAATGTTTCTTCATAAAATATCTTTCGATAGCAAAAATAAAAAATGCGTTCTTGCTATATGTTCCGAATATTTAGCACCTAAGGTAGGTATGTACACGTTTTTTACCATTGCGGTAGTACAGCCTTATGTTTAACGCCGCAAATATAGCGATTGCTTTTGTAATCGGTCGCTGGAAATCATACTCCATTGTCTTTACGAAATTTTAATCGTACAAGTATCCGAATTTATGACAATTAACACGCGCCCACCCGAGGGGGTGGGCAACCGGCCTCCTCAGGTCTCTACAGGTAGTAAAAATACCTTCGCGCAGCGCCACCGTACTCCCATCTACCTCTAACACAACATTTTGCGACTTCTGGAAAATAATTTAGGCCAACTGGGAGGTGGTAGGTACCGTAAATGCTGAAGGCCAGCAGGCAACCAGTGGTGAGGAGGTGACCTGAGGGAGACGGTCGTCGTTATGCCTTGTGGGACTTTCATCTTTGTTTCCTTGATTAACACTTTATCGTGGGAGTTGCTCGTTTGGGTGGTGGGGTCAGGGTCTCCGTAAAAGTCCCTTGATGACTCTAGTGAGACACCTACTCCTAAAACTGCCCCTTGCCGCCCCGGTAGCTCAGTTGGTAGAACGTTGGGCTCCGGCCCGCGGCTCGAAGCATGCAGTGGCAGTGTTGTCCAGGCTTGGGGTCGGTTCCGCTGAGACGCTCCGGCGCTCAATAGCTTACCCGACGTACAGGTCGGCTGGCAACTGACTGGTGAGAGGGTGACCTGAGCGGGGCGGCCGTCCCGTGCTGTGTGGGACGTTAAACGTTGGCTTCTAAAATCAACCCTTCTTGTGGGAGTTGCTCGTTCGGATGGTGGGGTCGGGGTCTCCGTGACAAGTCCATTGATGACTTTAGTGAGACCCCGACTCCAACAATCGAACTGAAAACAACTTGTACAAAATGTATAAAAAACTGAACTGGCAACAACTTGGGCAATATTTATAAACAGAAAACTGCAGCCATTAAAAGTGATAAAAAGGGATTCCTTGTTTCGAGGGAGACGAGGGCACATGAACTTATTAATAATGAACCTTTCAGCCTTAAACGAAAATTTACAAAGATGTCGCGACCTTATCAATAATTGAAACAAGTATAACTTATCCTATGAGCACCACGAACTCCACAATTACATCGTTCCCGGAGATGGAAAATAGTATCGATGCAAGCTGATCCAGTTCAGCACAGCATATGTTTGAGAGGATTCATGCAATGTAAACAAACGTGTCTGAAGGCTTTCATTCCCAAAAAGTAATTTGAATCTGCTCATATATTCGACAAAATGTCCTGAAATTGTAACACATTCTACTTGGTCGCTTGAATAGGTTGCCTCATGATATTTTTACAAGGTGATCATTTCATAGCTGACACGGATCCGAGAATCCCAGATAAATGACACAGTGCACTGGGAGTGATGCCGCTAAATAGCCAGTTTTAATCATTACCGAATATGTTACATACAATCGTTTGGTCGTGTTGCCTTTGAGGTTGCTCAAGGTCACAGTATTTTTACGGGAACTAAGTGGAAACCTAAATTTTGTGGCATAATAGGTGACAGAGAAGAGCAGTAGAAATAAAAGTTCAGCACCATTGGAACACTCTTGTTGAGCCCAAACGGATTATATATCTTATAATATTGCCTAGTAAATGTCAAAATTAACCTGCTTTGACCTAGGGCCAGGCTTAGGTCTGTATGGTAAAAGAATATTAATCAAACTGCAGTGGCAAGTCAGACACGACAATGTAAAATACAACCTCCATCGCAATTCTCGACAATTCTCACTCGCAAGTTATCAAAATTTACCAATCGCCCCATGCTTTCTAATGGAAAGATCATGACCTTTGCCCTGCTCCCGGTTATCGATATAGAAATCCTGCTACGAAAATTATCTTGCTAGGCGATCTTACTATGTAATGCGATTCTAACCACGATAGGCTAAATTTGATATGATTTATGCACCTCCCAAAGTTTGAGGTTAGGTCTCTTGACCTGGGTTGGCGGTCTGACCTGGTATGACCCAGACCTAAAATTTTGCCAGAAGCTGCAAAATTTCGAGTTAGAGGTACATGAAGTACGGTGGGCTGCGCGAAGGTGTTTTTTTACTACCTGTGGAAACCTGAGGAGGCCGGTTGCCCACCCCTCGGGTGGGCGCGTGTTAATTGTCATAAATTCGGATACTTGTACGATTAAAATTTCGTAAAGACAATGGAGTATGATTTCCAGCGACCGATTACAAAGCAATCGCTATATTTACGGCGTTAAACATAGGCTGTACTACCGCAATGGTAAAAACCGTGTACATACCTACCTTAGGTGCTAAATATTCGGAACTTATAGCGAGAACGCATTTTTTTATTTTTGCTATCGAAAGATATTTTATGAAGAAACATTTTGAGGTGTCTAAAGGGCAATTTCAACTGGGAAAAGGTCAAGCTAGGTCAAAAGGAAAAGGTCAAACAAATTAAAGTCCAAAATTTTCAAATTTTAACATTTTCTTTTTCAAAATAAACTATAATTCAAGACGAGTTCAATGATATACAAAACTTGTTAATCAGGTGATGCGTTGTTGAGTTTGAAGCATCAAAGATGAGTCTACAACGTGACCTCCCGAAAGTGCCTCGGCTATAACTCGGTCACCGTTGGTCGGGGGGCTGAGATTCTCACAGGCGTGTTTCTGGCCCAAAACTACCCCGGAGACAAAGTTTGTTTTTCTAGACATGGTGGTGTCAAGCCTTGGTGTCTGTCCTGGAATGCCCCATTGTTAATTGTATCCTTACCAGCTATAATTAAACGTACCTTTGTGGCATTCTCTGAACAGATAATGTTCTTTTAGTTATTAGAAACTTTTTTCAAATAAATAACTTTTGGGGATTTGAAAAGAACAAAACATTTTCCCAGCGCCATACCATCAGCGATGAATGGAACATGATTCTATGGTCATCTTCCCAGAAATTAGCTGACCCAATTTACCCCTAAAGTGTACAGATCGGGATGACTACCATCAAGTGCAAAGCCTGGGAAGGCAAGGAGCACAGCACATGAAGGGTGCTATTTCTGTCTAGTTTGTAGTTACAGACACTACTCTTTCAGCTATCTGTCCTTCTCTGAAAAGTTATTGTCCGAGATTCGGTCTTCTCATAGAAAAGAGCGTAATTACCTGTATATCATCTGCATCACCGAACCAAAACATCGCACCCCTGTATCCAACCCATCGGTTATAAAGGCAAATCAAATAGATTAAATGAGAACGACATGATTCCTTATGTCATAGCCGAGTGTTAAGAATAAAGTGAATTAAGTTTGTGGTAGGCCTCCACTTCCAATGAATGCTTCTGTATTGTTGTTCGCTGTGAGACACTTTTATTTTAGCTAAATCGTTGAAGATTATCAAAAGCTTCTCCTCGTGGATCAGCTTTGGACTGTCTTCCGCTATAACGACTGACATCAATCTCCATTTGCTCTCTCACTCCATCGTTTTATTCATGAGAAATTTGTTCCTTGTCTCTTTTGTATTTGCAGATGCTCATTTACAAAAACAATTGATGGGGGTCATTAGGAAAACTTCATGAAAGCTAAAACTGACACAAGGAATATACTATTTGAACGTGAAACAACTTTGTGATCCCACGTTCTCGGGGAATGAAAATATATCTATGTACTCCGGCCATTTAATGAAATGATCAGTATACAAACATCCGTTTTCTTCCATTAGTGATCTAATATGCCATTATTTAATCAGACACCTGATGTCGCTTCTAAGATGTAATGTACGATATACCTAGCTTTTTATCCTCTCTGAGAATCTGGTCATATGGTTGTTAACTGTTAATCCCTCACTTTAACAAGCTGTGACAATAACTTTGGGGAGCTGCTGCAGCTGCTGTGATTATGTGGTATTGCTTACTCTTTTCTTGGTGGAAGGGACTCTGAGAGGTGAGATTTACCGTTCTTAGGGAACTTGACGGAACTCGCATCTGGACCGGTCGCACAGGTGGTGTAATTTGTTGTGCTGTGTGATGTGAAGTAGTGCATTTCGTAGTGCTGTCCGAAGTTTCGGTGTTGTATGTTATATTGCGTTGTATTATGGTGTGGTATAACGCATTGCGTGGTTTTGTTTTGATGGGGTGCACATAATTTGTTCGTGTAAATAGGCCAGGCTTTTTTAACCCCTGGAACGGTATAAAGTCCTCTATTTGCGTATCTAGGAGCAACCTTTCGAGGGGGCCAAACCAACGTTGTGAGAGCTAAATCGACAAAAATGGCAAAACACAATTTCTAAAGAAAAATGCCCAAAATTTGGTCCTTGGTGGCAACATAGTATTTTAGGCTTGGGTGGGGGCCACAGCCCTTTTACCCCGCTCCTCCCCTTGGAATCACCAGTGAAGTTATATGAAGAAGAGTCAGTTTTTTAGTAAGTAATCCGTTACTAGCGCAAGTACACACTCAAAATCCCCACCAGACCGTAATGCCTTTTTATCCTTACCCTAGAAATATCAAACTTGTCTCCCCGAAGGCCGTCTCGAATGACGCTTTCACTCACTCATATCATTGTTGTCCTCTAAACATTCACGGATACTGATATCGATTAGTGTCGCTGGAAGATCCCGGTATTGATTACAGCGTTCCTGGACTTCTTGTCACTGCTTCTGAACTTTTCCTCGTCTCTGTTCCAGTGCCAACAGTCAGATGGAGAACGCCGTGACACCCGTCTACCTGGCGGCCCAGGAAGGACACCTGGACGTGCTGAAGTACCTGGTGGACGAGCAGGGCGGCTCTCTGACCCTGCCGGCCAAGGACGGCATGGCGCCCGTGCACGCCAGCGCCCAGATGGGCTGTCTCAGCTGCCTCAAATGGATGGTAAGTCCCAGTGTGGGAGATGTGGTGCTCGATCAGGAACAGCTGTGGCCTCCTCACTATCTTCAGCCTCAAATGTTATTATAGAGTGTTATTCTGGAGCAATATTTACGTCGTGGTGTTGAGAGAGTATCTATGACGTGTTTTGTAAGCAGGGAAGGTGAGCTTGCAGAAAAATGTGCCAAATATTTGCCAGTGAAAGGGTGAAGCCAAAACATTTACGTTGTGGCTTTTACCAAGTGCGACAAAAACTTCCCTCAATTTCTAGAATGTGAATTTAATCGTGATTTTGTGTGATATTTATTGCTCACAGAACCAGCCGTACATTGTACCAATAAGTGGTATGTTGAATGGTGTTGAATCAAGAACTGGCAGATATTGAATGGAAAGAAAAACAGTTAGTAAAGCCATCTCCGGTGAAATATCATTATTCCTGCATTATCGTCACTTCGATGAGACTTAAAACTAAAAGGAGATAACTAGATAACATAGATAAGAATCCAATTAAACGCGATCACAGTTACAAATAAGATACAGTAAATCATCACTTTCAAAGGATGAAATTTCCAGTCGTCTCCTGAAAAATTATACAGAGCCTTACACCTTGAGCTTCAAAACGTTAGCTAATGGTGTTTCACAAATTTGTTTATTAATGGAGCTATTGGAAGCCAAAACCTTGTACATTGTTCTTAGTATTATGCACAGAAACCTGACACAGAAAGCTCCGTGGGCTTAGTAAACTTCCTGAGACCCCTGGGATGACTTGTTGCCACTCGGAGGTTTTACCATTGACCCTCTGCCCCACGACCGGAGAAAGACGAGACGAACAGGCTTCGAGCTGATCCTTTTCGGAAGTACGTGTTCTCCTATTGATTAACGCACAGAAAGGAGCAAAAAAATTAACATAATTTTTGTCCGGCTGGTGCCTCTTTTAACCAAAATTCTATGTCATGTTTAGAAAACAGACAGATTGCAGGTGCAAGACTTAGGGGAAATGATCCATACCGTTCAGAGCAGAGTACTGGAAAGGCGTCGGAAATTCATCATAAGCAGTGGTTCCAAAATTTTTGAGAACAGAAAGAGGAGAGTAAAAGGTATATTGCTAGAAAGATCTTTTGCATCACCTTTCTTGAAAATCGATACGGTATAAGCCGTTTTCAGTCACATGAAAAATAAAGTGCGACAGACCATTCAATTTGTCTCCACCATCACACTTTATTCATAAGGGCAAACAGTTCAACCTGGTAACGGTTAAGGTGGTGGAAATGATCATACCGTGGCTATTATTTATGATTTTAATGATTTTGCAAGACAAAAGTATACGTTTCTTGAATGCATGATTTTCGAAAAGACACATCACAAAAAAATCAGCAAAAATTATAAATCAAGCTTGATATCAAGCTTAATGTCGCTTGATTAAGAAACAAGGACTTGCTCTGTTTGATGAGTCGACATCAACCCGAAGACGCCACCTCCCTTCACAAATGCGTGAGTCACGAACGAGACTAGTGATGTCCAAGATCGGAGGCTGAGGCGTGCTCAGAAGAAAGGCAAACTGGCACAAAGGCAGCGATAAAGGAGTTAGCCGCCCTCCGGATTCGAACCGAGTCTTCAGGCGCAGCGTCTAGATACACACTTCCTTGAGCTGTCAATGCCTAAAACGTTCATATCGCGCAGAAAAGGATAATTTCCACATGGTAAAAGCGGGGATAGTGATGCTTGGCCAGCACGGTTCTCTCCGGACACGTCCTCATCCGCTCCCGATTCTAAATCACCTGTAATCGGGCGCCTATAGCGCTAGTGTTGCAGCGAAATGGCAAGAAAGCTACTGTGGTACGTCAGGAGCGTCTAACGCGGAGCATTAAAGGCTAATGTCCATATAGATTTAACAATGCTCTTCAGAGTGCTTGGCACACAACTGCAGCTCAAGGCAGCTTGTATTTCCAGGCGGTAAGAAGAGTTCTACAGTGTTGCAGAGCCAGGAAAGGTGAAATATAGTTTTACATGAAATACGGATGTAAACATAAACCCCTTAAGTTTTTACATGCCCGAAGTATTTACTTGTTTAGAAATACAATTTTTTCGGTCAAATGAGCGGCCAACAAAGTAATTAAAGATGCAAATGACAACGATCTCTACAACTCGCACATTTAGGTGACCTACGAGAATTGCATTTGGACCAATCCATCATCACGGAAAACTGGCCGCAAGACGGTCAGATCTGACCAACTACTCGGCCAAAAGAAAGCTCCCCAATTGGCAGCGATGTTCGCATTAACATGCTCGGACGCAGCGGCGCGCGATTTACAGAGGACGGTCACGGCGGGTTGCGCGCCGGCTCCCACGTACCGGATTCTTCGGAGAGCTCGATTCGGCACCGGCGGCCATCCCAGCGCGCGCTCCGCCCGCCGCGCCGGACTCGGTCAATTTGTCCCGCTGACGCGAGCCGCCGCGCAGCGCGTGTCGGAAACTGGGCTTTACCGCGTCGCGCCGACGATGGCCGGCCCGACACCTCGCCGCCGAAGCGGACTCTAACGGTCTCGGCAGTGTTCTCGTCACGAGCCAGCGTCTCAAAGTGTTCCGACTCAATTTATCACCCTGACCATGGCGCGAGGATCTGGCACCAACTAGCAGGGTGCTCCACATCGGGTGCTCTCCCCATCAGCCAGTGCGACAAAAATATAGGGGAGAAAGATAGAGTTGTAAGAGTTGACTTTGACTTTGAAAATGGTATCTAATTAGCATTGCATCTTTCCATCGTCAGGTGGTTCTTGTAAGATTTCGAATAGGCTCCCGTTACTTGCTCTGAAGTTTCAACTCTCTTCTTTGCTCCGTTGTCATTCTCCAGTGAGCGAAGTAGTGGTACGCTGATCGTACTTTTACGCTGCTAGGTCTACTCGCTGGTGCTTGTTCTATCACCAAATTCTGAAACTAGGGCTTTGCGAGCGTGACTCAGTTCATTGATAATTGGACTGATTTACTGTTTCTCAAACCACGGAGATATGATATTGGGATATTGGTTTGCGGATAATGATAGTCTCCCGCCCTTATTGATGAGCGGCGAGGACGGCGCCCGCCACTGCGTTGCGTGGTACAACGATGCTCCCTCTCCTGGAGCGAACGGCTGGCGCTGGTGCTCTGAGGGCAATCGTGTCTGTTCCTTGCCGAAGACTAATCCAGAGAGTGCTGCAGCTTGTACGGGAATACAATAGATGCATAGATATCAATATAGCATATTATTTTGTATATTATTATTATCATATAGTATATTAGTATAGTATTTATTAGTAATATATAGTATATCATTATTTGATTAAATACAACAGATTCTCCGTCTGAGGACGCTCCTGCCTTAATTCTGCCTGGACGCTGATTATGAAGCTGCAGCTTTGCCTGCCCTCTCTCTGTGTTCACGGTTCGATGCGCCTACCGTGGCTACTGTGGCCGATGACGTCACGGCACAGCGGATGTGACCGAGTTCCGCACATCCTCTGCCTCTTCCGGACATGCCCGTTCCCCGGACAACTTTTGTGCCGGTCATGTTGTCATGAACTGGCAGTGTTCATGCACTGCATCCTGCAAATTAGCCGTGCCCAAGTCTGTTTTGTCATGACCTATGTTTGAATATGTGAAAAAGCCAATGCGTGAATTTTTCAGTCGCTTCGTAGATTGCGACTCTTTCCGACTTTTTTAATTCTCAGCGGTCTCAATGGCTAAAACGCTTTTTATGATTTCGGATTTTGTGAAGATGTATTTGCCAAGTTTTTTCATTCTGGGGAAAGAAGTGGGAAGGGGGCACGATTTTCTGATCCTTCCCCTATTCTGACGCGACGCGTATACAGAAGTGCGGAAACACAATTTGACTTAATTTTGAAGCCGGTCTTCACCCTTCATTTGGGTTATATGGTCGCACATGTGGTCTTCGAATACTGTTGTCGGTAATTTTTATTTTAACCCAATCTGTGTTAAATGTGGAGACGTGACATAACACTATTTTGATCCATCCTGCGCCTGAATAATGCGTACAATCTGATGGCGATAAGTGTGACTGGAACTTTCTTGAAGTTAACTCCACACAACCATCACATCTGTCTTGTTTACCAGGTTCTTGAGAAGGACGTGGGTATCAACATGAGGGATGGACTAGACGAACGTTTATTGGCAGAGATCAACTCCCAACACTAATACAGCTCATCCACATCTGTCTTGTTTACCAGGTTCTGGAGAAGGACGTGGACATCAACATGCGGGATGGAGACGGTGCCACCCCGCTTCACTTCGCTGCCAGCCGCGGACATACACAGATGGTCCGCTGGCTACTACGGCACGGCTCCAAAATAGTGCTGGACAAGTTCGGCAAATCGCCCATCAACGACGCTGCTGAGAACGAGCGGATAGAGGTGGGACAACCACTCCACTTCGTTTACACTCAGTACAAGATGGAAAATACAATTTCTTAGTCCATTTTTCTTCCGAAATACCCAAGCGTCGTGCCGTGTCATGAAAGAAATAGCTCAAATGTCTCCATACATGACCATTTATGTTTTGTTTGATAGATCTTAAAGAGGTGGCTGTGTTAAAAAAGTGTATGTGCCACTTCGTCTTTCATGGGCATAAACTTAAAACTGTTTACCGGGGTCCAATAACTAATTGCTTCTGGTTTCAGAATCAATAGGGTGAAAATGGTTCGAATTTCCTGTTAGTTAATGAGATTTTAGGGCCGGATTCACCTTGCCTGCTAGGCTCACAATCTCGAAATATAGTTTTGCTAGGTTCAGACCCAGGGAGAGTTCAGCTCTCCCTTGTCTTGTTCCTCTGTAGCCTCAGTGTGTCGTCTGGGACCCCACGTGTACCAGCTGGTCTGTAAGCAGCCGATACGCGGGCAGGACGGACGCGGCCGGCTCAAACAATTAGGCCAGGGGCTGTTTGATGAGCGGGCTGCTCATTGTCCTCGATATGAGAATCCCAGTGCGAGCTACTGGGTCAGTTGGGCTAAATACATTGTCGAACACGACAGGAAAGCGTAGAACGCGAGTTGCGGAGAAGCCCCAGTTCGGCGCTGTAAGGAAGTTTGCTTTCGAACTTTCGAAAGTATTGCCGATATACGTATTTATTTCAGTCCTGATAAATTCTAACAGCGGTCAACTACGTCATTGGCTTTGGCTTACCATGGAAGACTTCTATCAGAGCGAATACAGTGCTGTCTCGTGCGAGAGTGTATTTGTTTCGTTTCATTTTGTTTTGTTTTTGCCCTAGGAATGATGACAGATGTTTCCAAGGCCTGCTTACAAAGACGTTCAATGCGACTCAAGCTTTTGAATTTGCATGGCAGTAAATCGACAAAAATCAAAACCCGAGTGTTTTTCAAGGTGCAAACATCTTCCTCTACCTTTTCTGGGACTTAGTTTCGACCTCCTCGCCTGCATTGCTGCTGGTGCAGCATGATTCCTCCTCTAACACCCTCCCTCGCCTGTCGCTGCTGGTGCAGCCTAATTTCTCTCCTAACACCCCACCCCCGTCCGTAGTGCCTGTCGCTGCTAGTGCAGCATGGCACGGACCCGGACTACGACATGGACGAGGACACCGACAGTGGTCGACAGTCCAACTCTAACTCCAACCCCTGCTGCTGCGGCGAGAAGGTACGTCACGCTCCACAGACCAGGTCTCTAGACTTCTTACTGTCACGATAAGTGGAGTGCTAGGTAGTAAAATTCAAACGGTTCTCGATACATGAGTGTGTGGTCATTGTACTGTTGTACACGTGCATCTCCATTATCACTGGAATCCTGGTTTCTATGACGGAAAAGTAATTATCGTTATTTAAACACTAGCTCTTCTGTTGTAGTTCGCGTTAATGGATCCGGGTGCTATAAAAGCTTGAGAGGTTTTGAGCCCGAGAGCTCAGAACAACCAAGTAACGTAAATGAGTTCCACCGGAGTTGAGCACTGCGGAAAAAATCAGGATCATTAGGAGAATTCCAGCACTTCCTTGATATGATTGTCTAACATCTCAAATTTATTGAAGAAACAAATAGAAACATTACCAGAGTCACACTCTGCTTCTAACAAACCAATATTCTGGCTCCCCTCGCCTTGACTGTGACCTTCCCTCTCAGGCATCGGCGGGCGACTCCTCTGGACCCTCGAGTCCCCGCTCCACCGAGTCGGCCTCCTCCCACTACTACAGCGGGGGCAGCACCGGCGGCGACCACTCGCCCTTCTACCTGCACCGCCCGGCGCCCTCCTCAGCGCCACCAGGCGGCAGCACCGAGCCCTCCCCGGAGACCCTGCACGCCGGCCACCGACCGTTCTACCTGCACGACCCCGGCGACTCCGTCTATCACAGAGTCAACGAGCTCTTCAACTCACTGACGCTGGGGAGAGAGCACGAGAAGCCGCCTGGGAAGAAGACGCATCGCCGCAGGAAGGACGCTGGAGAGAAGCAGAAGGTGAAGAGGGCAGCACCAGCGGCAGCATTGCCCCCGTCGTCATCGCCTCCGACTGAGGCTCCCCCTCCGCCGCCGCCTCCGCCGCCTCCGCAGCCTTCGGCGCAGACCAGCAACCGGACACCGACCACCTCGGAGAGTGAGTGATGCCGTCGTTTTAGCGAGGTGGCTCGCATGTTACCACGGGTTGGCTGCTGTGTTCTCTTTGTGAAGAATATGGTTTCCCTTCTCTGTATTGTCATTATCTTAGATAGAAAGGTCAGAACTATGTTTGCTGATATGCTTGTTTGACGAGGCATATATTTAAACAAAACAAAAACGCCTGAAAAGCTGGAATCTTTACCCTAATTCAAATTTAGCCAAATATTTTTCTTTCGCTGCTGTCTATAAAAACGACAATGAAGGCTAAGTTAATGCGGCAAAAAGTTAGGTCTCTGTGTTGCAAAGAGAGAACTGATGTTTTATTTCCAGCTGCTGAAGAGCAGAGTAGCTCCCTAGCAGCGTCGGAGGCACATCAGACAGAGGCTCAGTCCAGCAAGCACTCCTGTTCGGCTGACGACTCCAGACACAGTATGTCAGCTAGCACTTATTCCGACTTCTTTAGAGATTATCAAATTTTATCTCAACGAGAGCTTGTAGAATATTCTCCAGTTTTGCTCGGGACGTTGTGATCCAGTGACCGTTCTGTCCACCTGAAGGCTGGCGACCCAAAAAGTGCATGCCCTTAGAATAAAGTGCACTGTTGGCCGGGTATCCCAATAGATGCCCAAATTATTGGCACACTGGATCGTTTGACCGGAAAACCTAGGTAGTCGAGGATCTGGAAGTAGGTTTGGACTTAGCTTTTACTGGAACATTTTCTCAACATTGATTAGCATTGCCTCCGACTGTATAATTGTTTCTAAATCTATGAATCTGTGTTGGTTATTAAACTTGTGAAGCATTCCGTGAGGGACGTATATATTTTTCTTCCTTTATTTTAATCGACGATGCACTCTACTTGAGGGCTTTTCTATTTTTCTAGACATCAGTATCGACCCGTGCGTGTATAAATGCACTCATAGCTAAATGACAAATGCATTGTATGTCATTATCTCACACCCATTCAGAACTGGTTCAACTGCAAATTTTCACTCTTTATCAGCTGAAAAACCACTCTCTAACTGGCCCAAAACGTTGTCCTCCAGACATTTACCATTCTACGGAAGCACTCCGGCGCCAGAAGAGCCCGCCCGACTACGAGAACTCATCCGAGACCAGTTCCATCCCCCTCCGCCGGAGTTCGGCGACGGCAGCGGCGCCGGCCGCGACAAAAGTCCCCTGCGGCGCCTGCAGGCGCTCTCCTCCCCCACCTCAGACTCCATGCCTGCACCTCAGCCCGGCCCCGGCCCGCGGCCGCCCAAGCCCCCGCCGGCGCCGGCAGCCTCCGACGACCTGCCCGCTCCGCTCCCGCCAAAACAGAAACGGCGCGAACCCGCCGGCGCCGCCACCGCCTCCCAAGACGGCAGTCGGGATGGCTGCGTCACAGAAGGCGCCGCCTCCTCCGCCTCCGCCACCGTGTCCACCGCCTCCGCCTCCTACCAGCCAGGAGGCGGAGACGGCTGAGAGGAGCACAGAAGAGGAGCCCACGCTGCGGCCGAGCGATATGAAGAGGACCACACAGAACTCGGACAATGCCACAAGTCTTTCAACGCTCCGTCAAGCCCGTGAGTAGCAGACCAATCATTTCGTTCCAGAGTTATACTGCGACGTTTCTCCTCTTGATTGCCTGTTCATTCCAACCATTTGCAGGCTCGGAATGATCGATATAGAAAGTTAGGTCATTAGGATTTTTAAATAATGAAACTAACGGCATTTTGTTCGTAGAACAACACGATATCTAGGTTGTCAAAATATTATATCAAAATATAAGCGCAGGTGCTTGTGTGGAGTAATTACTTCATACACTAAGGTTTAACTAAAAATACTTAAGAAGTGTTAAATTTCCATTAACGCTTTCTCTTAACCTGCATTTTACTCACATGCTTCTTCACCAAGGTATTTCAAAACAGTATGACAATAACTTAAAAGTGCATCACTAAGACTTGGTTCCACATGCTGGCAGGTCCAATGCTTAATCAGCATTGCTCTGCACTTAGAGACTAGTTCGTGTAATCATGGATGTGGCCGCCAACTTAGACTTGACCTGCCCGATGTTATCTTATATTGCCCCATGCATAACCGCTTAGATAGTTGCGTTCATACTCGCATATACAATTTATAGCAAGAATTCTTGCCAACCTTAACTTGTCCGGTCTTCTACAGGCCATGATAAGCTGAATCGCCCAACCTCACTACCGATTGAGCTGTCGGACCAGCTGGCTCTCAACAATCAGCTGAACGGCCAGAACCCCGACGAAACCTCAGAGTCCAACCCCAACCTGCGGCTTCCACCCAAGCCCAAGCACTTGGCCGCACTGCCTTTCATTCCTCCCAAGTTCCCATCTCTCTCAGATCCCAACAAATTAATCAAACCCTCCGAGTACCTGCGCTCGATCGGCGGCAAGCCAGTGCTGCCACCTCCCGGCCGCCAGGCAGCGCCAGCGCCTGAGCAGCCGACCGAGGACGGCCCAACCAGCCTCAGCTCAGACAGTGGGGTCGAATCCATCGCATCGTCGCAGCCGGCGCCGCCGCCGCCGCCGCTGCCGGTGATTCCAGAGTCCCCTCAGGAGGGGCCGCCTCCGCCACCTCCACCACCTCCACCCAGCTGTCCTGCCACCAACGGCGGCCCCACCCCGGTCACCATCTCAGCCAACGAACTGAAGAAGGTTCAGCTGCGCAAAACGGAGAAGCTGACCAAAACGTACTCGGCACCAGTGGGAAACACCAGCTCCGGTGCGCCAGGTACGCTGGTGGATAGGGGTGGCCACATGTCCGGTGTTGGATAGGGGTGGCCACAGGTCTGGGGCCCAGATGGGATTCGCCATTTAGGCTCCCATACATGGTCCTACACAAAATATCGTCCGTATGTCTGGGAGAAAGCGATTTTAAAGCCACAGTACTTTTGTTTTACGTTATACTGCGGTCTATAATCATGTTAGGTCAAGGCTGCTATTTATCAACATGATCAAGGGCACCATGCATAGCTCACCTTTCAATGGCATGGATATGTAGTGGGCAATCAGAAAGATATAATATGATATTGAATTTGCAAGGTATGGAGGAAAAAGCACCCAAACCTATTTTCACCCTCCCACTTACTCTGTTTTTCGCTGCCTTTACCCTAACAGGGGAAGGGAGAGACTTATTCTGATTCCCCTGAAATTGGTCCCTAATTGATGTAAAAATTTGCGGCAAAAGTCAGAGTGTTGCTTGTCAGGAGAGTTCACAATTATTGATAATTTGTATGACATTCGACTATCAGGTCATCTTGCAGCTCAGACCAAAGACCGATGTTTGCCCTCAGGGCCAACTTTACCGTTCGTGCTGTTGGGTATAAAAAAAGGTCACAGACTGCTCAATAATGGACTCATCAGAGCGACCTCAAGATATCTGTGCTTCAGTTCATACACCATATACATATTTAGCTCTTTGCAAGATCATTGACACCAGTGCCTCCAGTGAGATGACACCGCCAAGTATAACGCCTAATATTTCATGACATCATAGTTAAGGTAACCCTATGTTAACAAGCACGCCACGGAGGGAGGGAAATCCCCAGTGGGATGCGTCATCTCAGGGATTTTAGCGGAGTGCAAGTTAAGGTCAAGATCACAAGTCAAGTTCGAGGGTCTTGGTCAATGCCAAGCCCTTATTTTCCGCCCAATGGTTGCTATAGTGCTACTTATACAGTATATGATGGGGAATATATCAGATTGTAGCGTCATAGGTTAATGACTTTGAATGACCTCGACCAAACAAATTCAGAGAAAATCATATGAGCCCTTCTCTTCATGAGTGTCATATGTTAATGACTGCATGGTTTTAGCCGAACAATTTTAGGGAACAATACATGGTACTTTACCTCTTTGGCCGTAGTCCGCTTTCAGTAAATTGGTGATTTTTTGCTTAGTTACGGCATTGCCCAATGGGTCTCTAGCTTGGCCCAGATTTGACGTTATGGCCTCGTTTGGCTTCGAAAATATCGACCTAAGTCAACGTATGTTGGCTATAATTTATATCACAATAGCTCTCACACACACTCAAATATGTGTCTGCCTAACCTTTTGGCTTTTGAGATCTCAGGGAGGAACGTTGCTCCCCCCATCCCCACTGTGCGCTTATGCCACGTCCGAAGGAATGCAATACAAAACATGAAAAGTCGAAAGTCTGCGCTACAGAAATAACGCTATATTTCGGTGACCTAATGACACCCACACATGATCATTTTTGTTTTCTATGCTAGCAGTGAATGACAGATAATGTATGCAAAACAGAGCAGGGCCCTTCACAGCCGTTTGTGCGTCATATCCTACAACTTCAGGGAGAGGGGGGTGCAGCAATCCCCTGCAGGTGTCAGGGACAAATCCGGTCCTCTTCTGTGACTTCAGTCGGTCTGAAAGATTCTCTATCTATTTGAAAAAAGGGATTGATACTCGCAACAGTTTTCAAGCAAACATATTTTGTGCATTGCTCACTTTTCCAAGCCGTGACTAGGGCAGCTTTGGAGTTAGTGTTGCAGAAGAAGGGACTTTACACTCAGTGCCCTCAATACCTTCGTAATCTGATAAAAGTCAAGTATATTAAGTTTGTCTTCATCTTTGCTTATAGGATTGAAGTCACGTCTTATGTCTTGTTGCAGTTGAGATAGAAACAATTATTTTTAGCAATCCTTTGCGAACTGTCTCTTATATTAGCCTAATATGTCCGGACGTTTAAAGTCATGACTGTGCAGGAGTCAGTATGTCAAGGGAGCTTAACGTTTTTGAATAGCTTATGGTGTGCTGACTAAGTGGCTTCCACGATTGTATCGGATTTCCTGCTGTAGCTATTGTTAACTGCGTCCGTCTGAGGTTTCAGAGATAACTCAGATCCTGCTTGACTCAATGCTGAGCAGGATTCAGACGTTGCGGCGTCTTGTCATGACTGCCCAGTCTTCTGTCTGGAAACCAAGAAACCATTTCTACTTTTTGATTGCATACATTTTTTATAAGAAGGCCATATGCGTCTTTAAATGGCGTAGTAAATATCGTCTGATTGTTTATTTGCGATGAAGGTACTCAGCACATTCCTGAACTGTTCATATTGATACCAGAGCAACAGCAGGGAACTGGGACCAATGGCGATCGATTTATGGGATCGATAAGGAGGGTATGGTGTATATGTGGGCCTTCCAAAAGTTTTAAAGCTGACGATATCACACTGTATGTGTTGTTGATTTGAAATTTTATACCGGTGTAAAGTAAGTTTTGTCTGCGCAGACTCTTGCTCTCCCCCTCTCCTTCCCTCCCTTCTCTCTTTCTCTCTCACTATCTCTCTCTCTCTCTTTCTCTCTCTCTCTATTTCTCTATCTCTCTCTCTCTCTTTCTCTCTCTCTCTCTCTCTCTCTCTCTCTCTCTCTCTCTCTGTCTTAGTTTAAGCCTTACACCGATCCTACCCACAGCTTCGAGTGACATCCAGAACGCTCAGAGGAAGGACGATCTGATTGCCGAGCTCAAGCGCAGTCGCGACATGGAAGGTGTCAGAAAGCTGCGCGAGGAGAGGGCCAAGTCTGCCGTCCAGATTCTCAGGGAGGAGAGCAAGGAGCTGGTCAAAGAGTTTACTCCTGAGGCCTTCCTCGGAGAGGTATGTACGTGACCGCCGCTGTATTATCTATAGAGAGTTATTGTTGAATCGGGCTGCGTGAAATGTTGCATTGAATCAGTTCGATTGGTTGTTGTTGTTGCTAAGTGTGCTAGGGAATGACTATTGGGAAGGTACAATTACGCTAATTACTGTGTAAAGTCCCGATTAGCTCCACTGGTCTTTGGGTTTTACTTGTCATTTTCTTATGGTAAATTCAACATTATTTGAGAACAGCATGTGTTAAAGTTTAGGGTAGCTTGTTAGATGGATAATACATATAGAACCAAAACGAGGAAACAAATCTCAACTTGTCAACGTTGTTGAGTTAACAGTCAATTCAACGAAGGTATCGTTCCATTTGGTACCGTTTAAAAATATTCGACCGATTAGAGAAGATTGAAATGCAAGCTACATGCATTGATAATCTACCCTGGCAACTTGTCTCTTTTTCATCGCTTTCCCTTTGGTTGGCATCCCCAAACTCTTTTCCGCTCGAATACATTATTTCAGAGATAAATCGGTCAAATATCGATGAGAGCTTGGGACAGAAACCCTTTCTTGCCCCTGGAATGGACAAAAATATATAATAAGTGAACATGCTTTCCATTTCTTTCTGACCTCAGATCCCGGAGACGGACAGCTCTGGAAACGTCATTCCCGGCTGGAAACGCCAGATGATGGCGCGAAAAGCTGCGGAGCGCGCCAAAGCAGCCGCCGAGCAGCAGCGACTGGAGGACTTGGAGCGGCAGAAGATCCAGTCCCTGCCGCCCTGGAAGCGTCAGCTCATGCAGCGGAAGGAGGAGGAAGACTCCAAACGGTCAGATTTAAACCTGCCTAAGAGCGGTGTTGTGCGCAGGTATCACTCTCTTGGCTTTCCTACTTTCATCTGCAGTTTTAGAGTATTACCACAACGCCACGTGCGGTGATTTAACACCACTTCTCGGGTCTCTAGGCACGGAAATTGCACTGTACTTATATAAAGATGTTCATAGCTGGCTGCCTTCCGGGGTTTTTAAAGCTGATCACTAACAGCTTCTACAGTAGGATTTGCATGTATGCACATGATTTAACCCGTCCCTGCCATAGGTCCGAACTGTAACATACCAGGTACATAGTTTTTACCCTCCCCTCTCCCCATCCTAACTCGAGAAATGCCCAACTGGTTTTCTCCATTTAAAGTGCAAGCAATAGCTCCATCCAAAAGTACGCGACAAATGTCATCTTCCATTATCTAAATCGTTAGTGACGTCATCATTCAAGTAAATACATGCAAATTATCATGAAGTATATAAAATATATATGAAAATATATGACGATATGTGAAAATATATAAAAATATTTGAAAATATATGCAAATATATGAAAATTACCATATATTTCGTTCATCTTACCCTGCTCAAATACTTGAGGCTAAATTCACATTTACTGACCTTGAATGAGAGTGAGTTGACATGGAAGTGCTGAAATTTTAATTTGGTCTAGCCTGCCTAGAATGAATGGCGTCATTCATAAAAATTAGTACCGATTTCCTGGACAATTTGACAATTATGCTCACTAATTAAAACTCACTAAAACAAACTCACTAAACTTGGTCCAAATTGGATTTTCAAAGACTTTCAAAGACAAAAGACTTTCAAGCCAGTGTAACTATTTTACAGACTTAATGACGTCATTAAGGCGTAATTACGGCAGATTTGGCGTTCTTAACACTTTTAACTAGAGATGACGAATTTTTCTAAAATATCTTTATTATTGCTCCTGATTTCATATTTGAGTAGGGAAGTCCGTGCAAGAGTACGCACTTAACTTTCTACGGGCTTTCACTTTTGTCCTACAAGTCTAACAGCTAAAATTTTTATGTGGTTGTTTAGCCTGAATAATTGTCTATGTATGGTCCATGTTTCAACTGGATGTCTCCGAAAGGAACTTGCCACGAGCCCATCCAAAATAAAATGACACGTGCGTACTCTTGCCGGAGTGGGTCGGTAGAGTACGCAAGAAAGGAAGCTGGAGTACGCATTGATACCCCGCTGTGCTTTAGGTGCATAGGCCATGTCGCGAAGTTTTTGTCGCCAAACTAGGCGATTGCATGATTTTATATCGTTCTGAATATACAAGAACTATGTTGCAACGTTTGGCTTTCCAAATATGAGTTGCGGTCTCGGGTCCGAGTGAAAATTAAATTTTCCTATCTCTTAAGCATGCGCACTCTTGCCCAACGGTCTACTGCGTACTCTTGCCGGACATGCTCCCTTGGGAAGAAAGTCTTCATAAACATGCTGACAGGCGTTGTAGCGTGAGCTCCGGTCCTGGAGCACACTTCTAGCTCAGCCTTCTTACTGATGATAGACCGCAATACAATACTTTTGATAACGGAAGCATGGTCTACAAGTTTACCCAGTTAAGAAATATTACTTCAAGGGTGCCCAAAATTTATTTTGCTCTGTACTCCCGCGGAAAGAACAGGGGCACGTTTAATTTTGGTGTGCAGCCTAGGCACTGACCCTGCTTTTTATACCAGGGTATCCACCATCTCAGTGGTTGCTAAGTAACCAAAACAGCTGCTGCGTACTCTTATCTCCTGCGTACTCTTACCGCCCTTACCCTATCTGAGAACCAAAATCAAGTTGTTGCACTCTCATAAACGCACATGGGTCCTAAAAAAAACATTTCCTGTTTGATGTTGGGCTGCTGATTCCGATCATGTTGTTTGTTTTACACCGTCTGACCAATAAGTTTGTCAACATATTGGATTTATCGAAAAACGTGCATTCTTTAAGAACGAGAAAATAAAGAACACATTTTATACAAAATATCACTGATGACGTCATAAAAATGTAACAAGAATGTAAAGGCAATTGGTAAAAAACTATGTCTGTATAAAAACCTTTATGAATTTATCACTCTCTGGTTCCCAAAATGAAGAAAAAATAAAAAGTGTAATGCTTTATAGACTCGCAACTTTATGACGTCAATATGACGTAATGGGCTGGCGATTGTTATCTGGTTGCCTCTAAGGTACAAGACAATAATTTCTTGACAGGTACTACAATTTTCGTTTGTCTGCAATGTAAAGACTAAGAAGATTTATTCAAAGGCGCGAAGGGAGGAGGGCTAAAAACATTACACCCCCTGTGCCAGACGTGGGTTAGGTTGTGTTTGCATATATCAATGTGCATCTATTTGGCATACATCCATATAACAGATAGATAAGTACGCAACGCAGGCCTCAGTACGTTTATAAGATTTGATAAACATCGAAGATTTAAATAAAAGAGGTACAAACCCTACTTCGGGAAGTGCCAAACCCCTGAGAAGGCTAAAAGATAGCTCCTGGTGGTTTGAAATTTCGTATTTCTTCTATCTGAATTCAAATGGGCACTATCCTCATCAAATTAAACGATGCATAAATTAAACGATGCATAAGAAATATGCACAAACATACAAAAAGGGTGGTTAAGGTAGGTAACGACAGGCTGGGTCTCCCTCCTTCAACGGTACCATTGAATTTTAATTCATGTTAGCTGATACAAAATATCATACTAAGGTTTGACATCTTTGTTATGGACATACACGAAGCCTGAGTCACATTCTGGGAAATCTACTATACCACGCCAAGCAAGTGACGAACTGCGTCTTCGGGGTCTGGACCAAATACAGTTTCTAAGCTCTGATGCAGATGCATCGAGGAATTTTGTTTCGTCATGAGAACACCTGGCTAGTGGGAGGTGACTTCGTTTGTAACTACATACGATGATGATTCTGACAAGTATTGCCCACTTTGAGCTCAATGATTATATAATGTCACTGCTCATTCCTGGAATGACAACGGAGTCGTGTGATAATTCGTCTCGCTGTTGTAACTTTTCTCCACTTCCACTGGATTGTCTCAAAAGGCCTTCACCAGCGGGTACATACATGGTCTATGTTGAATAGTGACAGGAAGGAACTACGCTTCAGAGAACACACGTCGCTTACAAGCTGCAAAACGTTGCTGACTTCAAAAGTGTTTAAGGTTAAGCGGATCACGTGCCTCTGGCTGGAAAAATTTCAAGGATAAATACAGTCTTCATGAAATAATGAGGAACTACGGGGTACTAATATGATAAAGTGGTAGGGGGTAATACAAATAGTGGTAGGAGCAAAAATAAGATAAGTTACTTATTTCATTATTACCCGTATTTTTACTTGCTATCTTTCCAGCAAAAGGTAAGTGTTCAGTTTAACCTTGCACACTTTCAAGTTAACAATGGTCAGCAGCTTGTAAACGAAGTGCATTTTCTGAGGCGTAGTTCTTTTTTGTGACTATGCAACATACACCTTGTACCGGCTGACACATGCCGGAAATGCAGGTCCAAAGCTTGTAAACTTTTGAACTAATCAAGTTGCAGCGGAGAACGGCCCCAACAACGAAACAAATTACTAAGTCCAATACTATATCCAAGGACCAACTGCTGGAGCATCATGGCTGTCCCATTTGTTCCTACATTCCAAATGTATTTAGCTCACCCTAGTTGTTAAAACGCTTAACACCCCCACTGCACACCGTCCACCCCTGCACCGATGTGGTTGTGCGTTCCGCAGCTGTTTTGTCACTCGCTCACTGCTCCATTCACCATGTTGTTCATCAGCTTAGCTTTTCGCCCCCTTCCAGGTCACCGGGACCCTGATCAGGCCTGAAGTGACCCTAGCAATGGCTACGGAGGTAAGTGTAATGCGAACCAATCTGCTGGTACAGACTAGTCGAATGTGAGATTAGTGTGTATTTAGATATTTAGCCTGGTCAAAAACCTCGCCCTTGCAACAATCATACAGCGCGTAGCTACATTTGTGCCTTATTTGACTCCTGAGTCAGTGGCACAAGTCGTATGTTTCGTGCAGCATTTGTGCAGGTCAGTTAATCCGGGGAAAATCCAGTTCCAGAACATTAAAACTTTGCGTCAGAGCAGTCCAAGCCTCAAATAGCTGGAAACAACCGCTATATAAGACACAGCGCAGTTTGTGTTCTCTCTTTAAGCTCGTATGGGTTCCATGTCGGCTTTATTGGTTTTTAGCCCACCGCAATGAACAGAAGATGCCCTTGAAATGTATTACACTCCCTGAGTTTAAGCCCTCATTTGTGACGCATGCATTTTCCGAGGCTGATAACGACCTTTCCGACCTTTCTGCTGTTCTGGTAGTATAATTCGCTTTCTTGATAGCCTTAGCGGCCAGGTGGAGTTGTGAACGTGTGCGGTGATTACTAATGCTCCTGCATGCATCCGCCGCTGATACTGAGACTGGCATGTACGCTGTTTGAACATTTCTATTAACACGATTAGACAGGTTCCGTGAACTTCTGTTTAATGCAGCCATCGTGACGCGCAATTTTTTGTTTCTTTTTAAATATTAGGTGATATGAGCAACAAATAGCGCTAGTTACAGATCAAGCATACACATGAAATGAAAGGGGCTCCTTTCCAAATAAGGGTGAATATCTAGGATCATGGAAAATGTTCTGTCCATGCTTGCCTGTGACTTGAAATTAAGCAACTGTTCAGCATTGTCAACCCAGTTTTCCGGAATTCGAATTTCGCAACATATTCTTTGCATCTATGACATATACAAGATCCAAATATGTTATGCTCTCAAAACATCACACAATATATTTGCTGCAAATAATTTTCAGGACATCTTTCTGTCATTTAGTGCAAACGTTTGCAAAACAAGTGAAGAACCATGGGATCTTTTGTTTTTTAGGCTCGTAATAAAATGCAAATTTAAAAAAATGCCAGAGAAGCTGCTTAATGTCTCTAACAATATTACTTGTGAACTGATGTGTGCCCGTGGCCTAGTTTTTTGGATATCGGTCTGTATGTATTGATAATTGAAGTGCTTTTTGTTAGCAAAATGATTTCGTTTTCTTTCCACAATCAAGGCAGCTCAAAATAAAACCCAAGTAAATGTAGGCTCTTGAGGTTGGGAATTCTCCAGGATTATCTGTTAATACGTATTCCATGACTCCTGATAGAAGTTACCGTGGGAACCAGGTTGCTCTTTTGTTTGTTGGATTTTTGTGAGGTGAGAGTGATGCTTCGCGGTAGTGAGTGGTACTACCCTGAAAAAGTGGAAATTGATTGTCCCTATGTGTCGCTCCTCCTTTATTTAAATGAAGCTGTTTTTATTCAAAATATATTTTATTAGGATAGTTTGAAATAAGCACATATAGTCTATAACCATCAGAAACTTTAAATATTAAAATATAAGTTAAAACTTTTGAAGCTCGTATTTATTGCAGGTCTCTGGTATTCTCCGTAGTATGTAGTTATGAATATTTGTGAAAGTTTAATCTTCAACAGCATCATAAGTAACAGACATAATGAGCTTCCTTTTTGTATTACTACTTAATAAAATATGATGCCCAATTTTATTCTTAATGTGTCTACGCACCTGTGCTGAGATAAGCATCAGACCGTATTTCAAAGGCTTTGCACCATTCGGAAACGTCGTGGGAGCCACATACTCCTGGCGGTCAGAACCACATTCCAGACGTTCTGAGGTCTGATGTCGGGCAGCCACGGCGTTCAGCCTATGTGCTGCACATCTCACAACACCAGTCTCTACCGGATGAGGGTAGCTATGTCAGGGCTGTTCTCTGTCCTCCGAGCTGTCACCAGCGTCCATCACACGCTGTCACATCGGCGGCTGACAGCCTCTCTCCTGACAGGCGCAGTCAGGCGGGCACGCTGCGAGTGCCTGTGGTGGCGCCTACGCCGGAGATGATCATGCTGAGTCGAGCCAAGCCAGCACCGTCGCCGTCCACCGTCAGATAGCGGCAAATCTCGTGCGGGGAGGGCAGAGATAGGGGTGCCTGAGGGATTTTGGCCGGGTAAGTAACCGCTCGCGTGCGTTTCGAACAGTGGCAAAGTGCGGCGGCGCCTGTGCAGTGAGATTGACTGTTTTCGGTGGGCTGAGCTGGCTGCTGAGAGCGGCAGTTCCGTGTTAGGCGGCGGATGCAGCGGCCGCAGTAGGTCACACGATGCTCGCCAAAGAGCTCAGTGATGAACTCTGCGTGCAGAGCTGCGCTTGATCAGACCCGCAGCGCCACGGCGTGTTTGGTGGACTGTGCGCCAATATACTTACTTTCAGTCAGTTTTTGTAGCAAGATATAGTACAGTAGGCTCTGAGCTTTCCTTGAACGATGCGCGGAAGCTCGTGAGGCTGACAAAAGCTTCGAGCTGTTCATGTGCGTGAGCTCGGAGAGAGCACGCAGGAATCGTGCTGTATTGTTCTCATGGCAACCAGTATCCTTGGATTCAATGGTGAAAGCATGGGGCCGATTGGATATTAAGGTCCAATGTTAAGATAAAAATACATTGTGATAATGTTGAGTGCCTTGAGTCATCTTTAGCCAAGATATTGTGTGAGATTGTTATGAATGCCTACTTGCGGCGATGGAACTGTGAGAGTAGCACAGAGCAGGCTGTCTGCTTTTGTCTATGGGCTCGAAAGGTTTTTTACTTGAAACTGATTTATGATCATTATTTGGATAAGATCAATGGAAAGTGTTTTTTGTAAGCATGTTTATCCGCTAAATTAGCCTCAAGCTTGTGAGACTATTGGTCACGAGTGCAACGTTTCATCTGTGACAGTGAACTCAGCCGTGTCGGCGGATTCCCATCACGTCAAACGCGGATACAGTCTACAGTGTGTTTTTTTAATGGATCCTGGGAATTTGAGCCTTCGAGCAGCTAATGAAGACCAATTTTTCCTGATATGATAGTGGACTTGGTTTCAGAAGAGGTGAAGTTTTGACTTCTGCACATAGTTGCTACGGCGAGAGAGTGGGTACTATCTGGCAGTGACTTGGTATACTCGCATGGAAGAATGATACCCATAAATGGGTTGGTCATGTTATTTACTGAGTGGTTTTGAATACATATATAGAACCGTACCTCTCCAGTTTCTTTGGGCTTCTTTGGCAAGTGTTGAATTGGTGTCCGGCTTGTCATGACGGTGTATTATTCATGAACATATACATAAGAACGAAGGCCGTTGAAACTTTTGAACAATGGAGGTAAGTGAAAGACACTACAATCACAGCAGGGACAATCTTTCCCAAACCGCACTAGTTGCCCTCACCCGCGTCAGTTTCACTTTTCCAGGCGTAGGGCAACTTATAGAGTCAAGCACATTCCTAAGACTGTAGCCCTGGATGACATCGGGGGCTAAAAAAATCTTACAGATCAAAAGCGCTTGGTTTGTTTGGGTCAGGCCAATTTTCTGATGACCTCAAATTGGGTTCCGTTTGCCCGGAGAGGTCAAACTGGAATCTTTGAAAGGAAAACGCTTTGTACCTTATATTTTCACGAAATCCTTATCTAAAGTAAAACTATTTATCGGTCAAAAGTGCACCAGATAAAAGTTAAGGACACTCTACAACTCATCTCAGTTATATACTTGATCACATTGCGTCCTAAGCGTGTCATTAGGCTATTTCAAACAAAGCGACGCACGTCTCATTTGTATCGGCTTGGAGTCATCTACGGAAACTAAGGGTTCGATAAAACCCTCAGGCGGTGATGGGTTATTATTCACCCTCGCGACGGATGCGACCCACCTTTGCGTTAGTGGGGGAGGTAAAAGAGACCCCCTTCTAACTAAAAAACTGAGAGGGCTAAAAATGCACGAGAAAAACAATTGAAATCAATGTTGAGATCACAAGAGGTCAAAGGAGTTAAAAACTGCCGAAATGAGGTCCTTAGTATAAAATTGATTACGTGGTGCATTTACAAAACCTCGTTCATCTGGAATAATTAGAATAACCACAAGCGTTTTCTGATCATCATTCGAAAACGTTAGAATGTCCGTTTTACTATCACGATATTCAGTCTCGGGTCAGGTCAAAGACCACGGCGATGCAGATCATTGAACGTCGCGAATTTTAATGTATATAGGGGAAAATGGGCCATAACACTATAGCTGAGAAATGACGTCATACTGTGGCCGGCCTGTGCACAGAATGAAACTTTGCTCCCTTCTGTGATAAAAGTCGATGTCAGCTGTACGTTTGTTGATTCGAGTTTGTCTGTGGAAGCCGTCTGATGATTGATAATTTGAGTTCAATGACACAACTCCAGCTTTTTCGCCCTCTGAAAACGAGGGGAAAGGTGACCAGAAGCAGTTCCCTTTGGCCTTTTCAACCGAACTCAATTGAAAAGGCACGACAAGCTGCATCCACTACTGTGCCACACATGCGAACCAACTGGATCCCACCCTCCTCCAAAGACAGATCAGCTGAATCCACCACTAGTACCGCGCGTATCAAGCAAACTAGGCCCTCCCTATCCCAACACAGACCAGCTGGATTCGCCACTGGTACTGTACATCTCAGCCAACTGGATTTGATCTCTCCCCCAATGTGGACCGGCTGGCTACGCCACTGGAACAGTACCTGCATGCAAACCAGGTGTGAAAGAAACGCAAAATAAATGACACCATTAAAAACGGCATATGAGAAAGGCGTCAGGTCAGCGCGGACCGCTTGCTGAACCAGCATGACATGATTTTGCCAGCCGACATACGTCGGGCAAACTATTGAGCGCCGGAGCGTATCAGGGGAACCGATCCCAAACCTGGACATACACTACCACTGCATGCTTCTGAGCAGCGGGCCGGAGCCCAACGCTCTACCACCTGAGCTACCGGGGCAGAGGGCTAGGCCCGGTAGCTCAGTTAGGCCCGGCTCAGTTTAATTAGGCCCGGCTAGGCCCGGCTTATTTGCAAGACAAGTTTTCTTCGGCTTGTTTCTTGTTATTTATTTGTTTAGAGAAAATGCCAATGTCAAAAATGAGAAAAAGAGAAAATGCCAAAAAGGACATAGCGAATAACTCACAGCTATTTACTGCCACACAAGTGTGCGAGGCGTACAAGCGGAATATTCAAATCTATACATCGATTAATCTCAAATGTAGGTCTGGGAGCTATGAAAGAGCACAGGTGCATGATTATTTATCCCCTCTAAAACCACATCTTGACCTTTATGACCTTGTTTTATTTTGAAGAGGTTGCCCTGGGTCAATTTGATTTTGCTAGAGTGTAGGTCATTATCGCCCCTACACAAACTCAAACGGAAATTTTCTTACCCTTCATCGTTGTTAGATCTTACAAGCTGGCGGGGAGGGTTAAGAACCCCTACCAGCACGAAGGCTACCAATCACTTCCTATTTCTGGAATCTTGGCAGACGGATTCATCTGGAAGGCTTCCTCGGATAGAGCATTTTTAAGCTAGAAAATCAAGTCTGAAGTTTTGATGATTACTTCCGCCAAATGCACACAGTCTGTGATGCTTTCATATCAAAAGCTTTGAACATTTTCTAAGTCGTCCAATGACCATATATTCTTGGTATCCAGCGTCAAGTTAACATCCGCACTGGAGGAGGGTCTGGCACTAACGCGCACTGGAGGGGGACCTGGTAGGCCTCCCTACGATCTCGGAAACTAAGAAGGTTAGAAAAACGCTACTTGGTAGGTGGGTGGGGGCTATGGTGATCTACATGATGACCAATTTTCATAGACCTAGGTCAATATCTTCAGGGTCAAATGAGGTCGTAAAGGTCAAATATTGGCCATGCTGGGATCGATTGGTAAATGCTGTGATTATGCAGGAAAATGGCGGGAATAAGCTAAAGGCAGAAAAGGTTCATAGAGAAGAGGTCTCAAAGAGGCTTCCCCACAACTTTTGGGTCAAGGTCATTCAAGGTCATTGACCTTTAAGGTCACTATATGGTATACTACTTATTATTTACACTTTGACTAACACTGTAGCCACTGTTTGGCGGGAAATGAGGATTGACCTTTCCCAATGACCTTTGATCTTGATCTTTGACCTTGACCTTTGTATTGGGGTACCCTACCGATGACGTCATAGCATAATATATGTCAGACGGGGTAACATCATTTGGCCGGACGCACAGTGGTCAGTGACCTTGAAAGTGCAGATATGACCTTGACTTGTGACCTTTGACCTTGACCTTGACTTTCATGTGAAGTGACCTTGACATATAGTCTCGCTTATATGACGTTATTACGTCACTACTCGGTCTTCAATGCAAGCTAACTGGTCCTACCCCGCGTTTACGGCGATCTCAAAATGCAGGTCTGACTTTGAAAACCTATAAGTCAAAAAATTTCCGGCCGATTTTCAAAAAGTCTTCACCAATCGACGCGCTATTAAATTCTGTTAAATGTGGTCACGTTTCGTTTTTCGGCTACAAGCGGTTCTCCGGCCACCTCGGAAAAACAGGTGGGGGGGCTCGGAGGCCCCCTCCAGTGCGCATGTTTCTACGTCCAATTTATAGTAGTCATGTACTCAGCTTGAGACTTAAAAGTATCGAGTGTTCTCTCACACGCAAACAATGGTGTGACGAACTCCTGTACAGTAGGATGTCTTTTTCACATCCAGGAACCTGCCCTAACGAAACAAAGGATAGCAAGCTTTTCCTGAGTGCGCGCTGGAAAGCTCCCACAATGCACACAATGCAGACGAAAAAAAGTGCAATAATTTTCCCAGATCATGGCTTTTAATGACCGTTGTGAAGCACCAGCATAGGATGGACTCTGAGAAGTAATTGAGTAGAGGAATGTGGCTTCCATTGGAGATGGATGGAACTGCTGCCATAGTTTTCTCAACATGATTTATTTGTGGTATGGGGAAGCATGGGTAGTTTCTTGGAAACTAATTGGCATTTTCTCTAAACAAATGAATAACAAGAAACGAGCCAAAGAAACTTGTCTTGCAAATAGCTGACTTTCTAAAAATTACAAACAAAACTATCACCAAGTTTCGGTCGGGTGGTGGGTATGAGTCAACTTCGCCATGTTGGAGGGCGAGGATTAAAATGACCCCTATATCGAAAACTAAAAGAGCTCGAAATGTGCAAGAAAAGCAACGAAAGCTGGTCTGAAATTCATTTGACGTTTCTTGTCCTCAGTTCAGTACCGAATTCACAACATGTCAGAAGAGGTCAACTTTGCAAAAATGAGGTGTACTTAGGCAAACCTCGTTTGACTCAGAAAGTAAAATAACTAGACAAAATACCGTTTAAAAGCCCTTAAATTACTCTTTCAGCACCATGCCATCAAATTTCGAATCAAGGCAGAGACGAGAACGCTGCGGATCACTGAATATAACTGATTTGAGAAAGCAAAGTCAAGATGCAATATCATGCAGACTCGATTTCGATGCCAGCTATCACACCTAACTGGCAAGATAGAACAGAGTTTTTAGGGTATATTTGAAGCTCTTGGAAAAAATGTCTATACGTGGCCTTCTGGCCTACCATATTTAGGTTAAGTCTAGGATGGGGTCATCCAAGTTCAAAGACGAAACATTTCGGTGTTATGTGGCATCTAGGTTTTCAGCAAGTATAAGTTCGAGAATATAAGCAAGTGAGATTCAAGAACAGCTCCGCACTTAATTATCACCTCTTCCAAACCATACAAAACCTTCGCCACAGTGTTCCTGTGGTTTGACCGAGACTATTAAACATTTTGTTCTAGAGTGTTCTTTATAATGATGTGCGTGCCGAACTATTTCACACTATTACACTTTTAGGCCACAACTCCAGTACTCCTCTTAATCGCAACTTGACTTTTCATATCTGGTATTGGACTGGACGAGGGCAGGGACGGGAGTGGCCAAGCTTTCAAATTTTCTGATAAAATAGAAGATTCACTTAAGACTCGGTGGTCACTGCCGCTGTCGGATGTGGCGCCGGCCGCTGACGTGGTAGCTCCGTCGGAGTGTCACCACGAGACCGCGAGCGAAATTTGCGGTTGGAACTGTTTAAATGTCAAGTGTCACGTTGGTTCGTTTGTTTCGTGACTATGTGTGTCACCTGTTGTGCTTACGAACCTAAAGTTTATAGATAATTTTAGAAGGCGCCCTGAGTTAAGTCCGGACTTTTGGCCGATCTCGATGTAACCTTTGAAACCATTGTTATGAATAATTATGTATGTTGTATCGTAACAGCAATATGATTGTTTTATTGGCTCCAAAATATGTTTGAACAGAAGGCATGCGCCAATATGTCAATTTCCTGACAGGAAGGAAAACCCAGTTCCGCATGTGTTTTCTCTTCCGGTCTGTTGCTTTTAAAATCGATGGCTTCGGTACTCCGTATTCAACAAAGAAGGCCAAAAGAAGCCAGATGTATATGAGGGGCCAACCGAAAATGTCTCAGAACCCAATCTGGTACATGAGCCCGAAAATTAGAGATTGCAAAAAGGTTTAACCGGAAATAACTCTGCGACCAAACACGAGTACGTCAGTCAAATTAGAATTATTTGGCACCAAAATTGTCAACCTGGCATCACTGTTGAGGACAAGGATGCTTGGTTTTAATAATAACACTGGTCAACAGCTTAAATGGATCCAGCACGTGCACACCTGTTTCTGCCTATTTCGATACCGCTGATTTCAAATTTAGTAACCGTTTTTTGCCATCGGACCTAGTTTCTTCTCCAGAGCATACCTGGTGTATAGCCCCTACACTTTCAACACACTGTCATCAGCCTAGCCTTTTGTGGAAAAATATAGATCAAGGATGTCGAGAATCCGGATTATCTGCACCCAGACAATGCAGCTTATCAATATACATGTGAATTTATTGCAACGAAAGACTACCCCGCATTCAAGTGCATGAACATTGTACTTTGAATAAGGTTTGCGCTCGGTCGCACAAGCTCACCGGTATTGTAGACCGAGAGGTGACGTCGCAACATTATATGATGAGGGTTTTATGTCAGAGTCACCTCCCTTGAAGGTCGAGTCTAAGTAAAAAGTCACAGGTCAAGGCCATACCACCATTTCAAGGTCATTGACCCTAGTGCCTTTGGTCGGATGATGCCGCCTAATATGACGTATATCATGCTATGACGTCATACGCTAGGTCACTCAATCTTGAGCTCAAAGTCGCAGGTTCAAGACAAAGGTCATGGGTCAAGGTCAAGCCTTATTTTCCGCCCTACGGTTGCCATGGTGCTAGTTGCAGAACACGTTATAGGCAAAATGTAATATTTTGACGTCAAAGGTCAATGGCCTTGAGCGACCTTGGCCTAAAAGTTGCAGAGAACATTGCCTCAGACCTTTCCTCTGTTACTTTAGGCCACTTTCTCTCCATATCCGGCTTCTCATCGCATAATCACGGCATTTCCCAATGGCTACCCTGCACATACAGCATTTGACCTATATGGCCTCGTTTTACCTTGCATATATTGACCTAGGTCTATGAAAATCGGGTTTAAGGTAGAATCCCCTAGCCTCCACAAACACCTAGACGTTAATTTTCCTAGACCTTTTGGGTTTTGCACTGTCAATGTCACTGATGCCAAGAAGGTTTACACAAAGACGACACACAGACATACTGGATCTCAAAATTCTGATCTGATACGGCCTTTTTGCTGCCAGATTCGTGTTCAGCGCCACAAATTACCCTAGAAACGGACTATTTTATATTGGATCCACGACAAAAGTTAAATTTTGTTGACCAGTGTAATTGTTGGTGGTTTAACGACGCACCAACTGCCAGGGTCATACGGCGTCACCAACTCTCACCCTGTTGGAAGGAGTTGTGGGGATCCGATCAACTTATTCAGAGGCTCCGCCGGGACTTGAACCCGGGACCCGTGGTTTAGAAGACAGGGGTGTAATCACTAAGCCACATCATTCCCGAGGTTGCCTGGTTCGATGACATGACGGATGCGTAAACAGCATGTGCTCTGAGGGTTAAGTATCGCAAATAAACATTCAGGAAATAGCAATCATGCCTCCCTTGGGTCCCCCGTCAGTGAAACTTATAGGATACGTGAGCTCTGAGCCCAGATTGGCGTGTTTCGAAGAATAACCAAATTTGGGCAAAGACTAGTAACCTTAAGATGAAGTAAGACAAGACTCCAAAATATACCCCCGGACTCGGACCCAATCGGATTAGATGTATGTCTATTTTAGTAGTTTAGGTCATGGACAAGCCCGGGACAGGAGTTTGTAGGAGCAGTCGGGCCATTGCGCTCTGGGCTGATGGGGACAGGGAGGTTTATACTGTGGTTACCAACACAAGTAACTACCTGATCCGCCTTTTCAGGGTAGCCCATGTCCTCAGCCAAACTGAGTGGCACAGGGTGCTTTTCTAGTATGAATAATCAAAATGATTTATTTCAAAAGCAAAGGCAGAATAACTTTGAAGATCAAACCATCTTTTTGCGTGTGTTAAAATCAAACGGGAACAAATCTGAACTCAAAATGCACTGTTAATTTTTCCTAGACATTCTCCTTGTCTTTGTGCGAAACACAATGCCATTACAAATCCGCTAACATCATCATGAACAAGGCCTAAGCTTTGGGGCCCCTTCCAAGCCCTGATAAAGCTCCGCCGAGTCCGGGAGGTTGTTAGCGTGTCGCTATCACCGTGGAGCTAGTGTCGAAGACGGACAGGTGGCTCGTCTCACCAGCGCTCATCTCCAACTCTGGCTCTGATCCACCTTCTGAGAAGCCACCGCAGCGGCTCGTGTGCCGCGATCCAGCGCGGTGAGCCGCGGTGGCACCGGCAGTGCCTCAAGGTGACACAGCCCGGCGGCCGGTGGCGGCTGCCCCGGCAGGGTCGGGATCAGGGAACGACGCGACGCGGGGGCGTCCGGAGAGCCAGCCGCCGGCGCCGCCACTCCAGCCACCAGACGTCAACCAGACTCCTCTCCGGGAGCATCACTTTCCTCCGCTCCGCAAGCGATCGGCCGGCCGCGTCTCTGCCCGGTCACTCTTCAGGCGTCGAACATGTGGTCGATGTTGTGGATGGTCTGCCTGGCCAGGCTCGCCTTAGCAGCCGAGCCGATGGACTTCGGATTGTTCTGCGCTAACGTGGTGTGCGCTGGAAACGCCACCTGCCTCATCAGAACCAGCAACGGCGAGCCTATTTGTGCCGGTGAGTCTGGGTGTTCCATGCCTCACCACCGAGCGTGAAGAAGAGCGGAGCATATGACAGCTGAAACGTGTCTGGGCATGGCTAATGGGTCAGATATGAACAAATACTAAATGATTCTTTCTATGATAGACTAAGTGATTCAAGGTTTGTTTGATAAGAAAACAGCTAGCATTAATGGATTTATTTTTTGTACTCTTCTGCTGTTTGAAAAAACAATATGAACGGTATTCATTTCGAAACAATAGCGTACCAGGGTGCTTAATTCGTTAATTGATTATATAGTATCAATCATACTAAAGCAGATCAACAACACATTTTTCGGCTCATCTGGTTAATCTGCTTTGATAAATTTCACCTCTCACGCTACTTGTCCTTTCGGACATGGACCAATTTCATGTTTGTTCACCTCAGCATAAATACAGCTTATAACTTTCTTGAAAAGACATGATGCAGAGTTCGGATGTTCGGTTATGGTCGTTTGGACTTCCTCCACAATGTGTTTTTGGGGTCAGAGCTTTCGTTCTGTATTTACAGAACCGGTGATATGGACAGTTCTTTGAATACAGAACGAAAGCTCCGACCCCAAAAACACTTTGTTGAGTAAGTCCAAACGAGCATATCCGAGCTTATAACTTTGTATCTGCGTGCTAGTGATTAGATTTATTTCTGTTCTGGCGGTGTGTTGAAGAGTGAAGAGTACACCGTTGAAATCGTAGAGATATATTAGACAAAGGCTGTATATTATATATCGCTCTGTGGCTCACATAATACTCCCCGTCGTTTATATATTGGAACTGTCAAGCGGGATTCCTGCAAACCTACTTTTGGTTTCTGCTAGCCGGACTTGCTGTAGCTACTGTTGTTGCTGTTGTTGCTGCTGCTGCTGTTATTGATGACATGACCTTCGAGCTAGAGACAGAGGATTTCATTGTCTAAAAAAGGCTGATCAAACACCTCACGTAATGCTGTTGTAATTATGTGCAAATAGCTGGCTGCCTATTAGGTATTTCGCTGACAGTGGTATTGGCTGCATTCTTGTCTGATCAAATCAGCAGCAGCTACAAATGCTTTCATGAAACATAAAACATTGCAGTACTGCATCTGTATAAACAATTGGGATAATAATCGCCCTGACATTCATTCTAAAATGCACCTTTTAGCTCAGGTGGCAGTCTGAGCACGGTGGCATGACACGGGTGTAAACATTTACTCAGATTATAATAATAATTGTTGGGGTTTAACGACGCACCAACTGCCAGGGTCATACGGCGTCGCCAACTCTCACCCTGTTGGAAGGGATTTTGGGGATCAGATCGACTTATTCAGAGGCTCTGCCGGGACTTGAACCCGGTACCAGTGGCTTAGAAGACAAGGGTGCTATCCACTAAGCCACCTCATCCCCACATGTACTCAGATGAAATCCTGATAAGAAAGGATCTTAGTCAGGATAGTGGGCGAAAGTTTTGCCAAGAAAATGTGTATTGAGGTTAAACAAATGATCGGATTGTGGATTTTTGGTTATCATATCTTGATGCATTAGCTTTATTGATTCTTAGATTAAGATTAATATCACCAACACTACATCTAGTGACTTGAAAATAAATCTTATTATTATTGATATTAGTGTTATTTCTCACTATAAGTGCTTTTAGCTCGGATGCAAGTCAATTTTTGGCGGATGAATTTCAGTTAGCTTGGGCGGGCAGGGGATTATTACACCTCTACGTGGTTATAGCAGGGATGATTACTACCCCTTCAACACGGCATTGAAATGCAGACTCCTCTGTTCCAAGTAAAGAGAGCTGGTTATGGTCCAGATTATCCAAAAAACATTCCAGTTAGCTCTCAATGACTCGTGATGTTCATTAGTAAATTCTAAGTCCTTCGGGTTTGCTCCCGTCTTTGTACTTTTACACGGATGATAGCTTAATGTATTTCCCTTAACTCCGATGTTTGCGTTGATTATTCAGTATTTTTAAAGAGGGCAGTTCCTAGTTCATTTAAAAATCAAATCCCAGCCGATAATGAATTGGACAACGCTAGAGCCATGGATATTGCACCTTGAAGCGGTCTTTATCCACATAAAATGCCGTAAACACGAATCAAAGATACCGCTTTCACTTCTTCTATCCCATTTGATTTTGATCCGCGGGACTGAAGTCTGCTGAGCAGAGCGAATTAGTGCATTTACAGCCAGTGTAATGCAGAACTCTATACATTATGTCGGTAATCTAGAAAATATTTAAATGCTGTCATTGGTATGGTGGATAAATATTGTCTTTTACAGAACCAATGCTTATGAAAACAGTAATTTACAGCGTGAACCACCTGCAGGAACAAAGCATGTGTTCCTTTCGAAAGCTAAACACCCTGTTTAAAATTGTGGGCTGGTGCGAAGGTAATTAAGAGCTAGTGCCATTCACAGTTAGTATCATTTAACACATAGGGGAAATTCGATGTGTTGCACCCTCGAAGTAAATTCATCCCTAACTCCAGGGAGAACTATAAGTGAAATATGTTTTTGCGCACCATAATTCTGTTTTAATCTCTGGAGATACTTCCTTCGAGCGTTCCAAAGTATTCGTGTGAGGACATGTATTTCAGTCAGCTAGAGAAATAAACTAAGCACGTGCTTGTGATTTTACGGGCTTATGAACTCGACTATTCATGGCACTGATATTACAGAGCAAAAGCGATAGTTTTGATTTCATTGCCAGAAACGTCTTGGATATTCTGAGCATAACAACTATAGATTCTTCCTGAGAGGACTTTAACGTAATCAACGTCATTATTTACATAAGCTACAATAATGGTTATTTTACAGATCTCAAGACATCATTATGATAAAGTAAATACAAATTTGATAATCTTTTTAACACTGCTCACGAGAAAAACTAGTTTTTTTCGCACAGCATGGACATTTTCTTTGCCACTGATTTAAGAATTTAGCAGTTCAAAACCAAAATCTAGTTTCTCAGCTCTAAAATGGTGGAATGATAAAGAAAATACCGTTGCAAGAAACAGCCGGAACTTTTATCTGCGGAGTTGACCGGATCTCTGAAACTTTTCATTCGGATATAGACGACACCAATGAACAGTATATATAATATTTATATACCAATGCAAGATCGTATAGCAATCATAGCTAGTAATGACGTCGTTAATGAGCATCTTATGTTGAATTTCACTGTCATTCTATTCATTGTACCTTTCTATTCATTCTATTCTATTGTATTTTATTGTGCATTATTATTGTTTCTATTGTATTTTATTCTATGTATTCTATTGTTCATTCTATTCGTTTGAGCGTCATTTATTTGAGCTGTCACTTGTAACATTCTGCTAATGCATGCACCATTGATATGTAAGTGAGAGATTCTTAAGTTAGAGATCTTATGCTAAAAATATATTTATAACGTCACTCTATATCCGTGTAAAAATCGGTTGGTTCCTGAAAACGGGTATCCAGATACATCTTTGTTTGTTATTCCAGTCATGTGGTTTATTTTACATCATCTGCCCAATAAGGTTGCCAACATGTAGGATATATATGAAAAGCTGCATTTTGAAGAAAAACAAATTAAAAACGCATTTTGCGCCAAGTAGCACTGATGCTGTCAAATAAAACGAACTCGGATGTAAAGGCAAGTGATCAGGCAATATGTCTATATAAAAATATCTTATGAAATTAGCACGTCGATCGCACGAATTTACTGAGACAAGTAATTAACACGCGATTGACGGGGTCTGAGCACCTTCGCATTGACGGGGCGGGGGCGGGTACCCGCCCAGCCCCCGTCAATGCGAAGGTGGCTCAGACCCCGTCAATGCGCGTGTTATTACTTGTCTCAGTAAATTCGTGCGATCTATTTTTTTGTCAGGTCACATTTAAGGTCACGAGAGGTCAAAACATGCCCGTCATAGGGATAACATGTAAAATTCAGTTTTTCGGGCATTACATCTGAACAAGCAAAGATAGAGCAAACGACTTGAACTGTATGATCCTCTTAGCAAGCCGAATCGAATGATATATAATTTGACCTTGCTAGGTCAAATCGGTTTGACCTGACCTGAGGTCCGGTAGGGTCAATTATATAAAATGCATATATTAGAACTGCAAAGCCGGCGGTCTAATGCAGCTAAAATAAATGCTCTATCACCATCCGTTACTGAGTTATTCCGTAAAACTTTTTCCCATGTATTTAATGGGGTCATGCTGTACCTCCTTAGGTCATCGATATAAGAAATACCGGAACATATGTTAGAGAACTTGGTGGGGCCATTATGTGTTATGTGTTTCAATCGGATAAGTTCACCCTGCTCCGACTTATGCTATCTTAAACTTTTTTTGAGGTCGGGTCACTTGACCTGTACTGGTGACCTGACCTGAGATGACCTAACCTTAAAACTTTCACAGAAGTTGTAAAATGATGAGGGAAAAGGTATACCAAGTACGGCGGCGCTACGCGCTGCCGTTTTTCTACTATCTCCGAAAAACCCGAGGGGGGCGGGTACCCGCCCCCGTCAATGCGCGTGTTAAGATAAATGACACAACAGAATCATGAAACAAGAACAGATTTTCATGACTCCGGCTGCAAGCCTACAGAAATGTGCGATCAAACCCGCCATTGAATATAATGTCTGAGCAGCAGTAAAATGTTACGAATTGAATTATTAACCAGGCTGTAGAGGCGGAAGTCATGTTCGTCTTTGTCAAACCATGGTTAGACGACATGAAGCCTGGAGCGGTCTTCAACTCCAAACAGATGACTGTTGGATGCTTATCAAACGATCACCGAGCTACCAACAAGAAGCCAACAACACAGATTATCGAATATCAAGCGTATTGTTTTGGTGGAATACTTCACTTGTTTTTCTTACCGATCGTCCAAACATAGCAAAATACAAGATAAGAGTAGACAAGAAAAGATTGAAGCACGTGAGTGTTTCAAATTCGTCGAATATTTCGAGTGTTTGATTATTTATAACAGTAAACGTATGAGACAGCCGGCTTTCCAAGGCTGCAATTCCTCGGCGCTGCAAAGTAATCCCTACTTGGCACAAAATCATCCTTCTTCTGTGACCAGTGTTTTATCTCCGCAAAATTTATGATTGGTTTGGAGCACTGCCAAGCTCAGCATCCCAACAATCTAGACTTAGTAGGATCAATTTGCATTCTTATAAAGAGCGCATTGGGCTCTCTAATAATTCTTTATAATGATTTTACAGCCTTCTAATGTCGCATAATTAAGGGACAGCACTGAGCCTTGAGATGGGTGCGATACGGTTGGGCACTGTCGCTTTGTCGAGTGTAGAGCTTAGCACCCACTGGCCGAAGATGGCACCGCTCAACGCCAAGGACCGGACCGTATCGCTTACCTTGACATAGACTTAGCCGACTGGGCGGGACAGTTCGTATACGGGCCCTCTCAGTCTCAGCTGCACGCCTCTGAAGCGGCCGCTGAAGGTCGTGGAAGGTCGTGCTGTTGTGCACAATACCGGTCATTCGAGAGAGGTATGAAATCGGCATGCAAAATGCCCAAATGCCAACATTAGTGACCGCACGGTGTCCTCTCTTCTATAAGCAATAGAGAGCCGTGAAAACTTACATATTACAAACTTGCCATGTTCATTATTTGATATAATATTCCTAAATAAAACAGATCAAATCTTCAATGTCCTCTCAGTTGTTTTGTCATGAAAAACTTTAATACTTATGGAATACATTTTCCACGGCAATCGAGTTGCCAGGGAGGTACCTGGACACGTTATGAGGTTGAAAAGACAGTGAGGCTAATTACTCATCTCTCTGTTGATGCCGACAGTAAAAATACTGAAATCAGGTCGGCGCTGAAAATCATGCCTGAGACATATCTTCAGCGCAAATTTTGGGTACCTGTATCAGTCTATGGTTACAGTTTAGATATTCCAGAAAGTTTTAAAAATATCCCATGGGAAGATTGTAATTCGCATTGGATCTTACATTATTTTTACAGAAAGTATAATTTTCCATCCATAAATTTGTAAAGTCAATGTAGCTGTTATCATCTCGGTTCTCTGATATATGCACTATCTAGAGTAATATGTCTTACACATTTTCCGACCCTATCACTACGAATGCTGTATTTGTAGGGAGCTTAAAACTAGATTCTGAAAGGACGCTAATATGAATATCCCATCAAGCACGAAACAGCTATCAACGCTCATCAACTCTCCTGGAGGTTTGGCGTGACTTCATACGGAATAGCGCTGTCAAATTATAAAGTGTTGACATTTTTCAGTACCTGTCCATTTAGCCTTGTATCAGATAACATTTTGTTGCATTCTGCTGCGGACGCTGATGTCTTATCTTTGACACTCGCAGGCACGAAACGTTTTATTTACGCTGCAAAGATTAGTTCAAGTCGAGAACACTAGCAGTCTGCCTACCCAATAACACCCGTGAATCTGGATGAATGAACAATTTTCACGAGCAAAAATATTTGCAGGATCTTTTCGGAAATCATATGTGTTATCAGAAAATAGTTTTGGTCACTTTTTATTGCTCGTTCTCTAATACTTTTCTCACCTTTCCTCGTTAGTTTAGACGTGAGGGAATTAAATAAAATAAGCAAATAGGCATTTTGCATTGGGAAAATCATTGTCCTGCAGTATCATACAGCTGAACATCTCAAAGTTGTTGTCCCGGTTACTTATACATTTTTTTACTGTAATGGTCTATAAGAATGGCATTGTCCAAGCCACAAAATATGCAAGTCAGTTTCATGTTTTGAAGCGTTGAGGAGCTAGGCATTTTCGATAGAGCTGCTACACATATTTGACTAGACTGTACTCCCTGGTGCACCAAGCCCTGGGAACTCTGCGACATAACTCTAATTAAATCCCAGACAGTGCACTCACATGACCCAGATTCCAAACTATTTGTCAAAGCTGTCTTTGACTGCTTCTCCAAATTCAAAGTTCGGCTGACAACCGGTAGGGCGGCGCAGATAGCGAGCCTCCTGATGTTGGTGGGAGCTCCTTGGCGTGACATGAGCGGTCCTGGCATGTTGCGGGGCCGTGCCCGCCTCCTTTATGGCGGCGGCTAGTATGTTGCTATAAAGGCTCAGTGTCTATCGCCATGTCAATCGATCCACCAGAGCGGACCAGACTGAGCACACATCCGGGTAAGGCCTCAGTCTGCCTCTTAGCTAAGCCTCTGTGTGAGAGAGCTCCGTCTCATGACTGATCCTCCGGCGTTACATCAGGGCTGCTGGGCACAATGGCCGGCCGCACCACACCGGACTGTCACCTGGTCGCCGACAAAAGTGCGTCCCCTGACGCTGCACGTTCTGAAGGCTGACCGACACCTCGGAAGTGACGGACGCCAAATGGATTGGCGGCAGTAGTGCATTTCCTGGTCGGGGAGTTAAGTGTCCCGGCTCCGGGGTCTTGTAGCTGAAGGCCTCTCTTTATGAACATAGACACGGATGAATCTAGCAGAGCAGAGTCGGGACCGTTTCAAGGGGAGGGGGGGCAGTTTGCAGTTCGAGTGCTTGATCAGAGAAGAGGGTACTACCTCCTTTTACCAGGATCCACTTATGAATACTGATGATCGAATTTCGTGGTGTCAAAACTTGTACTGTCTCACGTGCAGAAGGTTGTGTCTCTTGCCGGAAAACGTTGATCCTTTCTGTAGATGATATCATCTAGTTTGAATAAACAATGTGCTCAGAGTAGTTATGTATTCCGCCACGTAATCAATTTCTCAACCTTTTTGTCATGACACAGTGCTGTCAACGCAAAGCGTTTTTGTCCAACTGAGCATCAACAAGGCGGCAAGCACGCAACCGGCTTTGTTCCCTCTTTAGTGAGGGAAATTAGTGATCCGGAGCGGTGAAAACATCGCTCTTAACTCTGCACCCGGTAGTGACGTAGCCGATGACGTTGTATTTGTCTCGGGATTGGATAATAACGCTGTTGTGACCACCTAAGTGCCACGTCCGGCTGGGTGATAGCACCTGCGCATGTGACCGCCCTTCCCCTTTACCGTTAGCAAGGCCGCTGGCAGGCATGTAGACGACCTTCGACGGCTGGGCTGGGCCCTCCTCGCGGATGGAGATCACCCTTCCCCGGCCTGACAGCTGCCTCCGCTGGTCAAGGGTCACGGGACCCTGATTGGGACTTCACGTTGCCAGAATCGCACGGCGTGGCGCGAGAGGGAGTTGTCAATAGAGAGGCTGTCTCAGGAAGACATATGGGATTCTAATTATGCACTATTTGGTCAGCTTTAAGTGTGTTTGGTAACGCTACATTCTCAATATCTTATGCGCTAGAATTGTCTGTTGCAGCGTTGGTATTTTCCTTACGAAACAATGCATACCACCGCATATTAAAATCTAATTTATCCGCTTTCTTGAAATGACACCCCCAATGAAGAAAATTCATTTTATTTGGATTGCGACTTAAGAGAGTCGTCATTGGAAGAAACAAACTTATATCATGGAGTAGAAGTAATATTAAATTTGTTCCATGTTGATCCTTAACATCGGATAATTGATATGTGGTATCTTTTTCTGGATTGTATTTTATTTCCGTCTAAAAGTACTTCGATACGACGACGCACCCAATGCATCATTACTGCAGAAATGTAATTTTGCGCCGTACCTTAAAACATTTACTCTCAGAACTCAACTTGTGAATATAATTTTGATATATCCCAATTATATTTCTATCTTTTATCTGTTAATCTAGAAATGTATCAATTGTCCATTTGGACACAAGGTGAGAGCACAAGTTCTTGGGTAGGGAGTGAACTCCATGCTATTCCAGGCAACAGTTCTATAATATTCAAGGTCACAGGTCACACTATGACCAGTAACTTTTGGCTTTGAACTACTGTCTATAAAGATTCTGATCAAAGGCTGCGTCTAGATATATAATCACAGATAATTTGCTCCATTATGCATCCAGGATGCGAGAAGGCAGAACATTTAAGATTTCAGCAATGTATAGCCATGCTCATTTTCTCAGCATTCTGAAATCTATCAGGATCCTTTTTAAGTGCACTACATGATAACATCTCCTTTATTTGTGTTTGCTTAGAGCCTAAATAGTATTGCGTAACGGATAACTGGATGGTATTTTGTACCAAGCTAACTCCAAGATGCCTTACAATAAACGGCTTGCAAAAATAAAATGGACGCTTGAAAATTCCATGAATTGTCATAGGTCTAAGGCTGAGTCAAAAAAGATATTATGCTTGCATTTTTCTGCGCAGATGGGCGTACAATACTTTTGAAACACAATTAGGGCATATCTGTGTACTCATGGGGGATGAGGTGGCTTAGTGGATAGCACCCTTGTCTTCTAAGCCACCGATCCGGGTTCTCCCGGCGGAGCCTCTGAATAAGTCGATCTGATCCCCAAAATCCCTTCCAACAGGGTGGAGTTGGCGACGCCGTATGACCCTGGCAGTTGGTGCGTCGTTAAACCCCAACAATTATTATTTATCTGTGTACTCATGCTGAGAGTAAGATAGTTATTCAGACTAGCAGCTATGTACAACTATGAAGATTTTAATGCGAGTGAATGCTTCTGCTCAGTTTAAGATAAGCATAAAACAGGAATTAAAAGTACTTGCTCAAGTTGGAATGCTCTCAGATGTGAAGGCGTATGTGCCTCCTGACTTTATCGCATAACAATTAGAGTAAGTGCTTTCAATTTGTTGTTACATAAATAAGCAAACGAGGTAAGTCAAACTAAACGGACTACTCATTTTGATGAAGATGTGCCAGCTCTCTTCACCGCAGCCGATGCCTGTGTGGGTTTCAGGTCGGACAAAGACTGGCGCCTGCCCTCCTTCCAACTCTCAAGGCTGCAACGAGATCGAGATGATGTGCATGAGCGACAGCGACTGCCCAGGACAGCAAATCTGCTGTCAGGAGGGCTGTACTCGCGTCTGTAAGGCTGCAGGTCAGTCGACTGCTCTTTATCGGCTTTGGCCATGTTTGGTTTGATATAGAGTGCACAGGGAGGATGCACCCCTTGTACGCTGCTGGCCTCAAATGCAATTATAATGAATGCTGATGCAGAGCAAGATTTGTCGTCCTATAAATTGCTTATGAGTTAAATGCGCATTAATAAACAGGTGCTTATAATGGGATTCTTGTATAAGGCTTAAGCTTTAACAAAAGTTACAATTTAACATGCCTACGTTTCAGCTTTTTCGCCTTGACCATGACATTGAAATAATTTAAAATTACATATGAAATACATGAAAGAAACAAGCTCGCACATTGAATCGCAAATACAGTCTCACGTTTCACTGTTTCTAAGGACCTATTTACCAATCTGTCTCACCATCCTGCATATATGCACATCACTGTTTCGAATTTCATCTGTCAACACAAAGCATACAATTCTACTCATAAATCCTTGCGCCTGGAGTGAAAGAGATGGAGAAGCGCAAGTAAAGCATGTTATTTTAACGTGTGTAGAAGTGTCTGTCCGAGGGTTTCAGAGGGATGGGGTGGATGAGATGGTTGGCTTGATTTTTTACTGTGGCAGCGAAAATGAAACAAAGTTGGGCTGAGATGTTGAGAAAAAAACCAATGCTCCAAGTTTTTATACTTTCTATCATACAAATTTGAGTCTTCTTATTTTGGAATCCTTGGCTGATTTTTCTTTATACTTATATCATCTTGTAGACCTTTTGATAAATGCTCGGAAATTTTGTGTGGCAATGTCACATTCTGCTCTATTTGTTTGTTCCACTATACTGCAAGGACACATTTTTATTGCGAAAGCTCGGAAGACGTAATTTAAAAAGGATTGCAATGGAGACCTATCTTCAGTGCTGCATTATGCAGTACAGAGATTATTTTTAGGGAGTTTGTAGGTTCCAGTCTAATAAAAGGTGAGGACAATTACGGTGAGGACCGTAGTCACAATCACAGACACATGGTATTCACCTGAGTTTTAAAGTCTTTATGTGTACTATCGGATTTAGTAGTGAAAGATACCGAATTTTGAATTTTATGGCAGTGCTAAAGTGATTCTATAATGTTTAATCTCGGGCAAAAGAGCACCTAAAGATAATCGAAAAGTAAGTACAAAGATTAAGGTTTCACAAGTGCACGATTACATATTGCAATTTTGGCATCAAATTTGGCTTAAGTTCGACCTCGACCGAAATTTAGCTCCCGCCCAGGCAATTCTCCCTCCCGCGGAAAACCTGGTTGAAAATGGAAAAGAAGCCAAGACAGGGATCGGGTTGTGACACGACCATGCTAGCCTGGGAACGGTATGGACATGACCTGGACATATGCCCTAGTTTTGTTCTATTTATCAGTAGATGTGAACGATGATTGCGGTGACATAAAAAAGAGGAATACCTAGACTTAGTAATCACGGCCCTGATGAAACAGTATTCTAGATCACGGCATGCCTACTTGGCTTTGTGCAGCCTTTTATTGTCTGCTAGGACTCCTAATTTTGCTTAGTTCAGGTCATGCCAACCCATCTAAGCCGAAGGGCTTCAAACAGCGTTTTTTTCAAATAATCAGAATGGCTGGATGAGTGGATCTTCTGTTGAGCTCTCCGTGAAGACAGCCCACGTACCCTATCGAGTGCCGGGAGGGGATGAGGGATATACGCTCAGGCGATATTGTCGACACAGTGTACGGATAATTAATTGTCGTGCACTAATGCTCTCTGTGGGCCTTATGATCACGCCATGTAAGCAGCCGCAGACCCCGACTTTACATAACATATATATGGGAGCCTGCTTCGCGCATGAACGTTTTATTAGTGCCTCCGGGAGATAAGTCATCAAGACGACAACACAAGGTTGAATGCCGCCCGTAGAAGTCAATGCCACGGGCAGGACGAGTCCTCTTCTGCCTGGCGGGTGTCTTGTCGTGTCGGCTGCACCTTCCTGTTATTTATGTTAGGAGCTGTGAGGGGTTTATCCATCGTAAAATCTGACGGTATGGCCGGGCGGTCAGCTTCGATGGTGTTCGAACGGTCAAGGTGCGAGGTGTTAAAGGTCAGCGGCAGACCCACGGCAGTCAGCTGTCGCGTCCAGAACCAGGTCACGATGACACTGGGCGCCCACAACGGTAGTGACTCACCTGTCTCCGCGCTCCGGCGCAGATGGAGCTGACGCTGGCGCAGACATCCGAGCTGTGTCCTTTATCGCACACATCGCCCTCCCCACCCCTTCCCGGTTCTCTGTATTCGGTCACTGTGAATGAGTGAGGACGACAGCGGTCTCCGTTCCAGCACTACCGGGTGGAGATGGGTCCCGGTGACGCAAAGATCGTGACCTTGCCGACCCTGATCTGGACTCGCACACAGATAACCCCGACCTGGTTGTGCTGGTGCCATACCTGCACGTCGCACCGTTTTCCGCGCGTGATCAGGCGCGCTCATTAGGAGCGACCTTCGCAAGAATGCGATATCAGTGTGCACAATCGAGCCGATTCTCACGGTTTGCCCAGCTGTTGGATACGTCAGAAATGCAAAATGAATGTGAAAGGAGTTCTTTTAAGTTATCCACAGCATTGCTATGCTACTGAGTTAAAGCTGCATTTGTGAGGGGAAAACCGTCATGGAATCATGCAAGTGACCATCATGCTTACGTGCCATTTATTCCTGCAAAATCGCAAAATATCTAGCCTATCTTAGTCCTGACTGCATCCAGACTTGAGCTTACGAAGAAGTGGGATCGTTTCAAACTCCCACATTTTTAAAGCTCGTGTGGTTAGGCATTCCTAATTGATGGACGAAAATCCATTTATGCCATCAAATGGTATGCTCCCAGCCCTAGATCCGCCAATTACACCAATGCTACCGATGCTTCTGCCGACGTTGATTGGGTAATGACAGTCCGTCTCGACATCCGTATAGTTTTTTGTCGGGGCACGCGAGCACTGCAGTTAAGCTGAAGCCAACAGGAGGGGATTACTCCACTTCATCTCCGCCTCGGTCGTCCTTGAAGGCGGCAGGTTCAGGAGTGGTGTCCGGCTGTCTGGATGGCTGTGGGGGTGCGTCCGTGCCAGGCACTGGTCAGCAGGTGTAACAACCTACCACGGGGTGGCCCAGTCCGGGGGCAGGGCTGCCACCTGGCCGTCACACCTGCGAATAGGGTGGGGGAGATAAGACCCCCGCCTATGAAGTGTACAACCACAATCATGAGATCTTTCGAGGCCATATTCCCACTAGATGTGTACCACTATGCTAATATATATTTTGTCAAATTTTTCAGTGTTGTTGATTGTTTAAGTGTTTCCTGTAATTGCTGATTTATTTAAGCTTGTTGTCCAAGAGGGGTGATTTGAATTTAAGCCGTATGCTGTTAGGCATTAAGCACACGTTCCCTGTAATACTATGTTGCCTGCAATTAGAACCACCAAATATTTTGTATCTGTATTGATCACTCTTTATGTTTTATGGCCATGAAGATTAACTCATGGCCACAGACACAGATTTGAATGAGGTCCAAAATTGCCGCCACCTAGTTTCCTGAGGTGGCTAGAGAACGGTTCCCAGCCGAAAAGTGCTACTTGGATACCTTTGAGAAAAAATATGGGCGCATCGAGATTGGTGAAATACTTCTTAACATCAGTCAACAATATTTTGGCTTGTAGACTTTAAAATTCAGACCTTTTTTAAATCGTCACAATCGCGCAGCCGTACTAGGTCGCCTGCACTGTAGACCAAGTGGTGGCATAATAATGTCATATAATCGGGATTATATGCCAAAGTCGTCCCACATAAAGATCAATATCAAGTTCAAAGGTCACAGGTCTAAGTCGCACCAGAACAGTTCATTGGTCTCAGTGGTTCCGGTCAGATGACATTATTCAGCATGGCGCTTATTATCCTATGAACTCATAGTAAGGGTTACTCAATGTTAAGGTTCAGGTCATTGGTCGAGATAAAATGTGAAGTGTGAAGTTAAAATCCTCATTCTCTGCCCTTGGCTGCTATAGTGCTAGTTATAGCTTACACTATTGAGACTATATAATTTTGTGACATCATAAGTCAACGACCTTGAATGGCCTTAACCCGAAATAGGAGAAACAGTTTTATGGGACCTTTCCTCCTTGGACCTTAGTTCCATATTATCCCCGGCGAGTTGTCACCCTCCACTGCGCGTTGACACCAGACGCCTCTTCACTGCACGTGTTAAATAGTGTTTGAAATTTTGTCATGTTTGGGTCTTATACTTTTGTAGTTTACATGGTTTTCATTCTGTGAGGGAGTGAAAAAGAGTATCTGCTGCCCGTGTTATCCTGGAAAGAAATACTGCCGGTAGATATTACAACCAAATCATTGGCAACTATGGAGTGCGAGCGAGGTCTTAACTATTTTTGGGCAAAAATAAAATATGTACGACGTGCAGGTATCTTGTACAGTTTGGCTCGTGGGAACCCAGGCGGACACGCATAAAGGCATTAAACACATATCTGTGTGTATCTGACAGTCTGCAAGAGGTTCAACCACCGATAAGAAAACCGATGTAAAAATCCCCGAGTGATCCGCTCTGGAGCGGCGTGCTGCGAATTCCACCCTCGCAATTTTTAGCTTCTTCTGAAGGGATTACATCAAACCTTGGGCGTTAGATAGTACCAGTCATGAGGCGCTTAAGTACATTTTAGTCAGAGAGCTTTAGCTGCTAGATCGCTGCAGCATAAGCCATGGTATCCCGCAATCCTGAAATTCCAGAGCCCTGTAATGTGTTTTATCTTAAATTGACTCTCAGCCGCAAGCAAGGGTGATTCGAATTTTGAGTAAATATGGGCTTTATTTTCGCTCGGAAAACGGGGAATTCCACGCAGAGAGGTGACATGTCATTTCTTTATATCAGCATCTTCTCGAGCATGCGCTTATCGGGACAAGCAATACAACGGGTCATTTGAATAGAAGTGGTCCAGCTCATGATTTTATCCGCGATACAAGGTATCGAAGAGACCCTTCATACAAAACCAGGCTTCATTCATTACATTTGATTGGTATCATACAGTGCCGCATATCTCACGCAGCTTATGCAAAACTTTCACCTAGTTATATTGGCGAGATTATGACGCATAATGTGCTGTTGGTAAGCAACTGTTTTCCACACGAGTCACAGCTTTCGCGGAAGTGTCCAGTTTTCACCTGTGCCGTGCCCTGACAGGAGAGAACGAGCCGAAGCCGGGCCACTGTCCGTCGCGGTTCGCGTTCGGTCCGTGCGTGCACGAGTGCAGTCTGGACGGGGAGTGTCCGGGCAGCACCAAGTGCTGCAGCACCGGCTGCGGCAAGATCTGCTCTTCACCTTGTGAGTAGGCTCACAGACACGGCGCTTACAGAGGCGCGATGTGCTGTTCTTTGGTCTCGACAGAATCGGATTGTAATGTTTAGAACTGGAGTAGTGTATGGCGGGTGTTCGCTGTAGGACTAATAACTTCATGTAACTGGACAAGTGTGCCTGTTAGTAGTGGTCCTAATGAAATATAGCACCCAAGGCCCATAGCAAAACCTTGACTTGGAGGCTGGCCAATTCATTCACCTGAACTTGACCGGCTTAACAACTATGGTATCGAACCCGCTACTCATCTAGCTCATCTTCTGAATCTGATCTAGTTCATTCTAAAGGAAATGGGACATTATCATGGGATTTTGACCGGGCTATCATTGGCATATAGCATGCCAAAAAACATGGCTTCATATTGTCTTTGTCTCAGAACTCAAATTTGACGGGAAAACAGTGCCTCGTAACTGTAACATTTTTTAGCGTACAAATTTATATTACTAAGCTTCGCCTCCCTTAACGAATGGTGACGGATTCGCAGACGTCGGGACAGGAGGGTTTGGGCTCGATGGGGTCAGCTCGAAATACACGGTGTTTCCTAGTAAATAGCGAATAAAAAAAGCTATCAAACCCGGAGCTTCCAAGATGCTATTTTTTGCCTATATTGGTTTAAAGTCCATCATAAGGTGCCACATTTTCATTTAAGTGCTTGTAGCTCAGAAAAATTTGTGCACTCTGGTGTCCAATTGCATGATAGCTATCTGTGCCACAGCCCCGCAGACGTGATCAAGCTAGACAACCCCAGTGCCCAGTTAGATGCGTTTCGTGAGTGTTTGGCGAGTATTTGAACTCTGCTGTGCTCTTCTCTCGCAGACGTGGCCAAGCCAGGCTCATGCCCGGTGCCCAGTTACGAGGGTGGCAACTGTCAGAACACCTGCGGCATCGACGACGAGTGTCCTGGAGACCAGAAGTGCTGTACCAACGGCTGCGGCATGCAGTGCCTGGCGCCCTCCGGGGAGCACATCTGTCCCAAGGGAACCGAGTTCCACAACAAGTGCAACAAGTGCACGTGCAGTGACGCCCGGGAGCCCGTCAGCTGCGAACAGAACATCTGCTCCAGACGTAAGTGGGTGTTTTGTGTGTTGGCCCATTTTTAGTGAAATAAGTATATGTGTAGAGGCTCAAGTGGGATCTGGAGAGACGAATGAGAGGTTGGTGAGTTTGGAGAAGTGCAGCTCTGGACATCGGGATGCATCTTTACTTTAGCCTTCTTTAACGACTACAATGTGTAATAATCTTGCTGGATGTATTTGCAATACATTCAAAAATTAAAGCATACACAGGTAAGTCATGAACACACTCAAATCATTTTACTTTTAATCACCCAAAATATTTATCATGTGGAAAATATCACCATTCTGAAAATGAATGATTGATCACCTTTGAAAAAAGTATTTCAAAATAGATAGGTACGTTGATTGACTATCAACATTTCCTATAATTATAGCATTAAGTATAGCCTGAGGCATGGGGAGGTTTGCATCATCAGCGCCTTGGCCAGATACCCTCGGAAAGACTGGTCATGGGCAGGGAAATTCCATTTTCGTGCAGCCGTCAGAATTAAACAGGAGTAGCCAAGAATCATACATGATTGCCACCTTGATAATTATGAGAGCTTCACCCAGGCACTGTAACATCTCCTTTCTCGGAGACTGTCAGATTCTACCAGCGAAATGACGACACGTAAGCTCTGTCTTGCTGTTTTAAGCTGGAAATCATGCATAGAAAACTAACATCTCTCTTCTTCCAGCCTTATTATTTAGACTCAAACTCGGCAAAAGAAACCACGGGCGCAATTTGAACATTATTGATCGTCTTCACCCCGAACTTTAATCACCTTTTCGACAAAGGTTAAGAGGGCATTAACATAACGTCCAAAAAAGCTATCTGGCCGCGACTGGAAAACACGTCAAGGCTAGCGCACTGCTGTATGAGCGGCCGCACAGGCTGTGGTGGATTATCTTCGGCAAAGTGCGTGCTGGCCATATGCCATCCCGGGCCCGGCATTTTTGTGCGTGATACAGACAGGAAGACTACTGTTCTGTCAGACCACTCAAGCCGCCCTCTGATGGATTCTGCTTTAGCAAGCGAAAACAGATTTAGTTCTGCGACGCTGACGCCGGGCTCGGGATTCTTGTGGTTAAAAAATGTATTCATAGAAGGATTATTCAATTCGAAGAATTGTGGTTTTATGATGCTACTAAATGCAAAACCGTTATTGTTTTCTGAATATTTTCTGAGAAATATAAAGATAAATGCATACGCATGCCATACAGAATTTTGGACTGGAGACCTTGTCCTGGTTTCAGACTAGGTCACTTCTGGGCTTATATGAATCATGATGTTTCCCTCTCAATGCAAGAGTTACAGCCAATTATCATGAATGAGGTTTTATCTTTCTCTTGTGATCGTTCATTTAATGACGCTTCAGGAATTTGCACAGGTGCGCGCTGCCATTTGATACTCTGCCTTTTCCGCCTACAAGGCTCAATCAGCCATAATTTTCTTAAAAACGAAACATTTATCTAAGGATTAAGACTAATCACAAGCCTATGATTGCCGGAGAAAGATTGGAACTGAGCTTGTTGTTTCCACCCGTAGCCAGACGTGCTAATAAAATAGGCTTACATCCGATAAATGCGTCCATTTGAGGAGTAGCCTGATGCATAGTTTTGACAGACTTCAAACGATACCGCGACTGTGGGTGCACGATTGGAAATCCACCCAGCACGACCATTTTGTTAGTAAAAAACATCTACCAATGACGGCTTATGAGTTTGTTATTCATGCAAATCTGCTGCAGTATGCTGCATTTTTGGACCATTATTGAAAGTTCAAAATTTACTCAGCGCTTTAAACATCTAGTCAGGTAACGACATTGTGGAATAAATTGAATCAAAGATTGTCGTGCGCCGATATGAATATACCACGGAAACTGCAGGGTATTAAAAAAACTACCCAACTTTGACACCCTGTCATATAATTAATTAACCTATAATTTTCCCTTTTGGAGAGTGTTATAGTTGTGACTGGGCTATTTCTTCTGCAAGTTATAGTTTCTTCACTCCACCGTTGAATTGACAAAAGGCAAGAGTGGTATATCTGTTTCAGGGGTTGAAATCGTACCATTGGATAGCGCCTTGAAAAACCAAACTAGCAATTTCTGGCGATCAGAATCCCACGAGGAGATATCCAAACTGTCCCTCAAAGAGGATTAGGTTACATGCCCTTGCACCTTTAAAGGGAATGCGGCACCTTTATAACATGATTTTAACTGAGATAGCCAGGTTTTAGAGCATGCCGGAAAACACGGTACTCAAATATCATTTGTTTTGAAACTCAAAATTATGTAGACAAAAGGTAAAAATCTACCTGAAATGTACCCAAAATGTACCCAAGCATCCGGCCATCGTTGTCAGTTGTTGGCGTGATGTCATGCCGACGTCACGGTGAGTAGTCAGCCAATTGGAAGCCCTTGAAGAATATGTTAGTAGTTGCCAGATCATGACCCATCCACAGGCAGATGTTTATTTCTTACCCTAGGTGAGCATTTAAGAAATAAAAATATTGAACTTATTGTACATTTTCAGAGAAATCATGGACGTTTTCATGATTTTCGGCTAAAAATACTCCTGATTGCACTAAATTACGGCTTTCGACCAAGGTGCCACCTTCCCTTTAAAGCCAGCCAGGCTAAAGCATGCTTGCACTCCATTGGTTTGTGAATATTGATTTGACTCAGGAAGTCAACACAAACCAGTTCGGGATGAGGCTGCTTATGCGGGATGGCGCTCCACCGCACACAGATAGTGACGTCATCACTCTCCTGCATCAGACGTTCGGTAATCACCTTATTTTCCTGGTTATCAAACAGGGCTCAGGCCTTATTTAATAACAAAATCAGTGCAATATCTAATTCAATCAGAGATTCTATCGTTCAATCGTTCAGTCATTGTCATGGACGTGTCTTGTACATTACCCCTAAAGGAAAGATTACCTTACAGTCATCCGAGGCCAAAATATTCATGCAATCTATAATGCGACTAGAGATGAGAGATAGCCGCATAGGAACTGTTTGTACCTCGCTGTACTATGTGGTAAGCAACAAAACCATCAACTTGCAACCCTCTTGTATCTAAACAATGTGATATGGCTCGTATGCTAAAGGCAAGGCTAAATTCATAAGGCATACAATAATCACGGATGATCTTTTTTATGACGTAGAATCCGTTTAAGCCTTGCTGTACTAGAAAGGCTGAACTGTTTTAGCCGATACATAAGCCTGAAAGGAGGCTGCAATCGTATCTGTGGGTTACACAATGCCCGACAAAAGCAGCGGGTTGTCGAAGCTGACCGTTGAAGAATTGAAAGCTGAAAAAAGAATCTTCAATAGTAATTCTCAAATAGATGTGAGCAAGCTCGATTTCGTCTTTTCCCCGTGGAAAGTTATAGTTTCCTGAGTCTTAAATTATCAAGACAGTGGCAACGTATTCCATTTCACTCCATTGTTACCTGTACATTAGTGATTGTTAATCCTTGAGATCGCTCTCATTAACATCAATAAGTGTTCAGTGAATGACTGAAACGCAAGATTAAAAGAAATAGTCCCCAGATGTAGCAATTCTTGACCCAAAACCATACTGTAGATACCTGATTTGGTTAAGAAATAGTCAAGAAAATATGTAAAAATTGCATTGTGTAGGATTATAAGCTTGACAAAGCACTTAGATTGCGGACCGTTTTTGTTACACGCTAGGGCCTGGAAAAGGAATGGCCACGAGAAAAAGTAAAAACCCTTCACAAAATTTCGATCTCAATTTTTTATTCCTGCTGATGATGTCCAGATATCTTAGGCCAGCCTGTAATTCTCACTGATAGGTCAACCTTTCAGGTAAGCTATTTCGGTTGTGAAAACTTGAATATTCATAACGTATCTCATCCTAAGCTTAAAATAGCAGCAGATATGATCTTGAAATTTAAATTCGATGGTAAAGCGAAGCCTCCAGCCCTTGACTGAATCTAAATTGTCCTAGACTTAAGGATTAAGGTAGCAACTGCATCACAAAAAAGATTCATCAATGAGCATTGTGGAACGCTGCAGTCTCAAGTCTGCAGGATAAATGCCCCTAAAAATGTTCAGAAGTCCCGGATAAAGGAGCTTACACACTGATCCGGGATACTGTCGGTTTTCATAGACTCGAGGACTTGGGCAAGTTGTTCTGCAATTGTTCTTGGTATGCTTCTTTTAGTTTTTACAGTGCATTGGGTCTGTTCGCGCGCCTCTCCAGACAAAAAACATGACAGCAGCTTAGTGGAGGTCGGAGCAAATGCGCAAATCGGTGTCCACTGGGACGGACTGGGTGGATATTTTAGCTGTGTGGTTAACGCCAGTATGGCAGGTATGGTGAAGCTATGGGGTTATCGAAATTTTAACAATACATTTTAGGTTCAGTTTATGCATTTTAGCGGAAATAGCACTCGTAAAAGTAGCGAAATCAAAACAACCACAACTACCCACAAGCGTCCGTTTTTCACTGTAAAATGATTTGTTTTGGCTGATTAATTGAGATTCCTGCGCTACAACCATGCTCTTATATTATCCTCCAAAAAACACCTTTGTTTGGAGGAGATTGGAGGAGGTTTGAGATAATCTCGGAGGAGCTTTGAGGGGCTTTGAGAAGGCGCCAAAAATGTGAGAACAGGTTGGAGGAGGTTAGAGGAGGTTAGAGCTGAGAGGGCGCTAGAACGTGGCGACTGTTTTGGAGGTAGCTGTCAGATTCTCTGAGGCCAGTATATTATGAGTACGATATCTTTTAATATTAATTGTCAATTTCCCACATGTTTCCTCTCTTCAGTGGTGGGGCTGACATAATTTTTTAAACACTGATTATTGTTTCCCGTTGCCTTCCGTTTTCATTATGTTTTGTTTGTCTTTTTTGTAAGGAGAGGAATTATCTGAGGTCTTTATCGCCCTCGCCATTTATTTCACTCAAGATCTAGCAGTCAGAACGTTGATTCCTGTGCTTTGCAGCTGCTACAATCAGTTTTGAGCTATATCTATTGAGTTCATTCTGGCTTCAGACGTTCCTATGGAGCTATAGTTGGGAACTCGCTTACTGTGTGGCTAGGTTTGATTTTCTCTTCTCTGGCTCTACGTGCTCCCTGTTTCTAAGATATCAAATTTCCCCTTTATCATCTCGAAAAGAGCTTTATAAAGTAATATCAAGAGCTATATAAATCTGGCATTGAATAAAATTAAAAGTAGGCTCGTTGCAAATGAAATTATCCGTGCAAAATGTCACTGAATACCGCAAAATTTGCCAAAAATTAATTCGGCTTTGAAGGAGTCATAATAAGGATCTTTCAGAAGATAGTCGTTAAATTTTCGCCGACTTGTACCGTTCTCCACATCTGGATGTCTGGATGACACGGCCAATTTACAATGACCAGTCCTACATACACTTTCTAGCTGACAACTAGGAGTGTTTGTCACCAAAAATTCATATAAGTATCAATTCAGTCTAGCACACTTGAGCAAGAGGCAGTCCAAGTTACACAACGTCCTAAGATGTTTGGGCTCAGTGGCGGATCCAGGAATTCATTTAGGGGGGAGGGGGCTAGGGGGACCGAGCCTCACCCGCCAGTACCTCAGGCAGCCCCTTGCCTGTGTATTAATTATAGAGGCTCGGACATTTCGGGGGGGCTTGAGCCCCTTGGATCCACCACTGTGTAAGCTGAACCTGAGAGCGAACTATCGAATCAATCCACAACAGACAGTGAATAAACAACACCACTGCTTGGAGTCAATAGCCTCGACATCTGGCGGCGTCACCACCAGAACTGACCCATTTTCCAGAGAAGCCGGGCTACTGTCCGTCGGTGGTGTTGCACAAGGACATCGAGGCGGCCGGCTGCGGCGTCCGCTGCTACACCGACGAGGACTGCGAGGGCACCTCCAGGTGCTGCAACGTCCAGGGCTGCGGTCAGATCTGCGCCAACACAGGTCAGCCCCAGGCGCGATGCATGCTGATGGTATTGCACGGTGTCAGTATGTGAAATATAGATATAAGATATGAATATAAGATATAAGATATAGATATAAGTGTGGGTCGAGATTTCTCATTATGCGTCTGCAGTACCATTTTCACAGCTACATCCCAAGAAAGTGACTCCAGCTAGAATATTGCTAAAGGGTCTTACGCATTGCTGGTCTTTTTTACATCACTGTTAGGTATTTCACAGTCCTAGCTTCCCTTCAGCGAACATTTGAAATTGCTGCGATTTCCAAAAACATGATTCTGTTTACATAGTAGCATTCTTTATACTGCTCTATGGCATCGGAAAAGTAAAGTGGGGGTTTTCTGCAATGCCGGGGAAGTATAAAAATTTATGCTAAGGGTTAAAAGAGCCAGGGGCGCCACGAAATAAATTCCCGCGTAGCTTTCCCCTTAACAGAAACTCTTTTTGGGATAACACTAATTTAGACTGAAGGACTTCTCCACTCTGCTAGTTTCTATTGATGTTTATATTTTTTTAGCAATTCCTGAATTATGCAGATTAGTTGACTGTTCAAGCATTTTCTTTTGAAAGCAAATTTTGTAAATGAAAATAGAACAACGACTTCTATCGTGCCTGTCCCAAAAGAAAATCCTTTTCAGAAGCGGCAAATATGGTTTTAGTAAATGTTTAGGCCAAAACTAAGCAAAAAAATAATATAGAGGCCCACAAACAGCAGAATAAATCAGGTATGGGCCAGGTTTGGTACTGGAATGAAAATTCACTTCGATTATATATTTATTGGTGATGGTTGGGAAGTTTACTTGTTCCCTGTGGACATCAACACATCTCAAAAACCAGTATGCATCCGCTTTGGTAAAACATATTTTATCTGATGCTATATTTACATGTGCAAGCCACTGTCACTACTTTGGATTATTTATAGGCACTTGAGGCTTAGTCGTGCCTTTAAATGGCTTCCTGCTTTGTATCTGGAGGCAATATTGTTATGCAAGGTTTCGCCTGTCAGCAGCCACAACCAGGCTACTCGATAGAACAACACGGCTTGCATGTGGTGGTGATGACCTTTGACGTCACTGGGCATAAAAATCCGGCTTGGTACTTAGGGTAATCATACGCTGACGTCACTGGCGCCTCGGATTAACTTGTAATGAGTTTATATCTGTTCCTGAGGTCATGCATGCGAGAAAGGTATTGTACTCAAAGGCACTTCTAACTCAGACATAAGTCACCGCACATCCCTCAACATCCTAGAAGAGGAAATCCAAGACCTCTGTCAATATGTATTTTTGGATGTGCGCCAGGAATCCTTGATATGGTTTGAACTTCAGTGAATCATACGGGAGATCTCAAATTTTTCGGTAATAAATCAAGTCCCTGCCATTACGACTGAAGGGCTGAGAAAAGAACAATAGATTGACCAATGTACTTTAGGAAAGCCCGGACGGCTTTAGGCACTAGCCCCTTTCAAGGACAGCAAAGACTTTCTGGCAAAAACAATCGCAGGGAGTTGTAGGTAGGTGATAGTCAATGTAGAAATGTCCCGTATTTAAAGAGCAGAAGCGGGTATTAGGTTATGAAAATCTGAAAAGAGGTGAAGCACCCTGGAACCGTGAGAGTACGGCTAACTTTTCCATGGAAAATTGATCAGACATTTGCTCAGCATTGCTGACTGCGTTTTTTTACGCCAAAGGCACAGGAATTTATATTTGATCATCAAGAAACAGTACGTTTCAAGATTCGCATTTGAGCCGTACTGCAAAATCCATGTTATGATTGCTATCACGATTAACTAAAGTTTGAAAGTTCTTTGACCATCTCCATACAATATTGAGCACTATCGCCATATATCCTAGATAATGGTTGTGAACGTATCTAAGCTTTCGAAATGAGCGACGGTAGTATCTACCGTTGAAAATCCCGTTGACCAATTGTTAAATACGGTGGTCCAAATTACAATGTGGCCCTGACGCTACAGTAAAACACCGTGCAATCCAACAAATTTAACTATTTCAAATCAAAGAAGAAAGAAAACGTGTATAATTTTGCAATTTTTCTCGTAGGAGATAGGACTAAAATTAGAATTTCTGAGTAGTTGCCTGAGATGTTTGGATTCAATCAATCAAGTGAATGGGAATTTCGAAATCCTGAACAGCAGCAGATAGCGTTTGTGGTTTATTAATCCGATGAAGCCGACAGCTTAATGCGCACTTCACTGCACGCTCCAGTTGTCTTAGTTTAGGCTAGCTGTCGATCATAGCTAAAGAACTAAATTCTGCACCAAAGTTTTTGCAAAGGCTGGACTTATATTGTCAGTGTTCATCAATGTAATAGCTAAGACTTAGACTAAGAACTAAGACTATCAATATCAATTTGGTGCACTGTTGATAGATATTGACGAGGAAAAGTACAAATATAACGCGTAATCACCTCTTCTTGACCTGTCTTTGTACGTGTTGTTCTTGAGCGCAGTAACTACACCTGCTTATAGCTTCCCTCTTCTTGAGAAACATTCAGTTTCTATTAAGCCATCTGCCTCAGACCCTAAAAATAGAATACAATTTGGTATAGGGAAGTCCTCTCACTGCTCCCGGCTTATATCGTTTTTACACATAAATTTCACTGATTTCAGTTATTATTTTCCTTTTTCCTATTTTAGATACTTAAAAATACACAAAGCTACACGGTGCAGGCCATTTTCTTGAGCCGTTATTGGCGTCAATGGAAAGATGGTTTGCACAATTACTGCGCTTTTTCTGCAGCACTTCCTTACCACCATCTTCCCATGTCCTTTGATGTCCGACATTGAACAATTTATAGCCTGTAAATGCCAAGCAGCGTGCATGGGATCAGCAGCGTTCTTCTTTGCGCAGAGTTCGAGAGGCCGGGTATCTGCCCGGTGGCGGAGGGCAACGATGCCTGCGGAGAGTGGTGTGACGGAGACCTCGACTGTCCTGGAGAGGCCAAGTGCTGCAGAACCGGCTGCGGAAAAGTCTGCAAGCCTGCCGGTGAGCCATCCGCCCTGAAGCCACTACCACTTACGTTCTGGGATTCTGGTTTGTGTAGTATATCGTGTGAAACCATGAAAATATTATGTTAACCTGGCACTGCCGGTCCTCTTTTCGTACACACCACCGACTGGGGGTCTGATCGGACACCGTCCAATCTGGCAAACTGGAAGTAATACCGAAAAATGTAAAAAAATCTGAGAGAGTCTTACCGTTTTTTTCCTCTGAAGCCGAGTTTGAACCATATCCGTTGACCTGCGACGTCGTAGTGGGACGAAATTGGTCAAATTAGAAAACCTCTTATAACTCAGAGACCATGAGACGTAGAACAAACAAAAAACATGCATGTGTTCGTCTTGACCCAAGGATTGAAATGATATGTAATTAAGTCATCGCGACATATTTTACCGAGTTTCACAAGGTAAACAATTTGTGTGGTCTCTTGGCTATCCCACATGCTGAAACTATCCGAATGGCAACAGCACAACGGCCTTCTGAATATGTGTGCTGCTGTGCTGATCTGTGTTGTGGGAGCTGGCGACGGCAGTATAGCCGGCAGCTGGATCCGTGGTGCAGAGAGGCGTACACGCAAACACTAAACCTAGATATGTGGCTTACTAAGCCACACCACAGCCAGGCCTGTCCGTTACACCGCACGCTGCCCTCGAACACTCAGATGCAATTGTATTGGTGGTTTTGTCTCATCGTGCTGTACCTGCTTATAACTTCTTAGTGGGATTTTTTAGCTTCGCAGCGGAGTAAAAAATAGTGTATTGGTACTTTTAGATCACTTTCTGATGCTGCTCATAGGTCTCATGTTTTGCCCTGCCTGATAGAGGACCCTGGCTTCTGTCCTGTCCAGCTTGTCACGTTTTTCTCTGCCTGACAAAGGACCCTAGCTTCTGTCCTGCCCAGCTTGTCACGTTTTGCTCTGCCTGACAGAGGACCCTGGCTCCTGTCCTGCCCAGATTGTCACGTTTTGCTCTGCTTGGCAGAGAACCCTGGCTTCTGTCCTGCCCAGCTTGTCACGTTTCGCTCTGCTTGGCAGAGGACCCTGGCTTCTGTCCTGCCCAGCTGGAGACGCCGAACTGCTTCTTCCGGGACGACCAGTGCATCTCTAACCGGGACTGTTCCAACGGCCAAAAATGTTGCGACTCTCCCTGCGGCCGCAAGTGCACCAAGCCAGGTCAGTGCCCTCCGGGCATGGGAACGCCGATTCTAACATCTCGAATTGAAATGTTGGGACTAGAATCACTGAAGATTCATAGCTATGCACTGCTAGTTTGAGGTAATAACAACTCAGTGCTGTTGACCGAGTGCCCAATGACGCGTATCAATATTTTGCAAAGATACTAAAAGGACTTCGGTCCGGTAATGATATAGGTTTTTGTATCAAACTGGGCAAAATAACTGCATTCAATGAGCAAATTCTGTATACAAATTCACTGCTGTATACAATGAACAAAAAATTGTGTTTTACTTTTGCAATTATTTTGCCCAGTATCATACATTCATTAAATGCAAGGCGATCCTACCATGGTGGGAGACTATCAGATAACATATGTACATCTGAATACCTGCAACAATCTTAGCCATAGCAGGAATGTTAGGCTGGTGCAAAAATATCTAAAAAATCCTGGTTTAACCAACATTGATTTAGTGCTAAAAATAAATTACTCATGAATATGCGCAAATTAAGCTTCGTAGGTTTTTAAAGCCTAAAATGGAGGTTTGACGATCACAATAGCCGGCTGCTTAGTGATAGAAGACTAAATAAAGATGATAGGTAATTTCCTACATTCTATAGAAGGATATCTTACAGGAACACAATGGCCGAAACTGCCTCCCCCAAGCCGTTCCGGGAAACTTGTTTCTCAATCCCAGACTTCGGAAACTGTTTAATCTCTTTAGCAATGTTTTCAATTGCATAATCTAAATCACTTACATAACGCTAAATACGTGAACGACAGCGGGGCGCCATATAAGCCTCGAAGTTGGCAGCCGTAAAGACCCATCAGTGATAATGGTGTGAGTGACCACAAGGACAAGAGGAATTCGTGATTACTTGTCAGTGATTATTTTACTTATTTCTGCTATTTTCTATCCGCTTGCGTGGAGTTCTGTGCGTCATTCATCCATTGCCTAGTAGTATGCTGTTCTCTAATCAAATGCAACCGTAAATTTTACACTACACTAATAGTGTAAAGTGACGAGTTTACAACGAGCTCGTTAGCTCTTGGCCTTTTGGTCCGTTTTTGTTTTTGTTTTGAAATTTAGCGAATTGGTAAGATAATTTATTGAATTTTGACGAGCTGGACATATTTGGGATGCCATATAAAATAATGCAGCTCTATAATCTTGAATAGGCAAGTCGAAACCTTTTATGATATTATAGCTACTGATAAAGCATGTTATACATTTATCTCTGTATCGGGAATGCATACAAGTAATTTGGGCTCTCTTTTTATTACGTTTCAGAAAAAGAGCACTCCTTAAAAAAACATTTTACTGGGTACCCTTTTCATACACTGTGAATTAAAATCAAATCACAATCTAGAATAAAGTTACCTTATAATGGGGGCTTTGTTCTTAGGCTGGATTCATATATTGTTAACATTCTAATAAGCCCTTTCGAAGGGGCCAACACATATGGCTTAGCAAAGCTCGTGGATACAGCTGAGTCTCCTGGTGTTACCAGATAGACTTATAGCAAAACAATACCCAGCTTTATCCTCTTGCAACATCCGACTGCGCTTCTGGAAGAGAGGCCCTCTGTGCTTTGTTGGCGCGCTGGGCTTAAGCTGACAAGACCCAAGTGCCGCTGACGCAAATGAGGATTTTGGCTGCAGCATCAGCCGGCTTCAAACAAGACTCTTCCATCGAAAAATGGGGACGTCGGCGCCGGTGTGAGATCACTGCACCAGCCCGGCAGCGCCCCCAGCTTCACCCACGTGTTTAGCATTTACTCCCACACCCAGGTCAGGCGCAGCAGCTGCGCTGTCCTGTTCTGTGTCGGCGGAAACCGCGTCACCGTCGGCTTGTTCCCGTCACCGACGATGCCGTCTGTCAAAAGCTCTGCGGGTTCTATTCCTCCGGGGGACAATATACCGGACATTTTCCGTTGCTTCTGATGTTATTAAGGTTACTTTTATTAGAAGGCTGGCGTTGCTAGCTTGTATGCGAAACTTGTGAACCGGAATAACATTTCGTAAATGCTAATAAATAGCCTTGCATAAAAGAGGAATGTGGCTGAAAAATTATGGCACAATACCGAAGAAGCGTGCGTTTAGGTCTTAAACGTTCCTCAAACCAGCGGGGACAGCTGCAGCCTGACTTCGACTACGTCAGATATTTATTTGTCACGGGTGAGCCGCAGCAGATGTCAGGTGTATTTTAGGCGTGAGGCCACTTCCGTCGTGGGGTCGGGGAGAGCATCCAGTGTATGCAGACGACAGTGCGAGAGGAAGAGACGAGCCTGTCCGGGTTTGGAGAGGTCCATCTCGGCATGTCCCACTGCTTAGTGCTGTCGGAAGTAAGCATTACCGGTAGTCCCTGTCTGCTGGCCACTGACTGAGCCTGAAACATTCCACCGGAAAGGCGTTACCGAGTCTGCAGCGCTGTCGTGGACAGGTCCCGGCGGGACAGCCGTGAGACGGCGTGCGGGTAGCGGCACTCTCTGGTCAGTCCGCTGGGAGCAGCAGCCGTGGGGGACGATCCGACAGCCCTGAAATCTGCTGAGCTGGTGATTCATGCATGCCTTTGTTGGTCCGACACTGAAGCTACGCTCAATTCACAACGCACCTAGCAGGACTCGTGAGTGGCGTTCAGCAAGCGAAGGGAACTGTTCAGCTTTCCAGCCCCAAAACCCGTGCCGGAATTTCAGGCTATCCAACATGTCACAGGAATCAACCAAAAACATAGTCAATTCTCATAAGCAGTGTCTGTTCTGTGATTCTAAATCCGATGCGTTTCAGTACCTACCAATGACGTTGAATATTGTCATTTTCTGTTTATGATCAGCATGACGGAAAGAGCTACCGCTGACGTCTCGGCGGATCTGGTACTGTAGTGCTCCTCCGAATAAATGATATTTTCTCATATATTTGCAGTCATATCGCGTACATCTGTAGATCTGTATGCAGCCTCCGCCACCGTTAGGACGGAGAGAAATTTGAAAATTGCGCATTCTCAGCAGGATATATGTATCTGTTAAGACCTTTGCATCCTTCGTAACTAGTTTTCAGCGACCTTCGCCAAGGATGAGCTCGGCTCGCGCGGTGAGTGGTGTGCTGAGAGCGTTCAGCTGAGACGTGCCGCTGAGATCCGCGCTTCACGTGTCTGAAGTCATTGGCGTGCTAAGACCTGACCTAGCCAGATTATATGCTCACTGTTGGAAACAATTAGTTACGCGCCTCTGCTGTCATGCATCATTCTACAGGCGACCAATGGAATTATAATGCCGTTGAGCTTGGCTCCGAACTATTTCTTACTTTTAATTTCATTCGGGCGGGCACCAGACCATCACATTCCAAAAGTTTGTTTACAAGATACTGGGGACACAAGATGACATTCATTAGATTTTTGTTCTCTTTCAAAATGATGCTTGTGCACCGGCCCACAGCGCCCGGAATAGTATCATCATCTCAGATTAAAAACCCAAGAGTTCCTTGAAGTGACTGTCTCTAAATTTGCGTCAAGTGCGAAGGCAGGCTCTGAAAATCAGCTGCATCATTTCCGGATGGTGCTGCTGCGTAAAAAGGTGAAGGAGTTATGGACACCTGATTTCTTGCTGCAACGCTTATATGCTACTTTTTAAAAAGTTCTAGAGTTATAGTAGTTCTGTACATTCCAAAGCAGCGATAAAGGAACAGTTTGAGTTTAGGTAAAACAAGCTAAAAAAGAGCAAAAAGAAGACAGCTCTAGTTTAGGCAAAACAGTGAATGTTGCGTAGACGACTGTCAAAGTATTCCATTATAATGATAGTTATTTATGAATTTCAAAGCTAGCGTTTCTCTCTGATGGCTTAACCAGGGACTATAAAATTAGCATGACTATAACATGGCTACAATAATATATAACATGAAAATCACAAAACTAGAATTTCCCGTGTAAAAATCACTTTTTTGCCACAGCCTTGATAATTTTCTCCAGTTTTAGAATCTACATAGAATCATGACAACACACGAAAAAAGACGCACTTCCGGCCGCCGGAAGCTGGGTGTCAATTTTATTGCTATGTACTGGATCATGCATGCAGGAATCTTTGCATGTTTGAAGCATCTTTGCAGGAATTATACTGTGCCGTTCGTGAGGTGTAGTTTTTGTGGTTACTGATATTCAAGTCGCATAAAAACTGCGGTTCACACGTTTCGAGACATATCTAGTTGTTGAAGTGAAATGTTCGAATATTGGATTGCGAAGTATTAAAAAATTATAATTCAGTAATTGCACAATCACTTACATATATGTAATGTTCATAGACCAACTAACGTTGAGTCTAAATTAAATTGAAAGTTTCTAGAACCTTCAATACTTAGTGAACAAGATCATCATGCAGGAATATGACTGCACTGGAACTGCATTTCAACTGCTAAAGAAGTAGGCCACCTTTGGACTCAAATGAGTGGCTATTAACCCGCGCCCCACCGGGGGTCCGGCGCCACCTTCGCCCCACCGGGGGGGCCATCGATGGCCCCCTTCTAACTCCGAAAATATGGGCGTTAGCGCAAATCTGCAAAGTGCAATAGAAAGCTCGCGTGAATTCAGTAAGAAATTACTTCGCATGTTTTAGTGCTCAGGTCAATGGTTTGACCTCCAGAGGTCAAATTAGGTCAGGATCGGCTATTTTCACTCAAATATGCAATGATTAAGCAGACTGGGCATAACTCTTATGTCATTAGAGCTATTGAGGCCTGGTAAAGTACATTTTATAGCAAATTGCCAGTACTTTTTCCGCTATGTGGAACGTAAAGACCTCCCGCCAGTGGTTTGACCGCCAGAGGTCACCTCGTGACCTAATATGACCTGAGGTCACGAAAGGTCAAAAAGTGACCTTGCCGTGTATCAAATGAAAGCCAGTGATAAGACAAACACGATAGTGTTTGTTTCACTGCTCTAGCTCAATTAGGTCAAAAGTTATTGTCAAAATACTCTTTTTGACCTCTGGTGACCTTGGATGACCTTGGAAAAGTCAAAGGGCAAATATGACCCCTGGGATCCGTGAAAGGGTGTCCAAAAACGTTGTTCTGAGCAGTCTGAGTATTTGCAATCATTTTTGTGGCTTTTATATCATGAAATAGCTTTTCCCCATGCTTTTCCAATGGGAGAGGTCGCCTCGTGACCTGACCTCAGGGCACGAAATCGAAAAATCCCGGATATACACCTTGTAGACCCTGGAGGGGTCATGAAGTGTAGGAAGTTTCAAATCGATCGACTTTGAAATGTAGCTCTTACAGAGCTCTAAAGTGAAGTGAGGTGACCTTGGTTGACCTCGTCTGGTGACCTGACCTTGGGTGACCCGGGGTAAAAAATTTCAGGGATGATGGGAAAATGATGCAGTGAGAGGTAGAGCCCTCAACTGCGGTGCTGCGCCTCTTCGTTTTTCTGCTATCCCGGAAAAACCTTAGGGGGCCATCGATGGCCCCCGGTGGGGCGAGGGTTAAAAGCTCCGGGCTAGGGGTTTGCTCGTTAGATGTGCAACTATGTCACTTCTCCCATGGTATATTTGTAATGGTTTTGTCTCGTGGTGGTTAGTGTTGGAGAAGCCTGCCGCTTCTTTCAGGGTATTCTTACCATTGATCTGCCTCGTTGACGGCAATGTTGGAGAAGCCGTCGCCTCTGTTAAGATACATTTATCTGTCTCTGTCTCGTGGTCGGCAGTGCCGATGAAGCCTGCATCTTCTGCCTGGGTATATTTTTCATGGCTCTTTCTCGTGGCCGGCAGTGTTGGAGTAACCTGTCTCTTCTGCCTGGGTATATGTTTCATGACTCTGTCTCGTGGTCGGCAGTGTTGGAGTAACCTGTCTCTCCTACCTGGGTATGCTTATCATGGCTCTGCCGCGTGGTCGGCAGTGTTGGAGTAACCTGTCTCTCCTGCCTGGGTATGCTTATCATGGCTCTGCCGCGTGGCCGGCAGTGTTGGAGTAACCTGTCTCTTCTGCCTGGGTATGTTTATCATGGCTCTGTCTCGTGGTCGGCAGTTCCGGAGAAGCCGAAGCTGTGTCCCAACCCCCAAAAGCTGACTCTGAAGCCGGGTCACTTCTGCACCAGCGACCACCAGTGCCCGCACGACCTCAAGTGCTGTTCAAACTCCGACGGTGACCAGGGCTGCACGCAGCCCAGTAAGTGACATTTTTAATTGAATATGAAAATAATGTATCCAAGCTCTGTTTTGATATCTTACCTCCTAACTTTCATCAATAAAGGGTCTGCATTTGCAGCTCTGTGCAGTGGAGCCTAAGAGTATAAAAACTGGTTGTTCAACGCAAAAGCTTTTAAGCTTACTTAATTCTACATCGCCTTTCATCTTGTGGATACCTTGTGACATCTCAGTTTCTCTCAAACTCATATAGACATAAATACACAGAACCACCGAAGTGCGGCTAACTTCAGGGGCTAGTTGAATATATTTTAAATCGGGATATTCTGCAGGGGATGAGCCTGGATTGGAGTTGGTTACTTGTTGGAGCCTGGGCTACACATATCAAAGAGAAATCATACCCTTTGGTGAAAACAGGGTGGGGCCAAGGGACCATGACCCCTCGAAATGGCGAAAGTTTTGGCCGATTTTCTTGAGAAAAAAACACTTTGTTTTTACGGTTTCCCCGAGTTTCCCCTTAAAATGGCGCTCCTGCGTCCGCCCCTGATCATACCCCAACTAAGATAGCGACAGCCTCGTCTCCAGTACATGGAGCAGGTTTGCAAGGCAAATGGACAATATCAGACCCGCCTCTCGGCTAAGCGAAAGCACCTGTTCCTTGATACAACTTCAGGGCTCAGTTGATGGATGTATTCACCATTTTATGCCTTGGTTACTATATATATATATATATATATATATATATATATATATATATATATATATATATATATGTACAAATTAAATTACATTGAAAATTTTACATTGCTAAGTTTCAGTTAAAAGTCATCCCGTTTTCTCAGACCCCAAATGCTGCTCAAATGGAAGCCGAATGATCGCCAATGATTGTTATGACGGAAAGGTTTTGCGTGCTTCCGACAACCATCCGCCTGAGTCATCACTTCCGATGCCGACTCGCTGTGGCAAGCCATTGTTCCGAGGCGGCGACCGCGGCGCTGGCGAGGGTAGGGCGCTGGCGGCATGCCGGCCGGTGTCCTTGCGGGCCGGGGGAGGTGGACGGTTGGAGGGGCCGAGCCTGGCACGGGCCAGAACAGGCCAGAGGAGGATTAGCGCACTGGTAACTGACCGAACACGTAGTGGGGTCTGACGCTGCCTAACACCTGGATGCAGGTGTGGCTGTAGTTCAGGCTGGAAATGGTGGGAGCTGAGTATACGCGTGTATGCGTCAGATGCTCGTTCATAATGCTGCAACATGCTATTCTACGGCTACTTTTACCCCAACTAGAGCTCTTTGGAGATCTTCGCTATTTTTCTTGAGACGTTGTTAGCAGTCTGGAGCTTTGAGTCTAAGAGTGGCTGTAAGTCATGCGACGGGCGCAAAAGAAAACGCAGAATCAATTGGCATGTATTCAATAGATAGTATTCTCCCATTTAGCATGCCGAACTCAAATATTTACCAAAAAACACAGCCAGCGAGAGGAGGCCGTAAAAATTTTACCTACTTTGCTTATTTTGGATCCCTCCAAGGTGCATGCTTTTACCGCTAACTATCTCATATTTTCCTTTTTCTGGCAGGACAGGACAGCTTAAAATCAACAACAAATCATCAAAGCTAGTAGGACTTAATGATGAAATAAATGCATCTCTTAAACTAAAGGAGCTCCCTCCACTCTAACCTTCGATTAAATGGTTCGCCAGAGCCTTACGACGCAGCGCGGACCTAGGCACCGAGTAGGGTCGTCGCTAAAATTCTGACTCGGGGTGGGCTCGAACCGGGGACCATTCCCGGCTGAAGGCGATCAAAGGCTTAGGCCAGGAACATACACAAACGAAATGTGCTACCATATGATACATATCATATAAAATGAGGCCGCATCACAATGAATTGCATATTAATTTAGGGCGTAGCTCAAAATGTTTTTATATTATTATTGGCTCGCACATCCATGATTTCAGATGTCTGTTTTGCCTACAAAGACTTTGAAACACTGACATCCCCTACTATCAGGTTTGTCCACCTAGGCTAACATGTGCTGTTTATTTATTACGATTTGGATACCCTACACATAACCAGTTATTTCCAGTTCGAGCGAACTTACCGCTGTGCGTTTTTGCAGCCGAGTACAAAACCTCCTGCCGGAATATCAAGTGCTCCAAAAGAGGGTACTACTGCGTCGACACGGAAGACGGGCCAGAGTGCGTCAACAGTAAGTACTCTTTTGTCTAGCTTAATACTAGGCTGAGACATGCTTTTCAGCTTAAATTGTTTGCATCAGTGACTTCGTGTATATATATATATATATATATATATATATATATATATATATATATATATATATATATCTTTGTTTAGACAATGACGATTAAAATTATAGATGAGTATTTTGAGGTTTTGTTGTTTTTTTTTTCGTATCAAGAGTTTTATGTCAGGTGGTGTTTGGTAAATCATGATCCAAATTTGAATTCCACTAGTTTAAACTGTATTGAACATTATTTTCATAATTGTTTGAATTATTGAATTATTGAATTATTGACGTCCAGTCCTTGAAAATAATTGTCTGAATACGTTGAACTGTCGGAATTGCTAAATTGGATCATTGATTTACCAAACACCACCTGATATAAGACTCTTGATACAAAATAGAAACACGAAGTTCTCAATGTGACTCTCTATTAATTTAATCGTCATTCTAACGAAGATATATATATATATATATATATATATATATATATATATATATATATATATATATATATATATATTTGTGTGTGTGTGTGTTTTTTGTGTGTATTCGGGCTATGATGCTGTGCCGAGCAGTTAAAAGAAATTATGCATGACATTCATATGATAGCGATCAGCCAACAGCTACGTGCATGAAATTCATATGATAGCGATCAGCCAACAGCTACGTGCATGGCATTCATATGATAGCGATCAGCCAATAGCTACGTGCATGAAATTATATAATAGCGATCAGCCAACAGCTACGTGCATGAAATTCATATGATAGCGATCAGCCAACAGCTACGTGCATGGCATTCATATGATAGCGATCAGCCAATAGCTACGTGCATGAAATTCTATAATAGCGATCAGCCAACAGCTACGTGCATGACATTCATATGATAGCGATAGCCAACAGCTACGTGCATGACATTCATATGATAGCGATCAGCCAACAGCTACGTGCATGACATTCTATGATAGCGATCAGCCAACAGCTCGTGTATGACATTCATATGATAGCGATCAGCCAACAGCTACGTGTATGACATTCATATGATAGCGATCAGCCAACAGCTACGTGCATGACATTCATATGATAGCGATCAGCCAACAGCTACGTGCATGACATTCATATGATAGCGATCAGCCAACAGCTACGTGCATGACATTCATATGATAGCGATCAGCCAACAGCTACGTGCATGACATTCATATGATAGCGATCAGCCAACAGCTACGTGTATGAAATTCATATGATAGCGATCAGCCAACAGCTACGTGCATGAAATTCATATGATAGCGATCAGCCAACAGCTACGTGTATGACATTCATATGATAGCGATCAGCCAACAGCTACGTGCATGACATCCATATGATAGCGATCAGCCAACAGCTACGTGTATGATATTCATATGATAGTGATCGGCCAAAGGCTACGTGCATGGTGTTTCCATGGTAGTGACCAGCGCCTGACTACTCGTTAGACTGATGTCACCATCTTCAGGTTATCTTGTCACCATCAAGTTACCGCCATAGACATTCCGGCCTCATGACTGGGTCGCGTGTTCAACGGTTGATAGATCTCGATAGGACGTCTGCTGCACGGACCACCGTCCGCATCCAAGACACCGAGAGCCCTGCATTTACAAAGACTGAAGGCTTCCATAATCGATTTTCAAGGTCTGAAAGGATTTAACTCAGTAAATTTAGCACCAGGTCTGGCTAAGTTACGGCAAACATAGCGGTGAGGCTGAAGAGTGTCAGCTGCAGACCGCGAAGCCGTTAATTATGTGCTCACTTTTCCACAGAGCCGCGGACGACCTGCGCTGAGACCGTTTGTGACGAGGATGCCAGCTGTCTGCAGAAGAAGGACAAAGCCATCTGTGTCCGTGAGTCTCGCCGAATAGGGAATGCTGGCAATACCGGATGATAGGTGGATATGTGGAGGGATTTATTTTCAAGGGAACTGCTGAATACTTTTATTTACGTCCTTTTGAGCGACATTGGTCTTGTGAAGACGTGTGGCTGAAATACGTTTTTCACCGTATGATAGGAGTATAATCACAGATGAAAAGCTTTGAGTGAAGTTATTGTAAATATTTCATGACAGAGAATTCTGAAAAAGACACCGCTGTCACTTATTACCGCGTAAACAAATATTCTACAGTTACGTCTGTTACCTAACCATATTTTTATACGAACTCAATTCTCAATTTCAGTCGCATTTAGAGCAATTTCAAAGTTTTACATCAGCATGCTCAGAACGTACCAAGGGGACCGAATCCGAACTTCTGTCCTTTCTTAAGACAATAGTTTTGTCAGCAGAATATCAATAGGATGTTGAAGGTTCACTGGCCCTTCACTTTTTGCCGGTGGCGACACTTATATTCTGACACACCATTTGTTTCACCCAAACCCCAAGGCAGCACATGATGTAATTTTGATAACATACCTGAAAAACAAAAGTATTATGCAGATCACTTTTGGCTGGGGCGACGTCCTGATGTTTCTACCCGCCTGAAGTATACAATTTGCTCTTACTTTTCGTGAGAGATGAACCCTTACAAGCTTTATCGGATCCTGGTTAAACTTCGTTGATAAGCTGTCATTCCAGCTAAGATTACAGGGCACTGCATCCTCAAATCTTAATAATGACATCAGCATGTTTTGTGTGGAAATGATCCCCTATGAAAATAACTCCACCTATGCGATATGCTTTTCTGACTCCAGGTTTGGCATGGTTTACCTGTTTAACTCACCACAAGAATTTTGAGCTGGATGACGAGAAGCGTCTCGGTGCGGGCCCTGAGTTAAACATTTTAGTAAGGTTTTTTTGCAAAGAGTCAGCCGGTAGACAATCAGGTGAAACATTTTACCAAGCAAGCAAATTATTTATCTCCAAGAACAGCCACGCAGTTTTCAATAGAATTCCTGGATTTCTGGAGTCATTTACAGCAGTAGCTCGAATTACAAAGCGGTTGGAAAAAACTGACCTTTAGTCATGTGGATGAGTCCAGCACAGTCTGGTGAAACTGTCAACACATTATTTGTATGCTACAGCGCTCTGTTAAAAATGAGCAAGCACGCTTAAAAGGAATGAAAAAAATATCAAGAACGTCACGCTGCAAGAGCTGTTACGTCTGTTTTTCAAATCAGCTGTTTCCACATCGATCAAAGCTTTGATTTGATTTTGCTGGTCCCACTTTCTGTGGATTGACCAACCGACAGATCCATCTTTAGCTGGGTGAGCTCAAGGAGCCAACAGTTGTGGAGCCTTATATCGCAATGAAAAGTCTCGATTTGTGCTCGGACAAAACTCATCGCATTTCGCCAGAGCTATGTGTGGCTGGCACAGGCACTGACCCCTGCTGGACTTTGGCAGCGCACACCAAGGTGGGCCACTGTCCGCTCATCGCCACCTCTCTGCGACCGTGCAAGAGAGCGCGGGTCCTCTGCGAGACCGACGACGACTGCGAGGGTGGTGACATCTGCTGTACCGCCGGCTGCGTCCGTCGCTGCGTCAAACCTCGTGAGTTTAGAGCCCCTGCACTGCCTACTTTGCGAACATATAGCAGAATGAAACTTGCTGGTAGGATTTGCTTCTCTTGCTATTTCAGCGGCGGCACTCTGAATGGAACTTGCTCTCTGACTGAGCAGCCAAATACCAATATTTTGAAGCAAAATATTTTATATATATTGTATATTTACAGGGAGCTACTACTGGCAGTTTTTACTAATAGTATGATATTTATTATGCTTTTTTAGTTACTTTCTTTTTTAGCAGGGCTTGCCGCGACTTGTATATTTTTGTTCTGGTGGTGTTACGTAAGGGTACGTTGTCGTTGGGATCGCGGAGGGGCACGCCTGGCTACCCGTTTAAATGGGTGGCGGCCTTTTGAATAATTGTAAAAGCCAATTGGGATGGGCTGAAATTCTATGGTAGAATAGACTAAGTCTGCTGAACTTTTTTTCGGTTTTATTCATCTTGAGTGTGCCATTTTTTGTATGGAATATACTCACTGTCAGTTATGCACCATCACCAGCGCTTACCTTATATGGTGGGTAATCGGATCCGTCTGAGACTCGAACCGGCCACTGTGGGAACGGCTTGTTTGTTGAACGTCGACACATCTGTGTGCTGATTCGCAGTGAAGACAGACTGCGCTTCCGTCGGAAACTCTCTGTGCCGTACTGCCGGATACGTGTGCCAGGATGGACCCAGTGGTGCCGTGTGTGTCGAAGGTAAGACTCCGATTTACATTCGATACTATAAGTATTTATAAAAAAATCAACAATTGGCTAAAAACTGTTACCAAATTACTCCCAAATCAAATGGCACCTTTGTGTCGTCCCAAATGATGATCACCATGAATTGGGCTCAGTTCGTTGCTGCCACTTTCGTGTGCGTGACATCCTTCGCTTCTGCTGCTATAAAATTATGAGCGAGGAAAACGTTTGGGCGGGAGCGGATTTACAGGCTCTTGTCGTGTGCATTTCATCTTAACATACAAGCGAAGTTTTCCAATTATAAAATGATGCTACCTGTGGCTATACTACCTTTGATGAGTGCAAGATCCGTAGGGAGATTCAAATCACCAATACGATTGTATACTCTCCAATAGCCTTACCAGCCTTCGAGCACACTTTGATAATAAAAACTAAGTTAAAATTTAGGCCAGATGAACGTAACTGTCACCAACAGTGCGATACTATTTATCAAATGAGATTCAGGGTACGTTTTACTCTGCTCCCCCTATATTTCAAAGAGTCAATTTTTGGACTACACATTATCCTCCTATTTATTTTCGAATTACCGGGTTGTGTCAGACTGAGCTGAGAGTGTTCGCGTTCTGTGCCGTGAATGAATTTCTCACGTCCCTGTTGACTGCTAGTGCTCCAGTTGTTCTAATCCAATCTACAAATTGAGATGTCTAGAACGCGCCAGCGGAAAATCCCGAGCGTTGCTCCGTTCTATCTAATTTGCAATTCTGACATAGCTAACTGGTTCCCAGCTAGCGGTTATATCAACACGTCAATCCTGAAAGCAAATCCCAACTTCACCCCATGTCATGCCCTGGTGTTATCAGGTGTGCCCAGGTGATTGTGACCTTGCAGACGCCGTGCAGGGACTTGTCGCGAGTTATCGCGGCATCAGCGCCACAGTAATCCCTCTTCGTCGAGACACAATACACTAGAGAGTCGACACAGTGCCTGCGTAGCGGAGCCGACTCTGTGTGGCCAGACACTTGATACGCCGGTGGCATGGCTCATGGTCGACCTCTGCAGCACAGCGAGCTGTCCGGCCGCAGGTCCCGGCGGCTACATAAGATATTGGGACTGTGACATAATTTGATTTTTTGAAAGCTCTTCTGCCATGACTGTTGCTTTCGTCACCGTTTTCAAGTAGTTTTTCTAAATGTATCATATGCGAGGTAAAGAAACTACACAGCTACCAGCTGATATCGGCGAGAGTGGCCAATAAATTTTACCATTACAGGTCCGATTTTCGTGTTGTCACGTTGCGACTAATTACGTCGGTAATTCTGCTATAGGATCAGCTGTGTTGCATTTGAGGCCTTACATAATTCTGGGAGTTTGAGCTCATAATGATTAATTTCAGGTTAGAAAAGTAAGCCTGACCGTAAAACGTTACCTCCAAATAGGTTTTTTGTTATATCACTCATGCAAAGCTCATTTTTCAGTTTTCAAAGATACCTATTTCAAAATAGGCCATCAAAAGCTCTCGCTTGTCATGTGTACTGACTACCTCCCTCTTCAGCAACTTATTTTGTTCTCTTTTATTTTTCGCCTTTACCAGTGCTTATATTCCCCTGCACTTGTTCACGTCACGTAATCAATAATACACATGGAAAAACATCCACAGCAGCTAAGTCTGGTTCGCAGTCCTAATTTCGTCTGCTGTTGTTTTGTTTCAGATTTATACACCTGTGACCATAAGCGCTGTCCCGCGGGCTACACCTGCCACGAGAGCTTCACCGGTGCCCGCTGCGTCAAAGGTGGGGCACAGTGCAGCCTGTGCAGCCGGGGATGAACTGAAAACTCTGCATATAATGACAGCAGATAGAAGGAGCCAAATAAGAATTATCTGAAGAAACACAGTAGGTTGGGCGTTTACTGGTGGTTGGTGTTGAATAGTTTCCAGAATCCATAAGAAGCCAGTTTCTCTGCATTCCGCATCGTCTGCTTTTGTACTTATCGCTGCATCATGAATTCAGAATTTCGCTCTGCTCTGAGATATGCATCAATGTATCATACGTACCATTCTTGAAACAGGAGAGAAGCCGTGCGGGCGCCGAGACTGGTTTTCAGGCTTGCGACCTTGAGAAGCTCAGTACACTATACTCAGATCACCAGATACAAGGTTTCGAAAGCGTTCATGCTCTGCCAGTTTGAAGGCCATGGGTGTCGATGTTCAATGGAATGTCGTAAAAAGGCTGGCATCGCGCAATCGCAGAGGGTGTCATTAATATTTAACACCAGGAGGACGGTGAGGCGAAGCGAACAATTTTCCCCGGTTTTATTTTAAGTTTTATTTGCCTCCGTAAAAAGTAATATTATTTGAATATATTGCAGTGTTAAGAAAACGATGGCAGACATTTAAAAATGAAATTTTTAGTTTAGAATCTTCCATAAATCATGCACCACAAAGGGGGAGGTAGGGTCAGCCACATCGTTATCAAACTTTACGCATTGGCGTCAAAGAGCGTTTCATGGGGAAGGGGACAAAATTAAAGAAACGTAAAACCTAAGCGTGTTACAAATTTTTTTAACGTAACAGCGTACATCGTTTGCTGTTTTGGAAGTACGTAGCTACTAACGACCTAGTTAGTTGTGATTAAATAAAAAAGGTTTGAAACCACCACGTCAACACTACATTTTTGTGCGAAATGGAAACTTAGCTCTCCTTGAAGTAGCCACCTTCCCAATTTTGATGAGCGCAAAAAGACAGGAATAATAATTTTCGTGAATAAACTTTGCTGGGCTCTCCCTTTCTACTAATTATTTCCTTAGGAAGAAAGAAGGTGGACGACTGGAGCGCCACCTATAACCGCGCATTAGTCATTATCCAGTGCTACTTTAAAGAGTGTGTGGATCCGAGGTAAGCCCTTTCACCAGGGCTGTGTCTGACTGTTACCGGAGAAAAGCTGCTTCCAGCTCTTTTAACCAGGGGAGGTGGATCTGTATCGGCTATTGGAGTGCCCGGGCACCCCCAATTAAACGCTGCAGTAGTGTTAAATATTCTTTAAATTTTTGTGTTTTTGTTTACAAGACCTAAAATCGTTCTGATGCATTGACAGTAATTCGGATATAGGCACCATCAAAAATGTTCCGAAATCCATGCCCTTGCTCTTAACTCATTAGAAAACTTCAAGAAGAGGGGTCAAACTAGCACATTCTAACGGGACGGGATGAATCGATGATGATGGCATTAACAGTCTGCAAGGCTAGAGGGCTGTCTGGCCCTTTTCTGTCTCTGATCTGCTATTATAGGCCGAAAAACACATATGCATATCAAATGGGAGTTCTCAGCAGCCCCTAGGCTACTCTCTCACTTCCTTACTTCCTGGTTGGCTGGATGTGAATTATGGAGGAAAACATTTATTTTTCACCACGTTGCCAGATCCTTCTCTCAAGATGGAAATCAACGTTTCCCTGGGGGAGGGGGGGCAGGGACGTGTTCCTGCCCTAATGGGTAAACCACAATTTGAGGACCCACCTCAAAAAAATTGAAGCAGGCCAAATCTTCTTATATTGTATTCCTCGTAAGCATGCGGATCTGTGCAAATGCTCCATTTTTATATCGATTGTACTATCTCAAATGCAAATGGGTTTGATCCTTGCCCCCACCCTGGCCATTAACAGCTTGGAGTCCACTTCCCATCCCGAGTAAAAAAGATCCGTTAGCCCCTATGCCTCCAAACGTTAAGAGTAAGCTCAGGACCCCATGCCAGAGCACAAGTTAATGAAGCCAGAGCACCACTTCCTACCGGCGACTGGTGTCGGAGAGACTGTTCCGAGTTCCGTTGTGCAGACGACCTGTTCGTATTTCCCCAGAACGGGACAGCTGCGACACCAAGATCTGCTCCCCTGACGAGGACTGCTACGAAGAGGAGGACGGCGCTATCTGCATCCAGGGTAAGCTTTGTGACCTTGGCTGTAGTCAATATCCTAGCAATGGTCGCTGCTCATCTGTTATAGGACTTCGTTTTGTACACGCCTGCATACAACATAGCGTGGTGTTTGGTTGCAGGTTTGTTGAAATAGAACATGGTTACCCTTAATGGTATCGGGCTATTTTTTCTGCATTTTTCGGACCTTTCCACAACGTAATTTCTGCGACTTTTCAAATGTCATCGCTATAAAACCGTTTTTGCGTTGAATAGAAAGTGCACTTTGTTTCACTATAAGTTATTTATTAGTGTGAGTAGTAGAGTCTTTGGACTGGTGATTTCCTGGAACTAACGTTCACCTATCCATTTCAGCCTACATTTCGGAGGCGTCCATCGAACGGAGTAAGTGCTACTCATTACAATGTTACGGTTATCGAGAAAGAAAAGCAATATGTTGAGGAATCGATCTCTCTTTTGTATTTTACCTCATTTTCTTGGTTAGAACATCTCACTAGTCCCATTTAGAAAGCCAGTGCGATGAAATTAACATTTCCTTCCTTATTTTTATCCTTAGATCGGCATTGAACTGAGGCTAGTGGCCTCATCTCTTTACTAGCAGAAAATTACACGTTCAATAATATTAAAAGTTACCCGTACAGTGCAGCCACCTGGGCGAGGGCTCAATTCAGAAGGCTCCTAAAGATGGTGCTGAGATCGCGCCAGACACTTAGGGAAAACAAGCTACGCCATCTGCACCTCGTACGGCTTATTTGATTCCGTGTTTTCAAGTGATTAGGTCCTTGTGTATTGAGTCGCTTTTGATATTTTCCTCTGATAAAGGGAAATACGTCAAAGAACATTACGTAGACATTAAAAAAGCTTTAAAGGTGAATATTCTGACCTAAAAGTGTAAACTTTGGATTTCTGTATCATTCCAGCTCTATGGCTTGCAGTGAGATACGCTAAAATAAGTGTTAAGTCATTTAATATTAATATGCACACCATCTACATATGAATACTACAGGCCCAAAGACCAGTGAGACCAAGGAACAATGCAACACTCGAAAAGCAGCGTGTGCGCCTTTTTAGGGTTACCGAACAAATAGCATCTTCAAAAAGTACAAGTTGCGTCATCAAAAATATTTATTTGAAGATTTGTAAACACTTAATTATCCTTAGCCTGGATGAGGCTAGTTTTTCTCCCGTCTTAATGGGGGTTTTCCAACGTGGCGAGCAACTGTAGGTGTAGAGTATCCTCCTATTGCCGAGGGCTGTTATCTAATCTTTTTTACATAGTTTACCTGGATTTGAAGTCCAGGTTCTATCAAATAGACAGTTGATGCATGAACCATGCCCGGTTCCATCGCTGACCTCTTAATTAGACACATCGAATTCGTGCTAACCACATTGGATATGAAATCGCTGTCACTTACATTCATCTTTGAATTTGTCCCAAAATATCCAAAATCTATACCCTCTAATTTACGTACAACATTCTTTGATTTGCCTTTCTCCCGGACTCCCAGACTCACAATACAGTAAACACGCAGTGATTATATATTCTGGCACAGTCACTTCTCAGAATCTAAATAAAGGCAGATGGTCAATAAAAATGTATTGGTCATGGTGTAAGAACGAAACTCGAATTCGAAGTCTTGGTGCCCGAATATACAATCTCTGTGTATTTCCCACCTTGTGCTTTTCAGGATTCAAGGAGTTAGCCAAATTAACGACTTGTGTACATGCAATCATGATCCTAGGTGCAGCAATCCGAAATCCATCATCCAATATGAATTGATAGGATGATTACAATGGTGCCTCATTAGCGATCAGATCTTATCTGGTTGAAAAGTCTGGTTGAAAAAGTGGCAAATATAAGCACCCCATGATATTGATAACACCTGGTGTTCGATCTCGGCTAACCTCAATGTAAGCCTAGCCTAAGCATGGTATGCACAGTATTTTTTCCAAGAGTTTTTGAACTTCCCAAAAAAACTGTACAATTTTGCAGAGAGACGGGAAAGGTGGCACTGAAATTGGGCTTGCATGATATTACAGCCAAAAGGTAATTTGCAAACTGTTTGATGCTCAGTGACGTGTAGTGCCCTGGCTTTTGACTTGAATCGGGATCAGTACTATGGCGTTGAACATGCAATTCAATCGCTTATAAATTACCTGTGTAGTTTGCTTTGAAGCATCTTAGTCCTTGAGATAAAAAAATGTCTAAGTACATGTCATTTTAACCATTCTAGCCCCCTTTTACCTAAAGCTATCCCAGTATTGATCCGAAAGAGAGAAATCAAAATAGATTTGACTGCATTTGGGAAACGTTTTTGCATTTCTTGCATATTTCCATCCCTGTTAACTTTTTTGGATATATATGAATTTGTATCCTAACCCCCAAATGATCGCAGGGATAGTTTGTGCCCACCTTCCAAGTGAAACTTAGACAGCGCGTTGCAGAAAAAAACCTGCTACTTCAGAGTTTGGTTTTTGGTCTCGTAGCGTCTGTTCACAAAACCTCACAACCTCTGTACTTTCTATTAAAACATTTGATGCCGGTAAGTTACCCCACCTGCACAAACGATTGTTTTTCGAGTATGCTTGAAACTGGCTTTAGCTGGTAAGCAGGACTTTGGTTTAACTCCTTTGGTTGGCGCTGTCTCATCTGTATGCCTCAGCTGTACGTGTTGAATGGCTCGCGAGCAAAAACCCAAATTGCCTGCATTATATGGACTGGTTGCCCTTTATAAGAAAGACAAGGTGAATAAGATGAAGACAGGATGACAGAGACATGCATCCTCATCGCTGAACAATCAAATGTGTCCATGTTTTGTGCCCAACAACTTCATCGTGTATGTTACTTGTGTTGTCGTGTTTGCATAATTTCTGCCCGGCGAAGGCTATCACGATATCATGCACATACACAACATGCCATGTAGGCGTCGCGTTTTTCCGAGCTTTCCAATCACTTGTGGTGTCTATTGAACAGATGTTTGACTATTGTTTGGAGATATGCTGCAGAAGTTTCTGCAACAGCCTCACTAGAAGGAAAGCGAATATTGTGTGAATTATTCACAGAATCCAGGAAACGGTAAAAGTTGAATACTGGATACCAATATTGACGGTGTTTTTCTGCTGCAAAGTATCTTTCCTGCGGTCAAAATCTGTACGATCTAAAGCCAAATTCTTAGGGGTCAGATCACAAACAAGCATCTGAATGATGCAGAGTTTCACTTATTTTCCTCTACACCAGATTGTACAAGAAACTTAACGAAGAGATTCTGAGCCTGCAACTGCATTAATATGTCGTTAAAATAAATAAAGAGAGTAAAGTACTCGGCACTATATCTAAATCAGAAGGCCAACTAGAAAGGACCATAGGAACATCCACAAAAGTTTTAAAGCTTAACCACATAGACAGGTGTTAATCGCCCGATTAGTGCCAGCTCTGATTTTGCGGCCACTGGTCGTTACTTGCAACTGGTAAGGAGCAGTTTTAACACGTCTTAACGCGAATTTGCAATCGTAAGACTTCCTATTGAAGTTTCTATGTAGGTCAAACTGGCTCAGATGACGTTGAACCGCGCCCACTGAGTTTAGACGAATCCATATGCCTGTATAGCTGAGCCTTCGGTGCAAACCAACCAGCCGTCGGCAGTGGCATCAGTCGCAACAGAGTCATCGCTGCCACAGCAGCGGTAAAAACAGGAGGGCCCTCTGCACTGAGCGGCGTCGGCGTTTCACGGCCCCCGGTGGCTTCCCCGCCGTGGATGCGGAAACAGGAGCTGGCGTGTGCACGCTGTAGAGCATGCGACACGTCAGTGGGGTATGGAGGTGCTGTCGGACGGCGAGACGTCAGCCGCCTCAGCGCGCGCGAGCAGACATTCGCTGCTGAAGTGGGATGGTGAACATGGCAGAGGGAGTCAGCTGAGATAGATCAATAGTCGTGATAACCACTAAGTTGATGTGTAAATTTATGCTGATGAGAAGAAGCACTTACAAACTTCCTCAAATTTAAATTTTCATCACCTTGATCAATGTGTGAAGTCGGGGAAAACCTCCCAAAAATGAAGAAAATCCTTACTGGTGAGACAAGTAGTGATCTAAGCTTAGCTTAAGCCCTTTGTGTTAAGAACACATTTGCTGAAGAACCCTTTCTCACAATTACAACTCTCATGAAATAGTCAAAACCAAACACAGAATTTCTAACAGAGTGTGCAGCTTATTCGGCTTTCGAGATAGGGTGTTTTACATTCTGAATTAGGTGTCATCCCTGACACATTGCAGAAACACGGATGTAAGACATTCGCGTGACTTGGCGTTTGGTAAAATCGATGATGAAATCACGCTGACGAAACTGGCGGCTGATAACATCCTCGTGTACGTTTTTACAAGCATGAGTGAATAGGATCTGAATAAGCAGGCCTAGATAGCGTGAAATTCTCTCCAAACTTGTGCTGCCTCGGCTAAGTTGCGGTTCTGTTAATTTTTTCCACGTGTTTTGCATGGGAGAAGATTATGTATATGACACGACACCATAAGGGGTGGTACTAAGTCCAATACCTGACGTTGCGATGAATCACAACTATTGAAAAGTGAGTTAACTGTCTGCAAGCCGACAACCAAACGACAGGCTCCCGAGCGATTGTGTTGCAGTTGGCTGCGCCCGGTTCACTTTTCGGAAAACGCTGTTAAGAAAATTGTTGAAAGGAGCAATGTCACAGCTGTTTTCAGGAAAGCGTCATGTACTGGCTTTTTGGAACTTGATAAGGATGGCACCCAATGACTCGTTGAGATAAGACTCTAGATTCTGGAATAAGAATAAGCATCGGCGGCACTGAAACTGGCGGAAAAATACCAAGGTTAGCCGCTACTCGGTAGCCAGGGGCACGCTGGCTGTGCGATAAAGACTCGAAAAACATCCCGTGCTACACCAAAAACATAGAGAAAGAAAACAAAGCCGACATTCATCAGTGAATTGGAGATGGAAAGTGAAAACCCTTCCAGCTCGGACCCAAACCTTGAAAACGCTCCCTAACCAGAAAACCTAGCGGCCACTGCGGCGGAGCTCCCGGAAAAATTTCCACCAAATGACTTGTTACCAGGTTATTCTCCAGCCGCTCCTGAACTTTCCGTTCCTAATTTCTAGACATGCCGGAAAAGGTTTTCAAAGCTTTGAAAAAGCCACACATACACGGTCGCCGGTCATTCGGACGGAGTCAGGCAGGCAGAGGCTTCAGTACAACGCTGTGAGATTTTGCAATGACCTCCCTTCTAATGTCTGCGATGCCACAAACATCATTGTATTTAAGAAACGATTAAAAGTGTATCTGCTGGAGCAGCAGCCGAATGATGGATAATCAACAGTCTGGACAAGTGTGTGAGTGCAAGGGAGAGCGTCTAGTTGTGTCTGGTTTGTTTCCACCATTTTTTTAACTTGACCCCGGGCGAAGAATAGCCATCTTTTGATGGAATTGCCCTTGAATGTGAAACAAAAATACAAATACACACACAAACAACAATTGCACAAGCACTTAAACAACTATAAGCAGCCGCAACATTAACTTAACTGAATAAGTGCTGAAGTACTACTGTCCCAGACTAGTAGCATCTTCTTCAACATCACCAACAACACCGGCAGATCTCCAGGCGTCGCCGCCCAGTGAGAAAGCGGAAGCATCTATCGCAGTAAGGTTGGAAAACCGCGCCTGCAGGAATTATTCACCCAATCGAATCAGATGCACTCCGGCGGAACGTCCCACCAGTCGCCGAGATAGCCTGCAGTCAGTCCACGTCGACACCACTTCAAGCACGCACCCAACTCCCACGCCACGCTGCAGAACACACTGAAGCATGTAAACAAGTCCCTGAAGCTGCGCGCAGAATGGTCCTGAACGGGCACCGCCACTGCTCGAAGAAAGCTAATCAGCGCTGCCCCTCGCGGAATGGTTCCGGCGACACAAGCATAGAACGGAAATGTGCCCAAGAGCCACTGGAGAGCCGGCCACGCGCAGAATGGTCCTGGCACGTCAGATATGCGAGGTCAAAGTTACCCCATCCTCAAAGGCGGAGCCAGCGATCGTAGCCCTAGATGAGCGACTGCTGTCACAATAGAAGCGTGCCGAGCTATTACATCCCAAAGAAGATATTGATCGACTTTCCAGTGCGTTACATTTCCAGACAGCAGAGTCACCGAAGGCTAATTGTTACGGGGGACGTTTATTTCAAAACCATATTATAAGCTGGGGCCGGGTGGCCTAGTGGCTTCGTTGCTAGTCTTCGGATCGGATAGCATGGATTGACGTGGGTTCAATTCCCACGGCGGGAAACCGCCTTCCGTGTCCGATCTGACCCGGTGGAGAGGATCCTTAAACACCTACGCCAATACTCCCTGTAATTGGGCAAGTATGCCTGTTGGGAGTGGCGCTAATAAAATGAAATAGAATAACAACTTGTAATTAGGGTTTTACTAGGTTTAGACGGGTTTTACGCATGTGCAAGCATATTTTAGCATGGTAAGGGCAATGAATGGGACAAGTATCCAAGACTGAATAGAGAAAAATTTATTCTTGGTGGACGTAAGTGACAAGATCATTTGAACTCGTCTGGCATTGGTGGATAAAGGCTAGAGCCCTGTTCCAGCTGTCAGCACAGTTTTGTCAGCACCAATCAGCGGGCTGCATTGCGCCTACGTCACAGGACTGTAGCCTCTTCCCGGGAACTAGTTCTAGAGGTTTTACGGGCTGACAGCCTGCTGTTTGGGCTGATGAAAAATAACAAGTGCACGAAATGGCAACCTAATATTTTTTAATGGTATAAAGGTTTAAGTTCCCTTTGCTTAGCACAAACTAGAGGCGATTATGGCGCTGATGTTTCTTTTCTGGAGGAGAGGTTAGAGGTCTTGCTGACAAAACTGTGCTGACAGCTGGAACAGGGCTTAGGTATTATGAAAACAGCAATAGTCGAGCAACATATGTGCATGCCTTTCAGACATTGACAATAAGAATCCTGTCCCACCATTCTGCTTTTCTACATTCGCGTCAATTGTTTTCTACATTATACTATTTGTCACGATGAGAAGGGTGTAATGCAGTACATGAAGTTTGAGCAATCTTTGCCGCGAAGACTGTAAAACATACATATTTCACTAAATAAGTTTCACCCTGGGCTTGCCATAAGATTTTGAGTTTTCACCCAGCGAATTTATAGACGATTGTCTATCCATTATCTGTCAACACGCACTATTTTTTGTGAAAACCATGAAAAGGGACCATTCGTTATGGATAATCTGAAAATAGCTTGAAAGGTATATTTTGGTCTTCCATGTCTACAATTTATAGAATTTTGAAGCCTTTTGTTCGGAAATGGATTTCAACGTGAGATAAGTCGATCCCTCTTTGAGTTTTCTTAAGTCGTACATATATATTCGAGATCTCGGAGGAATCCACCTCCCCCTTCCTTCTCCCTCTGACAGGAATAGTGGTTGCCAGGACCCGGACAGTAATAGGGTTAACAACCCAGTGATACTGTCATGTGAAGTACTGCAGTCTCCCGGTAGTGTGCCCTCAAGGATACTGTCCTGTGAGCTAGTACAGTCTCCAGGTATCACGGTAAATTCTGTGGGGATACTGTCCTGTGAGCTAGTGCAGTCTCCAAGTACCGCGGTGAATTGTGCGGGGATACTGTTCTGTGAGCTAGTGCAGTCTCCAATGGTGCCCGAATCCCAGAGATACTGCTCTGTGAGCTAGTGCAGCCTCCGCGAGGCGCTCCGCCTTCCCGGGATACTGTCTTGTGAGCTAATGTAGTCTCCCCGGGTGCCCCGTGTCCCAGGGATACTGTCCAGTGAGTCAGTGCAGTCGCCGGGACCTTGCTAAATCCCTGGGGATGTTTCGTTGGGAATTCTCGCCTCGAGGCCCCTAAGCGAAGTTTTGATTGTATGAACGAAAACCACTCGTGCAACTTGTTGGCTGCAGAAGGCGTAAGGTCTTGTAAAAATTCCGGAGCCAAGCCGACCATATTAGTTTACCTGACATGGGTAAAAATAGTTTCTGGTGACAAATTTGATTTCCACAAGATTGATAAATAATGGAGGCACGTATGACGCAAAACTATTCCGATAATGTATCCAAATTTCTGTGGCCGGTATCACCTCAATTAATTTGCAACGGCTAAAACGATCAATTTATTGTATACAGCGTTTGACCTCAAACAAAAAGGGTTTGCCATAATGCCCTAACAGCTTATACAGTTTTTATTTTCCCTCTTCCTTTCTCTTGATTGGCTTTTGGTCCGAGCCCATATCCCTCAATAAAAGCTGGCGATGCCCTTGTGAGCGTCCATTAGTATTTTGTAAAAACTGAAAAAATTAAACCCTAAAAATCTCCTCAGTGACCGATGCATCCTGTCGCAGTATGCCAGATCTGTTCACCATTCTATTACTCTGGGAACAAATTATCAGCAATGTGATTTGGGATATGTTTAGCATCTGGAAACAGCTTGACAGTAAAATAGAATTCTGTATGAAAATTTGCCGAGAGCTGACTTTGACAAATCAATAGTCAAATCCTAATTTCCTTCTTTATGGCTGCAATTATACCGCTTTTTTACGTGAGTGGTACATTATTGAGCCCAAAATATCTACAAGATTTGAAATTAACCAGGTTAGCCAAGAAATTTTAATAGGATTGTTTTTCTTGAGAAGTGGAACAACGACCTTTGCCTGTACAGAATGAAGTCAGATTACCGGGCTATGTCCCCTGTGCATGTGTTACCCTTGCTTTCCTCAGGCACCAAGGAAGTAGGTTGCTGGCTATCCATAAGATTAGCTCCGAAGAAGCAGGGATCAGCTCCTTGCCTCTCATTTGAGAGTGAGCGAGACACCCGGTGGGCACTCAGCCGTGCACCAATCACGAAGTTATCTCAGCACTTTCTAGCGGAATTCAGGAACAATACCGGCGCGCCGTCTGCGGACGAGCCGGAAGTACTATACCCTGTCTATTGCACTTTTTCCTCGCATTCGCAGCTGTAGTCCCGGCAGCTTCTAATGCCGCTGGCCAATTCTTCCTCGCAGCACACGGCGGCTACTCAATGTCAGATCAGCCCGGGTCGGTGTGAGAGGGAAGGCTATAAAGGGGAGTCCCGCTCGTGCACAGCCAGTTTCTCTCCCAGCGCCGGGGTCAGGTCACGCTCTAGCTGCCCAGTTGCAGGCTACACGGGCAGCACGACCGTCAGACAGCCGGCCAGTGCTTTTTGTAGAAACTGCAGACTTTGCCAACGCGGTGCTTGATTGTAGGAGTTCTGAACTCTCATGTGAAGGCTCTGACTTTGCATTACAGTTTCGGGTCATATTTATCGTTCGTTGAAAGGTGATATTTTCGTTTACCGTGGACTTTTTTGTGAGTCATGTGGAAGAAACGATCTCTAGCAACGTGCGTTTTGACGTATCTGCTTGCACTTGGAATGGACTCAGTAGCTGTTCAAGCATCGGAGTCAGAGCCAGTGCGAGGCACTGTCCGGGTACATGCCTCAAAACATCAGATTCCACGAGACGCGCGCTCAGCACATCGAACCAGTCACGAGCTCACAAAACGGCCAGAAAAGCGTAGTCTACCTGGAGGATACCTGCCGCCTCCTACCTTCTACCTGCCTCCGTTCCCAGAGTCTGCAGCGAGCATTTCTGATGCTCAAAGTCAGCAAAACCAGCTGAGCGGGTTACATTTACCGCCCTCCATCTTTAACAGTCGAGCTTGAACAGCCACCTTTACTGCTGGATGGAACCGAAATCCAGGCATCCAGCCAGAGGGATGATGCAGCGTCGGCCTACGTTCAGAATGGCATCTATGGGCCTTCTCAGCTGGTGTCTTCGCCAGACACGTGGTTACCAGGGTATTTTCCTCCATTGCCAGAGAGCGTTACGGTGTTGGTGGAGCCCAAGCCTCCGGAGGATTACCTGCCACCGTCCAACACCAATGAAGCACGAACCTACAAGTCTCAGAGTGTGGAGAACGAGAGCCCTACCACACTCAACGAGACAGCAACTGTATTTACCACTGGGGAAGATTCACCTCCACCAACTGTTCAAACTCAGGAGGCTACTTTTTCCCTGCAGGACTCATTTTCACCTCCTGGCAATGGTTATGCAGCACTAGCTCTACCTTTAGCGAATCAAACAAAAACCAGTGTGACTCTGGGAGAAGAGGATCTTATTCCTGCACAGCGTCAGGAATCGGAAGGGGGCCTTCTCTCGAGTATCTGCCGCCAAAAAATCCCACCATAACGTCACCAGGAGGTCAATATCTTTCCCCGTCTTCTCCGATTGGAGTCGAAGGAGATTACCAGTCATCCTCGGCTGCATATGGGAGTTACACCGACAGGAACGGACCGCAGCCACTTGTTATCTACTTCGAAGATCTTCACTACAAGAACAAAGCAAGAGAGCTGGGATTCTGTGAGATGTTCTGCTCCAATCCATCTAATTTGATAGGTAGGAGGCCGAGTTTGCAGAAGGAGGCCCAACCATGTTATATCTCGCCGCCAGAGGACGGCAATACTCTTTGTCGTGCTCTTCTTTAAAACAGTGTTTTTTATCAGCTGACCTATTGCGCATATGATGCTTGGGATAAGCTAGATTTAGATTCCTTAGAGCTTAAATGCTACTATTTGTATTTCATTAGCACCAAGAGAGCTTAAGCACTGTCTTAAAATACAGTAGTGTAACAGTACTTCACACTGTACGTAAACATGTATTGATATGTAGCTGAGTGCCACATCGCCAAGACATACATATTTCTCGAATAAAAATGCGTGCGTACTTTCTGTATTTTTCCACCTCGCGAAAGTATGCAAATATACATGCGCAGGCTGCAGTCACTGGAAAAATCATCTCAAACTGCACAATGGGATACATTTGGAACCTTTCACTCCTCCGAGTCATTGCGAAAAATAAGGAATTCTGTATTGTGGTGGAAGCTGACACAGGTTTTGCGGAGTAAAGTAAATCCATATAGACATAGCCTACATATTGTAGATGGTGATATCGCCCTAAGCACTCTATGCTGCCGAAAAGCCACAGCACTTTAAACGTGCTTCCTCCTTGCGTGGAATTTTATGTAAAACGGTTTGATATGGTCTGATTTAAAAAAATTACCAAGGTGGACATGCTTAAAGAGGTAATTTGTCTTGTTCCAGCCCCTCAGACGTAATGAATAGTTACCATATATCTGGAAAATAAGCCCTAGCCTTTTTCTGCATTGCATCATTTGAATGATTTGTTTTCTGTGTTCAGTGCTGACCTAATCTGAACCCTTGCATGACAGGCGTCAAGGCGGGCAAGTGTCCTCCCATCATTCCGGGCAAGTACCGGGGCGACTGTCAGGACCAGTGCAAGTACGACTCCGAGTGTCCTGGCGGAAAGCGGTGCTGCAACAACGGCTGCGCCAACATCTGTCTGGACCCGACCTTCCGCAAGACATGCGCAGATATTGAATGCTCGGAGGGTTATGCCTGCGTGGACGATAGAGAAAAGATCAAGGACGCCATCTGCGTCAACACCAGTGAGTAGCCAGGACTAGGCCTTGGTGCTCTGAACTTGTGTGGTGGATATTTCACTTTTGAGTTTAAAGGGAGTTGACTACTTTGCCGGGAATTTTGAAAGGGACTGTTTATGAACAGCATAACTCTGGAAATCCTGAAACCACATTTTTCTCATCTTCAATCACCCAGAACAAAAAATAGCCTTTTTCGTAAAACGTTACATTATTCCCGTCAGAAGGGAGTAGATTCTGTCTACCCCTTACATTTTTCAAAAATATCTCCAAAACAATTTGTGACACTTGAATTTTCTGGCTTTTCCTAAAACCAAAACGAATAAATTACTTCAAGGTTTTGAAATAATACATTTACCAAGAGCATAGTTATAGCTCAATATTTAGGGAGAATCTATTCCCAAACCGAGCATTACCCTGACGTTGCGTTCTTCGTACGCCATCCATAACAATGTTGAAAGCAGTTAGAATGTTTGATTGTTATAAATAGAATCATAAGTGGTAGTTAATCTAAATTTGCACATATTTTTTATAAAGCCGCTTGCAGCAACTAAAAATTGGGGCTTCAAATGCAGTTTGCTTGTTCTCTTGCCGAGTAAATATAATACTTTCTGGACAGCCGGAAGTAAAAAGAGTAAGCTGTCATACTCATAACTTTATGTTATATTATAATAAGATGCCATTATCTTTGAACTTTCCTTTTCTGATCATAGAGTTCACCGTGAGATAAATCGACCTCATTTCGAATTCTTTTTTCAAATCGGATGGATAGATTTTGAGATCTTACGGGAGGTCAAATCCGTCCTCCCTGGCAAGAATAGGGGTAGTCAGGAGGCTGGCGGGAATAAGGCTAAGATGTTATTAAAGTAGAATGTGATTCATTTGGGCTTGGCCCAAGCCTCGCTTGTAATTATTATATAATTATAGCCTCATGTACGAGGCTAGCCACTAGGATGCCGCTCGCGGCACGAAACATTCCGACAGCAAATCCCATTATCAGCATGTACCTATCAAGTGGCATGTGTGAAAGGCGCGCCGTTACGATTTAGACAAATTAAATTCTAGAAATATCATAGCGGAGCCGTAAATAGTTCGTTCGTTATGAGGATTTTCTTCACTCGAGCTTAAACCAGTTTTACTAGTTTTCGACTTGTATTTCAGGCCTTCGTCAGCAGTTTAGAAGCACAATTCAAAAATAATCCTGATACAAATGGTGTTAAAAGCGCTAAATATTTCAAATCGGAAAGCTCAAGGCTAAGAGGACAACACACCTCTAGCTGGAAAATGGCAAATGGAAATAATTTTACTAAATCAAGCACCATTTGTATCAGGATTATTTTTGAATTGTGCTTCTAAACTGCTGACGAAGGCCTGAAATACAGGTCGAAACCTACAACTAGTTTAAACTCGGGTGGAGAAAAACCTCACAACGAACGAACAAATTAAATTGTTGTGACCAAATGGAAAATAATTCCTCCGGTGATTGAATGATCGCCTTAACACCTTTACTTTGAACTTTAAAGTGTACGGATATTTGGTATAGAAAGCCTTTTGTCAAACGATATATGCCAATGGCTTTTCCTCGACACGCTCTAAGAACTGCTATCTCAGTTTAAAACTAGTTATGAAAGTCGGACACTCCCTTTCAGAGCTAGATTGTGTAAATCGACCTCAACCCGAACTATGGCTGTCAAGGTCAAAACAAGCTTAGCGCTGGTCTGGTGGTTTTCATAGCTACCACACTTGTTTGTCATTGCCACCTCAGGTGTACTTGCATGCTGGGTGCTCATCATTTTTGTAGCACTGTTAGAACCAAAAATGTCTTCATCAATAAGAGCATGATACTAATCTTAAAATATTCATTCTGTTACGGGGTTATCACTATATCTAAGCCAGGTAAATTTGAAGCACTCATAGAGGGCATCTAAACGGATTTTCCCTGCGATGGGCTTATGTGCTTGGGTTGCAAGGCGTGCGATGTTTACGAGCACGGCGTTATCTTCACGCATATGGTGCTTGGAACCCCCAAAAAAGTGAGCTTTGCACTTAATCCCACATTAGCCGCACAAGTGAACTTCATTTCAACATAAACATCTGCTCTAATTTCACACTATTTATAAGCCACCACGAGTCTCGTTTTGAAGAAAAAACTAGTGCTGCAAAGATACCCACACAAACCCATAAAAAAACCAAAGATAACTTGACTGTAACTAGGTTACGAACATTATTTCAAGCTTCTTCGGGCCAACATTGGCTGCACCGACTAACCCTGAAACATTCCACAGCCAACAAGGTAGGCCGCTGCCCGGCCGAGTCACTGTGGGACCCGAAAAAACGGAGCTGTGAAGACGAGTGCATCTACGACTTCCAGTGTCCCGCTGACGAGCGCTGCTGCTACAACGGCTGCGCCAACGTCTGCACCGTTCCCGACCTGCGGCTGCGCTGCGAGGACCACAACTGCGAGGAGGGATACGCTTGCATCGACGACGGCATAAATGATGCCAAGTGTGTGTCCACCGGTGAGTTGACAACGGGGATTCTTTATGCGGCTCCAGCCGCTAAAGCAGTTATCATAAATAATAGATATGGTCGACGATTATTGCTTACAGAATCAAAACATGTAAAGTCAAAACTAGGATTTGTGTTCCCTAGTTACCGTGGTTCATTTTTCTCTTAATTGGTATGATGGATATTCATTATCTTCCTTTGTTTTTGTATGAGTGTGTCCTCAACCATAGCATCGATGCTTGAAAACGCATTGACAACGGCTATGGGCAATGCCATTTTTATTTTCATGAATATGTAAGCTAAAGAAAATTCTCAAAGTCTGGATCAGCTTTGATCAAAACGAGTATCGTCTTTTTTATTAATAGCACTCGATCAACATACTCCGAGTTCTAGTACCACGACCATCCAACCCTTCGAGATATAGTGAAACCCAAAACTAGATCTACGCCACAGCCTGCTAACTCTAACAAATATCCACAGCCCCGAAGAACGGCCGATGCCCCAAGTGGACGCCTGGACAGTACAAGAAGTGTGGTAAAGACGAGTGCACGTACGACTCTCAGTGTCCGGACGGCCAAAAATGCTGCGACAACGGCTGCTCCAACGTCTGTGTGGATCCTGACCTGCGTAAACTGTGCGAGGATATCACCTGCCCCGAGGGCACGGCCTGCATCGAGAACCCCGACGGAGACGCACAGTGCTTTGATACAAGTGAGTTTAACTTTGACTTGCCGATGTCACCAGCATTGGAGAGGGGCCTGGCACTAACGCACCGTAGGGGGTGGGGCTAAGGACCTCCCTGAGGTCTAAACAACGAAGAATGACAGGAAAGCGCACTCTTAGGGCTTATATGGACTGTGGTGATCTACATTACAGGTTATTTTATTGACCTGGGTCGATATCTAGGTAAAGCGACGCCAGCTAGGTCAAATATCAGTCATGCTGGGAGCCTGTTGGAAAAGCCATGGTTGTGTGCAAATAAGTCATGACCTTCTAAAAATGGATTATGATCGTGATGGTAGAATCTAATGAAAACAATTACCAAAATTGAATAGCTTCTTCAATTAACCATCGCACATAACAGGAAAAAGCCAACCACGAGCTTACGAAACTATAAGAGTCTCTCGCCTTCCTTGTGTCGCTGTAGGGAAACCTACTGCGTCTAAAGTGGAGCTGTCGGTAGGCAGGGGAGACCGGGGCAAAATGGACGCCCTAAATGTTTTCTAACATAGTAGGCGCGATAGCAGGCTGAAAATTTTGAGCTTTACACCATGACGTGGCCTAATAAATTTTGTCTCTAATGTAAGAGTATCAACTTAAAAAACACATTTGGAAAAACATGGCTGTAAAATACATAAGCTAATATTTTTTTGTCCGTTTTGCCCCACCCCTGGGGCATAATGGTTTTCAGGAAGGAGCAAAACGGACAGTATGACTTTCTGTCATTGGACTTTGCCCGGGCACGTCCAAAGATATATAAATCCACATCCCTGGCAGCCCGGGTAATATGGCGGAAACCGGGTAATATGGCGAAAATTTGCGTTAAAGCGTCAACATTTATTAAACTCAGTGAAAATTGTGACCCACTTTCATTTTGGCACAAGACTGCCCCCCAACCTGGACCCCCTGCCTTCTTTTCTCGCTGTTTCTTTGACCTTACAACAATAGCGAACTACATAGCACATTATCCTAAGTAATTGGGGTTACCGTACCATCAAAGACCATTTTACACCATCACTTCATTTTGCCCCTTCCGTCTTGCCCCACAGCTACTCCGATTAAATTTTTACGTGTCGGAAAAAATATCAGGCTTTGAAATTTGAAATTACCCTTACCCTGAGCCTACACTGCCACTTATTCAGAAATATCACCATCAGAACTGAACTCAGTTTGTCACTCAAAAAACGAAGATTTAAACCTTGTAAATATCGTAATACTTACAGGAAAATCCTCTCCAGCCAGCCTGCGTCGAAATGATGCTGCTATTCGACGATATACACGCTATATTCTGACGTCCTTTGTCTAAAGGAGCAGTTGATCTTCTAAAATCTAGATGGAAAGAGCAGAAACATACCAAAATAGCTAAATTCCGTTTTTCCCCAAAGTCCGTTTTGCCCCGGTCTTTTTGCCCCTAATATATTTTTATCTTCTCTGGGTCTAAGTTATCGCTTGCTGAGATATATGTACTCATGCACCTTTTTGGCCCCGAAATAATGTAATTGATGTTTCCATGTCACCTTATATAACAATTGGGTAAGTCTTTATCATTTTAGCTGTTTTGTCATCTTGAATTTTTCTGCAATGAGGGCAGAGCTGGTCTTCAAAGAGTTGAATGTGCCTGCATTATACGCTTCTGCCAACCAACTGAACCCGGGATTATTGAATGTTTACTTCTGGGGAGAGTGTGATTCAACTATCGACATTGACCAACTAGCATACATTCTACCCTGAATTTACTTCAGACATGACGCTACAACGAATGCGTCGATGTAGTTCCAAGGTTCATGATACCAAAAGTGATGGGAAAAGACCGAATGCACCATCCCTTGCATTCGCTCAGATAATTGCCAATGTCTTCAACACACCAATGTTAGGATATTCGTAGAAGCAATCACTCTAAATTGGCAACGCTACGCAGAATGCAGTGCAGGTTTGAGTCGACGATGGTCAGCGCTAAATATTCGCCGCCGGCCGTTATGGGTGGCGACACAACGATTGGCTGGGCTTGCGGCGCATCATGATCGCCGGCCCTTCACTGGCATTCCTTCCGCCCACCATTGCCAATCTGCAGGGCCGAGCGGTCCCCGATACGGCGACGATCTGGCATGAGAACTGCACGATGAGTGTAGGAATCGGGCCGACTTTCATTCCAGGCATGCTCTCAGGCATTTTGCAATCCCATCCCGGAGTTATTGGGCGTAACACTCAAGAGAGGGTGGGTAATGGGGCGGGGGAGAGAGAACGGCACTGGAATTAATACTTATTAATTCAAGGAACAAGTGTTTTTGGCTTTCACCGGAAGTGGCGTCATCACCAATTTGAGTGTATGTCTGACATTCCACAGCCTCCGTCTGCAGTGGCGGATCTAGCCGGTTGGTTTGGGAGGGACAAACCAAAGTCGAGAAGCAAAAAAACCGTCACGCAGTGCAAAACAGCGCTACAATATGACTTCCCAGTAGAATTTTGGGCATGAGAGGCGAAAAGGAAAAAAACGTCACCGGGTGAAAATATGGGCTCAGGATACTTTTCCCTCCTCAAGGCCCCAAATTTCCACTGAACTTAACTGGTCCTGTTTGAAGTTGAGAGTTGAAGTACCAAAATCTTGCTTTCAAACTAAAAAGGAGTCGGGGAAAAAGGAGGTCGATTACTTTGGGCGGGAAACATAGTTTTGGCCCGAGCTTTTCCGTTTGGGGAGGGAGGGGGGCAAATGCCTTTTTGCCCCCCTGGATCCGCCACTGTCCGTCTGCTATGTTAGCCTTAACACCGCTGTATCAGCTTCCCAAGCAGGAGCGGAAAATGATGAGCACATGGCGTGATACCAGTGATATCGGCAGGAACCTGCCAACCAGCTTTGCAGGCGTTTTGTAACAGGCAAGGAATGTTGCAGGAATAGATCCGATAGCAGTTCAAAGTGTCCAAAACCACTTATTATTCAGCATCTCTAAATTAAGAATGCGGAACCGGACAAAGCATACAACCTCTCCTGCGATGTTTTACCTTTTCTCTATTAGTGCCGTCTAGCGTGTCCTGCCGTACGTGAGCAAAGGCACGTATAATTGAAATCTATTATCCCGGAAATTCAAGCTGAGCTACATTGTCTCCCTCTTCCATTTTCTGAATCAATAATTATGGTGGCCGCTTAAGCTCCTATAGATATTGATGTTTGTTGGATGCAAAGTTGTGTCTTATCGTAGTTTGGAACCCAGGACCCTAAAATGGGCGTGTTGTTCAATTTTGGGCTACTTTGACAAATTATCTATGCTTGCCCCAATTAAAAAAAATAGCATTTCCCAGAAAGCTTAGATAGGTGACTAGATCGCAAAAACAGCCGCAGGTACTGCTTCCTACGTTATCATCACCATCAGCACATACATGTTTACTTCCTAGAGCCATTCAATCGCAGCTATATTCTCAATCACACCTCGTTTGCAGCTCCAAAGGACGGCCTGTGTCCCCGACTCAAAAACGACACCCAGCCGCGGGGCGGCTGCGAGGACACGTGCACCTACGACTCTCAGTGCGCCGAGGACTCCAAGTGCTGCTTCAATGGCTGCGCCTTTGTCTGCCTGAGGCCGAGGAAGCCAGACTGCGAGCAGATCAAGTGCAAGGTTGGGTTCAAGTGCAGCGAAGACCGCTATGGAAACCCTATCTGCTCCCCCATCCGTAAGTAAAACGCTAAGTTTGTTTGATGTAATTGATGTAATTAAAATATGCAAAAATGGAATGTTCATTCTGATGGACAGTGCTTGATTTGGAACGGTACGTGTAGTTGCAGTCTCAGCACAAGTATGCCAGCTCAAGACTGCGATATTCCAATAATGTTTATCAGACACAACTCCGACCTGAATAGCCTTCAACTCAACTGTAGAGATAAGTCATGTTTAAGCACCCTTGTCTGATTAGCTTTGACTTTATAGGTATTTGATCACAAAATGTGTTCATAGCACTGTTACAAGCATGCAACCGCCTATTTTTATACGTTAATCACCATGTAAAAACGCGCTGTATAGCTACAAAGGCCATAGGCGGATCCAAAATTTTGATGGAGGAAGGGGGCACATGGTCGAGGGGGCGCCGTCTGAACCAAAAAGGGCACAACTGTTTGGAGGTAAAACCTATCAGGTGAGCGCCAAATCCTGTCACGGGGACCCAATACTTGCAGCCTGGGGGTAGAGAGAGGGTTTGAAGAAATAGTTTTGGAGGGGGCCATCAACCTTCAGGGACGTGCCATGACTATTTCAGGGGGCACTGAGGGTCGATCAGGGGAGGGAAAAGTGCCCCTACTTGCCCCTCTCTGGAATCTTCTATGGCAGAGCTTGGTGCACTCTAAATATACGCCGCTACGGGATCTGTGCCATCTTCACCGGTGTGGTGGGCGGGGGTAGGGGGGTGGGGGCGGTAGCTTCCCAGAGCACGCAAAAGAACGCTACATAGCTACAAAGGTCACAAGTGAGTCCAGAATTTTCGATTGGGGGACATGGTCAGAAGGGGGCGCTATCAAAAGTTGTATGTACAATTGTTTTACAATGAGTTAAATCTGACAAAGCCATTAGATACATCATTCGATCGGGTTTTGTGGCTTTTTCAGGTCAAATTCTGCAGTCTGCCAGGCCTAACATGACCAAGGTCAGGTCACGGTCAGCATAGGGCATAATCCATATGATCCAGACTGCAGTGGGAGTCCAAATGCTATACTGTCAAAATAAGCGCTCTACCATCCTTTTCTGCGAGGTTATGGCCCTGACCTGGTTTGAGGTCGTTACAACTTGTTGTCCTTTATGGCCTTATTATGTGATGTAAATCTCAAATATATAGATTAAGTCCGCTTTCACTGCTGCACCTCTAAAAATATTTGAGGCTAAGTCACATAACCTGGACCAGTGACTTGACGGGACATGAACTGAACCTACAATTTCGTATTAGGTTGTAAATATCTGCCACCCCCTTCCATGCCGCTGCGTATTTAGCCCAAAGAATCAATCAATCAGACATCTGAGTTTTGCAAATTAATTACTTCAGGAGCACAGTAAACAGCGGCAGTGACGAAAAATTGGATGATATATATATATATATATATATATATATATATATATATATATATAATATAGACATGGATAAAACTTAAGGAGTGCTTACCTTCGTTAGGAACCCACTGTTAACCACCTGTGCGTGATTCCAGCTTGCAAGCAGGACGGCGAGATCGTCGACATCGAGTGTAACAGCTGCACCTGCATCCAGGGCTTCCTGCTCTGTGCCCAGGAGGAGTGTCCACCAGGTAAGCTAACACCACACCCCACCCGGCCCAGGGGTGAGCTGCACTCTCTTGCCCACCCCGGTCTCTAGAAAACTGAGCCTGCGCTGTACGAGCATACACTTATACCCGTCTGAGCCAGTTCTAATGGAATTAATTCGAATGCTTCAAGGTGGGAATTCTCCACGGCTAAGCCTCTGTAGGGTTACCAGCCAAGATACTGTTTTTCAACAACAGCGGTCTTCAAAAAACCTTCTTATTTTCTATTCCATACAATTTTATTTTTTTCCAGCCAGTTTTTGGGCCGCAAGCTTCCAGAGTAAGAATATGTATATTTCGTATCTGTTTTCGTCTCTGGCCGTTCTATTTTGCATTGCTATAGCACAATAACTTGGCACTCAGCTGTAGAGAAGACTAGAAGCAAGTCAATTTAGAGCCAATAAGAACCCCTTTAAAATTTTCCCAGCTGATCCATCCTTAATGATTTGAATAGGTTTTTCAATCTTTGTATAATCTGTATCCAAAAGTTCATTGGGCATAGTACATGCTAGCCTTATTTTTAAATGGCTTATTACTTGCTGAGTTTTAATATATTTCTCAAGTATTAGGAAATCACAAGCAAAGACATCTGGTTAAGATTTATTGAAATTTTTCTTACGAGACAAGACAGGTCTTCAAGCGAAGAAAATCCGCATCCATGCATGAACTACCCAAATTTGCGGTCCAGGCCCACCCAGCGGTCAGAGCTTCCACCGGAGTTGCCAGTCCGTGACTCGCTGTATCACTTCCGCGTCATACTTCCCGGCCCTCTTCCTGACCAGCTATAACCAGCGTGTGCTGCCTGCTTCAGTGAAGGCTGGGTTCTGCCCGCGACTCACCCAGGGCTACAAGGGCAAGTGCGTGGAGGACTGCAGCGGCGACTACGACTGCAAAGGAGAAGACAAGTGCTGCAGCACAGGCTGTGGACACACCTGCCAGAAGCCAGGCACGTACTCATCTCCCGGGGGCGAGAACTCTGGCAGGAAATGTGTTTCAGTGGAATGCTGCGTTGACTGACTTTCTTTGGCTTTGGCAGAGAGGTCTGCAAATGCATGGACAGGGAAACGAAATGGGAAATACTGTAACAAATGGGAAATGCTGCAGCTAATCCGTTGACTGACTTCCTTTGACTTTGACATAGAGGCCATTAGCATTACTCAGGTTTTCAAGAAGTGCTTTTGGTTGGTTATGCAGGACTCACGGTTAATACTAGAACAACGTTAGAGCATGAACTGCAAAGGTGCAGGCTGATATAAAAAGTAAAAAAGGAAAACAATAAAGACCTCTAACAAGTGCTGATCCCTCGCCTTCCGCAGTGGATGAGATTGTGCACCCGTGCAAGACGGTGCGGTTCCGGTGCGGAGACATCACGCGCTGCGCCGCCACACGTGGCCTCTGCCAGCCGGGCAAGACCTGTCCGCTGTCGCCGCTCTGCATCAGCCGCAGCGCCCCCTGGTGCGAATCGTGTCCGCCTGGGAAGGTGTGCGTTCTGCAGAAACAGCGGTGTCCTGGTGGCGGTGGGTGCCACCGGCAGCCCATCTGTATTCAGCTATACAGGTCAGTGCAACGCAACGGCACCGCGGCACCTATGAGGCCCTCACGCGCCAAGGCATGGGATTCGCAGCCAAAGCTTATGTTTGACTGGGGATTTAAAAAAAACTAGATGGCTGCTTAAGATATTTGTTAACGATGTTGAACACAGGAGCAGGTATTGAACATAATCCAGTTTTTATATATTTTCTGATAGCACTGATACATAGGTACATATCAGGATAAATCAAACCATTTTTTAGCGAAATATAGTAAGTATTTCAAAAGTTTGAAAGAGTTCTACCAAATGTTTCTACAAAGTAGTGTATCGAGTCTATATGGCTTAATGCCATAGGATCACCTTGCAGTACAAGTCACTCACAACCCTCTTATTCTTGTTCTTGTTCCAGTGACGATACTATCTTCGAGGAAGACAAAGAGATCGAGTCTCAGGTGGTAGCAAAACAGACCTCTGGGAAACGCGGTTGAACATTCCGAAAACCACAGCTGCAGAAGAGCTTTCATCTACAAAATAGCACCTGCGTCCTTTTGTGTCACCGGGGTTGACTGTTTCAATGCAGGAGATCATAGATTCTGGCATCCGCCAAGTGTGTTCCGATGCAAGTGAATTCAGCAGAAATTATTTTGCTTTGTAGGTTTGCATGGGTCAGAAAACGAGATGATGTGTACTGACCGGGGAGGAATAGAACAGGATGTAACACATTTTCCAGGTTTCGTGCAGGTCAGGGCGGAACGGGACATTTTTTTATCAGAACGTCTGAATAGAATGGAATGGAAGAGGACGGGACCACCAGCTGCTAGATATATTTTTGGGGCGGGATGAGCCGGGACAGTGGGAAGCGGGATGAAATGCTAAAATGCTTTCTCATGCTGAACTCTTTTTTATACCCTGCAAGGTTAGAAGCCAACAGCTGGGTTCAAACGCTGGCACGCAACAGCTGCCGCTGGATAACGTGTCGGTGGGCACCGTTTGCTGGAGTGACATTCGCATGAAGGCTTCTTCTATCTAACGGAAAATCTGATAAAATAGCTGTCTGATGATGCGCTCACTTGCCACCCGTGGGCATTTACTGCGGCAAGAGAAGTGTTAATGGCTGGGGAGCGAGGGATTACGAAACCCACTGGCTCCCGGCTGGTACCGTTGTGATGCAGAGAAGGAATTGTTTTTGCGTGTTATCTTTATAAGTGCGTGCTTTGTACATTACGTGTATTACATCTGTCCTCATTTTGGTAGCGCACTTTTCAAGGGTCGCATTAACGGAAGAGATGTATTCGGCGTATTTAAATGTTAAGCAAATCATCGAAAAGCTCATAAGTGCATCAAGCCTAAGCTTGAAGTAACGGTAATACATCACCGAGGATTGTTATCTAATTTCGACTTGTTAAACACATTGCAGTTTCTCGTAATAAACGAACCGATATGAATATTGTTTATCTAGCTGATGTGTCTGAAGGCAATTGGTCGATGCTGAGTGGATAATGTTTCTATATACACCTGCTGCGTGATTCGGTAAATGATCCGCTGGTGCAACTACAATTTTGGCGAGGGGTAGACTACTGGAGGGATAAACCATCGGATTTAATCCCTTGTTGTTCGGAAGTGCCGACTCTTTTTCTTAGATCTTAGAAATTCATGCCCCATAAGTTTTGGAAGAGATCAAGCTCTGAGGCTTTTTTGAAGTAGTTTCCTGATCAGTTCAAACCTTACTTCACGCGTGAATTGTGGAGACATTGGTCTGAAGCAGAAGTCATTGCGACTAGGCATTACTCTACACCTGGCCCGGGTGTAAGGGACAGACAAAGAGCATGCGAGTTTCCGTCCAGTTCACTAATTCTACTGTGTAGGCTCCCTATGTCTAGTCCGGCCGAAAATCTCCAAAAATCTTATAAAAACTTACGGTGGAGGTGGCAAGGGCATTTAAAATCCTACAACAGTGCATTCCATGAGGATCATTTATGTATCGAAGTTACCAAGTGGTGGTACAGCTGATATATCTTCCCAAGCGAGCTCACATCTCCTCTCAAGCGCGGTGACAAGGTGACGAGGAGATGTCCAAGTATTTGGGTTCCAAATACCTCTCTGTCACTCTGTTTACAGCTGTTTCTGTTTACGTTTGTTACCAATCTACTCGACTGATTCGTGCGATTAGACAACTTCTATGCCACCAAATATTTAGAGTGTTCTGATGGAGTGCATCAAATATCTTTCCAAAAATGATATCCCGCATATCCACAAATGCTATTTTATTTGACTCTAAGATTACGACCATGACTGTAATGATACAAGCTGCTTAGGTTTCTGCTACAGTCTGTCAAAACAAACTGTAGCTGTTTTATTGATAAATAGTCCAATAAATAGGCCAACACAATGTACGTACACAGGCGATGCCGAAATCAGGGCTTCATTTCAACTGATAAGCCGCGCTAGTATTCTGAAGAAAATTATATGGAATTGTTCAAAGCCCAATTAAACTATTGCAGAATGGCCATCTCAGTACTGCCTGGCGTTGTCGATCAAAACAGACAAAGAACAGATATCCCAGGTGGCATGGCAGGGAGAACAAGTGCTAATAAACAGCTTCTAAACAGACAACAGCGCCAACAACAAAAATAATAAAACCAAAAATTAACGAGTCGCCGGTAACTATGTCTCTGCAGACACCAACAAAGCAAACAGCAAACGTAGGTAGCCATTTTGAGCAAACACCAGAGGTGGGCAGTGAGCAACGGGGTAACACAACTGAGCAAGTATAAACCAATACAACGAGAGGAGCTCAGATGGAGGAGGTAGAAATCAGCTACTGGCTGATAGTAGTAACCACCTGCTAGAGTAGGATTGAACTCAGTAGAGTTTGAGGCAGTGCAACTGGTTGCTTTCCAAAGGGATACTGTAACTCATTAAGGTTTCCACGGTAAGACCCGAAGAAAATGATAAACTGAAATGCATGCGTGTTGTGTGTATGCAAATTCATCGATCTTCCGCTGATCAATGCTTAGGATCGAAGGCGTCTAAAGCTACGACAGCGCGCAAAGACCTTTCACACCAGAAATTTCAAGAAGAATCTCGTAAATTCTGTGCTCATATAACAATCACGCTCTACTACCGTGCCGAAATGATGCGATTGCCAATACAGCAGTCACAGCAAACAGTTTAGCACCAACTTTTCCAAGCACAGGAAACACTCATTCCGATCTCCGTCACGTCAGCTGAAGCACCGACTGCAACACGAATCTGCGCGTTTGCAAAGCTTCTGATGTTCAGGAACTCTGAAGATGATGGTCCCGAAACCTAGCACCTATCGTGTGTTCACTGACTGATCATCTTCACACACCCTAAAGAAGCATACCAGTGGACACTAACAAGAACAAATGATCAACAATGTGTCGTACGTGCATACGCCTTTCGGCATACCATAAAAAAGAACAGAAACATACGTGCCGCCACACTGAGCGCAAAAGAACTTTGACTTCACCACTTCAAAGGACCAAAACGTTCGGGTGTGGCTGACCAACTTTTCTCACCTTTCACTTTTCACCCCACTCGCACTGGCTCCCTGCCGAAAGGCGCCCCTTCGACAGGGGAGAAAAGGTCGCGTTGTCCGGTGAGTAAGCTGTTCGTCACATCGTCACACACCCGCGTTTTCACCGATCGCAACACAACACCCGCACACCTCATGTTTATGGGATGCTTGAACACACTGTTCAAACTTAGCCACCATAACATCCGACTTCAAAATTTAGGGCCCGTTTCCTGTCTCTCACTGCTTCTCTTTAGACACAAGCGTGTCTCCAGAGACACCAATTGTCTCCGTGAAGATATCACAGTTCTAAGCTGCCTGACTTGGCATCTTGTTGCGCGCGTTTCAACTTGCAACTCGTCCACAGGCGGGCAGGTGCAGTCTGAGCCTCTATTATTTGTCTACCCCTTTGGTGTTTGGAAATACCAACAGTAAGCGCTTGCACCTTGCAAACTCAGCACCATTGGAGGTGTGCTGGGGTGACGAAGCTAGAAGCGTGATCAGAAGACGACGTGCAGCCTCTGCCTGATGTAGCCGACCATATTCCATTGCCGAGGAGGAATGGATGCCATTGAGGGCGGCATGGACGCCATTGACGCTGGTATGGACGTCATTGACACGGGCTGGTGGACGGAAGCGCACTGCGGGCCGTTTCGGTGACGGTAGAGGAAGCCGGCGACAAGAATCGACACTGCTACCGCGACCGCCAGCAGGGCGAAGAGGGCAGTGAACCCAGCAGGAGGTAAGCATACGCCGCGGGACGGCCGGGGGGCGGAGCTGATCTGACCGCGGAAGATGGTGGCGCGGCCCTCCTCGCTGCCAGCGTCCGCCGGTGTCTGCAGGTCGTTTTCGGAGAGCACTTCCAGGATGGAGGTCACGCCGACGTCGGAGGACATGACACCTTCCTCCGCCACCACGAACCGTCGCCTCCGACGCCGCCCGTCCGACAGGCTGCGCGGGCCGTAGGGAAACTTGGACCGCGTGCTGAGCTCTTCTGAGCTCAAGCCAGCGTCTGTTGGTTTCCTCTTGTTGTCTTCACTGGTGCTAGCTGAGCCCGCGACTGCCCCATCTGTGTCAGAGCGACTGATTTTAGCTGCGTTCGCTCGAACCAAGTCCTTCAGCTTTTGAGCGAGCCCGCCACCAATCCTCGACAGATCGACACGCTGATGCAGGGGCTGCCTCTTTGGCGGCTGCGGCCGGCTCACTGGCGCCACCTGCGGCTCGCGGGCGCTATCAGAGGTGTAGCGCTCTTGTGATGGCGCTGATTGCTTAGCGTCAGTCGGTGGCGCCGCCTGGAGTGCCGCCGCCTGGGCGGCGTCCACCCTCTCCCGTGGCGCCTCCTGCAGGGGTGTAGTCTCGGCGACGGCGTCAGGCAGCGGGGAGACGACGCTGGTGACGGTGTCCCGCTTACTACCAGCCGCCAGGAGCCCTGCTGCGGCGTACCCGCGCGTCGGCGCCTGCTGACAGTGGTTGGGACATCCGTGTCGGCAGATCTCCACCTTGCACCTCAGGTGGACGTACATGCTGTCGGGGAACTTGAAGGCGTAGAAGTGGGCGTACGAGAGGACTGAGGCACGTCCATCGTCGCTGCGCTGCTTCATAAACTTGCTCAGCATCTTAGGTCGGAGAACACAGCCGTGCTTGTCCGAGAGATAGATCGGCTGTGATTTGCCGTCCGAAGCCTCGCATTCTTTTACCCTCATGTCGAACTCGGCTGGAAAAGATAACGACAATTTCAATTATACTGTGATAAGAAGTAATTGTGTCGCTGTCCTTTAGATTTAGTTTTCTTAACAACACAAGTGTGAAATGCGTTTACAACGTGACCTCGGCTAACACCCTGGGAAATCGCTATGCTTTCTTGTGCAAACGATTTTCCTCAGTCTTTCTGTCAAATGCGTGCAATTATCACCCACAATAGCTTGGGGCTTATGATCTGGAGCGCATTTATCCAGTACCTTGCCAGGGGAGTCACCACTCTGAACAGCCTGCACCAGGAAATAATAGCAATAAAACTAAAGCGTGTCGTAAAAAGTGATCAGATAGGTTCAATTATTTTTTTAGATAAAACACACTGAAAAGAGAGAAGACATGTCTACGAAATTGTTTTCTTTTTCAAAGCCTGGTCCCTTTTTGTATCTATTTTTTGTCTAAAATAAATGATTGGCATGTACATGACCACTTTCTCTTATATAATCTTAATGATAACATTGCCAGGATCAATTCATATTATTAATAAAACAGAAAATTCATTTACAATGCCATCAACGTAACCCATCTGTGCTGAAGCATTCTTCCCTAGATAATTTGAGAGAAGAAGCTGGTTCGTGACGGAAGCTGTCAGCGAGTTACAGATAATACGATGGAACATGTGTCTGTCTTACACGCATGAGAATGTGTGGAAGTGTCGATGGGACAAAAAAACAATCCATCTAAGAAGGGCATTCGCATTATATGGCAATCGAATTACATTCCACTGACTGCCTTAATGCCTAATGATGGCCCGTGTTCACATTGTTAGATTTTTTTGTGAGTGTGAAGGGTAACGGACAGTGCAGTGAAGTGGATGAGATCATGGCACCAGGAGCAGCAGTCCGTGTCGCCAGCCGCACCTTTCGACCCGCGCGATCTACCACGAGACGCACAGCTCAACGAACCGTGCTGGTGCATGCGCCTTGTCATGCTGTATATCCTGAAGGTCTGTTTGGGAGGCGTAGACACGGTTATTGAGTGTGATGTATGTCTCCAGAAGCGACTGGTTATTTTCTCCTGGTGTGATGGGGAAAATCGGTTAAAGTTTGTCACATTGAGAGCCCATAGCTTGTTCTGTGGTTTAACGGATATGTCGAATTTGGTAGTCATCACATCAAATGGCAGCCGTCGGTAACCTAGCAGAAGCTGCATAAGTATCAGATAAAAAAAATTATTGGCAGAGGCCAACTTAGCAGTATTGGCACAGTATCCTCTGTGTAAGATATGATTTTCGAGAATGATAAAACGTTCAATGCGACAATTTTATATGCATGTATTTTTCAGAGGCATTGGCGCTGTGTGAAGCTGCATATTCATGTCGCCAGGGTATGAAGACGTGTGCCAACATTTAGTGATGGTATATACAGTTATCCTAGAGGGCGGCATATCTGAATGTTTTAGTTTTACCTAAGCCCATTGAGTATGTCCAGAAGTCACCTTTTCTGGCACCTCAGCTTATTGTACTGCACGGGGCAATGAAAAAAACTTACTCGAGTTTCTGCTAGCTTCTGGTTCCACTTTTCATTGCTTTCTTCCGTTACCATGTTTGTCATAACAATTTTGCTGGTCATGACCATGGTGAAGGGTGTAGCGGTCTGTTACCATGGTTACCGTTAGGGTCGATGATGCGATGGTAATGATCCCAGTGACTTACGTTTCTATGGTTACCGTTGGGACGTTCATGGCGATGGCTATGATGAGAGTGGATCTGACTGTTGCTATGGTTACTGTTGGGATCTTTGATGGCAATCACCATGGTGAGAGAAACTCTAACTGTTGCTATGGTCACCGTTAGGATCATTGATGGCGATGGCCATGGTGAGAGTGGATCTGACTGTTGCTATGGTTACTGTTGGGATCATTGATGGCGATGGTCATGGTGAGGGTAGCTCTTACTGTTGCTATGGTTACCGTTGGGGTCGTTGATGGCGATGACCATGGTGAGAGTAGCTCTAATGGTTGGTACCTATGGATACCGTTAGGGTCATTGATCGCGATGACCAAGGTAAGAGTATCTCTAACTGTTGCTATGGTTACCGATTGGATCGTTGATGGCGATAACCATGGTGTGAGTAGGGTAGCTCTAACTGTTGCTATGGTTACCATTAGGATCGTTGATGGCGATAACCATGGTGAGGGTGGAGCCGATGGGTACGATGCCGGTCACGGGGCTGGCCCATGGTCCTTTTCCGTCCTGAATCTCCATCCAGCAGTCAACGTTATCGCCTGAAAATCACGGATGCGGGTCAAAATGGAAGGAGTGAGTAAAGCACCTTCTGAAAATACACATTACGCTGGAACCACCGAGCCCACAATATGCTATACCTACTGGCAAAAGTATGCTATAGGTAATACATATTAATAGCACTACCGGAAATCAGCAATGACTTGTTGGAGGAAGTCATGTCACGGTCTCGCTTACATTTTCATATGACTGCGGGAATGTGTTTTATCATACGAAATTTAAACAAAGGTAAATACAAATGTCTCAAAACCGAAGGTAACTGACAAAACGCAGTGACGAAACTTCAGGGTTAGAGAGGTGTAGAAATGTAGCATACGTGCTAACATAAATACAATTAAACTGCAAACATTATATGCCCGTTATTTTTTACCAGGATGGGCATTAAAAAACTACACCGTTAGCATCTCACACACACTCTACGAGAAGTAGCAATGAAGGCGCGTGAGATTGAAGGCCCTCCACCCGATTCCGTTGACTGCATCATGTGAGGACCATAACCCCGAACCATGACGTCATTTCGCTAGTTTGATGGTGGCTACAAGTGAACTGAGTTGGAAGCCATTGGCTCAGACCGACACCCTTATGGGACTGAGTGTCTACCACAGATAGAGACTCAGTCCAAACGATCGAAATCTCTTTTCATAAATTCAGAGTTCCAAAAGTCGTCCGCGACGCTCATTTCCGGATCCATGATCAAAAGTTTCTCCTCGATATCACCGCCGCGAATCGCTGTAGCCGGATATTGCCTCGCGGGCCGGAGATTACAAGCGTAAAGAGTGTGACTCCGGAGGGTGCCGGCGCCGGCCGGAAGTGTATCACGTTCCTTGTGCCCTGGATCGGCGCTACATTCTCAGCCACTCCATACTAGTGACCCGGGCCAATGCGGATGTCACCACAGCCAGCGCAAAAAAACTGCCCCGATGTCATTCAGGGCGGGACGGAATTGAACGTTTTTTTCTTAAATTAAAACAGGATATGAAAAGGAGCAGGAGTGGACGAGACCGTTTTCATTCATTTCAAGGGGCAAAATGGGATGCTTAGATGGGACAAAATTAGGTTGCACGCTAAATATCGCAACACGCTGGTCTCCAGTCGGCGTCGGTGCACAAAACCTCGTCGGCAGCGAGGATCTGGACTCGGCTTCATCCAGACTCCTTCCTGTTCGACCCACGGGTCAAACAGTTTTGCGATAGGAATGGGCTGGATACGAGTTGGAGCAAGATCAGATTCAATAGCAGGAAACGAGGGATGCATATGTTTGACTTAACCTCGCCCACCGGGGGCCATCGATGGCCCCTAAGGTTTTCCGGGATAGCAGAAAACGACGAGGCGCAGCACCGCGGTTGAGGACTCACCTCTCACTGCATTTTTCCCATCATCCCGAAATTTTACCCCGGGTCCCCAAGGTCGGTCCCAGCGAGGTCACAGGTCCTCACTCACTTTAGAGCTCTGTAGAGCACATTTCAAAGTCGATCGATTTGAAACTTCCTACCTTCGACCCTCCGGGTCTAAGGTGTATATCCGGGATTTTTGTTTCGTGCCTGAGGTCGGTCCGAGGCGACCTCTCCATTGGAAAGCATGGGGAAGCTTTTCTGTATAAAGGCACAAAATGATGAATACTCGACTGCTCGACACGTTTTGGACACCCTTTCGGTCGGGGTTATTTGCCTTTGTTTTAGGTTCGTCCGGGGTCAAAACAGTATTTTGACAATAACTTTGCCTATTGGCTAGAGCGGTGAAACAACACTCGTGTTTGTTGTCTGGTTTTTTGATATAGGGGTACTTTGCCTTCGTGCTCGGTTTTGGTCCGGGTGACTCTGGGGTAACCATGGGGGGGTCTTTCGTCCACTAGGGAAGTACGGATTTGCTTCAATGTCTTCCGGCCTATAGTCTAATGACATAGGTTATGCCCGTTTGTTAATCTTGTATTTGGTGAAATGATTTTGCCATTTGCCTCTGGGGTTAAACCATTGCCTGAGCACTAAACATGGAGTTTCTGACGGCTTATTGCTTGGATTTGGCTAACGCCATTTTTGGGTGGGGGCCTCGATGGCGGGGGGGAAGGTGGCGCGACCCCTGGGGGGGTTAACACGCATTGACGGGGGGCGGGTACCCGCCCCCTCCTCGGGTTTTTCGTAAATAACAGAAAAACGGCGGCGCGTAGCTCCACCGTACTGGGCATACCTTTTTCCTCATCATTTGTACAATTTCTGTGAAAATTCTAAGGTTGGGTCATCTCAGGTCAGGTCACCAGTAGAGGTCAGGTGACCTAACCTCAAAAAAAGTTTAGGATATCATAAGTTGGAGCAGGGTGGGCTTATACGATTGAAACTCATATCGCATAATGGGCCCACCGAGTTTTCTAAAATATGTTCCGGTATTTTTGATATCCATGACCTAAGGTCAGGTACGAGCCATGACTTCTCAATTGGAAATAAATGGGAAAAATGTTTTTACCGAATAACTCAGTAACAGATGGTGATAGAGCGTTTATGTTAGCTGCATTAGACTCGCCTTGATTTTGCAGTTCTGATGATATGCATTTTATCTAATTTGACCCTGACCTGACCTCAGGTCAGGTCAAATCCTTGATATGACCTAGCAAGGTCAAATTATATATCGTTCGATTCGGCTTGCTGGGAGGATTCATATAGTTCAAGTTGTTTTGCTCTATCTTTATTTGTTCAGATGTAATTGCCGAAAAAACTTAATCTACATGTTATCACTATAACGGCATGTTTTGACCTCCCGTGACCTTAAATGTGACCTGACAAAAAATGGTTCAAATATTTTCGATGGAAAAGTGGATGGGCTACCCAACAATGTTTACCATTTTTCGCTACCTACCGTGGTTCTCGAGATCTTAGGGGGGCGGGTACCCGCCCCCCGTCAAAGCGAAGGTGGCTCAGATCCCCGTCAATGCGCGTGTTAATACAGGAGACAAATCAGCATTGATCTAATTTAGGTATACAAAATGCCCAAAATTGTTATACGGGGGGTCCAAGGTTCAGAATTTCCGATGAAATGGAACAATTTGAACAGAGGGTGCCATCTGGGTCTGTAGAGGGAGCCACTTTGCTGGAATGGGGCACCATTTAGTCCAGGGGTGCCCACTTTTAAGGTCTGACCTACCAGAGGGAAACCAATTGCATCTTAGGGGCACCAACACTTGCATCCGGGGAAGGTGGGGATGAGAAGCAGTGTTTCAGGGGCTGCCGGGGGGGGTTCTAGGGGCACCTGAGAGCGGTGAAATGGTGCCGGAGGGGTCGATCAGGAGGGCGCACCTGCTTGTTAACCCCTAGACCCGCCTATGTTTCCAGATATCAAGTCAACTATTTGGCTTGACTATTGTAAACTGAACCATTGGTTTGATTATATATGATCTCATCTGTTGGTGCCTAATGTTTTTATCGGAACAGGAAAGCCCAGACATCGTGATGCTGTAAGGACACAATTTCTCCCAGCATTGACAGATGGTCATGACCCCAGTCATTCTGTCATGCATAGAGGATTGGAAGCAGCCGAGCATCTCCACTTACACCATTTTACCACACACGGAGGATAAGAAGCACCCGACCCTCACCCTCTTCCACCAGATTGATCCAAGCGTCCGGTAAAGGGTGTAGTTAAAGTGAAATATCGGCCACATCTGCCGGGCGCGAGCAGTCGGCAGTGACGGAGAGCGGTCGGCGCGCGCTGTCCAGCGGACTGGAGTCGCGCGCTCCATCTTACAGAGAGAGATAGTGGTGGACAAATACCGCCACTCTGGGTTTAAAGTGGAGACTGAGTGGTTTCAACACTGCTCTATTCTTCCTATTGGAAAATTAGAAGGGATTTCAGGAGAAAAACTGGGAATAATTTAAAATGAATTGCGCGTTACTGAATGCTGCAAATCTCTTTAATTTGTGCACTCCTGGCACATATCTGATCATCAAGTTCAGAATCCCTGCCCATTGCCTATCTACTGCCATCTAAGGTCGTTTATGTGTGTGATAAAGTCTCTGAGTGCTTTCAGTGACTTAGCTATACTGCGACCCCAGGGTCACATATCTCACAATCACGCCATAATCTGCATCCTGGCATAGCTGATGTAACGAGTTTGTGAACACTGTTTTTCATCATGTTTCGATGACGGGTTTGGATGCTTGGATGCTTACATGAATGGATAAAAGAATGGAGAAAAATTTCACTTATTATGTCAACTAGGGATATGTTGCAATTTTTCTTGCCCTAAGCATACGCGCTCACCCTCTGAATCTGACACTGGATTGGTCCAACTGGTTTGAAAATTAATTAGAATATTAAGGTTTCCAAGAGGAAGCTATATGTTCCGTCATTGGCTATGAATGAGTCCTGACAGTGCAGACTGCACCGCAGAATCCGACGTACAATTTGGCGAGGGTTACGGGGACTTAACTTGACTGGAACTGCAGCATGGTCCGAAGTCTTATAATCCACTTGATATGCATAAAACAAGTTTATATGGCAAGAGCTTATGAAAATATTTATAAGCTTCGAGACCTAGCGTTTGACGTTTGTACGAATTTTTCACTTGTAACTTATTCCTGCTCTTTTTTGTCATTGGCTGAAAACCTGTCCACCAAGGAAAAACCAATAATAGCGATCGGCATTTTGAAGGGATCAGTGAGGTCTGTGATTGCGACAAGTGTATGCCTCGGGAAGAAGAAGTGGCCCACCTCTGAAGTTGAGCTCGATGACCTCCAGGTCGGCCATCACCACGGGCGGCTTGGTGGCCGTCCTCTCGTAGTCATTGTACCACTCGCAGCGGAGCCTCTTTGCCTCGTCCCAGACCTGCCGCACGGTACAGTGTATTATGGTCAAGTATGTTCAGTCCCAGCCCCACTCATTTCTTAATTGTCCCGTTCAATCCCAACCAGTGAATCTAAAGATCGTTACTATTAATCCGCAATCAATCCATGTCGGAAGGATACGACCTCGTCATTAAAAATACAAATTCAAATTTACAGTTGGATCCCAAACGGCTATAATTCTTTGGTCAGTCTAATCCACCAATGTTTCGCAGATTTATAGGATAGGGGATTTGTAGGGAATTCATATTGAATCCATGGCAGACTCCTTCTGAGCAGTAGTGGGGATGGTGAGCACCTGGCTGCTGTCCAAAGCGCAGACAAGGTCATTTTCTACGCAACCAGTTTTTAATTATTATCGTCTCATAATTATGGTATATAGCCTGAATGATATGTACATTTTTCACAATTTTGTCTCTAGTTTAGCCGTGGAAAAAAATTATTGCCACCTTTGGATGACAAAAAATAGGATTACATCGAAAAAACAGGTATTTATATCGACATTCGGATCCAAAACTATTTGAATTCTAAACACAATGTGGGATTGTCGGCCAGCAGTTGGTACTAGGACTGCCACCTCTACCAGTGGAAAATCCCTCTGGACGGCACGAATTGATGCATTATGGTCGAACTACCCCGGTTTTCAAATACGCTCCCCAGATCCGTTCATTTCCGAGTATTTTGAAACCAGATTGCCTCACACAGAGTTTTTAGGCTATATCTGATCAGCGATGGATATGTACTAGGGGATTCCAGCCCTCCCACAATAACAGGGTGCCCTTAGCAGCTGAGCAGCTAGACGTTATTTAAGGTGATGGCTGGGGAGGCTGGAGCCGCCCATCACTCCCCCCTCTTCCCCCTAAATCGAGTCTTGAGAATCTGCTACTGCATCTAACTATCCACAGCTTAGCAAGCAAGCCCGGGAAAACATCGGGCAGTCACATAAAGCTGAAGCAGCACTAACCTCGATGAGTTCATTGTCGTACTGGATGATAATGGTGTTTTCATAGAACTTGCCGTTCAAGTCTGGCTTGGTGCCACACCTCTGGAAGTCGATGTCGAAGGTGAACCCGGTCTGGGAGCTGTACGGCTGGACGTACACGCAGCTGGGGTTGTTGAACTGACCTTTGGAGAATACTACACCCTGCAAAAAGGAAGGAAGGCGTTAAAACTCCACTTAAGCTCTACGTAGAGTAATATATTAAAACTAAGTTAAACTAAAAACTAAAAACTCGAGAAAGGGTCTCTTTGTCAGCTCGCCTTTCATCTTGGTACGAGGTTCCTCCAGTAATTCTGCCGTACTCCGCACAGTTTCTTCATTTATGATGGCCCGGTCGCCGTCCCGCGCTAGTTCTTCACGTTACACATGAACGCAGTGCAGTGCTCAGAAGAACCGTGATCTTGCCAACATAGTTTGGGAAGATGCCGGCAAATGGAGGATTTTAATATCTTTAAAACTACGACTGGTACCCATTGAGGTAACAATACCCCCTTCGATGTGGAGCGGTATCAAAATCTGGCACATAATCAACCATTCGGCGCGCTGGTGATGATCATATTCTCTTTAGTAAGATTAAAAAATAAACATTTTCTTTCGAGAAAACTTTTTTCTCAGGATAGAATCCTGTTTCAGTTGACCAGAATAAATACGTTTTCTGACCTTTGGTGCAACGTTTCAGACCTATAACTGGAAGATATACAACTTGTTTTGCATAGATTTTTAAACTATAGAGTTTGACTAAGGAGGGTGGTATTGTAGTTCTTCTGAATTTGGGGGTCTGCGAGAAATCTGAGCTCCATGCTACCATGCAGATTACCTAACTGTTTTAATAGAACGTTAAAAAGGCCTTGGAGGAGAAATGGCAAAGCCGTGAGCTGACAAACTATTGCATGGAACATTTCTGAAATCTGCTGTCTTCTAATCCGTAAAAAGCATGCCAGGTGAAAGGGCCGCCTTGCAAGTTTTAAGCTTTATAAGTTAAGTGATGCATAATCAAATTCATTAAAAGTCTGCCCATTTAGCTCATAAATTTTTCAATTGAGAACTTCTATGTTTTATATTTTGCAGTTTTGTTTTCCATAAAGTTCCAGAAATAGAGTTATTTGCATATAATGGCTGTTGACAACATCCAAACTTAAGTCATATTATTTTAAATGTGCTAAGATAACTACTCACAAAGCAGCGAATCAGCATGGAAATGCTTTCGAATCCATGATTCCTCCTGCACTGAGTCTAAGCTCTCATCATCTGCTCAGTCGCACCTGTGTTCACACAGACCTAAATACTTGCGACGGTGCGCGTGTGCAGGAATCAGCTTCGGAAGTCATCACGTTATGAATGCTTTCGGCATGGGAGGCACGCATCAGAATGTTTGCAGAAGAGATGCATGCCTTTGCATTAAAGCAAGAATGTGAAAGTCAGGACTCTGTCAGCCTGTCTGACCTAAATGGTTGTTTTATGGCCAGTCACCTGCACGCTTCACAATAGGTATTATCGTCTGTAGGATGGCAACGTTAACGCTCCGTTGCCATGCCGAGTGAACGCTAACACTAATAGTATGCCAACCCAATTTGATTGAATTTACATACGGCTTGTCGCTGGTATCAATAGAAAATGATAACACAACATACATATGTGACCAAACGCGTATAAAAAACAAACCAGCCACTGAGGAAGAGCCAGCAGCGTGAAAAAGCGCGGCTAAGCTGGGGAGCTAATCAACAGCACACACCAAAGTGACCGAGTTTCACGTTCTCCAGTGCCAACAGCACGCAGCGCGGATCCTCACATCAAGCCGGCGCCGCCGGCGACACGCATTCGAATGAGCCGGCTTCTTTTGCAGGTGCTCGACGTGTGTGTGTGCTCAGCTGCAGAGTCGGCTCCGACCCAGTGCCGCCGGACACACGCACCCAGCCGACCCCAGCCTCGCCAGCCAGCCTCCCCAGTCTGCATTCCTAATGCGAAGCCGACTTTCCCGGCAGCGGGCGCCGCCGCGCTCGGCCGAGTGCGACCGCGCCGCCGCCGGATGAGGAACGTCGCGTGCATACCATCGGGCCGTTAGTGTCCGTTTTTGCACGCCACCGCCGCCGGCGACGAACAGCACACCGCGACACAGTGTCCAGCGACGGACAGCACACCGCGACACAGTTGCCGGCGGGTCTGCAGTGGACTGAGCTAAGCCCAGTCGGTAGAGGTCATCATGGCGCAATTTTTTCTGGACTATTTGGTCCCAATTATATAAGTCCCGTCCCATTTAGTCTCTGAAAACGCATCTAAAAAGTGTCCCGTCCTGTCTCACTTCATTTTTCCAGCAGAATTGTCAGGTCCTCTTCGCTCGTCTCGCATAAAGCCTGGACAATACCGTCCGGTCACATAGCTTCCATTCCCTTTCCCAACCCACGAAAACCTCGACCAGTCGTCATGCTGGCAGTCCACAGTCTATCCTTGTGAAGCAGAACCAATAAAGTACCTAATATAATTATGTGAAGGTTAATCATAATCGTTACGCCACGCGGGACGCAATGGTACCGGAAACGAACCGCCCTGCATAGAACAGGACCGGCAGGTTGTCCAGCCATAAGTCGGCGGCGGGCCGGCTTTAGTAAGCCAGGACCAGTCGGGCCATCCGTCAGCACCAGCCGCCGCCCGGCCGACCCAGCGCTGCGCCGCCGGCAAACGGCGCCAAATGGGTCAGTGGCGCGGCACCGGCGCGCGCCGCTGCAGCGCCACCTGTCACTGCCACTCCCGCCAAAATCAGGCGCGCCATCCTTCCGGCGCCGCCGAGCTGTGCGCAGACGCTGCAGTACGCTTTCCGAAAGATATTTTCGTATCTATCTGATAATGTGGAAGTGATTTCCGTTGGTTTCTCTTGTACCTAGGTGGGTGAGAAGCCGGCTGCCGATCACGTAGGTCACGGATGGGTTCTTGGAGTGTGCGTGGTAGTGTGTGCGTATTTGCACGGCCAGTGTTAGCTCAGGTTGTGTCAGCTCCTCGCGGAACACAGAAGCCCACGCGGCGGCTCCGTTCCGCTGGTGACGCACCGCTAAAGTGGTGACCCCGAGGTTCCTGCTGACCCCACGTGCCGGATGTGGTGGTAGACAGCCGTTCTCACACTGTACAAACGGAGAGTAAAGCCGGGCCAGATATGCAGCTACCTAGTGGTGGTACCAGAGTCAAAAGCTCGTCTTCACCCCGTTGACAGTGGTACTAACGGTTAACTGCTACAATATAGATTCTGTTACAACCAGACTCGGTCTTCTGCTCGATGCACACTGCAGTTTTAAGTCACATCCTGGATTTTAAGGATTTATTAGGACACCGTCTTAGGAAAAAAATCGCTGAATTTGTTCGCACAATCGCACCTGGCCCTGGTAAATATTGTCAGTAACGTTTAGTTATATCCGGTGGAAGACGTTTTAGTACGCTGCGGGAGAAAGTTGGTCACGTATTGTCAAAGTGGAATTACAAGCAATACCCGTTGTTATCCCGTAGCGGAAGTGCAATTAAACGCGACATGAGCCGGCTCCACAGCCCACTGACCCATCTGCGGAGCCTTAATCCAACAATAGCAGAGGACGGAGACCCGCCGACCGCACGACCGGTCGGTAGCCCAGCAGCACAGATCCACCTGGCTCACTCCCGGACGGTCTGGGACACGCGCTAAGCCGCTTATCGCGTTAACTGGCATCAGCTCCTGTCTTCCGAGAGAGAGACATAGAGAGAGAGAGAGAGAGAGAGAGAGAGAGAGAGCACGGCTCGGACATGAGACCGGCCAGCCGGCGCCACTGCACATATGTATGCTGCGTCAGTCTGCCGGCGACCCAGGTCACAGGACAGCGTCCACATTCCTCTCCAACACCTCAATCGGACTCACGAGCGACGATTTAGTGCTCGGCTGGCGGCGCGGACGAGGCGCGGGTCCGGCACGAGCCGCCGTGTCATAAACGGGAGAGCGGCCGGGACACTTCGGCCGGAACCGAGCCAATGGAGCCTGCTGACTTTATGACTGTGGGCCGCTGCCAAGGCGGTCGCACGAAACTAGCGGCCTCAATCACAGATTTACCGCGTTCGGCAACAGTGTGAATGTACCTGGCCGGCAGCAGCAGCAGCAGCAGCGCTGAGCGCAGCGTGGTACCCCGGCGCCGGCAGCTGGCCGGGCCGTGACGGCGCCGTCGACAGGAGTGGATACACCGACCCGGCTGCTCAGTCGGCGCTGACCCCACCGACCCCGATCGACCCCAGTTTCCGGAGCTGGTCCGTTTGGTCGCGGTCAGTCCCGATTCGTTGCGCTCTTCATTGGCTGGGACCAGCCGGCGGGCTGGATGCTGAGAGGTGCGTCTCCGCCGAGAGGGCGCTCCGTACACGCCTGGTGGCGGCAATAGGCACGAGGGCTGGTGGCTGCTGAAGCAGGCTAAAACGGTAATGCACTGGGAAACACAAGCAAAAGCTGTGACTGATAGGGGTTTTTACAATATGCATGTCAGTGTGTATATGAAGGTAGCTACACCAGATGCTACAGCCAGCAAACTTATTTGTTTGGTTGCGCTGCTATAAATATAACAAGAAAAATTCGATTTCGTGAGCTCAAGATGTATGTCTTCGTACTAATTTCATTGTGAATACCAGCGTACGTACCGTTACACCGACAGCATGCAAACATTTTATCGCTAACTGATGCTCATAATCATGACCAAGCTTATTTTCCCGCCTCGTCGGGAAGAAAAAGGCTAGAATGAAGAAAAGAGTTATGACCCTCTTAGTTTTTAGGCTACAACGACATTGCAGTGCCAGTAACCTTTTTTGAGAACTCCTCTTCTGGGTTAAGTTCTTACAGCTGCAATCATTCTTTTCGCAGCTTCTCACTGCGGTAAATGTTCTTTCAGAATTGCATGTGTCTTCTGAGCGTGGCGAAATATTCTTTTACTGTGATATCAAAACCAAACAATATAGCGTATCAAAATGAGCTGGACCGTCTATACATTGCTTGATGACCTCGGAACTGTTCTCGCGTACACCCGGACCTTCAGGTTTTCGTTCAACAACCGTCTAAGTGGAGGGTCTAGGGGATCAGCAATTCAGCTCAGTGTGACGGGAGTAAGCCTTTTGTGGCCAGCCGGCGGCGCGGAATGCTACCACCGGGTTTTAAAGAGAGCCCGACACTGCCAGCTGGCAACAGACTCGGAAAACGACACAGCGAACACTGTTTGGATGACTGGGCCGGTATCGAATTCGCTGAACCCCACCTGGTGACGCCGATTCCGACACTGGCGACTGCTGCTCCTGACTGACATGAGCCGCTTTCGTGTCCCTGCGCCGCCATTGTCACCACCCGGAGATGAGCACAAAAACGGCGCACGGCTCAGCTGACAGCTGGCCGCCGGTGAGTGAGTGCGACAAACGCGGTGCGAACGGATACAAATGCGACGCGCCCCGCCACAGGGCCGGAGACACTCGCGCCGCCATTCAGCGAGTCAAAATGCTGCGTCGCGGCTTCGTAGGGAGTCGATAGGACCCTCTGATAAATGGTGGAGAAAGAAAAAGGGACACCTAAAGAGGCCATATCCGGATGAGTGAAAAACGGACAAGAGAGCCCATACCCAGGAAGGGTGAACGTAAGAATGGAGAGGAGATGCTGGGCACAGGAAGGATGAGCATGAAAAAAGGGAGATCAGAGCCCGGGCGCAGGAACGGTGCGCGTGAAGGATGGAGGGGATAGTATGGACACAGGAAGGGTGTGTGTGGAGAATGGAGCTATTTGTCCGCGAACGGTAATTTCTGGGACGAATTACTTTTCGATCGAGCAGTTTCTCAGCATGCCATGTCGCATCACATTGTAGAAGTCCCACGATCTCTTTAGAAACGTTCAAAACTCAAACTCAAACCAATTCTTATCTGACTATTTCCCTGTTATTTTGTGTTTACCTGATCATGTTATGGGTGGCTTTATAGCAGCGGAAGTTACCGTACGATTTCATCTCGCTTATGCTAGGGGATAAAGAAAAGGCATCCAAAAATTGTTATGCCAGCCTTGGATTACCTCTTGAAATAGAAGCGTTTGCTCGGATATCGCCAATAAAAACACGTTTTACAGGTTCAACTGAAAAGGTGCTGGCATTTACCCATGAGCAGCACGAACTACAAATACACCTTCAAGGCTTTTTCTCCATTGACTTACCTGGAAAGGTCGCGAGAATCCCAGCTGGACGGTCATGCGTTCTTTGGCGCAGGTCACCTCCAGGTTGACGATTTCAGGCATGTTGTTCGGCCGCACCGGAGTCAGATCGTATTGCGCTGCCGCGGCCTGTAAACAAACAACACGGCTGAAAACATAATGCAAAGCTAAAAAGTTTGCTATCATTCCGACTTTGATAGCAGGTCAGCACTCGTTTTTCATTCTAGCAGGCTGGCTTGAGAGCCGTGACGCAGAACTCGGCAGAGTTAGGCCCAGCTTTTCTGACAGGTAGCAGCGACTACCTCGGCTATTCTACCGGATGTTACCCTTGGCGTGTGTCCAGAATGGAGCCCGGATTCACCATGTGTGAATCGTTCACAGTACATCTGAGCTTCTGGTAACCTCGTCTTAACCTTGTTTCTTTCAGGGGGAGAAGCGGATTCTACCCACCCCTAATATTTTCCGAGATACCACTGAAATGGTTTGCGTTAAACTTGTGAAATTTTCTGACTTTTCCTGAAGTCCATTTTGGGCGTATTTCCGGTAAGCATTGAGGTCGTATTTTGTCAGTGACATAGCTATGGCTCGGAATTTAGAGAGGATCTATTCGCAAGCCGAATACTATCGTGTACGGTTTGTTCTCCGTATACCATCGAACACAGATAGCAATAAATAGCAAAATTACAGGATTAAATGTAACTGCAATGTTTTAACATACTGTATTATGATGAACATAGATGCATGAATTTGTAGTATATTTTACATTTGCAGTAAAGTTCATTTACAGTACAGTACGGGTCTAAATGTTTCAAAATAGATGTCAAATCATACACAGCATGACCCTTAAGCAGCTGTATTCTCCCTTGTTGCCATTGATTTGCCCTTTAGATCTCTGACCAACATGTAAAACCCAACGAATAGTTCCATTCAATGAAGTAAAACGACATAGAGAACAGGCTCTCTGGAAGCAATTGTGATTAGATCAGGGCATGATTGAACTCCATGAATTTTCAAATGCCAGGAGACGACTTAAAGACATTACAAAATGTCTTTAAGCAAGTGATGCCTACATGAACCCCTGAGCTGGTCCGACCGAGCACCACCGAACTTGCCCATCCCGAAACGTCGGCCGCAGGTTTCGTGTCAGGCATCAAGCATCTGCTTGATTAGTGTAGTGAGAACGTAAAGGGTGAATATGTTAGAAACACAGGTCACAAGTGCACTGAGGTGGACGGCACGAAGGAGAATTAAACACTCTACACATGTGAGGGTCGTTGCACAACCGTAATTGACTAGTGACGACTGTGCACACTTTATCTTGCAAAGCACTTATGTTACATAAACATCACTTAGGGCCCATTATGTGGTGGTATGACTCATTAGATGCTAGGAGGGAATGTTTGAAGGTTTAGAAGATAAGCGGGAAGATGAGTCCGCTTAGGTGATCATTTGGGACAGCATAGGATGGGAGGATTTCGTATTATTTCAATGGGGAAAATGGAATAGGACCAGTTATGGAGAACACTTTAAGGGACAGAATAGACCTGCAGAGACGTGTTGACCTATATTCACACCAATTTACACATTTTGCTGACCGAGAATATGTGTCGTGGCTTCTCACACCGTGCTAGGAATTAAGTGTCTCGATTGTCCGAATAAGGCCCGATAATATATCGTCTTCCGGTACAACCTTCAGAGTGACTTTCCGGTCATTATCCAGCCGACGCCATGACCTATCTATGTCAGACTAAATGCCACAGAACGGTGAGGATTCCAAGAAGGGAGTGTGTACATGGTTCAGCTGGCCTAAATAATAGAAATATCGCCGCTGGCCAGTGAGAATTCGACTGGACGCTAACAATGTCGGCAGCTTTCCTTCGGTCTAATTGGCACGAATCGGTGGACCATGCAAACCGAGCACCGTTAAAACGCTACGGTTTTTGTGGAGCTCTGAATGGTGTATTGTATGGGAGCCAGTGTTTATTGTGATATTTCTGCCAGCCAACCGTTTACCTCCCTTCCGCTTCCCATTAAAATTACATCTGATATAATCCTAAGCACAGAGGAGACCATTTCGGAGTTTCAAATACATTAAGGCAAAAAAAGACGCATACACTTCTGGAGACCGGGCATCCACGTTGGCTTCATCACGTAAGCATCATATGAGAAATCCAATCAGCTAAGCCGTGTGACAGTATTTTGACCTGATATCATTAGACAGATGCATAACTGGAACCAGCTGCAGGATCGATACTACAGAAAACAATAATTCGAGGATTTAAATGACCCGCCAACCGCTAAGGTGCTTAGGCGTCAGCCACTCTTATCTTGTTTGGGGAGGGGGAATTGTGAGGATTTAGGGGCGAGTATGAACAGTAGCTGTGCATGAAATGGCAGGTGTTGGAATTAGACAGAAGTAACTGTGTCAACCTGACTGTCTCATATTAACTAAGCAATAACATCAAATGCCATATGATTAAGAAACAAAAGCAAATAACTCATTTAACTCGAGCAATGCATTTGCTGCTATCTGGACACGGAAATACATCCCTATTGCGAAAAATAGCTCAGTTAGTTAAAATTACTGCGCAACGTTCAGCTTCGTACTGTATTCTCAATCCCTGGGATAATTTTGAATATTCTGTTTGAGCTTCTGCTGAAGACAATCTTGTAATAATCAAATATAGAATTGTCCTATTACTGGTCCAATGATCAATTTATCGTAAAGGCTGCCCGTAATATTCTCTTCACCAAACCTGCTCTCTCAAGGGTCCACTTAGCCACCCTCACTGAAGTCATCAACTGGATCAAAAACCTCCCGCTGGTTTGTATGTTATTTTCACCGCGTTTAAAACCACCCACGCCCTGATAATACGTGGTGCACTCCACCCCACTGGCGCCCTTTCTAGAAGGTGTTTAGCGTTTGACCCTCTTCAGCAGAAGTGTCGACCAGTCATTATCGGCACCACCATCTAATGACTTAATGCTTTAAGTGCCGAAGTCGTTGTGTCGCAGCGCAGCCCACTAACGGACAGGAAAAGAAAGCGCCCTCAGCATCTCCATCGGCGACCGGCAGGGGACGGAGATGAAGTGACCGTGAAGGAGCTCTTCCTGCAGTTTGTTGTGGCAGATCATCAGTTAATACTGAAGGCTATTTATGAAAAAAGAAACACCACGGCTCGCTTTCGAAATATCTCTTATATGTGGACCTGTTTTCCCTGAACAAGAATATGAATGCCTTCGGGTGCGGTCGAACATGCTATACGCTAGAGCAATTTCGAATGTATTCCTGAATCTCACTGGGAGTTGACTACCACCTTTGGTACTTCTCGAGCTCTGAGAAGCACATTCTCTTGTCCTGCAACGTCGCGTTGGATGACTTCGATTTTTGCTGATTTCTTATTTTTCCGAGAATGGATAATCAAAGCGTATTTTCTAGTAGGTCAAAGCACTGCTTTTAGGTACATCAGATCGTTGTTGGAACATTTGCTTTCGTCATTTTGCGGGGGCGGAGTGCCATTTTTCTGTAGAGAGCTGTGAGAGCGGTTCGAGAGTAGGGTAGCAGAGGTTTGGTCTGAATGTAGCATGAGGTAAGGAATATAGCAACGCCGAAGGGAGATGCTGCTTTTGCACATCCATGTTTTTACATGACAGTCATAAAATCTGCTCTGAGTTCAAGTTACTGATTTCACTCAGTTCCAATCTCTTGAGGGCTTGTATATTGGTCCAGGCTCATGCATTTTGCTGAGAGACCGTAAAACATACGAAGGAGGCCCCCAGCGCTCATATTCCCCCTTGTTAGATCCACTGGCTTGAGCTCCGAATTACTGTAATAGTTACAGCCTCCAGACATAGTTGGACGGTTTCGTGCAAAGCGCCAGCTGGCCTTTAACAGATTACCTCACCAAACTGTTCCTGTCATCATGAAACGATGTGTCGACGTGAGGGTTCAGAATGACCTTTAGTTTTTGTTTCTTGCAGTGTGCCGGTGGAGCACTAATTTCGACATTCATTTATAAATACCCTGCAGAATGCAATCTAAATCTGTACGATGGAGATTAAATGTGTTCGTTCACCTCCCAGGCTGGTATCTATGATACATTACTTACAGCAAGATTGCAGCAGCTGCAATTGTATCTGAGCACCCTATCCATCAAACATCACACCCATACACCCGAAGAAACTGATGGGTTAGTAACGTCATGAGGTCAAAGGTTCTGGGACTGACGGTGAAACTTTTTGACGAAATGGAGCGTGCCTTCACTCAGAGCTCATAGTGTCTTCACTCCCTGTATGCCGACACTGAAAGCGGCCGCAGCCTCCTCTTCTCCGGGATGTTCTGCTGATCAAGTGCTGGAGTGTGTTCTGAGAAGCCTCCCAGAGGCGCCTACTTTGTTTCAGGAGCGCGCGGCGACCGGCGCAGGTCACGCACAGCCACTATGTGAGCGCTGACGAGCGGTATGTGACGTGTCAGGCCGGACTATGACGTGTGAGTTCGCCGACAGAGCAGCGATAAGCAGCCGAGCTGACACGTGGCCGGCGGCGCCGCCCTGGTCACGCAGCCAGCGCCAGGGCCCGCTGCAGAGGGCCGCGCCGCCGCACGCAGAGCTGCCCCCAGCCGACGGCGGCGGCCAGTACCGGCCTCCACCAGGTAACGGGCCGGGCGTCCGCTGACTGGCCCGCTGGATGTGGGCCGCCGCAGCGGCTCTGGCGGAAACTGCCGCCGCCGACTCACCACCCGACGCAGGGCCCCAGGCCCGGCCTGCCACCAAGGGGTGGGTACAACACCGGCACACTCGTCCTACTGGTCTTGCTGCTTGATACGCGCTCGGGGCGCCTGGAAGACAAATTAAATGAGAGTCCAGTGCCCTGATGAGTGACGCTTGAATTCGTAACACTCGATTTTGTGTCCTAAAATGTTAGATGCTAAATAAAAAAAAACATTTATTGGTGCTGCAGTCCAAACTTCCAGAGTACTCCAAAAAAATTCAACCCTGGCACCAGTGACGGTGGAACATCCAACTTTAAGGGGACGGTAGGGCACCATGAATTTTTCAACCCATTTCTTCCCAGTCAAAGTCGTAGGGCTAGTGTTAAAGTTTCAGATTTAAGTAGGCACCGTACCCTGGTGCCACCCCCCCCAGTTCCACCGCTAGTGTTTGGCATCGTGCATGTGAACGAGCCCTGGACAGGGAAATCTTTCGGATCGTGCAAACGCCGTCTCATAAACTACTCTATCGCAACTAATAATCATGAGTCGTTTAGTTATCCAAGCATTGTTGCAAGGAGAAAGAAATAAAAATTCATGAAAAATTGTATTTTATTTATTGCAAGTGATAAACACTGATTATGCAATGCCACACCACATAGCGAGAGGTAAGATACCTGAATTAGACTGTAACTTTTATAAATGGCGTATATACGTGCACGCCAAAGGCTCTAAGCTTTTGAGGTCACCGATGGATAAATGTAAGGATGATTATAGGAATTAATTGACTGGGACGCATGGCCATGTGGAAGGGTGAATAAGAAAAGCCCAACCAAAATGTGGGAATAGAAACTTTTTTATTGGGTAGTAATGGGCGAAGATGAGCTCAACTGATGTCTCAGTAAATCGTCCCAATTTAGGGAGATTGGAAAGCACCAGCGTGAAACAGCAGATCACCAACGACCAGCAGCGTGGCAGAACCTAATCATCATTTACGGAGCAACGCAGCTACTTGCCCCTGTAGCTACGTACATGCGTGCGTGAAGAAAATGGAAGGCGTGTGAATGTTATCACCGCCGGGCTCTTCAAGTCACGAGAAAAGCTTACAATAAAAACGAGGGTAAAACTCATAAATACTGCACTGGAGGACTTCAAGTCCTGACACGAGCCACATGGACACGCCCAAGCCCAAAGATGGCTTGCTTGAGACAGCAGGAGAAAGAGAGTGAACAAAAATCTGCGAGTGCGAGCAATAGATAGACTTGAGAGAGAGAAGAACAATGTGAAGCAAGGAAATAAAAAGCCGAAGAGAAGTCGGCAAAAGAGTAAAAAACAAGCACATGGAAAAGGACAAGAAAGAAAAATGGAATAGAGAGAAGTTGCAGGGAACAGAGGAAGGATAAGAAAATAAACACAGAGATAAGAAAGCGAGAGAGAGAGAGAGAGAGAGAGAGGGACGGAGATAGAGAGCAAGAAGTAGAGCGGGAGAGAAAGAGAGGGTATAAATAGCAAATTTAAAGGTGGAATACAAACAGAAGGGAAGACATTGAAGAAAGAGAGAGAGAGAGAGAGAGGATGGAGATAGAGAGCAAAAGTAGAGCGAGGGAGAAAGAGGGGTATAAATAGCAAATTTAAAGGTGGAATACAAACAGAAGGGAAGACATTGAAGACAGAGAGAGAGAGAGAGAGAGAGAGAGTCAGAAAGATACCGGGAGAAGCGAGAGCGGAGAGAGCTGCGCCTGAGCTCAGAGAAGCCGCCGCCGCCACCGACGTGACGCGTATCTAAAACATGTGGGTCAGTCCGCGCGTACGTCCGGATAGGAGGCCGGCACGGCCGTGAGCACAACTAGTGCGGAACGTCAGAAACGCCGGCCCCCGCGCGGTGGTGCAGTATCCCAGCATCCCGGCGGTGCACCATCTCTGCATCTCAGCGGTGCAGTATCCCAGCATCCCGGCGGTGCGCCATCTCTGCATCTCAGCGGTGCAGTATCCCAGCATCCCGGCGGTGCGCCATCTCTACATCTCAGCGGTGCAGTATCCCAGCATCCCGGCGGTGCGCCATCTCTGCATCTCAGCGGTGCAGTATCCCAGTATCCCGGCGGTGCACCATCACTGCATCTCAGCGGTGCAGTATCCCAGCATCCCGGCGGTGCGCCATCTCTGCATCTCAGCGGTGCAGCTATCGGAATGCCAGCGGCGCACCATCTGGACGTCCCGGCGGCACAGTATTTCGGCGGTGCAGTATCTCAGCGACCCAGCGGCCGCAGTATCTCAGTGTCTCGAAGGCGCAGTGTCTGGGCTTCCCGGCGGCGTGCAATTCCGGAATTTCAGCGGCGCAATGTTTCAGCACAAAGCAGCGATGCTTGCAAACACACATCTCAACGCCATCTCAGGGCGCCAGCAGCGCAGGCCGCGTTCTGGTAATTCATACCAGCACAACAATCTAACAAGCCAGTATACTGGAATTTGTCTGGTCTAGCGATGACTTGTTCCAGTTGCACATTATCCAGCCAGCACCGTGTTCAGGGGCCCCGCGCTGGTGTGCCTGGCTCAGAACAGCACGGGGGCGGAGCTTCAGCCTCCCTTTCAAAAGCAGACGACTTGGCGAACTAGTTCACAGGAACTGTAGAAACGGATTGTGAATGGCTGCGTTGGACACGCATCGAAGCCTTGCTTTCGCGTCCTCCTTCTGCTGCACTTCCCTCCAACTTCTCTCGAAAAGCTATCAGCTGCAGAAGCATCAGAAGCGATTGTCCGAAATGTGAAAGCGAGACCTCAGCTCTCGGCGAAGGATTGTTGGCACGGCTGTGAGATAGGGCTAGCTTCAGGTTCGCTGCAGAATAAGATGACTGCACGCACAGGTTATTTTCCGCTCGCGGTTCACATCCTGCGGACGAGTCGGTGCGACCGACAGCGAACAGGCAGCCATGCTGATCGGGCGGCATCGGCAGCATCAGAGCACGATCCGACCAACAATCGCCGGATGTAGCGGACAGCCTTCTGCCTGACCACAGACCAACAATGGCGGCACCAGTTAACTGCACCATCTGAGTCCGATAACGCCGCGGACTCTGCGCTGCAGCGGTTATCATGGTGCAGGAGGATCTATTTCCACAAAAAGAAAGAACGGCCTAGTTCAATATAGACTTAGCTGCGGCCAGGTTACGGGACTTAATCGGGGAAAGTGCCAAGCTGGAGCATGACCTCACAAGCGGCAGCAGCTGCAGCCTGATGTCTGGAATGACACGTCACCAGCACGTGCCAGCATCGACCTGTCCATCGGCCCCTGAGCTGACCACCACTGACCGACATTGACGCCACCGGAAACGTCCTCGGCTGCTCAGTCTGACCGACATTCCTGCCTCACTGACAGCCATTTGGCGGGCCCAGCTGAGGCCTGTCGGCGTCGGCGGCGATAGCGTCAGCGCCGGAGACGTGCGCGTGTTTGCCACTGGCCGCTAATGACCGTGCCGGCGGGGAGCGCCGGCCGCCGGTCACGTGACCGAAGCAGAGCAGAGCAGAGCGGCGGCAGACTGCCCGGCGCCGGGACTGCTCATCTGCAGCTGCAGCCGCGCTGCAGCCTCTCCCGACCGACACCGCTGCATGCGGCAGAGCGGCAGGAGAGAGAAGGCTGGTGAAGTCAGTTCACGGCGGGTGGTAAACGCATCCGGTGCTTGGCTCGGTACCATTCACAGTTCTTGAGGCTGAGCATCCATCTCCATAAACGGAAAGATCATAAAGTGGACAGGACAGACCCTTGCAATGAATATTGCTACACTGCTGTAGCTGCGCGCTGCATCTGTCTTTCAGGTGGATTTACAGTCAAGAATAATTATTATTGACTGGTGAGCTTAGTCTGTGTGTTAGCTTAGCTTAGCTTAGTCTATCTGTGCACGCGTGGTACAGAGAACATGCTTGATCGCTCCGAAAAGCATAGGCATTATGTTATCTATCATATTTGTATAACCCATCATAGTGCTCAGTCAGGTGACCATTGATTGATCGATTGATTCGATTTGTGCCACTCCCAACAGGCACACTTACCAATTATAGGGAGTATTGACGTTTCAAGATGAGAAAAGATTAAATATTACAACACTCAGTTTTCTTATCCGATGTAGATATTGGGACATCAATGTGGGGTGGTTCCATGACAAATATCAGTAATTGGCTAGATGTGGAAAATTTCAGGAATGCTGATACATGCGATCGGGCCTCACTCCAATCCAAAATCTGTAAATCGACAAGGAAAATATATAAACACAGGTAATTTTTTACCTGGTCAGACTATGTAATTAGCGCAGTGTTCAATAACCACAAGGCCAAGGTGTTTGTTGAGGAAATAAGCCAATTAATGACTTCAAAATGAATACACTGATGTGACAATCCTCCGAGAGGTTGTATAAGAGGTAGCTGATTTTCCCACGCTCACAGATGAAGCCGCTGCCTGAAATCCTTGGCGGCTGTAAAATGCGGCATCTTTGGTCGGATTCCGGAAACGCGTGCGCTAAAGCAGGTCAGGCTCAGTGTGACTTCGCCTGCAGGCGAGCAGCCTGATGTTCGAGGAATGGGGCTGGCCACACATTCCATTTCAGGCGACTCACAGCCGCCGCCAATCATAGCTCAGAAATGCGGAACGCTTAAAAAAGGTGCAGTTAGCAACTAATGATGTGCCAAGGCATGTGGGCTGACATCTTTGGGGCAGATCCACCTCCGTGCCGCCGCCAGGCCCCGAATCAGGCGATCAGTCAATACAAACGCGACAAGCCAGAAGGTGGACACATCTAAACATGTCTAACCCATAGCAAGGACAGGACAGACATCTGTTACGCGTATGTCATGGCAGTTCGGCCGCCAGCGTGACAGCTGTCAGGCAGCTGTGATCAGCATCGGTAGCAGCTGCTGCCGGGACCGATCACTGTCCCAACTCTCTCGCTGCGGCGGCCGCACTCAGTTCGGCGTTGTCGCGGCCGCCGGCCAGCGACCGCACCATAACGCCACCAACAATGCCGCTGCTGTAACGAGCCGCCGCCGCCGCCAGCGGCCGACGATCGGCGGCCGGCCGCGTCGTTGTCGTCGTCGGCGCGCGGTGACCGCTCTCACACGCCACGCCCCATCGGTAGTGGCAGTAACGGCGGCGCGGCTGCCGGGAATGTGGGTTACGACGGCGGGCGGCAGTGACCGGCGGCCGACGCGGCAGCGCTCGCCATTAGCAGGTGCGGTGACGGCAGCGCGCTGTGTGAGCGCCGCTTTACGGCTGGCGCTGGCCGTGTGACACCTTTTTTGTCGGAGGCCGTTGACGAGCCGTTCAGTTGTGATTGAATCCAGATCGATGGAACTGGCAGGCGATGCCGGGAAACGATCGGCCGAGTCTCCGCCTATGTAGTTCAGCGGCGTTTTTAAAGTGTGTCAGCGTTCTATGTCGGCCGCAAGGAGGTAAAATAGAACATATGTGCGCAATGCCACGCTATGCCATAAATACAATGCAAAATAGGAAAGATATTGTGTGTTTTTTGTTGTATGCACATAAGAGCCAAGGGGAGGAGCTGGGGCAGCAACTGGCTAGGTCTCCACTCTTATCAGCAATTTTTTTATTTTCCACCAAATTGGTAGATGTCAGCAGACTAAGATCAATGTAACAGGAAGCCCGGGTCCGAGAAAAGGAAATTTTTGGAACGAGCAATCACCCGTCAGAAAGACGTTAACATGCTATCTCTCCTTTCACTTTTTTACTGTTGTTAACCCGGCTGCGTCATCATTCGATGCATCGTCGTTTTTTCTTCAATATTGCACAGTTTCTTGCGGCCTCTTGCCTTTCATATATCTAAGCAGAAGTAATCTAGAAGCCTTTCAAGTAATTCAATCATTTTCGAAGGAGACATCATTGCAATTTTTAAGTTTTGCATTTCAAGCAATGCCAGTAAAAATGGAAGGCGGAAAAAGAAATTGGAGCATATACATCATCAAATGGACAGGACAACCAAAGAACATCACACAAATATGGAGCCTGCATTTACAGGTTGGGTCTTCAGGAATGCTAAGTTTTTACAGAATTGGTTGGAGTTATTGATAATGAGAAACACTTGTTATTCAAGTTGTTGAGCGTATTAATCTGAAATAGGCCTAGCTGAGGTCGTATGGGTAAGTATAGCAGAATCATGCAGCATCATGGCACTTTACATTTCGACTGACTTTGCCAGTTCGGAATGTCACTCATACTGTCTTTAAAAGCATGGTAATGCGAGCAGCCCGGTTTACACTTAACCCTCGCCCCACCGGGGGCCATCGAGGCCCCCTAAGGTTTTTCCGGGATAGCAGAAAAACGACGAGGCGCAGCACCGCGGTTGAGGGCTCTACCTCTCACTGCATCATTTTCCATCATCCCTGAAATTTTTACCCCGGGTCACCCAAGGTCAGGTCACCAGACGAGGTCACAAGGTCCCTCACTTCACCTTTAGGCTCTGTAAGAGCTACATTTCAAAGTCGATCGATTTGAACTTCCTCACTTCATGACCCTCCAGGGTCTCAGGTGTATATCCGGGATTTTTCGATTTCGTGCCTGAGGTCAGGTCACGAGGCGACCTCTCCATTGGAAAGCATGGGGAAAAGCTATTTCATGATATAAAGCCACAAAATGATTGCAATACTCAGACTGCTCGACAACGTTTTTGGACACCTTTTCCGGATCCCAGGGGTCATATTTGCCCTTTGACTTTTCCAAGGTCATCCAAGGTCACCAGAGGTCAAAACAGTATTTTGACAATAACTTTTGCCTAATTAAGCTAGAGCGGTGAAACAAACATCATCGTGTTTGTCCTGTTCCTGGCTTTCATTTGATATACGGCAAGGTCACTTTTGACCTTTCGTGACCTCAGGTCATATTAGGTCACGAGGTGACCTCTGGCGGTCAAACCACTGGCGGGAGGTCTTTCGTTCCACATAGCGGAAAAGTACTGGCAATTTGCTATCAAATGTACTTTACCAGGCCTAATAGCTCTAATGACATAAGGTTATGCCCAGTTTGTTAATCATTGCATATTTGGTGAACATAGCCGATCTTGACCTAATTTGACCTCTGGAGGTCAACCATTGCCTGAGCACTAAAACATGCGAGTAATTTCTTACTGAATTCACGCGGTTTCTATTGCTTTGCGATTTGCGCTAACGCCTTATTTTCGGGTTAGAGGGGGCTCTGGCCCGGTGGGAAGGTGGCCACCCCGTGTTAAGCGACTGCATGTATGTTAGGTAGATTAAGACAGAAATAGTTGTTAACTAGAAGGCAATAAATGTAAAAAACAACCAGGCTCACCTGTTCCCCATATTCTGTCTGCCTGATGTGGCCACAGAATTGTGTTCACGCAAGTATGTCAAAAACGCTGAGAAGCTTCAATAATCTACCAATGCAGCAAAACACCAAGTTAATCGATGTATTGGATTTGTTCACAGGGCGCATTTTCAAAACTCGGTCAGTCTCTATTGGTCTCCTCCATGTATGGGTGAGAGAACATAACGACCACGGCTGGTGCTGTTATTGGCTTAACCCATATCCGGCGCGGTCCGCTAGCTGGCTGTTGGCGGCGAGTTTTCGCATAGTTGCCCGTGTCTGCGGCCGGCAGCTGACGCCGCCGCCGCCGCGGATCGTCTAGAAAGGGTTCTTTCCCGTGTGAGTGCCGCCGTGCGATCGGCGGTGCTGTGGCGGTGGGGCCGCGGGCGTGGTGGCCGGCGGCACCTCCAAACTGGGCCGGAGCCGACACCGCGCTGTGGCGGCCGCTGACAGCGCCGCCCGCCACGGAGACACGGGTACACGTCAGACGCGCAGAGACGCCATTTGAATCTGGGAGTTTGGCGGCTAGACTCGTGTCGGATTTTGAAATGAAGTGAGGCATCCATGAGACGGAGGTGGTGCGTTTTTATGGAGCGTGTGGGATTTCAAGAGTACTCGAATTTGCCCTATAAACCCCAATAGCACACACAGGCACACAGTTGATCATGCTGAGTGTGTATGAAGAGAAAAGTGAGTTGGTCACACCGTCTACCCACATTTAGCTTTCAAAACAGAGTTACATAATATTGGAATGGATCACTCGGTATTTACATCTGAATATACGAGATGCAGACAGGAACTTTTTAATGAACTTCTTGTTACGGATGAGTGACTATCGGCGGAGGGCTATGATCTAAAGGAGAGTGACCACCATCAACTTGTCAATACATTTATTCCAGCTAAATGCCATGACATAGGCGATAGGGATTATCCTTTAAGGGGAAGCCTACGCCAGTTCCCCCAAAATTCTGCCATCTATGTAGTGCAGAATAATGTTTTAAGAAATTTGATAAAAAACTGTGAAATATTTAAGCATTACTGTGCAGCGTCGGATTCAGGCCAATGGTTTGGGGGAAGCGGGTAATGGGGCCCAAAAAATATTTTAAAAATTCTTTCTTGCAGGAAGCTGGCAAAAATCGGCAAAAACCGGGAGATTTGTAGGGATGAAAATGCCTTCTTGCAGCCGGCTTCTCCCCTCCATCTCCGGATCCACCAGTGTTACTGCGCTACTTTTTGTGACGAAATGTATCTTATCACCCTGCCTTCGCGAATCCTCGCCGCGTCACGCGCGTCACTTCAGGAGGCATGCACACATCCCGGAGATATGGATCATAGCTATAAGTAAAGCACCTTTTATAGGTGCCATTCAGAGGAGGCACACGCGCTCGCCATCGGCATCCGTGATGGATGATGATGGTGATGCTGATGGTGACAGCCGATCTCACGGGTGAACGGAGCTCCGTGATTCTGACGGTCAGGATGACTGCTCACACCCGCACCTGAGCTGTCATCATGTTGTGTTGGAGACGACAGCGTTTAGACGCATCACTTGCTCCTATATCCCCTGCCGGTGGTCATGATTGATTCGAAGAGAAATCGACTGCTGGAAGATTGTTTTACGGTTGATGGCTAACGTGTACTGGCCAAGTGTGGTGACTGGGTCAGAGCTTTCACCGGAAATCCTCGTCCTGGACCCAGCGAGGCCATTTGTCCTCTCTTGTGTTTGAGTCAACCGCTTCCGCATTTCTCGAGGTGGAATCAGCGTGCCAATTGGTCTTGTGTGGCTGATAAGTGGGAAGAGATGTGTGAGAGAGTGAAAGGAATATTGGTCAATACACAGATTTATATCTACTCTCTAGTGAAGGGAAGATAGCTATCAGCCTGTGACAATGCAACTATACATAAGAGTTGACGCTTCACTAGGTTTGCTTTCTCAAGTGTGTCAGAGCGGTTGTTGGGAGTGGAATCAGACACCTCATAATTCGCGGGATCGAAAGCAGGAAGACGGCGTACTTTCGGAGCAAATTCTGCTCTAACCACTGCTACGTATCCCGGGTAAAATCTACTAAGCTTGGATGCTGGTGAACTTGTAGCACCAGTGATTGCTCAAAGGTAATACGACATGGTCCACATGGATTTTCCAGCAACTGAAAGCCTGAGGTCGCAGTCCACGGCTCGCTAGTGACACCCATGATTTCGTGAGTCGTGGTGGCTTCTAGCTCATGACTCGTGATACATTATTGTCCCGTTGCGACAATTTCTCGCGTTTATAGGCCTAATTCGTGAGAAACAAAAAGTGCAACACAGCACGGAGAGAACAAGTGGGAGGGTTAGCTCATGACGGAGATTTACGAGGTGAACGCGTCGAAAACAGAATTTCTTATTGTGCGACTACCGTTTATTTATTTGCAAATTCTGTACCAACTTAGGTAAATGTAGCATACTTTACTAGAGTGTACCATCTGCAGCACAAACTTTGTCGCTCAATATTTCACACTTGCACCAAACGTGAATCTAGTGGGAAAAGATGGAAATATTTTCTAATGTTTCTTTTTCCATTTCCAATAATAATTTCCCTAAAAAGTGGCAGACATAGAGGTGCTTAAACTTGCAATGGCACATGGAGATTGATCAGTGCGTGGGTACTCGTTCTCAAGGATCCGAGATTAACCGGTAATAGGGTGTATGTACTCACCCTTGTTGAAGCGAACGTGGTAGAAGCTCGTAGGCTTGAAAAATTCTCGGGTTAAGTCAGGCGTTTGTTGAAAGATAAAAATAATGGTACGAACTTTCTTGAAAATGCTTTAAGCTTACAACCCTGAATGCCCATTTTCCAATTCCTATCTTTGTAACTTAAAGCCTAGCTCCACTAGCCGGTCAGAAAGAAGTTGGTTAAATGGCCAACGAAGCATAGGAGACTGCACTACACGCACACGACACAGTCTGGGAGACTGCATCGGTGGCACACAACACAATCTGGAAGACTGTGCAGGCACACAACACAATCTGGAAGACTGCAGTGCAGGCATCGTCTGGGAGACTGCAACGCAAACACTTCGCTAACCAGGAAGCTACAACACTTGGATTATATCACCCAATGCCTCATAAAGACTACCTAGAAAATGTCACGCTTTGGTTTCCAGATCTAAATAGATTTTTGGGCGTTAAGATATGTCCGGAATGGGATACCAACGCATTCCGATGGATATGCCCACAGTCCGCTGACTTTATGCGAATGTATTTTTGAAAGAAAGGACTGAGCACTGAAGAAAGTGAAAAAGCTCACGCTGTGATGGCAGTGAACCCTCTCCAAAGTGGTTACCGGAGGAAATGAGCGTTGGATATGCTCCAATATTTGGGCAGAGCTGAGTAAGCGAGACTCACCGTAGCAAGGGCAAGCAGTATCAGCACTCGTCGACAGATGGAGTTCATCATGGCTTCTTATCTCCCGGAGGTTCCCGGGACCACCTGCCAACATAAATGCCAGGCTGTCACACCCGAAGAATGCTATTGAACTATCAAGCCCCTGCTCAATCGCATAAGTAACTCGTATCCATGTTGTGAAAACACTTCAAGTTAACTGATATGCACAATGGTATTATGCATGCAGACGTTTATGTTCATTGTGCATGCATGCACAATAGGGTGCATCAAACGCCCCATGATTTTCATTTTTGGATAAATTAGCTTAGCGGCCCGTCACATTTTGTTGTTTCAGACATGAAAACCTCAAATCCCAATTTTTGGGAAAATCTATATTGGGCTAGGGGTGCCACCTAGCTGTCAAAGTTTCAAGTTTTTGCAATTTTTAATATTCATTGGGTCTCCCGTGGAAATTGTATTATCATAAAATAGGACCCAGCCGTGGTCAAATACTGTTTTCCAAGCTCCAAATTACCTGTGCAGTCACTTTGCGCATTTTGGACGCCAGCTAGGTGCCACCTGACGGTAGAAGTTTGCAACGTTTTGCGTTTTGGTGAGTTATTATCGAAAATAATTGTTGAACCATCCTGGATTAGAACTTTGTTGTAATTATGAACTACTCCTGTAGGTCAAAGTATCTGGTAAAGGCATTTACAACTTTTGGCAATGAGTGACATCTGGTGGCCGAAATTAATTTCTAAGTTTTTAAGAAATTAATGACTATGACAAAAATGAATAAGAAGTTTTGGTTGAGTTCCAACGATAATTTTTGTTGCAAATTCCTCTCAAGTGTCAGATATCACCTTCAAAATTTCCGGACCAATATTTTATCTTCCTTTTCCGTTTTTTCATCAAATCATCCATTTCCTTCCATACCGTTTCATGGTTTTTGGTAGTTCTCACACGACCTCCTCTTATTTTAGAAATTCACCGGAGCACAGTGGGCGGCTAAGTTGGGATATTTCGGGAAAGAACCCAATCGTTCATCGATTTGAGGTATTATTCCTATTACAATACAAGGCCAGTTATACAATGCTGAGACCAAAACATCTTGATTCATCAATATATGAAATGCTTGAAGGTTCCAGCGTAAGTACCTTGCATGAAAAGCACCGTTGTGGGAGCTAAGCTCATGTACGATGATTAACGCCAAGAGCCGATGTTTCCAAATTAACGCGAAATGTCTTGGATTATTGTAATCATGTTACTTTAGGTTATTGCTTATGTTATTATTGTAATTAACTTACACCGATCTTTCGATTACAAATACGAGATTTGTAAGAGACATTCATAGCACAGCTCACGGCCTGTTTGATTGATTTTTGGGGCTTATCGATGAACCAACTGCAGGGTCATACGGCGTCGCCTGCTCTTACCCTTTTGGAGGGGTTTCTGGGGAGCCAGCTTGCTCCTCGTTCAAGTAAGTTACCGGGCCTTGAACCCGGGTCGGCCGCGTGGAAGCCAACTGCGCTAACCACTCCACTGCCGCGCTCACAACTCATGGCCTCGACAAGACGTCATGTTCAGTTGCGCTAGTTTGGCCACTGATAGTCACACTTGACTGTTTCTATTTCTACTACTCACACAACCCCACTTTCTTGAGCACACAGATTACTCTTGTTTCGGTTTCCTTGAGCGTAGATCAGGCTGCCTTTTCGTTTTTTCCCAACCGCTTGCAGAATGTTCTGCAAGTGTCGCTTAGACTACGCTGTCGTTTGAAAGTCCGAGGCCATCTTTCCTCCCTTTACGGCGGTATCATTGGGAACATGTATGGCCCTGGGCTTTACCCTTGCTGCCTGGTAGGTAGATGAGTCAGGCCCGTCACTGACATCCAGCTCTAGGAACCCGGTGTCTAGCTTCAGGAGTCTGAATTTAGACCACGATTCAGGTTCAGCCAGGTCTACCAACTTATTCTCTGCTCACTCTCTGCGAACTCTGGGGCCGGGGTGGCCTGGTGGCTTTGTTGCCAGTCTTCGGATCGGATAGCATGGATTAACGTGGGTTCAATTCCCACGGCGGGAAACCGCCTTCCGTGTCCGATTTGACCCGGTGGAGAGGATCCTTGAACACCCACGCCAATACTCCCTGTAATTGGGCAAGTGTGCATGTTGGGAGTGGCCCTAATAAAAAAATAAATAAAATAAAAACACGGTTTCCCGGACCCACTTCTTTCACAACTGAAAGGTGCCTCGGGTATGATCTTGAGCTTCACCACCAGAAAACGTTTTACAAGCTGACTTCGCACAAGCTGAGATGTAAAGTTGCTGAAAAGAGCAAGGGAGCCATCTCTAAGGTGAAGTAACGCTGATGGCTGAAAGCCAGCAGTGCACCGGTGCCAAAAACTTCGTTCACCCAGTCCCCATAACAGGATAAGTGGTGATTAAGATTCAGATCATGCCATGGGGAACCCACTGCGTCCTGGCATATCATGCATTACAAGCCATAGACGGAGGTGATGAAGGTCCCGAACCGCCAAGCTTTGACATTAGTTCCTGCGTTGGAGTTTTTCGTCCTGAACGTTGGGAATGTGGTGCTCGGACGTGCATATCTTCATCGCATAAGGCAGTCTGCTCATCCATCTAGCTCTACGCATTGCTCGAAAATATACATCTGGATTATTTGAGCCAAGGAAAGTAATTCCTAATTCTCTGAACTCCTCGTGGTCATCACAGCTTTGATTCGGACAGACAGTTGGAAGGAGGTTCTCTTTGAGTTCCATCAGGAACGGGCGACTTTTTGGTGAGGTTGAGTTTATTTGAAAGATAAACTCAACCGTCTTTCATATTTCGCTTATCTTGATAAATAATCAATTTAGAAATATTGTTCATTTTTGGCCCGTTTTTCTTCAGTGTTTAATGAACGTAAGTAGGTTTTTGTTAGAATTATTGGTTAGGCAAGCAGAATTTCTCAATATCGAGTCTGTTGAAAGCACTGACGTGGACTTTTCCCCGACTTAGTGCCTGTCCGCAGACCAGAGCAAAGCCTTGTTCAGCCGGTTTTGGATTTGGATGCAGGCGGCTGATCGATGACCTGTGTTCGACTCTGTTGTGGCAAACACCATGTTCACCACTGCGTCTGAACACTCCTGCCGTTCAGAAGCTCAACCGTCAAATTTGATATGGGGAGCCGTATTTTCCATTCGTTGTCTTACTCTACCACGGTGTAAGCAGTAATTAGTTTCCATGTCCGCTCCCCACAACTTGTTTCCGTCTTTCTTCGTTCTTAGCCTTGTGTGTACGAGAAGGCATCAAATTACAGTAAAACGGTAGTTTATCACCCAAAAATTAGCTGCAAGCAGGACCAGTGTCCTCAATAAATAAAAATGGATGAACAGAAGCCAATGTAAATTTTTAACTTCGGCCGCCAGGTAGTGCCATATAAAGAAATCCAAAATGCATGAAATCCGTCTCGCAAGTACCTTGAGGTCGATTCCGCAAAATCTCGTTTCAGCTGGACCAAAATACACAATGATTCTGTCCCCACATTTAATGAAACAAATTGTAAAAAAACTGTCAAAATTGATTTTTTCACCGCTAGAGGCACCCCTAAAAGATGTCTAAAATCCATGAAATTGGGCATGCATGTGCTTTTAGGCCAGTGCAACAGTGTTTGGTCACAAAACAGTCCACTAATGAAATGAGACGACTTCTGCGGCCAATCCAAAGTATATCTAAAAATGGTCAAAATTGAAAACTTTGGCCGCTAGGTGGCACCCCTAGCCCCTTTCGAAATTTCAAAATATTTCATATTTGGACTCACTAGGTCCAAGGCAAAAATTGGGCCGGGCCCGTAGCTAATTTCAAAAGTCGGGGCGTTTGATGCACCCTAATGCACAATGCTCATGATTTGCTCCATGAACTGCAACATTGTCACGCATTACGATTTGGGATGATTTTGGACAAGGTCTTTCAGTAGATCATTACAATAACATAAATTACCCGTTCCTCTTGCCCTGATATTCAAACAAAATACCGTATTGAAGAGCTACTAGGGCGCTGACAGGCGCAGAATAGACCAACCACACACATTAATTGTTGTTAACCAGTATGACCACTTGAGTGGTACCCGCCGAATTGGAACACATTCACGCATCCCACACTATGGTCCTGTCTATGTATAAATTTCTAGCGTTTTTTCTCCCCCCCTCTCTCTCTTTCTCTCCTTTCCTTCCTACTCAATCAAGTGCTCCCGAAATCCCGCTTATCTCTGTGTCTCATTTCATGTCTTGTTTTTTCTTCTTGTCTCACTTTTCTCTCTCTCCTACTTAATATTCTTTTTATGTAGTTCACATAATGGTATACTGATTTGTATTACTTTCCCGTTGATTTATTTTTATTCCAGTGATACTGTGATCCATACGCTGTGCTCTCCTGTCCCTGTCGCCGCCCTCCCTCTACCTCACGCTGCTCCCCCTCCTCCTCTCTCTGTCCTCCGCCCTCCCTCTGCCTCCACAGGAAGTGAGGCGTTAGCGGGTGTTCGCGCGCCATTCGGGACGGACGCCGTGGTCGGTCTCAAGAACAAAACACCGACACCGCCGACCGGCGCCCCGCCATGGAGAGAAAACTACTCACTGGGAAATAAGACGGCCTCCCATTCAGCCGGGACTAATTTGCGTACTAATGGACCGACTCTGTAGTGATGGCAAAGTACGTCTAAAAGCTTTTGGACGAGGACGCGGGGCCCAGCGGTATGCGTGGAGCGTCTACCTCTGCTGAGCTACAGGTATCGGGTTCAAGGCGGGGCCGGTTCTCTGAGTAAACACAGCTCGATAAATAACGCTCCCAACAGGGTAGGCTGGCGACGCAAAATGGGCCCTTAGAAGTCAATTTGTCGTTAAGTCACAACACTAATAAAGATCATATTTGTCAAAAATACATTTTTGATTTTGGCCCCATTTGGTTCAAAAGAGTTATTAAATAGAGCTGTTCTAAAAGAGATCTGTTCAATTAATTGACATAGCTACTGATGACTATCGAAGTTTCGGAAATTCACAGCCCAGCACTTTCCTCGGGTCTTAATTCGTCACCACCCCGGCCATTTCGGTGCACAAGACAGTTTTGGGTGTTATTGCTGACCATCACCACCCTACGGTCTAGAAAACTGATAGTGGTACGGAGAAATAGGATGGGCACCTTTTGAAAGAGTCCTACCATCTTCTGTTCTTGCCAATATTAAGCCACATATGTTAGGCTGCGACATCACAAGAGCCCGAAATAGGTCAAACCTAGACCGATTTCGGAAATCCATAATAACTTGGTGAATCCTTATATTATGCCCATTACCTATCAAACTTTTTCCCGTACTTTATTTTGTTCAAAAGCGATAGCCACAAGAAAATTTGAAAAGCGTGACTTTTGGTTACCTCTGACCTTATTATTAACCTGATCCCAAAATTATTCTCAAAGTACCAGTATTTCAATCCAAGAGCTTTTGAATAATGTTCAAAACTTGATCTAGATTTTCTAGGAGTCGGGTGACACCCTAGTTTTTCTAAAACGTGACGCCCTTGTTGAGTCTGTCACATTTTAGAAGGGAAAAATTTTCATACATTGGTTTAGATATGTCGTCACAACTCGTTGACCTGAACTGGCCGGCCATGAATTTTCCGTCAAATGTTGTTAGATTGGTTCCCTGACAGGAAGACAAAGCAATCTGCCTCTCATTCAAATCAGCTGAGAACCATTTACGAAAAAGACGGAGGTGGGGAAGAAATGACTTGCCGTTCGTGGATCAAGATCAAGAGAACACCTGGTATTTAAATTATTTCACCAAAAGGCTTATTTTTGCACAGTCGGTATTAAGTCTTTAAGATTTCTGACACTATGGTGAGTTTCATTCCAAGGTTTTAAAGCAGGGATGGATGCGCTAATCCATCACCCTAAGCATTGATGGATCCAGGACCTCATTTCGGGGGACTACATGGCTTGAGCCTTCCGAGAATTATCTCGACTCAGCGTCTGGCTATGCATTTACGATAGGCACTCTGACATTTTGGGGGGCTTGAGCTACCCCCTAGCCCCCTTGTATCAGCTACTGACACTAAAAACAAGTATCAAAGAGCAAGTCTTAGATAAAACTGGTAGCTGCGAAGAAAACATTTTTAGGGAGTTGCCTCCCTAACATACATAACTAACGCAATGGTAAATTGTATTAGCACTTCTAGACGTCTGGGGAAACTGTAATCGGTTTGGTTAAACTTATCCTGCAACTTTACTCCTTAAACTACTTAAAACCCCGTTTAATTGCCAGTCACGATATTACCGCTGTAATTGGGTGCTGTCAGCCGAGGGGATGATTATCTGCTCTCTCGTGCTTTTTGCCTCTGCCATATCCTCGCCGTGTCAAAACGCTTAAGTATCGGTAGGGTATCCACGCTCTACAAGGTATAAAACTATATTGATATGGTAGGTTAATATCAAGCTCCTACATATTCCTATGCCATTATGTAAAGAAAATAGACTAAGTGAAACAAGGACAGCAGAATCAGCATGACGCTGAAAGCACAAAACCCGGAAAGCCAAGAAACGCTCGGGGATACAGCCAGAAAGTTTTTGCAAAACTAAAGTGTACAATTTCGATCGAAACACTCAGCTCCTTAAAGCCATTGGCATAGCTGAAACTCCTAGTCGCGCACGTGCTCGACAGTTCAATGCTTTCCTCTGCCCATCGTCGTCTGGGTCCTACAGCAAATGGTATTGTCATTGTAAATGGCGCCGAAGTCCCACTAGCACACTCCAGCCAAGTGGGCCTTCCCTGGACTTCCATGTATCGGCGACCATTCAGCTGGAAACAACACGGACAATTACGCCGGGGCTCACAGCCAGCTGGAAGATTACATCGTGGTTCTATGGCGCGCCCCACCAGATGGCAGACCGTCGCACGCGCGAAATCGGTGCGCGCCGGCGTGGCACAGTTGCGGCGCGCGCCATTGCCGCCGCCGATGCGCGTCACTGGCCGTCGCGGCTGCGCCAAATTCAGCACTCTGCGGTATTGTTTTCCAGGTTACCGATTCCGCCCGTGGGAACGTGTGACTGTGCATTGCGTGGGCTGCAGATTTGAGGGATTCAGCCTGGCCGTATTGGGAGCAGCCGGACCAATAACCATGTCACCGGAGAAAGCGGCTGGACTCGCAGCCTGCACTGCAGCACGGGACTTCTTTGCAAGCACAAACTCTCAGGAGTGAGAGTTAAAAAAGATTGCAATAAATTCCATGGGAACAGGTTCATGGGTCGAAAATTTTTGCTTAAAAGGTATGTTGGGCAGGACTGGCTCTAGCTTTATCTAATACATCGGCCCTCATCTATCCGTCGGATTAAAAAAATAGTTGAACGCAATTAGTGGACTAAGCAAATCAACTCAAAAGTTTAAATTAGAAACTATTGACATAGAAACCATCTTTATGTTCTTTATACTCTTCTCATGCTCAGACAATTTCAAAACATTTAAAGCATCTATTTCTGATCTCCAAGTATTCTGCTAAAACTTTAGAAATGGAGATAGTTTGTACGAAGTGAGGGCCAAGTAATGCACGTAGGGCTTGTCTCATTCTAAGAATTTAAGAGCATTAAAATTTTTATGAGTATGAAGAATGTTTTGAGTGGTATCTGGAGCATGAGTGACTAGGAAATACGTTTCGTAAGGGGTGGACTGGGTCTGATTCCCTCATGGTGAGACTCGACTGAGGAATGTGTCCTACTCTCCTTCTTACAAATGTGGTCCCACGTAAATGCTATCGGTTTGAGTGTTGGCCTTGGTACTGGCAACTGTCTTGATAGCCCATTCCACGATCGCACTCTTCACGACAGCACTCTCCAAGATAGTTCTCCCCACGACAGTACTCTCCACGATAGTTCTCCCCGCGACAGCACTCTCCACGAAAACACTCCACGATCGACAGTTTGCTCGAGCTTCGCATCCTTCTCCCCTAGGCATCACCTGACTGGAATCTGCTTCCCCCTCAGTAAAAAAATGTGTTTTGGTTCCCCTGAGGGCATGTTCTTATAAAAACATGTGATATAATTGTTTACGAAGAGGGGGGGGGCCGTGGAGGAAAAAAAAAAAAAAAAAAATAATAAAAAAAAAAAAAAAAAAAAAAAAAAAAAAAAAAAAAAAAAAAAAAAAAAAAAAAAAAAAAAAAAAAAAAAAAAAAAAAAAAAAAAAATAAAAAAAAAAAAAAAAAAAAAAAAATAAAAAATTTTAAAAAAAAAAAAAAAAAAAAAAAAAAAAAAAACAAATAATAAAAAAACCAACAAAAAAAAAAAAAAAAAAAAAAAAAATCAAAAACCCAAGTTGAGGGAAAAAAAAAAAAAAAAAAAAAAAAAAAAAAAAAAAATTACGAAAAACCAGCTTTGTGTTCAATCATGAGCCTATGGAGAGTGTAAAATATCTTTATTTTTCATAATTGTATACTTTTGAATGATATCAACGTCGACAACGTTGTACTTAACCCTGTTGAACCCAATGCAGAAAAATACAGTCTAACTGTGACTTTAGCTATGTCATCTAAGATCATATACTTAAAAATATGTCATTACCTGCCTTTACCTCGCGGCCAAGATTTTCACACATAGAAAAACACCAGCGCGCAGCACCGCCGTAGTTGGCATCTCTCTTAGCTTGTAGTTTTTGCAGGTTCTGAACACTTTTTTGGCCCAGGTTGCATCAAGGCAGGTGGCCAGCTCAGGTCAACCGACCTGAGCTCAATTTCTTAGAGGGACACCCGTAAGAGCAATTTTGGCCTATCGACATACTTTGACCCCTAGGGACCTCAAAAATGGCCTGATTAAAAATTTGTATGTCATAATTTCGGTAGAAATGAAGAGGAGCTATCTAACGCCTCTTTCCGCTTTACGCTATCTAGCATGATTGTTGAGATAGTAGGCGGTGGGTTCCCGCCTCCTTCCGTGCCGGTGAAGGTGTTCGCAGAGCCCCGAACCGGGGCGGGATATTTTTTAATCGTATTCCATGATAAGATACTTTGACCTCTAGCGACCTCAAAAGTTACTAAAAAAACTGTAAAAAATGTCGGTAGAGATCACGACGGGATTCTATCTCCATCTCCTGTTTTTCACCACGTATAATCATTTCTGAGATCTGAAAGGGATGGGCACCCACCTACCCCCTCCCCCCGTTTTGGCAGAGTGGAGCGAGCCCACGCATCGACGAATGTCAATAATTTGTAGGTCATTATCATAGGACCCCGATTTCATGATTTTTCCTTTGCATGTTTTGATTTTCGAGGTTCGCTAGCTGGGTGTTGGCTTGCCAAGAGGTGGAATGCAATCGCATACAATTCCATTGTGCGGCGCTGTCCTCCTCCTGAACGCATGACTTACTGGTCTGGGGTCCAGGCTGACTTCCGTTGCAATTAACGGTCTGACTCTGCGTTACAGTGTCACATAAGCTTGTCAAAACTTTTGTAATGCCTCGTGATGAAAAACCCAGCGGCACTTGCAATTATAAAGGTCGAATTGAGGGTAGGTTTCCGCATCCTTGCTTCCTCCAATCCTCAAAAAACTGCCTTGGAAGCTTAGTGTGGGGAAGTACTAGTCCCAGAGGGTTGCGAAAGTCAATGCAAGGTCAATGACATGGTAGGGTTCAGTTCGGGACCCATTCTCTCCAGTCCATATCTATCCAGATGAAGTTCAAGTTTTGTTGTTCCTTAAAGTGATTATTTTTATCCATATCATTATACGAATTTTAGTTTTGTTGTTTTAACCAACATCACATATTCAGGCATACACAATGCGCTAGAAGAAAATATTACGACATTTTGGCATCAACATGGGTAGAAATCGCCATCGCGTGATGACCACTGAGGTTATTTTGGTAGTTTGGTAGTTTTAATGGAGGATACAGAAGCCATGGGTAATAGAGGACATTCTTGTATACATGCACTTCCATCAATCAACGACAATCAACACTGACAGGAATCAATCAATGATTCAACAACAATGAAAAACGTCCCAATTACGGGTTCAGTGGCGTGGGTAAATCGGATTTTAATGGCACAGGTGATTTATAGTCTAACCAAAAACATGTATAAGTGTTCAATTTTAGGGTTCATCACGCTGAAATATTCCCGGGTCATCTATTCTCGCTTATCTTTATATTAAATTTATACAGTAAGGCCATAATACAAACGCTCTGAGGAACCAGCTGAGCATTCTCATTTAAACACCGATTTTTGTTTAAAAGAACCGTGGCCATAAATCTGAGAGTCGTCCTTCAGAAGTATTTCTGCGTCCATATATACCATTGCGTCCTGCTCCAGCCCGTCCAGCTCCATCCAACATCGATAAAAAATGCATGCCTGATAAGAGGCACCGTCCTTCCCCTTTCCGTTTTCCTCCCAACATTTCCCGATAAATTGCTCAGTTGGCCTCTAAGGGGACTTAACAAATTTACTTTAATACCGTTTGGTTTCTTCCCCGTGTGCCTTCGCACGCAGACCTCCAGACTCAGCTGGGCCATCCGACTCACGTGGTGAGGAGTCCCTGCAGAGCCGCACCTCCGGTGTCGTGAGGACTTCGATACGGTCCTCCGAGCCTTCGCCCAAGCTCAAACCTTAGCCGGAAACACCGTCTCTGGTTCGGCCCCGTCACTGGGCGCGGCTCCCGGCTGCACAGCCTGCTGCCGCCGCACACTCCTAGTCCTCCCGCCCGAGTACGGCGTCCACCGCCGACACGCTGACCTCACCGACCGAACACCGAACTCGACTGAGCGATCGTCGCCGGCCGCCGCGCGGCGACCTGGCCAGCCAAACAAGATGGCGGACGCTTCTGGCGGCGCCGCGCCGCTGGTGGGGCTGTGGGGCGACGCGCGTGCCAGCGGACACGGAGAAGCAGCAGGTAGCGGCGGCATCTGTGTCACAGTCGGTCGGCTGCTGAGATGGGTTCGATAGGGGCACAGAAACGGAGAAAGTCGTGGGACGTATCGCGTCACGGCGCGCAGACGGCCGACGGCTGCTGCAGGATGTGCATTCTCCCGGCTAATTAGGTGGGCTGTCTGGGAAAATATCGCAGCGCAGTCAACTGCTGGAGCTTGGCATGCGAGAAGGGAAACGTGCACTCTGATTATGGCTTATTTCTTTCAGAAGATGTTGTCTGTGGTGCTGTAGATCGAAGTCATACAGCACCACAGGCATATTTGTGTAGTGCTGGTGCAGAGGGGGGTAAAAGGCTTTTGCTAGCAAAATAAGAGTATACAATGTATCATACATGCCAAAAATATAGATTGTATTATAATATATACCTGTACAAAGATATATATATATATATATATATATATATATATATATATATATATATATATATATATATATATATATATATATATATATATATAATTATACAAAATATGTCTACAAATTGGACATCATAGTGACATCCTGAACAACTTTATTTGACCTCACCCGATCTGTTCTCACTTTCTGTACAATACAGTTGGACACCAGAATCACTAATTAAAATCCAGTTGCTATCCCAATGTTTAGCACACATGCCTTTACTGGGCCCGTGAGGAGGTCATCCATGAACTACGCAATCGTTGTTTCGTGATTTTGAGCCGCCTTTTTTGCAATGTGATGCTTATGATGCCCATCCATAACGGCTGATAACGATGCGGCCGACACTCCTTCACCGAGCCTTTTGCGTTATTCAGCTTATGGACGGGGCCTTAAAGAAAATATGAAACCTTTAGGAAGGGATTGAAACAGAGATTTCGTGTGATAGAGCATACTGCATAATCCTAAGTCTTGTGTTTTGTTTGTCCCAGAAGCTACCGTTTGCAGGAAAGAACAGCGTGCATTTATTTATTTATTTATTTATTTATTCATCTCATATGAGCGACAGGGGCTTGCCCCAGTAAAAGCTCAAGTCAGGGATAACATCCAGATTCCCTAAAATTACATACAAGACACATGTTGAAAAACAAGTCAAGACAAAAATTAAATACAAGGTAAGAATAAAAAAGATGAAAGATGTACAAAATAAAACTCTAAAAACATTAAAAATACATACGTAAAGGGCAACAATAAAATACAACGAAATAAAATAAATGGTGCGTTCCTACTGCCTGACATATTTCCAAACTTAAGATTTGAACTGACCTGATGATAATCTAAATGGGTCAGCAAATGGACAGGCGAGCATAAAATCATTAAAAGCTTTGGGCAGCCGACAGTACACACCCCGCCTCACAGTCTCCTTTGTGTACAGTGGTACGCTCAGCAAAGTGCCAGCCATTGCACGTGTTCTTCTTGCTGGCACGTGAAGCGGGGAGCTACCAAGCAGAAAGGCGGAATCGATCTGGGCCGTTAGAATTTTGTGTACAAAAGTAATGTCATATTGCAGTCTTCTCTTGGCTAGACTTGAGATTTTGAAATGGGCCAAAAGTTCATCGTATCCTAGACTTACGGAGGGTTGAGTAGAAACGGATGCTAGCCAGATAAGAAATTTATGCTGAATTGTTTTCCAGTCTTTCCAGATGCGTTTTGGCAGACCCACCCCAAATAATACATCCAAACTCAAGAATTGAATAAACATTGGAAAAATATGCCGTCAAAATTGGCTTGGGTTTCAATTTCGAGCTCGCTCTCACTCCTCCCACCGGATGGCCGGTCTGGAGCGACCGAATCATCACACCTAACATCCTGTTTGCTCGACTTACGATTTTATCTATATGTTCTGCGAATGTTAATTTGGAATCCAGCCAAACGCCAAGGTCCCGAATGAAAGATACTTTTTCTAGGGTGTCGTTTTGAATTTTGTAGATCTTCAGCATTCGGTTTCTTCTTCAGAGAAATTGTAAATGATTTGCATTTGGACGGATTAAGCTGCAGCTTCGAAAGATGAGACCAATCAGCCAAAGTTAAGTCAGCTTGAAGTAGCTCTGAGTCCTCAGGAGTCACAATTTTATGATAAAATTTTACGTCGTCGGCGAAAAGAAGACAGTTCATTTTAATTTTGTCCGAAAGATCATTGATGAAGAGAGCAAACAGGATCGGTGAGATAATTTCACCCTCCGGCGTTCTAGAGCGCACAGGTGTCCACTCAGAAAATTTACCATTAACAACTACGCGTTGCTTTCGATTTGTGAGGTAAGAAGAGAGCCAATTGAGGGCGGCACCTGAGATTTGATAGGAGTTTTGTAACTTATGTAGCAGTAATTTGTGGTTGACACTCTGAAACGCCGAGGAGTAGTCGGTGTATATGATGACAGTTTGATGACCAGATGAGATCGCTTCCCACGCCGTTTTTAGAAGACAAGCTAAATTTGTATCACAAGAGCGGCGTGGGACAAATCCATGTTGGTTTGGGGCCAGGACCGGTTGAACATGAGAGATTAGTACGTCACATACACAGCGCTCCAGAATCTTGCCGAACAGTGGGGTGAGTGAGATAGAGCGGTAATTTGAAGCGAGTTTTTTAGAGCCCTTTTTGTGCACAGGAACGATGTTCGCGATTAATTTTAACTATTTAGAGACCTAGACTTTTCAGCATGGTGCTACTCAGAATTTCGCACTTCTGCAGCCTGCCGTTAGGCCTATATGGAGACAGGAATTTATAGAAAATTTTAGCCCGCCCAAAAGTAGCATGCTTATGAGGTGCAGCTTATTTCAGTAAATAGTAAGTTCTGAGAAAGCCTACCAAGAAACTAGTTTTTTTGCATGCATTAGCCTGTGACTAATAGCTCATCGAAATTAAATTCCCTTAAAATTGTTATATTTGCTTTAAACATATTTTAGCTACTTTCTAATGCTTAACGTACACAAAAGTTTTTGGGCCAGGCCAAACCGAGGTGGTTAGCAGTAAAAGGGAGTAAATTAATTTAAGCAAATAGAGGTGTGCACTAGTGCGAAGTTTTTGAAAAAAACTACCACTATTTTCGCTATCTTCGCTATTTGAAAACGCTTACGCTACTAGCGCTACTCTTCAAATTTCTAAACAAGGACCGCTAATCCACTACTTATTACTGTATAACTCTAGTAGACCGCTCCCAGAAAAGAGTTTTCATTATTGTTTCAAGGATAATAGTGTCTATCTGTACATTTTATCTGAAACTAAAAGTTTCCGTGAAAACAAGATCACCCCAAAACAATTGTATCGCGTGTTGTTTGTCTGGCGGAGGAAAACGTTTCTCTTAATGTTCATATCCCATTTTTTTGGGAGTGGCGGTCCCCTCTACCATTTGGAGAGTCTGCAACTAGTGGCGTATCGGAGCAAAGAGCTTATGTAGCGGACTGTCTGATAGCAAACAGTACTGGATCTATTGCAGACTCATTTTTTAGGGAAGAAATAAAGGTATACATAAAAAATAATTCAATTCGGTATTTCATCCTTATTATCAATGACTCCCCAGTTCGAACGTTCTGCAGCGGTTGGGAGATCCATCATGAAGCTCGGATAGCGCAGTCACTTCTACACATACGGTGCTTTCAGGGGATCTCGGCTGATCATGAGCACCACAGCTGGTCAGAATAAGAGATTGTCTTTAGGAGACTCAGTTACTCTTGATCGGTGCTTAAAACCCATCCCAGCGGGTCCCCGATTCACCTCGCCCCAAAGGAGAGGGGCCTGAGAACACCCCTCGATCTTGGGTGCTATACAGGATAGCAGCAAAAAACGTCAATGGTGGTAGGCAGCCAATGATAAATTATGAAGAAACTATATTGGTCACTCTTCGACTCAGTTAAATATTGAAGTCGTGACAAGTCAAAGAACGTGACAGGTAAGACAGTTTATTTATTTTCTCTATCTTCTGACTGTGTTGATCTATAGTCACTTTGCACGCGTCATTCGATTCCTTTCGTTACGGCAATTTGAATGGTGTTTGGCATAGTCATACTGTCAAAATGTACAAATGGCCTAACATAAGGTGAGGCGTAGATTGTTTCTAATTTACCATGGTCAAGATGCATATTTCCCTTTTTACTTAAACGGCCTGTCTATTTTCATCACTTATTTATTTCCACCCCACATGATGCTCTTAAGCAATATCCACATCCGGTAACTACGCTCGGGACAAAGATAAGACTGTCCGCACTTACATACAATTCTAACATCGTTACATCATATCATATCATCACAATTACATCATCTAACATTTAAATTCCCGGCATAGGCGGACCCAGAATTTCCAATCGGAGGGTGGAGGCACAGTGTTTGAGGCGCGGCATCCAGACGGGGGAGGGTGGCACTTTTGGGCGGCAAAACTTATCAAGTGGGCATAAAATCCTATCACGGGGGTGCCAATACTCGGATTCAGGGGATGAGCGCAGGAAGCGATATTTCAGGGAGTACTATCGACTTTTCAGAGGGGGGGCGTGACCATTTCAGAGAGTGCCGAGAGTCGATGACGGGGAACACGTACAGTACGCCCACTTGCCCCCTGGATATGCCAATGACTCTTGGCACATATCGTAATGTCATGTCACTGGCATCTTTGAATTCACTGTCAAGTAATCTCTTACAATCAACCTTATCGCGGAATTTCGTAATTTACGAACAATCATACTATGCAAATTAGAAGTATGTGAATTTACTCAGTAGAGTTAAGGCTAGAAGCGCAGAGCGATAGAGTAAGAGGACGATATTTCAAAGAAATTAGCTTAAAAAATATCTACTACATTTTCCCTGGCTTAATCAGATAGTTCTGCGATGATAGTTCCAATGAACTCGAAGGGATAATCCAAACGTGATGGCGTCAAAATGAAAGCTCTATCACTATACCCGGCAAAGTTATCGACCGAAGTCTGAAAACCTGCTCAAGTCGGCCCAGACGATCTCTAAGAGGTCACAGGTACAAACATGCAGCATGCCCCTGGAAGGTGGCCTAAGATACTACAATTTTGAGAATAGGACAATATGATCAGACGTCTCTTAAAAAAGATAAAGCAATGTTACAATCAATTTCCATTCTCTCCATGTGCTTTCAATGGGCAGGTCATGATCTGTACTTTACCTTAGGTTAGCAATATAAAAACCTGCTGCTGAAACTTGTAGTACTGCATGGCTCTATTATGAGATTTTAATATAAGATCAATAGATTAAAAATGATTTCACTGCTGCCACTTAAAAATAGAAATTGGATGTGACGTCACTTGAATCATTCATAAGAGTACTTGGTACAGAAAAATGCGCCACCAATATATGTATATATATATACTTTTCAGGTTTAAGGAAGCTGTGTGCTTATCTGTTTTGGAGGGCTGAGGCGAGGAGCATGATTATAAATTGGCAAATTGTATACTGGCCTGCCTCGTTGAATTCTGGATGTAAAATACACTTGGATAATATATTGGGGGGTCAGGGGCCGGGTGGCCTAGTGGCTTCGTTGCCAGCTTTCGGCTAAGATAGCATGAATTAACGTGGGTTCAATCCCCATGGCGGGAAACCGCCTTTCGTGTACGATCTGACTCGGTGGAGAGGATCATTAAACGCCCACGCCAATACTCCCTGTAATTGGGCAAGTGTGCCTGTTGGGAGTGGCCCTAATGAAATAAAATAAAAATAAAATATTCGGGCATAGCCCTTCATCAGAATCAGGTAGGTCAAATCACAAATTCTCAGTCATAGTGTAGCCGATTCGAGGTCTGGCAGCACTATGACTGAGAGTTTGTGATTCCACCTACCTGATTCTGATGAAGGGCTGTTCCCGAATATATAATCTAACTGTACATTACATCCAGGATTCGAGAAGACAGGCCAGTATACACCTTGTCAAGCTATGCGGTTTTAGAATTGCCTGGGAATCCATCAAAACGGATTGAAGAGATGGCTTATAAAAAGAAAACTGTAGGCTTTGGATTTTGGCTTTTATCATTTTGCAGAGTTTTAGTCATAGTGGGCTTCATCCCCGTCTAGAAATTTTGGCTCTTTACCTTTTGAAAAGCTCGTCTTTTGTCTTTTTATGGTGAAATGTTTTATTTGAAAAAGGTCACGATCTATGGATGCATGATCACGGAGTTTTCCAGTCAGCTTCCAGCATGGAATAAATTCCACTTCCTTATCTCGTTTGATCTCGGAGATATCGATCTGGATAAATGAAAGTTGGCTAAAACTTACATATCTATAGTCCCCACAAAGGCTCAAAGGGCATTTTCCTCTTTTAGATATCTCTGGAGGGAGGTCTCTTTAGGGCACCCTTGCCTTTCAGTGCACGTTGATGCCAAAGCCGGATCCTGTGGGGATGTTAAAGCAGACATCTTCCGAATTTGGTATACTAGCCTTTGATAAACGGAATTACTGGCTGGGGGCCTGGCTAGCCTAATACTCCTTCAAATCGATATTTCCTGTTGAGAGGCAGACTGAACGCCTTCAAATGGCTGATACGACTTCAGCAGCCGACAGAGCCAGACGATTTCGAATGCTGCTCATAACTAGGTCAAAACTTGACCTGATTCTCACAACAACTGCACGGTGGGACAAATCCCTTCGCTATCAATATAAAATCGTATCGTCCTGCACAACCAGCGTAAATAATTGGCCAGGTCTGCCGAGACCCCATTCCCCTGTTCTACATAGCATAGCTGTTTGGCTATCCCTCTTGCGCTGACTGCCTAGAGCGTGTCCCAGCCCGGTGTCTCGCAGCCCGCGTTGATATTGACAAGGCATTCGACCTAATTGTCGGCGGTATAGCGGCGAGCCTGCCGCATGGGGAGTGCCGCAGGGGGCGGTGGCGATCGCGGCGCGGACGTGGTGCGGTGATTGCCGCGATTGTCGGACTGGCGGCAGGGAACGGCGCGTCTGATGTCGCGACCACCAGATGACGCATTAGGGTTGGGTAAACAGGGGCATTACCGCTGTATTACCGCCGTTCATCACTCAGGCCGGGCAGACGTGAGCCTCGCCTGGCAGTCTGTGGTATGCAGTCTGGCTAAGTGTATTGACAACCGGTCCGGCCTCTCAGGAGGCCCATGTCTGCCCGCAAGGTGGCTTATCAGGCAGCCAAGCTATGCAAAGATGGAATCAAACCCTTGTCAAAATTTCGCTTTGATGGCAAGGCTGAAACGATGAAAACAAATGCTTACGAAGTACCAGAATCAGACATTTTCCACTGCCTCACTCCACACGAACGTCATGGATGCCACAGTGTCAAAGACCGTCTCCCTAGTGAATAAACTTTGATGGCAGCAAGCTTTAATCTTGTTTTGCTGCGAATGACAACTGAATTAATTAATGAATGGGGGCGTGGTAGTGGAGTGGTCAGCGTAGCTGGCTTCCATTCAGCCGACCCGGGTTCAAGGCCAGGCGGCTTCCCTAAACAAGGAGCAAGCTGGCTCCCAAGAAACCCTTCCAACAGGGAAAGAGTGACGACGCCGTATGACCCTGGCTGTTGGTGCGTTGATAAGCCCCCCCGAAAAATTGTTATTATCAAATTAATGAAAGACTTAATCCGATATCTGAATGAATATACGATGTAATTTGACCTAGATTGGCCACAGAACCTGATTAGTTATGAATTTGCGTATATATTTTGACTGGGTTTTGTTCATTTACTTGTATTTATGCGATTCGGATTAGCGTGAACGGAAGGAAATGGTATGATATCAGTCAATGCTATGTAAACCTAGGTGACTTTTTGTAGACTGATTCAATCTATTTGGCCTTAGATGATCTTTGATAGCCTTTGGAAGTCCCTATGTGTTTATCTTCATTTTGCGTTACATTTTAGTTTTTTTGGAATGAACTAAACTTTGATAGCTAACAGTAATTATTATGCAAGTTGTAGGGCTAAGCTCAAATGCACCGTGCAATATAATACTTAGAAGCGTAAACCAGACATCTTAGGATAGAGGGGTGACCTAAATGAAAAATTTGAGTGAACATAATCGATTACCTGATTTTCTTATGCTGTCAGATATGAGAAATGCAGAAATGAAGTCGGTTTTCATACTGCTTACAAATAAGGCCTGCGCCCGGCGAAATTACTTTTTGGTATTCTGTGCCGCTACCGTGGGGTAATCCATAAAACGAGGTTCAGGAAGATGAATCATTGTTTCACACCCGTATTTACCTAAGAATATAAAAGAAATCAATATAATTTTCACTAAGGTTGAAAAAGGGGTTTGACACACCCCACAATTCAATTTTTCCATCAATATCTGAGTTGAAAAGCATGCAAATCGTTTTGTCTGCAACTGGAAAATGTGTTGCCCTCTACGATTGTTTGTATCTATTTACTGTCTTTGATGCACCCATGTACCGTGCTCCGTGCTTGGTGCCGAATTTTACTCGCACTATATGCGTGAGGCAGAATAATAATCACTTTTGGGGCTTATCGAGCACCAACTGCCAGGGTCATATGGCGACGCCAACTCTTTCCCTGTTGGAAAGGTTTCTCGGAAGCCAGCTTGCTCCTTGTTCAGGGGAAGCCGCCGGGCTTGAACCCGGGTCGGCTGAATGGAAGCCAGCTACGCCGACCACTCCACTATTTGTTTCTCCCTGATGCTCTCAGGCCCATCAAAAGGGATCTTTAGACCAACCAAGAAGGAAGCTGCAATGGTGGTTGTTGGGGAACTCAGTTATCACTGTTTATGGTATTATGTATACCTCACGACATACAAGAGTAGCAAGACAGCTATTCTGAACTTCTACAGCAAGTTTGGACCGTTGTTCTGCACCGAAAAAATAGGCAGACGGAAAACATGATGGATGCACAAGGTCGAACCCTCCAATGATCTTTAAAATGGTTTCTATATTAGATGGAACGATCCAGAAGCACGCCAACGACAGGAGGAAGAACATGACAAGAAATAATCCGAAAACGATCGCAGTTTCTACAAAGACCAGACAGTATGGCAAAATATAGATGCTCTGCGATGCTTTTGTTGGCAAGAAATGACAGAAGACTGACTAAAGCATACAGCATGTGAATGATACAATAAGAAAACAAGAGAGGTGAGGCAGCAAGTCACGTAAAACAAGTGATTGCAACGGCTGAACCCGAGGAGTTAGTAGAGGACGTCGACTTTTTGCGAGTTGAAGTTGAAGAACAGGATCAGAAAGGAAATAGACTTAATTTAGCAGCTTAGGTTCCATGTCCAAACTGCTATCCGTGTCTGACTGCCAACCCACTCCATCCAGGGATTGTCAATCCACTCCATTCTTAGCTCTATAGCGTGTTCTGTGCTAAAGCCCTGATGAAAAAGCACTTTAAGGAGCCAATAACGTCATTCAAAATCCTGATTTTCGATCCCATCTGGATTTTATTTTCCCATGGAAACTAAGCCACTGAGCGCTGATGACAAAAGGAGTCAAGATGATCCCCCAGGGAACTGGTGTCACGCGCGTCACAGCATTCAGAAGGGGTGTACGCACCGAATGCGACCGAACCACATGATTTCTGAGCTGCACATGAGCTATCGGAAACACACTAATCGTCACCAAAGGGCTTTCTTACCGTCAAGTGGACGTTTTTAACGTTCATCTTTTCGATGAATACGAGGAAAAGGTCACGCTATACACTGTCCCTCACAGGAAGAGAACATAGAGGTGGGGAAGGCAATGGAGGCGCAGGAGCTGGATGAAATCGTTGTTAAAATAATAATGAAGAATGATCAGAAGTCAACTGTCACTGTCAAGAAGTCAACTGGAAGCTTTGTGGCGCATGGTGTGACGATTAGAGACAAGCACTATCCATTTCCAACCATGTCCATTACAACGGAGACTTCGCAATCTGTCAAAGCTGAAGCTGACGCTGCCGAACTTTCTCAGTCTGTGGAAGTGTGCCGGCTGACACTCTGTGAAGCAAGATTGACGTTTTCATCATGGGTGGAAATCTGGGGGGATGGGTTGGGGGTCAGGACCCCTGAGTTTTGGGTCTCCCATAGGCTTTTATAGGGCTTGTACTGCTGTGCCAGCGTTAACCTACCCAGGAGACCCCCTGGATCGAGAAGAGATCTCCAGCCATGTTTGTCATGACAGACGCCACCAGCCACAACATGGAGGTGTCGAAAATGGTGGCAGAGGATCTGGGAAGCACACACACGCTCCCGGGCGCCTGATGTGCCAAGTCTGTCCCGTCAACATGTTCAACACGCAGCTTCAGACACTCTGAAAGGAACTGGACGCTACCCTTGGCCTGAGCAAGATAGTTGTGGTATTTCCGCCTCGCCATCTGACCAGCAGGTGTCCGCAGCGGAACAATGGACCGAAAAATTGATCGACAATTAGGTTTGACTCATTATTTTAATCAGAAGGTATTGAAAAAGGCAGAGGAGTTCGACGTTTTCATCGCACCGCTGAAAACTGCGAAGCGCCTGCAAGCTGAAAGGTGCGCAGCCTCGTGTACACCTGCCTCGTCACGGACTGGCTGGACGGACTTATTATTCAGTTCCTGAACACCCACACGCAGATCACTAACAGTCTAGATGGTATAGTAAGGAGTTAACAAAGCCTGGACTACCTCAGGGTAGTCTCTACCGTGGGTGTTATCCTAGGTGCGCACCTCATTGAACCCTACCTCAGCCTCATGTCCTCCAGCGAAGGGACCTGAGGACAACCTGGCCGTGTCCTGAGCAAGTTGTACAAGAACCTCGCCAGCGTCAAGCGAGAACTCATGCTGGACCTCAACCGCCCTACCTTTTTCATACATGCTGATCGGCTAGTATCCAGAAAGCTCTAAATTATCCATGTATTTCCAGTGCTTCTACGAATCATCAACTTGAATAACATTCCCAGCTACTTTCCACCTAATAACGCCGGACAGTATGTGACCGAAAAATAAATTGCCGAATAACGCAGCGCTGCTGGTCGATACCAACGAATGTTTATCGGACAATGGTATGACAAACTGACCTCACACGTGTGACAATTGACAAAGGTGGCATTGGGAAAAACCAATAACGGATATAGGGTTCAGGTAGTGGGGCTCAAGCCCCCCCTTCGCGAAAATGTCAGTGTTTATGGTAACTGCGTAGCCGGAGGCTGTTTGAGGCAATGGCGGGTGCGGCTCCGAGCCCCTTGAAACCTCCTCCCCATTCCCCAAATGAAGCTCTGGATCTTTCACTGTGGAAAACTTACATCATTCGAACTATTCAAATGGTCACTCATTACTTCCCAATCACAATTATCACGAACATTTTAAGCCAGTCACCTTTCCTATGGCCTTCCACCAATGTTACCCCAATGGAGACTTCAACGGCAGAAAAGCAGCAGAACATGAAAACTGCAAATGGTCGGGCGCAGGCCTTATTTTTCACGCCCGGACAAACCGTTGATGCAATTTTACTAAGAATACATGCCTGCATAGGATTCAGAGGTCCTCGAAGAAAAAGTGGAAAAGGTCACCCCCCCCCTACTTAGGAACATCTAACTTTCACTCAACTTTGGCCCAACTCAAATGTCTTTTGCCTAAATTTCTGGAAGACCAACTATTTGTTGATTATTCTGATTTCTCTGTTTACTGATTATTCTGATTTCTCCGTTTGCTGATTATTCTGATTTCTCTGTTTGATGATTATTCTGATTTCTCTGTTTGCTAATTATTATGATTTCTCTGTTTACTGATTATTCTGATTTCTCTGTTTCCTGATTATTCTGATTTCTCGGTTTGCTGATTATTCTGATTTCTCCGTTTGATGATTATCAGGTTCTATGTTATCACTTACCAGATATTCCAATCAAAATCAGCCAGAGCGAAACAATTGGCGGTGATAGGCCAAAATAACGTATTTGACCTGAGAAGAATGGCCGCCTGATGATCTCAGGCCATTACAATAGGGCTGTGCCCGAATGTATAATCTTCAGTGTTTTTTACATTTCCGGATTCGAGGGGAGAGGCCAGGGAACATCTTAGCAACCCATTAAAATTATCATTGATTGTGATTTTTTTGTGATGAACAGCGCACTAGGTACTCTGCTTTTAATGCTGTGAAGCCTTGTGTCAATTAGGGGCCTGTCTCAGGGGGAAGGGGTTGTAGCACCCTCTCTTGTAAGGGGGTTATGAAAACCAGAACAAACGTGGGCGCTAGTAATCTCTAAAACAACTCTGACTTATTGCATTAATCAATATTGCATGTTTGCTACGGGATGTACTGGCGCCTTTCTCTGACGTTATGAATGCTGTTTCACTGCGCCTCTGGACATCGCTGGATTTACTGCCGGTTGATGACCTCTGCAAGGCCAGCTTCCATTGGTTGCGCTGCTGGGGTGCACCGTGCAGTCGTCAACCTATGGAGGTGGACGCAGTGCTGCGGTAGAGGACTTTGTGAATGCAATACGTTGTCTCTCCTGCATCGACTAGGGGCTCTGTCCACACCCGAAGCTGAGCTCTGAGTGTGGTTTATAAACAGTGAAGAATAAGGAAGAAATGTGTGTTCCATGACGGTGGCTAGAGGAAATTTGCATGAAGTGTTGCCCGCAGAAAACTGGATGCTGTTGGATGCAATCAGAGCAAAATATTAGTTGAGGTTGAAGCCGGCAGAAAACAATGTTCAATACCCCAAAATGGCCTTCTTGCTTGGTAAGAAAAAAAGGTGCACTTTTTTCGATCATCGTAGTAGTATCAATTTTATGTATGTTTTTATTTAGCCTTCAAGTGCACTACTTCCCATCAGACCGGAGTCCAAATATTGAGGTCCATCACTTTAAAAGCTTTGATGCTGGTCCAAGTGATACAAGCATATCGCCTTTGTCTATAGTGCATCTGGCAGCCTCGACTCTGGCGTCACAGTGGACACATCCTCCTCAAGATCTCAACTCGCTCGGACTTTCACGTCGTCACGTCGTCCTTGCTGGGCACTCCCGCGTTAGACATGTCTTCTTACAACTGCTGAATCTGCTGCCCGGATCTCGGATCCTGACTCGTAGTGATTTTCGACCTCCAGCTGCTGACATTGACGTGCCTCGGTCGATGAATGGTAAATCAAATTCTTCTATCAATGAGGGGTCTGAAGAGAACCCTTATGTTCTGACGTCATCCACAGAAGAGTTGCACCTGAAAGAAAATAATAGCACGTGCCTGGCTCTTTTCCCGAAACCCTTGGGGAAAAGAATGTTTTACAACTGGTGCTCACGCGCTATAATCTTCCGAAATCTGCTGGTAGACTTCCGCTTCCGCAATAGCTTTGTAATGCTGCAACAGCTGATGAAGAAGCTGATGAGGACATCACCGAAACTGTTTGTCTTTTCATGTAGCTTGTATGGCATTTCGAACACGTATAACATGCTCCAGAGAAGAGAAGAATTAGATTATCTATTTTCACTACTCGCACGTCTGAGGCAAGTACGTGGTGCTCGCCTTGTTTTGGTGCTTGAACAATCCATCAATGACTTTGCTAATTACAAGACTATGGATTTTCTAGAGGACAAAAACTTAGTGATGAACTCCTTAATGCACGAGGTGGCGTTGAATAGTGGAGTGGAGGTGTGGTCCTCCCACTTGCCACTTGTCACGGGCTTTGAGCTGAGGACATGCGCCCAAAGGCACAAGCTCAGCAACATCTCCAGAGAGGCCGAATTAGCCTGTCGCGTGGAGACTGTACACACAGACTCCTCCACTAACCGGAGAAGGGCCTTGCAGCTGGTGTCTTACATGCAGAAGGTTTTGTAGCCATTGCAGTTGAGTGCCATGTGTTTGAAGCCAATAATGCGTAACAGCAATGGCAGCGCCTGTTTGTCATCGTCAGATGATTTCGCTCGACCGGAAAAAATAATACTGAAGTGCACACAGCACTTCTAGGTGCCTGATGAAGTCTGGGGATTCGATAGGTGTGTGTAGCGTCCTAGAAAATTAACAGCGAAAATCAGCAGCGTGCTTGTAGTCTTGCAGTGACATTACCTGCTGAAAAGGGAGAGGCGGCACGTGCATTTGGGAGTCGTGGAGTGAACTTGGGAGTGAGTGTTTGACTGTGAATGTGACTATGTCTCTGGTTATGTACATGCCTATATATTTGTGATTGCATTTGCAACTGGCACGGTGACCGACAGTCATGCTGGTATAGTAATGCTCTGTCGTCTCATAAGAAAGGTAATAGGCTTTCAAACAGCATATCTTGCACTGCTGCTATGCCTTCAATGAAACTTAAGCATAGTGGTCTCTTGTAGTCTGACTTAAGAGAATGTGTGCGTTACCACCGCCCCAGCGAGCTTCTGATCTACTTTTGGCTCAGTGCGGGAGGGGTCAAACAACAAATCGAAGTGGATGGTGGTAGATAGCCAGTTAAGCGTAATTAGAAACTTGTTTGTCAATTTTTGGCTCACATTAATATCGATGTCCGCTGGTGAAAGAATGTTACAGATTACTAATCCGTGACATTTGTGAGATTTGCACGGATTTGTTAGTTTTAGTTTCTGCCTGTATTAAGCTAGACCGCATGGGTAGGCAACATTAGCGTCCTGTTATTGCAGCAAATAGAATGTTCCATAAAACGGGCATGCTAGGTTAGCATGTACAAATGGGATCGATAGGCCTAGCATGACCAGCATGTCTCTCTAACCACTGGCAAAGGAAATATAAGAAAAATCTCACGGTGTCTTTTCTAGACTAAAAAGTGGAATGTTTATCTGTAGAAGACTTGCAACCCAAGATTAAGGGTTTAGATATGTTCTGTGATAAGATAAATGACATGCGCGAAACCTAGGGCCGGAGCCGACCCAGTGCTGATCCAGACACTGAACTTGGGAAAAACTTCTGCCACTAATCAGCACCAATGTGAGCCTCAAGGTGGTTTACCTTTTTGCTCGGAGTTCATTTAGCACCCTTAATCGGCCACGCACCCGTGGCTGGCGCAGGCGGTAATCTCTAGCGTTCGGTCCGGCTCGTGGCATTCTGCATGTTCTGCGGGGCACTGCGGGGTCGTGACAAGCCAGAGGTGCGATTTTGGGGTTCTACCCCAAACCAAACCTAGCTTGCCCCTCTCCGCTCCGGACACAGTGTGAACAATCGAGTTCCTCCTTACTCTTAGATTAGACAAGCGTTTGGACAGCCACCCAGACATATAGTGTTCACATTTATTGGTACCTACATCTTGAAAGCTTACCATTTTGTGACCTTCTTCACCTTATACTATGCTGTAAGATCATACATATAGGGGAAAGGTTACAAGCCTCAACATCGAAGTATACATCTGGAATACATCGGAAAAGTATGGATGGTTTAGCTTATGGCTAGCTAAAATCCGGTGAGGAGGGTTGATAGAACACACTCCCGACGCTGCTCTCCCTCAGAAATTGTGGCAGAATTAATTGGTTGTTCGATCCCTTTATAAAATTATTCCCACCCTGAAATAAGACTGTCCTCAAATTTAGTCATCTTATCCCATTCGGCTCACACTTCTTACATTGAGTTGTGTTTTTCCCGTCCAGTTCATTTTTATTCAAGCAGTAATAAAATTCAACGGGCTTTTAGAAGATGATGAACCAGTTAAGGTTTAATGCAATTTTTGGAGATGTAAGCTTTTCGTTAGAGTGACGTTCGGGTTGTGTTAGGACGTGTTGGGCATGGCCGGGCCGAGTCTCTCATGTGTGAAATTTTATCCATATGCAGGGAGAGACATCGCGGGCGCTATATTCTCGCTCGGTAGTCAATCACCATCATATAATATCACACAAGCCATATGCACTCTAGGGGTGTGAAAATTATTCATTTCCTCGAACCGAAACCAATGTTTACCCTGACATAGGAAATGCCCCGAAGGATGAGGATTTGTAGGATTTTATGACAGAATAAATGAATGTCCCAAATGCATAGAATAAGTAGGTTAGAAACCAAACTCTGATAGCAGCCTATATTGAAGGGTGTATTTGCGCCCCAGTAGGTGCCAGTCTCAGCTTAAAATTATCTAATTTTCTGGTTCGCCCGATACTTGCCCCCACTGTGTTGGTAATATCAAGCTTTTTCTGACCTTCACCAATACAATACTTACATACTCTAGATATAGATTAAATAAGAAAAAACACGCAAAATTTTAATACAACATGGGGCAGGATGCTTCCTGGATAAAATCAGTCTACATGTTAATAATAATAATAATAATAATAATAATAATAATGCATTTATTTCATACCACTTGGGTACATATACAAGTGCAGCGCATAATAGAGAAACACGCAGTACACACAACATTCACGCATTCTTCATAAATATACACTTATGGTGACATGTCACATAGATATCGTTGTCTAATCAGGAGACCAAGCTGAAGCTTAAGCTTAAATAACATTTTCAGTCATGTGCTGGAGGTAAGACCAAAATACATTCTAAATTTGTTGCTTTGATGTCCTGCTCAAGTCCATGCCTAATATTCCATATTTTTTCTTATCTTTAGGTGGTTGATGTGAAGCAGTCCACTGCGAACAACATCACTATTTTGTAGGCTCCGGATGATATTATTGTTGCTGAATTGAAGTCTTCTAATAAATAAAGTTGTCTGTATTCAATGTGCATTTGGCAAGTCGAAGTTGTAAATCATGGCACAACGGATGATTTCTTGAACATTTGGGAACCTTAACAAGCCTCTTAATGCTAGAATGATACGCTAAACTTAACTCCCGAAGAGATCTACCACTCCTTGTCGCCGCCCAAAGCTCACAACCATAAAAGTTTGAACAGTACGTTTGAAATCGGCTTACTAAGATATGTCGATCAGCGTACCCTACAGTAGTCTTCAGCATGTTAACACTGTAATAAACTGAACGTTTTATCCGTTCATGTCAGCACTACAGCTCAAATCATTTTCAATCACATGTTCCAAATATTTAAATTTATCAACCCAATTCAGATTAACCCCTTCGTTTTACACTAGGTGGGTTTGGGAAGAGGTGGCCAGAACTGTAAGGTCTGCTGGGGCTGAATATCTCGGAACCAACTGGACTTTTTTCGTATCCACCATTACCTGAAGGGGAGGTCAAACTGGACAACACCCTATGATCTCGGAAACTAGAGACGACAAGACAAATTGAAATGGCGCTGGAGGCGCCTCACCCTCCTCTATTTTGGAGTCTAGTTTTAACCATATCTGTCAACCCGTGACGTCACAGTATGAAATATATCATAACCAGGGGATCATTAGACCTAGAAGAAAGTTACAGGCATTGATGTGTTCTTTATTGACCCAAGGATTCAACATGGTCTGGTACATTACCTTTTAATGTTAGATTGTGACCTTCACCTGACCTTGATCTTAGGTCAGTCAAAGAATGATCTTTCAAAATCATATTGCAGATACTTCAAGTCCTTGGATCAAGATTTCTCCATGGTGACAAATTCATTTAAGCATTTGTCTCGTTCAAAAGCTGTAGACACAAACGTTTTCTCGAACCGTGACCTTTGGTGACCTCGTTATTGACGTGACTTCAAAATGGTTCACAAAGTGCTAATTTTCCTGTTACATTTATTTCCAATGATGATTAGAAATTTGATCTAGCTCTTCTAGGAACCGAGTTACACTCAGATTTTATTAGTCCTGCTTTAGAAAAACAAAGTTGGCTTACATGGACTTAGCAATGACGTCATAGCTCGTTGACTTGACCTGACCTGATGCGAACTGCTGGTAACAAGCTGTTAGATTAAGCATCCGAGAGGAATGCGAAGCTATGTGTCCCTCATTTCAATTGTTCAGGCATCAATTGCAAAAAACGAGGGGGAGGGTCCAATCTGACCCCGGGACTGTGTGGTTTTGATATAACCGACCGATTCAGTAAGATTTCCACGTTTGCCGATAATATTGGAATATTATCACGTTTGCCGCGTGAGTTTGAAACCTTTGGTCGGATCCCTTAAACCGTGAAGAAGAAGCGTCCGTGGGCTTTGATTATATTAAATCGTTCTTTCATCGATTCAGTAAGGTTCTAGGAATTTTACGGCTTTTTCATGCTGCTTGTATAGTAAATTTTAAACTGCTGACAATGTTTTTACGCAGCGCCCGTAGCATAGAATATCAACCAATCCGATTAGTGCGTGCAGTGGAGGGGTCATAATGTTCCTTCTCTCACCTATTTTCCACGCTGGCCGAACCGTTCTCGTCCAGAAAACGCTACTTAGCTAAATTTGAGAAAATCTATGGGTACATCGATTGATGAAATAGGTTTGAAAATTGTTCAATAGCTTTTACTTAAGAGGTTTCAAATTTAGACCTCTATTTTTAGATCACCACAACAACGTGGTCTCACCAATTCACCTTCATTGGAGCCCAAGTGATTATGACATAACGCCGTATAAACTAGATTATATGTCAAATCCACCTCATATAATGGTTAACACGCGCATTGACGGGGGCGGGTACCCGCCCCCCCCACGGGTTTTTCGGAGATAGCATAAAAACGGCGGTGTGTAGCGCCGCCCTACTTAGCATCAAGATACCTATACTTAAGGTCGTTCAGGGGATTCCTCCACGCCCGGTGACGTCCGGGCGTGGGGAACTCCATTGGCCGTGTGTTAAACTGTGTATGGCACTGCTAACGAATTTGTGAGAATGGTATGGTTTTCCAATGCATAATAGATTTTTTTCGATTTGGGCCTTTTTGAAAATTTTGGCTTTAATAATATTTCAATGCTTATGCTACAGGTGTGCGTCATCGGGTCGCTGCGTTGGGGTGGGGCGACTTAGCATACCTTTTTCCTCATCCTTTTTACAACTTTTTTTCAAAATTTTAAGGTTAGGTCATTTTAGGTCAGGTCACCAGTGCAGGTCAAGTGACCTGACCTCAAAAAAAAGTTTAAGATAGCATAAGTCGGAACAGGGTGAACTTATCCGGTTGAAACTTATATCACACGATGGCCTCACCGAGTTCTCTAAAATATGTTCTGGTATTTTTGATATCGATGACCTAAGGTCAGGTACGAGGCATGACCTCTCCATTGGAAATACATGGGCAAAATGGTTTTAACTAAATAACTCAGTAATGAATAGAGATAGAAAATTTATTTCAACAGCATTAGATTTTCCCCGTCTTTGTAGTTCTAATGATATGCATTTTACCCAATTTAACCTTGACCTTACTTCAGGTCAGGTCAAATCCTTGATTTGACCTAGCAAGGTCATATTATATATCATTCGATCCGGCTTGCTGCAAGGATTCATATAGTTTAAATCGTTTTGCTCTATCTTTACTTGTTCCGATGTAATGGCTGAAAGACTTCATTTACATGTTATCCCTATTACGGCATGTTTTGACCTCTAATGACCTTAAATGTGACCTGACAAAAAAATGGTACAAATATTTTCGATGGAGAAGTAGATGGGCTATCCAACACCGTTTACCGTGTTTCGCTACCTAGCGTGGTTCTTGAGATCTTAGGCGGGGGGGTACCCGTTTAAAGTAATTCCGGTCAAAATTATTAGATTAATCGCGGTAATAATATCTGAACTCTTAGCCCAACTATTTAATAAGTCGATTCAACAAGGTAAATTCCCAACATCATGGAAGATAGCAAATGTTAAGCCAATTTATAAAAACAAAGGTAACCCCGCCGATGCAGCAAATTATAGACAAATTGGTTTGCTGTGCTCTTTATCGAAAGTTTACGAAAAAAATATTTTCAAGAAAATCTACGGCCATTTAACACAGCATTACCTGTTGACGGAAAGACAGAGTGGGTACAGACCAGGACACAGCACACACCTTCAACTATTTTACCTCACCCACACCTTGTACGACACGTTGGACAAAACACAAGACCAAACAATACTGTATTTAGATATATCACCCTATTTCGAGAGAATTTGGCACAAGAGACTATTATTCAAATGTGAACGAGAATTTGGACTGACTGATCTTTTACCATGGTTACGTTCCTATCTGACTGATCGAAAACAGTGTGTATTCATTAATGATTCTAAATCCATTCATCCAGTCATCTTTAAACGGCAGATGCCCACAGGGTTCTTTGCTGGCGTTGTTATACTTAAATGGCTTATCAGGAAAAGAAATCAATGAAATGATGTTTTTGCAGACGACACTTGTCTTTTTGGCAGCCACAACATGGAAAATATTCACATTAGGCAAAAATCTCTCCAAAACGACCTAAATACAATTCAACAATACTGTCAGGATTGGCTCATTACGTTTAACGGCTCAAAAACAATACAACAAACATTTTCCTACCGGAGACAAAAATCCATTCCAAAACTATTGTTTAACGGTCTAGTCATTCCGGTCGCCCCTAAACACAAGCATCTGGGAATGACATTTTCCAATGATTTGAGATTCCATGAACATGTTAACGATATAGTTAAAAAAATCAATATGACGCTTGGCCCACTGTACCCAGTTGCCCCCTACTTGTCCAGGTCAACCCTACAACAAATTTACCTTACCTACGTAATGTCCTACTTTGACTACGCAGACATTATTTATGACGGACTATTGACTTTACATGACAGCCAGAGACTCGAGAGACTACAAAACAGATCAGCACGACTAATAACATCCACTCCATTCAGAATACCTACCGGGAAGCTGATGCAGGACATGGGCTTGAATTCTTTGAAATCTAGCAGAGAATTGCATAAAATTAAATTTTTCACCAACTTTACTCAGGCAACACTCCCACTTACGTAAGAGCAATATTATCAAACACTAGGGGCAACACATTAAACAGAATATTACGTACATCGTGCCAAAGAACAGAGATTCCTTTTCGAACGGTAAACTTTAGCCACTAATTCTTACCAAGCGCAATCAAATCATTCAACAAGCTCCCGAATAGAATGAAAGAAATCAACTCTCCTAGGGTCTTCGTGAAACACCTAAGAGATCACTTCAAAGTTAACCAACCACCGTTATACTATTCATTAGGATCCACAATTCAGAACTCTTGCTTAACACAGTTAATATTTGGGATTTCGAAACTAAATGCTCACGCCTATCAAATTCAAAATTCGGACACCCCCTCCTGCTTGTGCAGATATCAAAATGAAAATAAAGAACATTATTTTCTGCAATGTCCCCGTTTTGGTCCTCAAAGAACTCTTATGGAAAAACAGCATATCTACGATATTAAATTATTCTTTCAGAAATATGCATCGTAAAACAAAATTGACATATTAATCCATTCTTTAAAGGCCATACTGTGGAGTCGATTTTCGTAGGATCTCGTTCGGACTTCCTCCACAGAAGATATTGGGGTCGGGCTTTCGTCTGTATTACGTGCTTCGTCAGCGATGATCGTTCGGAATATAAGGGGGGGGATAAAGGGCACTTTGCCTTTTATCCCCCTTAAATTCGAACGATCATCGCTGACGAGCCTGTATACGTCGAGCTCCAACCCCCATATCTTCTTGTGGGAAGCAACTCTATATTAATCCATGGTCGAAATCTCCCTCTAGACAAGGACTGGGCAGTAGCTCAAGCAGTTTTTCAATTTGTTCATGGCACAAAGAGGTTCGTTATTTAACAAGAGACATTAAATTCATCATGTTATAGCCAGTGCTCGATATGGTGTAGTAAGCCGTATTTCGGTGGCGTGTGTCGCGGCGGTGCGGTGGCCTCTCTGGCGGCGCTGAGATGGCACTATGATTGTGTTGGCGTGGGACGCCTAGATTTAAGCGCTACAGCGCTTTTGCGTTCCTTGTAGCAGCCTTCGTGTGTGTTTTTTCTGAACCATGAAATAAATATTATGGATTATGGATTATGGACCCGCCCCCCCCGTCAAGGCAAAGGTGGCTCAGAGCCCTGTCAATGCACGTGTTAAGCTCAATGCCGAATGTCACATTTCAAAGTCATGTCAGAATTTTCAAGATCATTGACCCAAGTACTTTTGGTCAGATGGCATTGCTCAGTCTGAGTTAAGTTATACTATAAAGTCATAGCTAACTTTACTCAATGTTAAGATAATGGTTACAGATCAAGGTCAAAGGTCATTGGTCAAGTTCAAATCCTTATTTCCCGCTCAAGTGCTGATGATAGAGCCAGATATAGTGTATATTACAGGGAATATATCAGCGTTATAGGTCAATAATCTTGAAAGACATTGACCTCATTTCATATTTTGTAGGAACTCCCCTCCATGACCGTCGTCCACTTTCAGTATATTTTCTGCTTTTCTCCGCATACATACAGTATTTCCCGATAGGTTCGGAGAAGCACGGCCCACATTTAACTTTTACGACCTCGTTTTGCCTTGAAGATATCGACCTAGGTCGACAAAAATCATTTGTAATCTAAATTACTATACTCCCCAGCAGCCCCCAAACGGGCGTGTTTCTAACGCTCTTGTTTTCAATCTCGGAGGGGGCAGTCTATGACCCCTCCCCTTCACTGCGTCTTCACACCAGATCCTCTCCACTGCAGGTGTCAATAATCAAATTTGTTTCTCTTATTTTCTTGAATATAAAAAATAAGACCATTGAACCCGATATCATTGTTTCCTGCTTTGACAAGAATCAAAATTGTTTTGGATAATACGTGATGGTTCAATCCCTCTGGTTCCCAGACAGTAATGTCTCTGTGTCACTACTTACTTACTTGATGCTTAGAAGTAAAAACCAGACATCCTAGGAACATCCTACTGTCACTCAACTTTGGCCCTACTCAAATGTCTTTTGCCTAAATTTCTGGAAGCCCGGCTGTCTGCTGATTACTCTAATGACCATATTATCAGGTTTTATGTTGTCTCTTATCAGATATTCCGATCAAAAGCAGCCAGAGCGAAACAATTGGTGGTGATAGGCCAAAATAACGTCTTTGGCCTGAGGAGGATGGCTGCCTGATAATCTCAGGCCATTAGAATTGTCATTGGTTACGACCTTCTGTGACGAAGAGCGCACTAGGTACTCTGCTTGTACCGCTGTGAAGTCTTGCGTCAATTAGGGCCAGTCGCAGGGGAAAGGGGCTCTAGCACCCTCTCTTGTAAGGGCCAAGGTTATGAAAAACAGAACAAATGTGGGCGTTAGTAATCACTAAAACAACTCTGACTTATTGCATTTTTCAATATTGCATGTTTGCTACGGGATGTACTGGCGCCTTCCTCTGACGTGCTGAATACTGTTTCACTGCGCCTCTGGGCATTGTCAGGTTTATGAACGGTTGATGACCTCTGCAGGGCCAGCCTCCATTGGTTGCGCTGCTGGGGTGCATCACGCAGTCGCACACCTATGGAGGTGGATGCAGTGCTGTGGTAGAGGACTTTGTGAATGCAGTACGTTGTCTCTCCTGCATCGACTAGGGGCTCTGTCCAAACCCGAAGCTAGGCTCTGAGTGTGGTTTATGAACAGTGAGGAAAAAGAAAGAAATGTGTGTTCCATGACGGTGGCTAGAGGCAATTTGCATAAAGTGTTGCCTGCAGAAAACTGGATGCTGTTGGATGCCATCAGAAGAAAATATTAGGTGAGGTTGAAGCCGGCAGAAAACAATGTTCAATACCCCAAAATGGCCTTCTTGCTTGATAAGAAAAAAAGCTGCACTGCTTTCAATCATCACAATGGTATCAATTTTATATATGTTTTTATTTAGCCTTCAAGTGCGCTACCTCCCATCAGACCAGAATTCAAATATTGATGTCCATCACTTTAAAACCTTTGATGCTGGTCCAAGTGATACAAGCATACCGCCTTTGTCTATAGTGCATCTGGCAGCCTCGACTCTGGCGTCACAGTGGACACATCCTCCTCAAGATCTTGCCTCGCTCGGACTTTCACGTCGTCACGTCGTCCTTGCTGGGCACTCCCGCGTTAGACATGTCTTCTTACAACTGCTGAATCTGCTGCCCGGGTCTCGGATCCTGACTCGTAGTGATTTTCGACCTCCAGCTGCTGACATTGACATGCCTCGGTCGATAAATTTTAAATCAAATTCTTCTATTAATGAGAGGTCTGAGGAGAACACTTATATTCTGAGGTCATCCACAGAAGAGTTGCGTCTGAAAGAAAATAATAGCACGTGTCTGGCTATTTTCCCGAAACCCGTTGGGAAAAGAAAGTTTTCCAGCTGGTGTTCACGCGCTATAACATTCCGAAATCTGCTGGTTGACTTCCGCTTCCGCAATAGCTTTGTAATGCTGCAACAGCTGATGAAGAAGATGATGAGGACGTCACCGCAACTGTTTGTCTTTTCATGTAGCTTGTATGGCATTTCGAACACGTATAACATGCTCCAGAGAAGAGAAGAATTAGATTATCTATTTTCACTACTCGCCCGTCTGAAACAAGCACGTGGTGCTCGCCTTGTTTTGGTGCTTGAACAATCCATCAATGACTTTTCTGATCACAAGGGTATGAATTTGCAAGAGGACAGCAACTTAGTGATGAACTCCTTAATGCACGAGATGGCGTTGAATAGTGCAGTGGAGGTGTGGTCCTCCCACTTGCCACTGGTTACGGACTTTGAGCTGAGGACCTGTGCCCAGATACACAAGCTCAGCAACATTTCCTGGGAGGTCGAATTAGCCTGTCGCGCGGAGACTGTACACACAGACTCCTCCACCAACCGGAGAAGGGCCTTGCAGCTGGTGTCTTACATGCAGAAGGTTTTGTAGCCATTGCAGTTGAGTGCCATGTGTTTGAAGCCAATAATGCGTAACAGCGATGGCAGCGCCTGTTTGTCATCGTCAGATGATTTCGCTCGACTGGAAAAAAATAATGCTGAAGTGCCCACAGCCCTTCTAGGTGCCTGATGAAGTCTGGGGATTCGATAGGTGTGTGTAGCGTCCTAGAAAATTAACAGCGGAAATCAGCAGCGTGCTTGTAGTCTTGCAGTGACATTTCCTGCTGAAAAGGGAGAGGCGGCACGTGCATTTGGGAGTCGTGGAGTGAACTTGGGAGTGAGTGTTTGACTGTGAATGTGACTATGTCTCTGGTTATGTACCTATATATTTGTGATTGCATTTGCAACTGGCACGGTGACCGACAGTCATGCTGGTATAGTAATGCTCTGTCGTCTCATAAGAAAGGCAATAGGCTTTCAAACAGCATATCTTGCATTGCTGTTATGCCTTCAATGAAACTTAAGCATAGTGTTCTCTTGTAGAAAATATATGGATTCCTCGATTGATGAAATAGTTTTACGAATCAGTCAACAGTTTTTTTCTTAAGAGGTTTCACAGTCAAACCTATATTTTCAGATCACCACAGCCACGCGGTCTCACCAATTCGCCTTCATTGGAGACCGAGTGATGACGACAAAACGCCGTATTAACGAGATGATATGTCAAGTTCACCTCACACGAGGGTTTAGGCCAACGTTAAAGGTCACATTTCAAAGTCATGCCACCATTTTTAAGGTCATTGACCCAAGTAATTTCGGTCAGATGGCATTTCTCAGTATGGCGAAGTTACGTTATAAAGTCCTAGTTAACTTTACCCAATGTTAAGATCATGGTCATAGATCAAGGCCAAAGGTCATTGGTCAAGCTCAAATCCTCATTGTCCACTCAGGTGCTGATGTAGTGCCAGATATAGTGACATACATTACAGGGAATACATCAACGTTATAGGTCAATAATCTTGAAGGACGTTGACCTAAGATTTCAGAGGATATTTTGTAGGAACTCCCCTCCATGACTTTCATCCACTTCCAGTATATTTCCTGCTTTTCTCCGCATAAATACAGCATTTCCCGATAGGTCCTGAATAGCACGGCCCAGATTTAGCTTTTACGACCTCGCTTGGCCTTGCAGATATCAACCTAGTTCAATAGAAATAATCTGTATTTTAGATCACCTAAGTCCCCACTAGCCCCCAAGCTGGTGTCTTTCTAATCCTCTTAAACTTTTCAATACCGGTGGAGGGGGGCACTCTATGACCCCATCCGCCTTCACTGCGAGTTGACACCAGATCCTCTCAACTGCAGGTGTCAATAATCAAATTTGCTTCTCTTATGTTCTTGAATATCGAAAATAAGACCATTAAACCCGATATCATTGCTGCCTGTTTTGAGAAGAATCGGATTTGTTTTTAGTAAGACGTGATGGTTCAGTCTCTCTCGCTCCCAGGCAGTGATGTCCCTGTTTCGCGACTTCGAATCAACATCGTCCAGAGTTGACTATACTAGCGGTGTGTGAAAATCTGGACGAGCACTCTGACCCACCGTGCCGAAACATTATCAGCCAAAATGCTAGAAGCAACTAACACACGTGCGCAGCATTCATTTTTTGTAAAAAGTCAATATCATTTCTGATCTAAAAAAACTAGCAAAATAAAGCAGCATAAATATTGTAATAGGATACAAGGTAAACAATATATAGTAAAAATGTGCACTTATATCCCTGCTTCCTCCGTCTGGCAATGCCACGTGTATTTTAATGATGAGAGTGGCGGCCCAGAACGATGCTACACTGCAACATCCACTAATTCCGTCGCCCTAATACTGACCCATCCCGCTCCATTCTGAAAAATTGTGTCTAGCAAGTGGCAAGGGCTTCGTCCTGCACCAGTCTGTTCTTCCCTGTGACTTACCGAGATAAATCACCAATCCTACATGAAACACGGGTGTCTTAGCCCATCCCGAAAAAAATCTGCAGCCCTTCGAGTAGACAACAAGTAGCGTTTTTTCAGTTCTGCAATGCTTTTTGTCCACTTCGAAAATAGTTTGTGGATTAATAGCTTTTTAGCCCCTCAAATGCAAATGCTGAATTTGTAAAAAAGTGTGTGCTAATTCGGTTCAAACCTCGTGAGTAATAAGGCCTTTGACCCTAGATCTAATTTGGCATGGTGAAACATACCGCTTTAGCTGTGAGAATCTCTTTCATTTTTATCAGGAAGTTAATATAAATGTAGTGATATCTCCTTTGAGTAGACGAGCCTATAAAGCATTGGAGTGAAACTTTTAAACCTGACACAACCCCCTCCCCGCTCAGCTTCTAAGGTCGAGGACACCCAAATGTTAAGACTTTCATCTCATGGGTATGATGATTATCTGCTGATATTTCCTGAGTTTCACTAACACAGTAAGTCAGAAAAATATTACTCACGTGATTATTGCAGCTTTAAAAAAGCCACTAACAATCTTACTCTAGCGCCATCTAGGCCTGCCGCTACGCAAGGTGAGCCACCTACAACATCTTCAGCATCAATATTTCTGTGATGTACCACCAGTGGCGCCACCAGCTACTCCTGACTATAGCAGAATACCTGCGTCGTAATGCGGGCGGTACGCACCGCGGGGGATGCCGCAGGGCCGCTACGCATCGCCGAGAATGCCCCTGCCTCCTCTCCAGGTCAGCAGCGCAAGTCAATGGCCGCTAGTTCTGCTGTCTGCCCACAGGTGGCAGTGTCAGGGAGCGATGAATGGACCCATGCGTGTTGTAAAACACGAGGAAGCAAGGTCGACCGTAAATAATGGGCACAGCTTTCGCGCCTTCTGGACGGGATGGCCCGTGCTTGTCACGCTCGTTCCCTTGAAGGTGTCATTTCAACTGGAAAAACCTTTAACATCTAACCAATTGTATCTAAATTATGCAAAAAGGCAGTGGAGAAAATCGGAAGCCCTTAATCTTGTTTAAATATAGGTCTTGAGTGGGTCCCTGTAGACTTTTCGTGTGGTGGGAAAATAAAGTGAAGATGGGTCTCTCGCGCTTCTTAGCTTCGCTAAAAAATAAACTACGCACTTCAATTTATTAATTAATTTCCTAATAAATAAACTGAATTATTTACCGATTTATTAATCCATTCACTTCTTCAATTCTATCACTTACTTTGATATTAGATATGTGATGCAGTGCCTTGCGTTTAGTGATCTCTGTAACAGAAAACTAGAAAGGGAATATATTTTACCATAGAGTTATGTTCCTGAAACCACCAATGAAATGAAAATTTTCTAATGAACGATGTATCTATCTTACATCCTCTCTCGATACATACTAATCTTGAAGATACGGCAGGCCCGATAAAGAGCCAAGATATGCTGCAAAGTAATAATTTGCACGACACTGCCAAAATGTAAACTTCTTGGAATTTAACTCTATTTCTAGGAAATAGAGTTAACCCACGCCCCACCGTCGACCACTTTCGCCCCACCGGGGTCCATCGATGCCCCCCTCTAACTCAGAAAATATGGGGGTTAGCGCAAATCTGCAAAGTGCAATAGAAAGCTCGCCGCATGAATACAGTAAAATATTACTTAACATGTTTAAGCGCTCAGGTCAATGGTTTGACCTCCAGAGGTCAATTTAGGTCACGATGGGCTATTTTCACTCAAATATGCAATGGTGAAGAAAACTGGGCATAATTCTTATGTCATTACTGCTATTAAGATCTGGTAAAATACATTTCGTAGGAAATGGGCAGAACTTTTTTCGCTATGTGAAACGTAAAGAACTCCCGCCAGTGGTTTGACCCCCAGAGTTCACCTCGTGAACTGACCTCAGGTCACGAAATCTAAAAATCCCGTATATAGACCTTGTAGACCCTGGAGGGATTATTAAGTGTAGGAAGTTTCAAATCGATCGACTTAAGAGCTGATATAACTCTTATAGAGCTCAAAAGTTGGAGTGAGGTGACTTTGTTTGACCTCGCCTGGTGACATGACCTTGGGTGATCCGGGGAAAAAAATCAGGGAGGGTGGGAAAATGTTGGGGGGAGAGGCTCTTAACCGCGGCGCTGCGTCTCGTCGTTTTTCTGCCATCCCGAAAAAACCTTAGGGGGCCATCGATGGCCCCCGGTGGGGCGAGGGTTAAAAGAAATTCAACTTGATCCCAGTTTAGATTTGTAAGACATGCCGGTAGATTTGGATATCTTGATGAGAAGAGTTTGCCCCTTGGCAGACATTTGGGCAGCTGGGAGCCTAACAGCAATAAAAGAGTCAATTGCTAATTGCCAATGTTGCAAGAATAGAACAAGGCTTTTAGCCCCATATCTTATGTAGATCTGTTCTAGAAGGTGAGATTCAATTTATTTTTCCCATCAGCAAGCAAAAGAATGACACTTATTTCTCCTAGCGATTTTTTTGAAGTTAAGATTTTGCAGTTGAGAGAAGTATCGTGGAAATTACGATTTTCCACGTTTTGAATTCCCAGAATTGAAGCATTGACCCAACTGGTAATTTAATAGCAATTATCGGCGCTTGGGTTACAAAAATAGATAAACACAATTATTGTGCGTCTTAGCCACGGTTTCCATTGCTTCCCTTCCAGTTTTCAAAACTGAAATTGGTTTCCATTCTAAAAAAATGAAACATTGCCGGATTTCACAGGGCTAAATTCCTAGATTTTAGTGGTGCAATGCTAACCCTGATCCTTGAAATAAGCTTCAAAATCGCCCCGCGTTTTCTTGCCTCGCGTCCGTCGCGTCTCTGAGCCCACCGTCTGTCTGGTTTCCTCCTCGACGACCGTTCCTGGCAACCCGTCTCCCCCTGTCTGGAGTCTAGTTTCCGCTGAGCTGAGTGTTGGTGTCGGTGTCCGCGGACCGTGAGGCCTGACGGCGCCCAGTTGCTTGATGGTCCTTTACTGCCTGTGTCCGCTGGTGGTATGAAAATGACTCCGTTTTTATTGTCTTCTTATTTTAATCTTTGTATGGTGATGAGTATGTAATAAACGTGTGATGGCTTCAAGTACGGGGAGGAATGATGTGTATTGCAGTTATTGGCCTAGTTTTGACCCGATAACGCCCTGAACTGAACAACTTTACAACTGCCTCGTGTCGGCCAGATCTGTGAGATTTCGCTGCTCTGAATTATTTTTAAACGTGTGTTGTGTTTGCAGTGTACTGACCTGAATACATGTATGGAAGTAAATAGAATGTATCCCTCCAAAGCTGTTCCACTAACCATCCAAAGAATATTCATGTAGAGGTTTTGGGGTCTCTTCCGTAAAACCCTTCTCGACCCCTCCCTCCCCAAAAAGAATCTTAAAATCCCCAAAAGCTCGCATGTGAATTTTAGAGATATATGTATCTAATTGGTGAAGCATGGTATTTTCCATCATCTGTATTGTATTGCTTGTGTAGTGACACCGAATCAATCTCTCAAGTGTTTTTCACAGTAATCCTTTTTGCTTGATCATTACAGACCGTTTGAACTGAATGGTCCTAAAAACAAAACATTCATAAGTGCTGCCGCAATTGTAGAAAACCTAGAAAACCATGATTATAACGCATTGCTGGATTGTTCTGCATTTATAATTGTCAAAACGATTATTTTTTGTTTCAATTTAGGATCCGTAAAAGACCCATAGAAAAGTTTTACAATTTACACAAAATATGCAGAAATGTGTGTACTTAGCGTACAATGGCCGTAGAAAGCAGCCTTATGAGAAAACGGTTTTCCGCGTAGATCTGTTTTGTTTTAAATATTCCAAAACGATTTTTTGCGCAGTAAATTCTCTCACTTAAGACGTACGTGTGGTAAAGTCCGAATTTTTCACTTTTGTAGTCTACGCCACACCCTACTGGTCAATGTTACTGTATGTGAATAGGACTGATGGGACTACGCGCCATCAGTCCTATTGTGACCCAACTTGACCTCAGGAGAGCAAACCATTGACCTGAGCGCTTAAATATGTGAAGTAAAATCATTATGAATTCACACGAGCTTTTCAATGCACTTTGCAGATGTGTGCTAACCCCCATATTTTCGGAGTTAGGAGGAAAGCCATCGATGGCCCCCTGGCGGGGGCAAATGTTGCCCTGGACCTGCGGTGGGGCGCGGGTTAAATACAGATTTTGAATAGATAAAGCTCTGAATAAACATTTTGGAAAACCGGAACGCTTGTAAACTAAAATATATATATATATATATATATATATATATATATATATATATATATATATATATATATATATATATATATATATATATATGCGCAGGTGGATTGCGACGGCACTTTCATAAAAAGGCCTATACTTCTTAAGGTTTTTTACTGCACTTGTGTAAGCTCTTAACACGCGCTTGGACGGGGGTCTGAGCCACTTTTGCTTTGACGGGGGCGGGGCAGGTACCCGCCCCCCCCTAAGATATAAAAACACGTTACATAGCGAAAACGGTAAATGAACTTAGCTATCCCATCCCAATTTTTAATAGAGATTTTTTTCATCTTTTTGCCAGTTCACATTTAACCTCCGTCCCGGTGGGTCTCCGAACCACCTTTACCCTGGCAGGAGGATTTTCAATCACCCCCACCGAATTTGGCTCCTATGCGGAATTACGGAAAACAAGAGCGCTGTTGAATAGCTCATACAAATTCATGAAGAAACTACATCAGTCACTTTTTGGCCCCGGTCAATATTGAGATCATAACAAGTCAGAGAAGGTTGCATGTTAGGGTAGTGTTTTGGGCTCTAGCGTCTGACAGAGTTGAGCTAGAACCATCCTGTATGCACCGTTCGCTTCCTCTCGTCAAGGTGAATCAAATGATGTGTAAAATGGCTATGCTAGATCAAAAAACACAAATGATCTGACCTCAGCTCAAGTCAAAGTCACTTTTCAGCCTAGCATAGCCAATATGCATATGAATCGACTCCTAATAGCAATCCAAACTTAATGGTATCAAAATATAAGCTGTATCATTCATTTTCTGCAAAGTTCTTAATCAATGTCTGAAAACTGTTTAAGTAGGCCCAGATGACCTCTCAGAGGTCACAGGTAACAAATTGCAGCATGAACCAAGAGAGGGGCCCGGGATGCTACGATTTAGAGAATACGGAGGTAGTCTCAGCTGTATCCACACAAATACAGCCCATTTCCTGTTTTTCCCATGTATTTCCAATGAATTGGTCATGAGCCGTACCTGACCCTAGGTCATCGATATGAAAAATCACGGAATATGTGTTGTAGCACTCGGGGAGCTCATTATGTGGTACAGATTTTGATTCGAAAGATTCACCCATTTCTTACTTATGCCACCTTAAACATTTCTTAGGTGAGGACACTTGACCTGCACTGGTGACCTGGCCTGAGATGACCCAACCTTAAAATCTTGGGGAAAGTTGAGGATTTGATCAAGGCACTGGACGGGCCTGGTATCCTCCCTAAAATCTTGGAAACTAAGAGGTGCAGAAATATGCCAGTTGGGGGAGGGGTTGGTGAGGTCTATAATGATCTAAAGCATGGCCAATTTTCACTGACCTAGGTCAATATCTTCAAGGTTAAACGGAGTCATAAACGTAAATCTTGGCCATGCTGGGGAGCTATTGGGAATTGCCGTGATTATGCGGGAAAAAGACGGGAGTAGGCTAAGAACGGACCAGGGTCATAGAAGGAAGGTCACAAAGAATATTTTCTATAATTTGAGGTCAAGGTCATTCAAGGTCATTAACCTAGGAGGTCACAATACGGTATACCACCTGTATGTATGTACTTCAATGTACATACACTATGGCTAACACTATAGCAACTGCTTGGCAGGAAATGAGGATTGACCTTTACCAATGACCTTTGACCTTGCCCTTTACATTAAGGCACTGTAACTATGACGTCATACCATAATACACATCAGACCGGGTAACACCATTTGACTTGAAGCACTGGGGTCAATGACCTTGAAATTGCAGATATGAACTTGACCTGTGACCTTTGAACTTGACCTTAACTTTCATGTGAGGTGACCTAGACATATCATCCCGGTTATATGGCGTTATGACGTCACCACTCGGTCTCCAATACAAGTGAACAGGTCCGACTGCGCGACTACGGCGATCTTAAAATGCAGGTCTAAGTTTGAAAGCCTATAAGTCAAAACATTTTCGACCGATTTTCAAAATTATTTCACAAATCTACGTGCTACTAAATTCTGATAAATGTGGCCAAGTATCGTACTTCAGCTATGAGCTGCTCTCCGACCACCTTGGAAAAGCAGGTGGGGACTCCAAGACCCCTCCAGTGGGCGTGTTAAGGTCATTAGAACTCAAAGCATGTCACTACAGGGATAACATGTAAATGAAAGTTTTCAGTCATTGTATCTGAACCAGTAAAGACAGAGTAAAATAATCTAGACCATTAGAATCATCGCAGCAAGCCGAATGGAACAGACAAGACTTTATTCAGAGTCATCCACGTTAAAGAACAGTGTGGCTATTAGGACCCTACGTCGCTATTAATGGTTGGGGATATAGTTGCGACACACTTCAACAACACAAACCGTTAAATCGTATATTGAAATAATCACAATACTCTATCGCTATTCACCCGCGCACCACCACACACTCCAACGCCCTAATCCGCCCCCAGTTCGCTTGAGCGGCGGAAATAACGATACATAATATGGGCTTGCCGGTTCAAATCGGGTCAAATCTAGGATGTGGCTTGACCTGAGTTCAGGCCAAAGTCAAATTAAGTCAAAATGCATATCATTAGAACCGGAAGGACGAGGCAAATTTTTGTCGTTGAATTAAATACTCTAACGACAGCATTACTAAGTTATTCAGTTTACGTCATTTTCCCATGTATTTCCAATGGAAAGGTCATGGCTCGTACCAGATCTTAGGTCATCGATATCAAAAATACTGGAATATATTTTGGAGAGTTCAGTAGGCCCATTTTGTGATACAGGTCTCTATAGGATATATTCACCCTGTTACAGCTTATGCTATCTTGAACCTTTTGAGGTGAGGTTACTTGAACTACCCTGGTGACCTGACCTGAGGTGACCCAACCTTAAAATTTTGAAAAAGTTCTAAACATGATCAGAAAAAAGGTATGCCAAGTACAGCGGCACCAGCGCCGCCATTTTTATTTTGTCCTTAAAAATCCCGAAGGGGTGGTTACCTACCCCCGTCAATGCTCGTGTTAATCTAAATCATTAGTTTGAGAACGATAAAAACCAGGAATGATTTAATTGTTATCGAATTATAAGTCTATTTCTTCTACGTTTTCCATACATTGGTGAACCATAAACAATCAAAGCCGAATGTGAATTTTAATTTATATAAAATAGTTTTATTTATAAATTAGCAAAAGTTTTCAAGGTCATGGTCTTTTTCAGCGACTAGAAGAATAATACAACTTAAATTAACACCGAACACCGGGAAGAAAGCTATAAACCAGTAAATATAGCCATGCCATTTGCAATCGCAATATCCTCTCGATGTTTTACACGATTTCCTGCTTAGCATGAACTTCCTGGCAACCTACGAAAAATGCATTTGATTTTTAGAATATTGTTGCTGCCAGAAGCAGGCACGATTTTGAACCACCAGGGACAGCTTTAGACCTAATTTTTTTTACAAATTTCGAAAAAGTTTAAATTCTATAAAGCTTCGGACCTGGTGAAATTTTTAGAGTAATTAGTTGAGGCAAATGTTTCATGAGGCTTGATATCCATCGCATGATACTAAGTCTCATGAGCTGACCCTTGTGGGTGTTTGAATGAAGAAGCTTGGTGGCAAATGCAATATGAATGATTGCAATCCTAATATTATCGAATAAGTAACCCTCGGTTTTTCATTCCCGATGGAAGAGAATATCCTTCTAAGATAAGCTTTACCGAGTTTTTTTCTATGTATACATTCGTGTAAAGACCAATCACCTGAATGAAAAACAGTTTATTTTGTTATACTCTGTCATCATGAACTAGTTCTATCAGTTCGTAAGGGGAGGTTTCAATTTATTTCAAATAAGCTATGAATGTCAATAATTCCACCTACGACCTGCTTCTGTCCTGCAGTAGCTCTTGAGTCCTTCTGTCGACGTCTGGCAGCTAGTGGCGCTGCCTTAAGTGGTGGCAGCAGCGAAGCTCTAGTATAGTTAGCTGCCACCAGAGGCGCTGACGCCTAACGGTGAGCTAAGCTGAAAGCTCGGTGGCAGCTCGCCGGTCCAGTTTCAACCGATGGCGCCGGCGGCAGCCGCTGCGGCTGCTCCAAATCGAGCAGGCCGCCTTCTGTGGTCGCGCCGAGAATGGGAGTGTGTGAAAGAAACGGTGTTTTAATACGTCATACTGCTCTGAAAATGTGGGCTTTGGCGCGAGCAGCACGCCTGGTTTCCGACGTGGAATAATTCGATTCGTCTGTTAATGGTAGACATGCGCCAGGTGCTGATAGCTATGCCAAACGTTCTGCGATATGTTTTTTTCAGATGTTGTACATTCAAAATTGGGGTACATGTTAAGCTAGCTGCTGTTCCTGTGACGAAGAACATAGATTTACAAGGAAATAAATATGCCTGCCACCTCCGTGAGCCTCAGCTTTCAATGGGCTTTTCGTAAGCCGCAGCAGTTGCATATTCCACACACCTCCTCTCTCTAACCGCACCTCTTTTCTTCCATTTTGGCTCAATTGGCTGCGACAATTCTCAACGAAAATCCGTGAATGGAATAAGAGATTTGAAATATTTTGAAACCAGCTGCCTTTTGAAATTCCGCATTCTGGTTATGCACCGGGACTTGATCAAGTCATGTTTTTTCTCAATATTCCGTGGTAATCGATGATGGAGTCAAGAATATCCCAGTTCCCTAACAGAGCCTGCACTACACTGGGTTTCTATCACCCATCACCGCCTAGGGTTCCGATCGGACTACGCCTCTCGGTGTTCTGCAAATTCTTCTGAGCCGATTCAAATGGGAGCACGTCGCTTTTCAGGCCTCTAGAGCTATCAGTTTCATAACTATAATCAAAAATTGGCACTCGGTGAGGCCAGGTCAATTAGTTATGACGTCATTTCTAAACCCATGTAGGACGATTCTATTCTTCTAAAATAAGACCGGCAAAAACAGGAAGTAACTCTGCTTCTAGAAGATCAGTGTTGCCTTTCACTTCCACCTGTCTTGTTGCTTGTTTTGCGCTTAACGTGCTTGACAGACAAAGCAAGCGCGCGTCATGCACTGTGATGAGTGGGGTTTAAATATAACACTCGATTAGGTGTTGTTGGAAGATGCAGGTTGTGTTCAGAAGAGAACAACGCTATTCGTGCTGCAGCCCAGCCTTCCAGTTTGCCCCCCCCCGTCAAACCTGACACCGTAGATGTTGGCTGGCCAATACCGCCACTCGTGTACACAACTACTGAAGCCTCCTCGATGCAGTGCTATCTTCTTGTACAACGGTAAAGCTATTGCAGTCTCCCCAGGAAGATGTGGTGCTACTTACCTAGCCGTCAATGAAGTTTCGTTGCTCTTGGTGCTACTGCCTTGTGTTGTCCTGTGGCTGCTGCAGTTTTCCCAGAGATGAAGCCCTATGCTGGTTACCTGGCCGTCATTGCAGTCTCCATACTTTTGGTGCTGTTGTCTTGTGTTCCTCTGCTAATGCAGTCTCCTAAAAGAGTCCCTAGAAAGTGATATTGGTGCCTCTTATCTAGCCGGCAATGCAGTCTCCTTGCCAATGGTGTTATTGTCCTGTGCCACAGAAAGGGCTGCTGCAGTCACCGAAGACCTTCGCTCTCGTCGTTTCTTAACCCGTGCTCTATGGTGGTCCGGCGCCAACGTCGCTCCAGCGTGGGGTATCGATGGCCCCCTCTAACTCTGAATTATGGGGTTTGCGAAAATCTGCAAAGTACATTGGAAAGTTCACTAGTTTTTTAGCCTAGGTTTATTAGTCTAGACCAAGTGATTTAGTTCTAAAATGTTTAGATATGCAGCACTAAGAGCAAACGTAATTCATAGATATGGAATTCACATCAATGATAAGGTTACTGAGCATAATACCTTGTGGTAATGGTACTTCTTAGATTTGTCTTTGTTACAACAGGCCAGTGACAGCGGGACAGCCGAATTTAAGGAGGGACCATTGGCTTTTAAACCCCTTTCTTTCCAGTCAACGCCACATGGTTAGTGATCAAATGTATGATTTGAGGGGGCACCGTGCCCCGGTACCCCCCAGTTTCGCTGCCAGTGCGACAGGCCCTCATATATCGAGGGCCTGTAGTCAGGTAAGGCCTTTAGCCTATGCATTAGAAATCTGTAAGCAATTTGGACTGAGCTCGAGAATTTCACACCAAATAAAGCAAATGTTTGTTTTTACATCACTTTGTTTGAACTTCCACCCGTGCCGGCGCGTGTGAAGCTCTCAAAAAGGGGTGCAGAAAGGTAAGCTTAAGTTTCACTTAACACGTGCAGTGGGGTGGAAGCTGGCATCAACACACAGTTCTGTGTTCTGAATTGTCCTCCTGCGATTTAAAAAAAAACTAAGAGGGTTAGGGAAACGCAAATTTTGGGCTTTGGTGGGGGCTCTAGTGATCTAAATCATAGTCAAAGTTCATTGAGCTAAGTTGACATCTTCACAGTCTGACCTTGACCGCCGGGTCGAGCGGTTGTGCCCAGCAGCGCTGCGCGGCATGCTCGGCTGAGGGGTGGTGCGTGGATCACGGTCGCGGTGTGAACCGGTGACAGGCCACCAGTGATTTTCTATTGTGAATTCTGACATTGTGGGACAACGTGGAAAGTGTTGCATTGCCGGGATCATCTATAGGTGAATCTGTTATGTCGCAAACCGGAGATACGGACTCTGTCTTTAGCGACGCGGAATCGGTGCCAGCCGCGGAGACTCCACGGAAAAAACGGGACAGAGACTCTGTGTCGGAGATGATATCTACCTTTGAAAAGAAAAAGAAAACGGGACCGTCACCTAAGAAAAAATCGCCTCGAGCCAGTAAGTGCGGAATTTCGTCAGAGGCACTGGCCTACATCAGAGAAATTATCGAGACAACGATCCAGAAGAGTATGGAGGCGGAAGTGACTAGAATAACAAAAACATTCGAGACGAAGGTACAGTCCCTGGAGAGGAAAGTGGAAGTGCTGGAAGGGGAATTGTTCGAGAGGGAAAAGACCATTGAAGAAATGGGAAAGCAGGCCTCAACTTTCGAGCAGCACCTATCCCTGCTTAGTGCTCAGGTGGAGGAAATGGAAAGGCACGAGCGTGGCATCAATCTGGTGTTGTCAAGTAAAGTTTTCGGAAGTCGGCGCCCGGGAGAAGATGTTAAGCTCATGGCAGTAAAGGCACTTCGAAGCAGCCTTCCGCACATCCCTGTGGAAACTTCAGATTTGTCAACGGCACATAGGCTCTCTCGCGACGATGCCATCATTTGTGCCTTCCATGATCGGGACCTGCGTAATAAAGTGTATTACTCGCGCACTCAGCTCCGGAACAGTTCCGCACCGAGGGAGCGCCGCCTGTACATAACGGAGTCCCTGACGAGGCTGAATCGGCAAATCTACAACGAGCTGGTCACCATGAAGAAGGAGAAGCTACTCTGGTCGGTGTTCTCGAACAACGGACTCCCCGGCTACAAGCTGTCAGCAACTTCGTCACCTGTCAGGATCACCACACTTCAAGCAGTTCGGCAGCTGTGGCAGAGGGTGACGTCCCCGCGGGGGGTGCCGGAGCCGTCGAGGGCCTCGGCGTCGTCCCGGGACCGGCCGTCGCAACCGTCGGCGCCGGATCTCCCTCCCCGGCGGAGCGCCGGGGGCCCGCGGCTGCTGCTGGACCTCGCTCCTTCGACGGCGTTTGCCCGTCTGGGCATGCTCGGCAGTCGCGTGATGCCGGGCTCGCCCCTGCTGCTGTTCCGTCGACAGCGGCGGGGCTGTCCGGGGCTTCGCTCCGGAGCCCGGGACCTGGCGCCGGGCCCCTGGCTCCTCTTGCCGTTGGCTCCTCGAGGGCATCGGAGCCGGCAGCGGCTGACCCGCCGCAGGTAACGGGCTCTTCTGCTACAAAAGGTACTGTGCCGAACAGTCAGTGAAACATGGACTCGGTAAACGTGGTTTACTTGTGTGAATTTCTAGTGTCTGTGGATGTCTCTCAGATTATTGTTAAGCATTTCGAGGTAAAAAAGACGATCAATATGTATCCTCGCGTGTTCACTTTTTACTGCCAGATACTGTAAACAGTGCATTTTTGTTTTGTAAGTTCTTCCTTCGGTTTTCATCTCAGCGAGGAAGCGTAGGTCTCCACACGTGTCTGATTCTCTCTCAGTGGTTTGTTACATGCTTTTATGCGTGCAGTTGTCGAGCTTTTCAGATCGGTCTTGATTTCCTTTTTCGAGTTGCTGAAGCTGCCGGGCGGTATTATATATTTGCGCCAGTCTTTGGGGAAGCGTGCGCCTGGCCTTTCCTCGCTTTTGATTGGTCATCCCGCTGACGTCAGTGTGAGCGGCGGGGCGCCGCCGTGGGTTGGTTTGCAGCGTGCGGTACGATCAGCTGACTACCACAAACGTGTTACCGGTGTCTGCCGTGGCAGGCGCAGGAGAGTGGCGCCCCTGTGACGCGCTCGCAGCAGTAATGGGCTACCCGGCGAGTCGTGCTATTTGAACCGTAGGCCCTCTAGTTTAAGTGGAATCCGAAAACTAGAGATAAGTAGGCACACATTTATGTTTCCTCACGTCGGTGAGATATTAATGTAAAGCTGATGCACTTGAATTGAGACACGCGCCCGTTCCACACTTGATCTCAAGCGTTCTTTTCTTACATTCTCTACTCTTACATTATTTTCCCTCTTTTTCGCTTGAGCCATAAGTACGCTCATTCTCTTGTTTTCGGTTACGTATTTCATCGCATCCATTATGCTCTACTTGTCACATGATATGCAAAATACTCAATGCACTGGCTTGTACAACGCATTTGAAAGTTGCTCAATAGTGTTTGTTGAATTCCCTTCACTTGATTTTGCTGGTGGTTCATCATGGGACATGTATCGACCTTGCAACTCGATTAAACGGCGGATCCCAGGATTTCAGCAGACAGTTATGCAGCATGTCTTTGTTCTGATTAACCACAAACATTAGGTTTGCATCCCTGAATGTGAATGGTCTTCGCTCACGATCAGAGGGGGCGTTTCCAAACAGAGTAGGTTATTAACTTGGTTGAAAAAACTAAAATTTGACATAATACTATTGCAGGAAACGCATAGCAATGAAGATGATGAAAAATATTTGCTCGGACGCTGGGGAGGTATTGGCGTTTTTAGCCATGGGGATACAAAAAGTCGCGGCGTGGGAATCCTAATCAGACCTAATTCGGGGATTACCATTGATAACGTGCATAAAGATAAAGACGGTCGGTTCATTATTCTCGAGGTAATAGATAAGGGCACCTCAATTACGGTTGGAAATTTTTATGGTCCAAACGCGGACAATCCGCGAGTAATTGAGAACTTTTGCTCAAGATTAGATGAATACCATAGTCTTTACACCGTCGTTGGAGGCGATTTCAACTTTTGCCTGGATGTTTCCATGGACAGAGAGACCGCGGCTCAGCGTATACGAAACAATGACAAATGTAGGAAGAGTCTGGTCCAATATATGTGCGATAAAAATCTCGTAGATGTTTGGCGTGAACTGAACCCACAAACTAGGCAGTACACGTTCATAAGACAAAATCCACCTTCAAAATCCCGCATTGACTTCTTTCTTGTAAATAAAGATATCCTAGAAGTAAGAGATGCCGTGAATTCAGACATGCGAGACGGCTACCTCTCCGATCATAAAATGATCACAATGTCACTAAATATTCCAACTGTTTTGACAGGAAAATCTTATTGGAAATTTAATAATGATATGCTAAAAGATGAAGAGTTTGTCACTATGATACGTAGAAAACTTTCCGAAATTATACGTGATAATCAGTCGGACTCTATATCACAGTCTACACTAATGCAGACCGTACAGTGTGTCCTGAGAGGTCACATCATTAAGTTTGCAGCTCATAAAAAGCAGGAGGCCGAAAAAATACTAGCAGAAATAGAACACAAGTTAAATGAACCGGATAATGATTATCCTCGAAACGAAGAACGCCTTTCAACGCTAAGAGAACAACGAAATAATTTAATCACCGATCTAGCCCGTAAGGGACTGTTTCTCTCAAAGTCCGGTGGAGGAGCCTGGCAGAGAGGGGAACAAAATATTTTCATGGACTAACAAAACGTAACAGGGGCAGGACGATATGCAAAACCATGTATGCAAATAAGATAGGGGACGATGGAGAAAGAGTTTTGATAACTGACACAAAAGCTATGCTGCAGGAAGGAAAGGATTATTTCGAAAGCCTGTATAAGCAATCAACAATGCAAAGGGATTCTCAGCCATTTTTAGTGGGGGTGGAACAACTTAGCTGTATGGATAAAGAGGAATGCGAAGGACCCTTAAGCATGGATGAGCTAACGTATGCTGTATCGGTCATGCGGAACAATACCTCACCCGGCCCTTCTGGGTATACCGGAGAGTTTTATAAATACTTTTGGCCTGAGCTGAAATGGCTGGTTTTTTTATGTATGTAACGAGATTTTCAACACCGAAAAAATGTCAAAAAATATAAAGACCAGCGTTACTATTCTAATTCCAAAAAAGACAAAGATAATCGACTTATTGAAAACCAGCGTCCCATAAGCCTCCTCAATACTTTATACAAGATAGTTACTAAATGTCTAGCTATTCGCCTCGGAAGAGTAATAAAAAATTGTATAAACGAAGACCAATCAGGATTTATCAAAGGTCGATATATTGGTGAGAATGTAAGATTGGTATTAGACATCATTGACCACTGCAACGAAGAAAGACTTTCCGCTTTAATTCTAGCGTGTGACATTAAACAAGCTTATGATTGTATGGATTGGGATTACCTAAAAAGGGCAATTGCATCTTTTGGCTTCGGAGAGGCGTTTAAGAAATGGATTAAAATATTATATGATTCAGATCCAAGTTGTGCCGCCACAGCCAGGGTTCAAATTAATGGTATGCTATCTGAACCCTACTTTATTGAAAGAGGCCTGAGGCAAGGGTGCCCGGCCAGCTGCTTGCTATTTTTGCTTGGATTCGAGCCACTACTGCAAGGTATCAGGAAATCACGTAACGTAAAAGGATTGACGTTTCTTGATGATGAAGTTAACCCGCGCCCCACCGGGGGTCCGGCGCCACCTTCGCCCCACCGGGGGCCATCGATGGCCCCCTCTAACTCCGAAAATATGGGCGTTAGCGCAAATCTGCAAAGTGCAATAGAAAGCTCGCGTGAATTCAGTAAGAAATTACTTCGCATGTTTTAGTGCTCAGGTCAATGGTTTGACCTCCAGAGGTCAAATTAGGTCAAGATCGGCTATTTTCACTCAAATATGCAATGATTAAGCAAACTGGGCATAACTCTTATGTCATTAGAGCTATTGAGGCCTGGTAAAGTACATTTGATAGCAAATTGCCTGTATTTTTTCCGCTATGTGGAACGTAAAGACCTCCCGCCAGTGGTTTGACCGCCAGAGGTCACCTCGTGACCTAATATGACCTGAGGTCACGAAAGGTCAGAAAGTGACCTTGCCGTATATCAAATGAAAGCCAGTGACAAGACAAACACGATGGTGTTTGTTTCATTGCTCTAGCTCAATTAGGTCAAAAGTTATTGTCAAAATACTGTTTTTGACCTCCGGTGACCTTGGATGACCTTGGAAAAGTCAAAGGGCAAATATGACCCCTGGGATCCGTGAAAGGGTGTCCAAAAACGTTGTTCTGAGCAGTCTGAGTATTTGCAATCATTTTTGTGGCTTTTATATCATGAAATAGCTTTTCCCCATGCTTTTCCAATGGGAGAGGTCGCCTCGTGACCTGACCTCAGGGCACGAAATCGAAAAATCCCGGATATACACCTTGTAGACCCTGGAGGGGTCATGAAGTGTAGGAAGTTTCAAATCGATCGACTTTGAAATGTAGCTCTTACAGAGCTCTAAAGTGAAGCGAGGTGACCTTGGTTGACCTCGTCTGGTGACCTGACCTTGGGTGACCCGGGGTAAAAATTTCAGGGATGATGGGAAAATGATGCAGTGAGAGGTAGAGCCCTCAACCACGGTGCTGCGCCTCGTCGTTTTTCTGCTATCCCGGAAAAACCTTAGGGGGGCCATCGATGGCCCCCGGTGGGGCGAGGGTTAAGATTTTGGCATACGCTGACGACGCAACGCTGGTGATCGATGGAACACCACGCTCACTTAAAACCTGCCTCAAAATTTTTGACGATTTCAAATCAGTCTCTGGGTTACAGTTGAATTACGATAAAACCCAAGCTATGTGGATAGGGGAAAACGCAAAGGAAAAGCTACCTATTCAAACTGATCCGTGCATTAGCTGGCCAACGTGTCCAATTGAAATTTTGGGGTCAAGATTTGTAACGAACCAAATGCTGATACTGCTTTGATAAATTACAAGAGCAAGTTAAATCCGATAAAAAGGAGATTGAATGTTTGGAATGGTAAAAGTCTAACCCCATTTGGACGAATTCACTTACTGAAATCTGAAATCCTGTCTCAGCTAGTATACCTCTTAACGGTGCTTCCAGAGCCAAATTCGGAATTTTTCAAAGTAATTGAAACGCAGATGTTTAGCTTTGTTTGGGGAGGAAAGCGTGACAAAATTAAAAGGGCTACCCTAAAATCTAAATACAAGAATGGAGGTCTTAAGTTTCCAGATTTGAGAGAAATGGCAAGGAGTTTAAAGATGACCTGGGTGAGGAAATTTATAGACCGGGAGAACAAAGCAAAATGGAAGTCAGTGATGGGACACAAGCTGCGGATCAATAATGACACTACTATTTTCCATTGCAATGCCTCCCACAAACAGATAGATAGCTGCGTTCGGGGCAAGTTCTGGAGAGAGACAATAGCAGCTTGGATGACCGTCAAAGAAAATCAGGAAATTAGCGGTAGCGAAATACTGAACGAAGTTTTGTGGAACAATAAACTAATCAATATAGAAAAGAGAAACATTTTTCATAAGCAAAACGTCATTGAAAAGGGGCTCATTAGAGTACGAGACATATATAACATAAGTGAGAAAAAGATTGATGTCGGCAAACGAAGTCGCAACTAAATTTTCGTTACATCCTTTGAACGCACTGATATTACTAAGATCGATTCCACAAACGTGGAAGCAAAAACTCATAGCAGAGAAACCAACCTATCCTCACGATACTGACATTTTTGAAGACCTAAAGGAAATACACAAAACATCAAAATGGGCATATCACAGGCTTCAGAATCACTGGCCTTCAACGCCTGAGAAATGCCAACAGAAGTGGCAAACCGAACTAAATATAGCGGACCCATCTATCTGGCCAAGTGTTTATGAACACATTCATTGCACCTGTTCAGATGTGAAGCTGAGGTGGTTCCAGTATCGTTGTATAAAAAGGATACTGCCCACAAACAGGTTGCTTTATCATTACGGAATAGCTGATAGTGATAAATGCAAAAATTGCCCAATGTATTCGGAAACTTTAACACACAAATTTTGGTACTGCCCGTCCGTGCGTATTCTGTGGAATGAGGTGAGAGATCTTTTGCACATGCGACACCAGTTATCCTGTCGCGATGTCATGTTGGGGGTTAGGCTAAGGAGTCCAGAATTAACCAGTCTGGCAAATCACTTGATATATCTTACAAAATTCTTCATATGGAAACATAGGGTCCAGCCCGAGCAAATATCCTATCATAACTTTAAAAGATTTCTTTATGACTACATAAGTATTGAACAGTATATTTCAAAGACATCAAACAAAGAGTCTGCTTTTATCCAGAAGTGGGGTTCCGTCAAAGATCGTTTGTAGAGTGTGATAGCCGTCAATGAACATTAGTGTTACGGTGTTTGTCAGTCATGGACTGAGTATCATCAAAACCAAACACATTTCAGCCACCAAGCGTACATAGCGATCTTAAACGCCCTTTCACATACATTTTATGGTCTAAAATATGTGCGACACGTAATTTTAGCATGCTGTGTTCAGCCTGGTTCTGTGGCGTCGAGTTTTCCTTCTTGCAATTGTGTTTCATGCCTCAGTTTTCGTTTTGAGAGTTTACATGCTCTTAGTACTTCCAAAGTGCAGGTCGCATATTAGCTCACAGTATGGTCACGTATTCACGTAAGCAGCAAGTAGATACCTCAAGAATTGGTGGTGAGTTCTGTTTCCTGTTCTGTTCGGCTTCAAGGTCTTCGCACCCTGGAAAAGTGTCTGCTCCTTTATTTGTTTGTGTGTGTGTGTGTGTATGTGTGGGAAACCCAAAAGTACACGATGATGTTAAAATATTAAAATACAGGGCTTCGGCCGTCACCTGAAAAAAAAGTTGACATCTTCAAAGTCACATAAGGTAAGAAACGTAGAGTTTTGGCGATGCTTCGGACCTGCTGGGAAATAAGCAGAACGGTGTAAAGCAATAGTGATGATACCTTGGCGGTAGGAGGATTATCAGCGCCCGCGCGCATGAGCGCCGTGATTATGCATAAAAACGTCACAAATGCACTTAAAGCGGCAAGATACTGGAGGGAGGGTCCGATGCAATGTTCTCTAAAAATCAGGGGTCAAAGTCATTCAATACCATCGACATATGACGTTAAACATTACATATTCCCTATAATGTACACTTCAGCACTAGGATAGCCGTTAAACCGGGAATCAGTGTTTGACCTTGAAAGATGACCTCTGACCCAGACTTGTGACCGTGACCTTAGTAATGACCTCAGTTACCAATGGCCTTGGCTTCAACTATGAATTCATAGCATAATATTAGTAGTTGCTGGTAACATCCTTTGATCGTAAGCATTGAAGTCCATGAGCATGAACTTGATGGTATGAACTTGACCTTGACCTTCATGTGAGGTGAGCCTGACACATACTCCTGATTATACGGCATTATGAAATTTCCACTCTGTCCACAAGACAAGTGAACTAGTTGTACCTTGCAATTCTGGCGAGCTCAGAATAGCTCAAAGTACGGAAAGAGCCCAAGAGGAACTGAGTTAGCACGCGCAGTAGAGGAGCGGGAGTCCTAAAGTGCCCCCACTATTTTCCCAAGGTGCCCGGAGTACTTTAAATTTCTACTCGGCCACCTTTGAGAGAATGCATGAGCGCGTTGATTGGTGAAAAAATGTGGAAATCGGTAAATAATTGTTTTGCTTATAAGCTTTTAAAGTCAGCCTATGCTTCGATACCGTCACAATTGCGCGGTCGCACCAGTTCACCTGTAGTGTAGAACGCTGGTGGCGTAATAACGTCACATCATCGAGATTATATATTTAGATAATCCGACATGAAGGTCAAGGTTAAAAGTCACAGGTCTCAAGCCACGGTCATTGAACCCCAGTGTCCCGGTCAGATGGCATTATTCAGCACAGGAGCGCAGCCAGAGCTTTGGTATGGGGGGCACCCCACTTTTGAGGGGCACCCCCGGGAGAAACAGGGCACTTTTTAACGCAACCTAAAAACTTACTACATCTTAGTTTACATCAACTTTTGGGTATCTTTGGTTCAAGAAAAATGTAAATCAAGCATTGGCAGAGAAGGAAAACTCGATTTAAACTGGAAAAAATCACCGAAATCCAATGGAAGTAGCCAAAACACGACTATTTTGGATAGATTTAAGGACAAATCAGCCAACTCATCCAAGCACTTAACATAAGAGAAGTCAGCGGAACCTGTGATATTTGTCACCATGTGCAAGCTAAGACATACTGGAGTCGAAAATTCATTTGTTATGTCCATTGGTTTTGTCGTGACGAGTGAGCCCTGGTAAACGCGGATTAAGTTCCTCGGATCCCACAATGGCCATGGGAGGACTAGTGGCATGGTGACTTTGTAAGAATAAAACTTTGGCTGCCGGAATAATTTGGGAGATACCTTTTTAACGCGCTTATAAAGTTCCATATTTTCAAGGATTGGTCCCAGTTGCGGTAAAGAAAAGGTGAACAGGCCGGTGGTTTGGATGGAGATGGTGTGGCAGGGCTGAGAATTGTGAAAACTAATTGTTCGTTTAAATCAATTAGTAGAAATCCTGGTTTAGGGGACTGTACTCAAAGCTCAGGGGCACATGCCTTTCTATCACCTTTCCCCAGAATCAACTAGTATAATAAGCAATTCATATAACCAGGGGTGCCTAGACATCACAAGCCGTTAATGGCTTATTCCTCGTTAGCTCCATTTTACAAGGGGAGTTTTCATTGTGTTCTTATTCCCCATCTATTCAAGACCAGCTCAGGGATCCGTTAGTGTGGATCAGAACACTCCAGAGCAGCTTTGCCCATCCCTCCAGTTGTGCCCCCAGGGACTAGACTAGTTCTGTGACCACCCCACCCCCCTGCAGGTGATGTGAGTTGGCCATGTGCTCTTATTCTCTCTCTATTCAAGACCAGCTCAGGGGCCCCTGATGTAGATCAGAGCCCCCCAGAGCAACTCATGCTTCACACAGGGACTAGACTAGCTCAGTGGTCCCAGAGATAGGGTCATCAGACTAGCTCAATGGGCCCCAGATAGGCTCACGGGGCCTTGAACCAGCTCAAGGAGCCCCTGAATAATTTAAGGCACCAGATCACCTCAGGAGGCCTCAGGCAAACTAAAGGAGCTCTCACAAGCTCAGCGCTCAGACCAGCTCAGGGTACCACCAGGGCCCATACCAACTCAGGTTACCCCAAAAACACAGATCCGCTCTTGGGCCCCAGATCAGCTCATGGCCTCAAGTCAGGTCAGGGGGCAAGATCAAGTCAGTGGCACTAAATCAGCACAGGGATCGCTCGCCAGCTCGGGGCCCAATCAGTTTAGAAGCCCCAAAGCTGCTCAGGGGACACCAGATCGGCCTATAGGGCACCAAATCGGTTTCGGGGACAAGGAATCCGATCACTGGTCCCCAACCAGCCCGGGGCCCAGATCAGCTCGTGGGTACCACATCAAGTCAGGAGGCACTTAATCAGCCCAGCAGCCCCATACCAGCTCAGGGGCCCTCATCAGCCTCGGCGGGTCCATCTCAGCTGAGGACCCCAGAGTTACTGAGGAAATTATTTAATCAACTCAGGAGGCCCAGATCAGCTTAATCCTCGCCCCACAGGAGGGGCGTCGATGCCCCCCAAAGTTTTTTTCAGCATAGTAGAAATACGACGAAACGCAGCACCGCAGTTGAGAGCTCTATCTCTCACCCCATCATTTTGCCACCATCCCTAAAATTTGTTTACCCCGGGTCACGCAAGATCAGGTCACCAGGCGAGGTCAACCAAGGTCACCTCATTCAACTTTTGAGCTCCATAAGTGCTACATTTCTTTGTCGATCAATTTGAAACTTCCTACACCTTATAACCCCACCAGGGTCTACAAGGTGTATTTACGGAATTTTTCGATTTCGTGACCTGAGGTCAGGTCACGAGGTGACCTCTCCCATTGAAAAAGCATGAGGAAAAGCTGTCTTATGAGCTAAAAGTCGCAGAAACCATTGCAAATTCTCAAACTGCTCAAAAAAGCGTTCTTGGACACCCTTTCACGGATTCCAGGGGTCATATTTCCCCTTTAACCTCTCCCGGGGTCATCCAAGGTCACCAGGGGTCAAAAACAGTATTTTAGCATTAACTTTTGACCTAATTGAGCTAGGGCTCTGAGTTAAACACCATCGTGTATGTCTCGTTACTGGGTTTTATTTGATATACAGCAAGGTCACTTTCTGACCTTTCGTGACCTCAGGCCATATGAGGTCACGAGGTGACCTATGGAGGTCAAACCACTAGCGGAAGGTCGTTACATTTTACATAGCGGAAAAGGTCTGCCATTTTTCTATTAAATTTAGTTTACCAGATTTCAATAGCTCTAATTGCATAAGAGTTATGCCTAGTTTTCTTAAGCATTGCATATTTGAGTGAAAATAGCCTGTGACCTAACTTGACCTCTGGAGGTCAAGCTATTGACCTGAGCGCTTAAACATGTAAAGTTATTTCTTACTGAATTCACGCGATCTTTCTAATACACTTTGCATATTTTTGCGAACCCCCATATTTTCGGAGTTAGAGAGGGGCCATCGATGTCCCCCCGGTGGGGCGAAGGTGGCACCGGACTCCGGTGGGGCGCGTGTTAAAGAGTACCAGATTAGCTCAGGGGCACCAGAATAGCTCAGGGTACACCAGACTAGCTCAGAGGGCATGAGGTGGGCTCAGGAGGTACAATGATAGCTCAGGAGGCACCAGATCGACTCAGAGGGGCTTAGTTTAGCTCAGGGGTAACATATCTGCTCAGGGGCACCAGACCGATCAGCCCGGGGACCAGATCAGCTCCTAGCCCCCAGATCAAAGCAGGGGCATATATCAGCTCGGGGAACACAAGCTCAGGGGCACCAGATCATCTAAGGGGGCATCTATAACCAGCTCTTGGGGCACCTAATAAGCTCAAGAGGCACCAAATTGGCTCAGGGGACAGTAGCTCAACTCCGGGAGGCATGAGATCAACTCAGGGGGGCTAGATTGGCTCAATGGGCACTCAAACAGCTAATAGGGCACCAGGCAAGCTTGGAGGCATCAGACTTACTCAGAGAGCATTAGATGGGTTCAAGAGGCACACTTATTTGGTCAGGAAGCATCAGATTGACTCGGGGGCACCAGATTAGCCTAGAGGGCACGTGATCAGCTCAAGGGGCCAAGACCAGCTCAGTAAGCACTAGATGAGCTCAAGGGGCACCAAATTAGCTCCGCCTGTACGATGATTGGCGACGATGAGACATTAGGTGGGAACGGATTACGTGCCCATACTTTTCCCGGGTGCTTGGAAAGGCAGCAGAATGCTCTAGCTGACAAAAAAGGCACTCTAAATAGCTATCAAACAATAGCTTTAATCACTAAATACAGTCTAGTTGCATCTAGGTTCAACGGCGTCGGGCACTAAATATTGAGCGGCAAGGCCCAAACGTGGTACACCGCCTAGTGATCAAAGGGCACACTGACACTGATGGGGGAGGCACGTGCCCCCTGTGCCCCCCTGGCTGCGCCACTGATTCAGTATAACGTATGTTATGCTACGACTTCATAGTTTAGGCTAATCAATGTCAAGTTCAAGGTCATAGATCAAAGTCAAAGGTGTTCTATTAAGTCAAACCCTTATTTCCCGCCCAAAGGCTGCCATATAGTGCCAGTTATATTTTAATTCTTTTGGAAACATGTCACATTGTTAGGTCATAGGTTAGTGAGTTTTAATGTCCTTGACCTCAAACTTTCTGGACACATTGTGTGAGATCTTTCTTTTATGGCCTTGGTCCACTTTCAGTGTATTCCCAGGTCTTTTCCGCTTGATCCAGGCATTTCTTAGTAGTTCTCCAGCACGTCCCAGATTTGGCATTTACGACCTCGCTTGCCCTTGAAGATATTGACCTAGGTCAATGATACTCGGCTTTAAAGTGTATCACCATGCCCCCCACACACCGCCAACAGGCGTTTTTAACCCTTTTGCTTTTTAGATCTCAGGGAGAGCACTTTAGGACCCCTTCCCTCACTCCACTTCACGTTGACGCCAGACCTCTCTCCACTGCACGTGTTAAGGTCATAAATGCTAGCATGCTAATACTTCTTATTTACCCTGTACACACTACGAGTATCAGCCGTTAGAATGTACGCGAGCATAATTACCATAAATAAGCTCTCAAGCCTGCAAGCATTCTTACAACCCTGCTGTTGCGCACTGCTGCTGCTGCGGTCACTCTGGTCGGGCGGCTGCCACAATTCTCACAATTCTGACAACAATAGACCTGATAGGGACAGCAAAGTATCAGTAGGATCGCTTAAGATAACGGAACATGAATCCAGCGGTTTTTAGGCATAACAAATAAGCATGTTTATATTTCCTGGTCAAGGTGATTGTGGTACTGCATATATGATGTCAATTTGTAGGTATAACATGTTGAATTCCAACGCGGCTATTTTTCAAGTGACCTGAGGTGATCTGATAAATTGATAAATTTGAGAGAAAAATACTGGACATTCTTTTTAATCATTTTGCTATTCCTAGTTACTATATCATAGTAATTTCACTCTGGAAGTTTAATAAATGGCCATAATACAACACATAACTGTGGAAGATAGGTAAAACTAATTGCCTGGACAGGTTTTGTATCGTTTTTCATCGTCACTGCTTGCAATTCTTATACTTCCTAGATTTCAAATTGACGCAAAAGAAAGCGTATTACCGGGTCGTTTCAAATAGATAGATAATATACACAGAAGTAAAGAACGATAAACACACATGAATTCTAGTAGACCAGCACTCAAACTAACCGACGATACATTTTCTGTTTCGGTGATCTGATGGACCGCATTAGATCACTTTAACTTGGGAATCTCTAATGTTATGGTCATTTTCTAAGAGAACGTTGAACTTTCAGGCGCTGAACTTGGTTTCCAGTTCTCGGGTAATTTTCTCCATTATTACCCAGCTCGTTTTCTAGCCCCGTGCCTTCTAGTGGCTGCAATTCAATTTATTTAGTGGCTGCAATTTAATCGCAGCTGAATTGAGCATCTGATTTTCTAATAAGGCGTTATATACTATAATGTGCAATGTTCAGTGTCGAACAGCGTGCTAGCCTTTGACCTAACTGGAAAACAGATGTTAGTGCAATGAAAGAAACAATCAAGAGGTTTCAAATGGCGTCAATAAACTGTTTTTATCTAGCTCAGTTTCTGAGGTAAAAGGGGTTTTGAAAGTACAACTCGTTGCAGTACCTTTGGGTTCATTTGACGTCTAGTGACCCCAATATTAACGTGACGAAAAATATTACAGGAATAGCTTCGACTGAATTTCGGACAAGCTTTCGACGGATTTATTTTGCGTCTTCTTAGCTTTCTTGCTCTTTTTTTAGAAATGTGAGGTCTTTCTGTCCCCACCAGGGCAAAGGTGGCAAACACCGGGCACCAGGCCGACGATTGCTAGCGTTTAAAACACCAGATTTGACAGTGCTAGGACGGTCTCAAGATTTGGCAGCGCTAGGGACCCTCCGTGTAATGTGGAGTGTTTATTGATTTGTTTCGTTCTCTGCAACCGAGTTGCTCTCTTCCACTCGATTGATATAACCTCTGTTTCTTGCACTTCTTTTCCTCCCATCCAAGCCTCAGTTCACATGAAACAGACTTTACACAATTTCATTTATTCTCTCAGCGTATTATTGTCACCTTTTCACCCACAAATACGCACAATACACCATTCGTTTCATGCACCCACGTAACCACTCATTATCTTACTCATTTCTGCACGGTCATTTTCGCTCTGTAACTCTCAGGCGTCATCGTATACAGACTTTCCATAGTGCTCATACAAGGCATCGATGACTTTACAACACGTTCAAAACTCCCGCGGGCAAAACAACTAACAGCCTAACAGAGAGCCGATAACAAAATAACGAGTAAAGTAACAACATACTTCCCGGTTTACACTTGCACCTGACTAACGATATCAGGGCGCAAAGTCCGGGTGAGACAAAGAAAAATGGAATCACGAACAGTATAGAGAGCGGGAAGATGGCAAGTAGGATATATTCTCGCAGACGCATACACGCTCGATCACACTTTCACTCGTATATATCACGGCCAGATACCCAACGGCGGCGCTAGTGTCGCATATCCGCTGTCACGCGACAACGCGCACAAACCACACAGGCTGCCACAGGCAGCCCCAGCTGAGACCAATCTCACCACCGTCTTCACCTGCAATTACGCAGAATTTTTTTTGTTATCTGGTAGAAAACCACGGTGGGTTCCCAGGGCTTCCTGATGATAAACAACTATAAATGAATCTTAGGTAAATCACAAATGACGACGGTTATGAAATTGCTCCCTGGTTTTTAACGCGTGTTTGTTCACTCCAGCAAATGACAGATAGCGGCCAGCAAGCCTTACACAGGCGCCATCACATTAAACGGGTATGACGTCACGGCGGGAGGCCATAGCCGTTCGATGTCGCGACAAGGGACCGAGTCGGATTGACAAAAGACGAGGAGAGAATGGCAAGTCCCGACAAAGTCCCTTGTCTGCATACGTGGAATAACTAATTGATCTATCGCCGCATTGGTTAGTAATCTTGTCAATCTACGAAGTTGAAACTGGCATTTTGCATACCCGAAGATGAGTTAATCATAACAAAATATAGTTTTATACATGGAGATTTCAATATCATAAGAAAGAGTATACCCATAACTGATCAATCAGGTAAGCTCCTAGTGCTCAATTAGTATTTGTACCAGAAATAGGAATATGATTGTATCGGGAAAATCTTGTCGATTCTTAATTGGAAATTTGAATATTTTCAGAGTAGCAGCGTTCTGAAATAACTTAATCTGATAGAAAGAGCTAAGCTCCTTAGAAATGACTCGTTTTCTTGTGCAAAAAGATCGGGTTCTCGAAGGCGGAGAGCACTGAACGGTCTCCCGATCCAAATCCACGGTACCTCAAGCACAAGAAGGCGGAGAGGAGGGAGGAGATGACGAGGATCGCCAGCAGCACGATCAGCGTGGCCGCGAAGCCAGGCGTCGACATGCAGATCCGGTGTGCATCCGCTTCCACTGGGAAGACGACGGTCTCTGTGTCATTGCCAGCAGCTGGCGACTCGAGAGTGAAGGCGAGATCGCGGGCGGAGACCACCTGAATCACTCTGTCGATGCCAACGTCCTGGTTCTCGACCGACCTCCGCACGCGGTTGTAGTCCTGTGAGGATGGAGCTTCATAGCCAGCTCCAGCAGCCGGGACTCGTGGCTCAATAGCGGAACCGCACTGCTCCGAGCACTGGTAGCGGCAGATCTGGATCGTACACTGGAAGTGCACCTCCATCGAGTCGGGGAACTTGAACGCCTGGAAGTGCGCGTAGGAAAGGACGGACGCCGACGCACCGAAGTTCTTGATCTTGGTGAACTTGGACATGAGCTTGGGCCGCGTGATGCAGCCGGCCTGGTCGACCAGCTGGATCGGCGCGCGCTTGCCGTCGTGCGCCACGCAGTTGCGGACGAGCATGTCGAACTTGTTGTCGTCGTCCTTGATGGCGAGCACCATGGTCATGGTCTGGCCGATCTTCACCAGTCCCGATACTTCGGCGGCCCAGGGTCCCTTTCCAACTTGAATCTGCATCCAGCAGCCGACGTTGTCGCCGGCGAAGTCGGCACGAACGACGTCCAGCATGTCCACCGGGAACGGCCGGAAGGTGACAGCCTTCTCGTACTGGTTGTGCCACGTGCAGCGGAGCTTGCGCGCCTGGTCCCAGACCTCCTGCACCTGCGGGTCGTACTGGATGATAATGGTGTTCTCGAAGAAGGATCCGGCCGCTTCACCGCTGCCGTAGCCGTAGTTTCCGTTGTCAGTGTTGCCTGTGGTTCCGCATGAGTTGATGCTAATGTCAAACCGTGAGTCGGCGCTATTGGAGCCTGGCTGCAAGTGGATGCAGTTATAATTGCTATAATGACCCTTGCTGAAGATGATTCCAGAGAATGGCCGATCAAACTTGACCGAGACACGCATCAGCGACTTGTCGCACTGCACGTCCAAGGATACGATGCGGGGCATGTCGGCCGCCGGTGCTGGCCAGGCCTCGGCCTTGGCAGATGCTGCACTGTACTCCTGACCCCCGCAGCGGGCGCTCCGTACTCCTGCGCTGCAGGCTTGGGCGCTGCGTACTCCTGCGAAGTCGACTCCTGGTACTTGGCAGACTGCTGCTGACCAGAAGCAGCGTAGCTCTCCTGGGGTGCACCGTATTCCTCTGCGGGAGATGACGGCGCCTCATAGCTGACTTGGGCTTGCGCTTCTGGTGCGCCGTATTCGTCAGAGACTTGGTGTGAGGGAGCAGGTTCATACGTCTGCTCTAGCTGAGCTGGTGCCTCGTACCCTTCCTCCGGCTGTGCCGGGGACTCGTAAGATTGCAGCGCTTGTGCCTGAGGCTCGGAATAGCTTTGCTCTGGCTGAGAGGGACCCTGGTAGCTCTGCGATGATGACACACTGTGGACCTCTCCACCCTGGTGAGAGGATGACTCGTGCTGAGAAGCGGAATACGACTGGTCGCTGACAGGAGGTGGAGCCACGTAAGCTCCGGAATGTTGAGCTCCAGAAGCATGTGAGTCGATATGTCCTCCCGAGCTGTGTCCTCCGGAGCTGTGTCCTCCTGAACTGTGTCCCCCGGAACTGTGTCCTCCTGAGCTATGCCCTCCTGAGCTGTGTCCTCCAGAACTGTGTCCTCCAGAACTGTGTCCACCTGAGCTGTGTCCTCCGGAACTGTGTCCTCCTGAGCTGTGTCCTCCGGAACTGTGCCCTCCAGAGCTATGTCCTCCCGAGCTGTGACTTCCAGAGCTGTGCCCTCCCGAGCTGTGTCCACCTGAGCTATATCCTCCCGAGCTGTGTCCACCTGAGCTATGTCCTCCCGAGCTGTGTCCTCCGGAACTATGTCCTCCCGAGCTATGTCCGCCGCTGGTGTGAACTACCGAACTGTGTCCTCCTGAGACATGAACAGTCGAATGTCCTCCGCTGGGAGCTCCATATTGTCCTTGGGGCTTGCGGGGTGGTCCATACGCTGGCTTAGGTGCCCCGTAGTGAGGCTTCGGGGGAGGTCCATAAGCAGGCCTGGTCTTAAACGGGCGAGGTCGGCGACCGCCATGCACGGGTCTTGGCTTGAAGACTGGGCGGGGTCGTCCGTGTCCTCCACCTCCATGTCCACCTCCGTGACCCCCTGCAGCGTGTCCTCCCGCGTGGCCTCCCACCTGAACGTGTCCGCCCTTCTGTCCTCTCAGTCCGCCGCCCTGTCCGCCGTAGCCGCCGCTTCCCTTTGGAGCCTGTGGCAGTACCACGGTACCTGGACGGACTGGAACAGCGTACGGTACGGGAATAGGCCCTGGGACGCGCGGTCCGCCCTTTGGCGGATGCGGAGGACCGTAGTCTCCCGGTGGCGGAGCGTTGTAGCCGCCGCCTGAGTGTCCTCCCGGTGCTGGGGCGTGTACCACGTGGCCGGCCGAGTCGCGCTCCTCCAGCTGGGACTCCAGGGCTAGCTGGTCGTGTTCGGCTTGCAGGTCCAGGCGTGCTGTGGGGTCCTGCTGAGTGGCCTCCTCCTCCAGCACCCCCTGCACCACGGTCTCCTCGTCGACAGTCACGCCCTGGACTATCTGAGTGGCCTCCTCCTCCTCCGCAGCTGCCTGCCTGCAACACAGGAAACAGCCTCGTCAGCGAAGAGCGTACAAAGACACTAAATGCACTCTGGTTCATCGTTAATGTCTTAAATTGTATTTTGCTAGGTACAGCTCCCTGTGTTATAAAATTTGTGCACTTTTGACTCAGTGGGTTTTTTGAATTCATTACTAGTGAATCATTACTTGATTAGTAGCAATGCACGCCACAGCACGAACGTTTTATTCTTCTGCTCTTTTTGTTTGAAAAACGTGGCAGCATCATGTCTGAAGGATGGCTTGCTAGAATATAATCTTCACGTGCGAGCAGCATCAAAGAGTTTTTCCAACGATTTTCCAAAGAGTTGAAAGCTCCATAACCAGTTCTCACATATCAAGTCGGTCGACTCACAACCAGGTGAGCAATAGTTCGGACTGAGTAACCTTGCGAGCAAAAGCGAGCAAACGATCGCAATTATTCAGGCGACAGATTCACACTTTGTCTTTATATTTGAATATTCGCTTATATAGGATGAAGAATAATCGTTCTTTATTTGAATCTGCCAAACTAATTGTGACAAACGCTGGTAGATCAGATCAATCTGGTACAGGGGTTATGATCTGTACGTGAAAATGTAACGTTTAAGTGCGAAAGCAAGCTGAAGACAAATTACACAGAACGTGCTGACAGGAAAAGGCGAACGCCAGTAGAAACCAAGGTCAATGGTGTAGAGCTCCTTAAAATGCGGAAAGGCTGTAAAGTTGTTGTATACTGATCTGCCTATAAGGTGAATCTTGGCCGGGTACAGACTTTCCGGAATGGCAATACTGCAGTATCACATACACGCCTCATAGTATCAAACTGAGAGAGACGGTTTCCATGTGCTAGTAATTGTTCAAAGTCGAATTTTCGGAAAAATGGGCCTCGCATGACGATAGCTGCGAAGAGGGTACATCATCAGCTAAAGCGCCAGGTCATAACTATTGAGCTTAGTTCCCTGGCCACTCTCCTTGGTCATGCCATGCATGTTTAACTTGCTGTTAACCAAACATTTCCGAGCATAGCGCATAAATATTCAATACCTATATGGTAACCGTTTTCATTCTGAAACTTTCACATTGATACCAGCATAACAACCATTGTTAAAATTAGACACGAGGCTCTACTATTTTCCGAGCTGTGCCGAGAATGCTACTTCTCCTTTATCTTGTCTTTTATTTGTTGGTTGAGCTGAACAGACCGAGGAGCGGTCTCATCAGGCACGTGCGACCCGCCAGTGGCGCTGTCGTCCGTATTTGACCTACTCCGCCCCGCCACCACTTATCATCAACATCCAGCCGCCGGCCTTTCCCATGGGAACATTCCAGCAAATGCCAGCGAGTATTTGGGCTGAGTCGTGGCGGCCGACGCTGCGGCTGCGGCGCCTGCGCTGTCGCTCACTGTGAAGTAGCGGGCGCGAGGCGGAACCTCCCCCTAGCCTCAGGCCGGCGCGCCACAAGTGTCGCGCTGGCGCGCCGGCGGGCCTCAGCTAGCTGCTAGTGATATGGCGTTCACGGGCCGCCAGTTTGAGGCTTTATTGTCACACTGAAATCACTTAGATATCGTCCATTGGTACGGGCTGGTGCGTCTGGCTGGCCACTGCGACGTGTCTAATCGGCCTCAATCAGAAAACAGTGTGAGAGAGTTGGAGCGGCCGCCGCCAGCGGCCAGCGTCGGCCTCCTTCTGACAACCCAGTACAGCACCTGACATCGCTTTCTGATTCAGCTCTCGGGCCTGAATAGCTAATTACTAAACGGTGTTGGCATGTGTTTTGGGTAATATTGGGGTAAGTGACTAGCGATTGTTCACGGAGTTTTCGGCTCCGTTTGATATTAAATGAGCCAACAAAGCAAATAGTCTGAATGTGCTTGGAAAAGAAACCAGGTATTTCTGAGAGGAGTCTCACAATAACGAAAACATATTAGGTGATGGCGGCGTCATATGCCTACCACCAGCTCTAGTTCTCCGTAATCTGAACCCAACAGGCTGCCTATGATCTTCAGTTAGCCAGTGCGTACAAAAAGTTGATTTGCAACTTAAAGTGATCCATAAAATGTATTATTCGTCGGAAAATTATTATTCTAAGAGCTGAGTACTTAAAGTTCCAAATTACCATTTTTATGAATCATTTGCCACCGTGAGATCATAAATACATAGAATATGCAGAAATTATTATATATGTAATAAATATCTAAAATAGGCCAAAATATAATCCAACGAATCACTCGTTTGAACATACTTCGATAAAATAAAATCCTGGCACATCTCCACTTCGTGTTTGAGCACTGGTTGCATCTGATCCAGACTTATCTGAAATTGTCTCGTCTTTAGAACCATCTCTTTTACACTGGGCTCCTACATGGAGAAGCTGGAACGTTTTATTTTTATTTTTACTTGCTATATAATTACCTCCTTTCCCGGAGAGGTGCGTGAAAGTTATATATTTATGTGGAAGGGACAACTTTCAGATACAGTTTATGGCTTATGCATGAAATTGTCTCCCATGATTGAATGAACGCATCTTTCTTACTGAATAGTGTCCTTAATATTTGAGTTAGTGCGTTCCTTAAAAGAGGAAATTATTGCCATTGGAGAGGATCCAATATTAAATATTTTCTTGTATGAGCTTTTTATTATTATGCTGTCCTGGATATACTTAGTATACTGTTATGCTTGGAGCAATCAAATATGTTTGACGTGATGAAATTTCAAAATTTACCACTTTTATATGCAGAAAAATTTGTAAGTGATCAGTCCAGGAAGAGCCACAGGCACTCAACGAACATTTACCTCCACGACTCTTGCCGAGCTCACCAGCGTTTTAATGCAGAAACCACTTTCCCTTTAGAAAAGCCATCTGGTGAACCGCGCCGTTCCACTTATTGGTCTCCGTGGAATTCGGCGGCGGCGGACTGAGATCGGTTTCCACGTGAGTAGCTGGAACGGGGAGCGACCCGGACGTGACTGCCGCTGACCTGGTAACGCAGTCCGATACTCACTCCAGGACATCCTGGTTTCCCGCGTCTCGGCCCGCCGCGACAGTGACGGAGCCGGCCAGGCTCAGAGCGCCGTGTCAAAACCCAGACTTACACCAGTCCTGGCCTGCCCCCGATCCAGCCCGGCCAGGCCCTAATGGCTTAATTGCTTTGCTTGACTGGAGACTGTCGGTATTTCGGCACTTAGAAAGCAGTAAATTGTCGCCGTTGTTGACTCAGAGTGATTGTTGTCGGCGTTGCCGGTCTTGCGTGGCAGTTTTCACACCACCGGCGAGCCGACGGCTGGAGGCTGCCGGTGCGATGACATGCCTGGACTCCGACTAACCCAGAGACGACGCTTCTCTAATGCGGTGTCCTAGAATAGCGGCCAGACGCGCCACCAATCCCACTCAGTCAGAATGCATAATTAAACGACTGTAGTCCCGCCCAGAGCCCAGACAGATTGGGCCACGAGCCTTCCATCCCCGGCCGATCGGCCCGAGATTGGGTTGAAAAGTAACTGCTGCGATAGCATCGCTGTCCAAACAAAGACAGCCTCTATGCTGATTTAGTTGAAAGAATAACGCCCAACAGAAGACACGTAATCCAAGTAAGTGAGGTAAATCAAACAGCCGTATCAACGTTTCGATGACTGAGCTATTTCCAAACTGCCAACCGAGAAAAATTGAGAAAAGATCGTTCCTTTTGCCCTTGCTTGAGCCAATCAGCTTTTGGAGATATCCAAAGCTTCTTGAGCTGGGGGTGATGCCTTCCAGATGCGTAAGTAGTATACTTGCTGTTGAACACGTAAATTTTTCTCTAATCTCAATGCTACATTGGAGAAACAGAGCAAAATATATGTTCAGCCTAACATAAACTTTATCAGTCGCGCGTATGCAGGATTCCCGTGAAAAACGCATTCTGGGTAGGTGTAACGGGCCAGCGCGGGGTGCGGTCATCAGTTTCCGGATGCGCCGGCTCGGCGTCGCCCTAATAGCTCAGTTCCGCATACAGTGTCAGCCAAATCGGAGCGTGTGAGCGCGACGCCGGCGCGGCTGCCGCGCGAGGTCGGAAGCGGCCTCAACAGCTACCCAGTGACACCATTCTGTGCGGCGATCCGCGCCGGCCGCAGTCTGCCGACGGCCCACCGCCTGTACAGGCCAGAATGAAGGTATTATCTCATTATAACTGTAACCGGCTGGTGAACTATGCCCGACCCTGGTGCTCGGCGGTGCAGGCCGATGAGGCGGCGGTGGTGGTGTGTGACTCCCAACACACCGCACGCCAGAAAAACACTGTGAGCCAGAGGTGATAAATACATCCTGTTCAGAGTGGTACTGACAGAGCAACAAGACGAAAGCCGTTGAGGTCGCTGGGACGTGATGACGAGAAAATGATAGCTACCGTCACTCAACTGGAGACTTCATGGAGCTTTTGTTTTTAACCCTAACCTCACAGTAAGAGGCTAACGGAGCTTGCTGTTTCGTTCTTCCTACTCTAAGACTTATCGGGAATGCTGAATATAGTGTGATCTGCCCTCGTTGGGATTCAGATACTGAGCTCATAAGGTGGATTTTTTTCGCTGTAGAAAGAACAATCTGCTGCTGGATGGCATGTGGTTTGGACCCTCCTCCTAGTTAAAATGGTCAATGGTAGATCTCTATGAGCTAATGTCTTCCAATCCTAACTGCTTTCCTAAAAGTAGTATTAGTGCCAGAAAATTAGTTTCTCATAGCCTACCTGAAATTTACTTTCAGGCAAGAACAGAACAAAGCCGTAGTTTTTGAGCTTGTTTCAATAAGCCGCAAACAAGCAAGAGGATTGGCCGTTCACTCGTGAATTAGTAAGCGCGGTTGACGTTGTAAATTTGCGGGGATAATACGACACAGATAAAAATTCTGAGAATTGAAGAGAGGGTGAGGAGCGGCAAACTAAGAGGAATGGGAGCGGCGTAATGAAGTATGCGGTTATTTGTCGAGCTGCTGAGGAGCCATCCTTCAATGCTACTAGTTCTGAACACTCTGTAGCTATGCCAGACAATAGCTTTATCACTGAAGTGGGGATCAAGTGATCCAACGAAAACACGTTAAACATTTGACCCGGAGGCTATGGACTTTGAATCACACATTGACTAATTTCTAGCTTTGTTAGGGATGGCGATTGCAGGTGACGTAATCGATTGGTACATCATTAAATCAATATCAATAATCACAATTACTGCTGAGGCACCTACCGTGCCTTTCGTTATCAATCATTTAAACCCTGATGAATAAGGAAATGGTGCAGTGTATCTTTCAGCTAGTTAAGAGCTACACTGTTCTTTTTTAGAGCTAGCTCTCAATATAAGTAGTTACCGTCGTAAGCCTAGTATTCGCTATGATTAAGATCCTCTCACTAAATGGCGACTGTGTGTTTCACCTCACAGAGAATGTACATGTAACACTGAAGGTGTGCGACTCCACTCCGAATGGTTTCCGGTGGCACGAGCACGGTTTCGGCACCGTGGCCCGGCCTAATGAGGAAACAGACGACCTCGCAGACCTCAGGTGCGCCCTCCTGCCCCGCTGGCGTCAAAGAGCCGCCATTTCCGCCGTCGCTGACCACACCCGCTCCCGCCGCCGCGTGACGCCACCAAATGGTGACGTAAGGGAGCGAGGCGACACGGAGTCACTGGGTCAGCTGGGCTGTGGCGGCCCGGCGACCTCAGCAGACTCGGCGCCGCCACCAGCAGACCATGGCGTCCGTCGGCGCCAGACTTCAGCGGCTGCTCACAGCAGCAGGCCACAGGTCATGTCGTCAGCTTTCTGACGTTTCAACACTGATGTTGAGTATTGCCTCAGGTCTTATTCTATCATTTCTGGAGGTAAAATTTGTGATGCTTAGGACCAGGCCCTACAGAATTTTCAAGGACAATATTAGTTTAGGCGTGGCATCAAGCTACAAAAAAAACATTTTCATACCTTATCTGAGCTGAGAACCATTGGCTATGGACTTTGTTAGGGCCGTTCTCAACAGGCACACCTGCCAAACTACAGAGAGTATCGGCGTGTGTGTTTAAGGATCTTCTCCACCGGGTCAGAGGGGACAGGGAAGCCGGTTTCCCGCCGTGGGGGTTGAACCCACGTTAATCCATGCTGTCCAATCTGAGCTAAATAAAGCCACTTGGCCACCTGCTCCCTCCTCCTCCCCTTTTTTGAACTGGGAGTGGGGCCCTCGCCATAGAGTGAGCTGTTATGACACCATATTAAGGTTTGGGGCGAGGGAATGGGAGCAGGGAAATAACTTTTGGTTATTCACCTTCACTGACTTCCAAAAAAATTGAAAGCCTGTATTTCTCAAATGTATTGATTAGTTCACTTTCAATGCATGAGGAAAATTTTCATCAGTCCCATTCAATCTCGTTTCAAAGGGTGATTTTCTAACATATAACCTGTACGAAATGTGAAGGCCCGAAATTTACAAACTGCTGAGGGCGCCGGTACAAAGTTGCCAGCTCCAGGGATGATGAGAAGGATTTTGGTGTTTTTCACAGTTATTCAGAGAGCCCACAGGGACCTGGGCTCGGAACGTAACGCATCCCAGGGACGTAACTATCCTGAGCCATTCATCACCCAGAATACCAAGAATATGAGTGGATGAACTGCATGTCTCCACAAGAAGCATGCGGACCATAAGTTCGAGCCAGGCTGTGAAGGGATACTGTCTTATTCATTTATATGTACTACAGTTCAAAGAGAGCAGCCAAGCGAGCAGCCTTTTGAGTGGTGGCTTCCTGTTCATTAATGCAGTCCTGGTTCTGTTGTATGACAGCATGCAGTCTCTCAGAACGGCGGCTTTCTCCCAGTTCAAGATTATAATATCCTAAATCTCAAGCTGCCGGTGCTCCGCCCCACAAACTTCCTGGGAGAGCGAAGTGCTCCGCCCCAAGAGCTTCCTAGGAGAGCGAACAGCAGATCAAGAGGATTACAAGGCAGACGTCATCAGCGACGAAGCTAAGAAAAGTATAAGCTCGGAAAGCCGAGCCGTGGACGTCCAAGAGCGTGCGTCTCAATTTCAATGCGTCGCTTTTCGTGCGTCTCAATTCGTCGCTTTTTGTAGCGTGCGTCTCAATGCGTCGCTTTTCTTGCAGATATCACTAGCATAAAAGGTCTAACTAGAGCTGAATTCGCTAAAAAAATCCACAAGGTACCAAAAACTTAAATTTATATTAGTTGAGATGACCTCGAGAAGGTCAAACCATTCTATTGCTCAAAAAGTGGATATTCTTATCAAGATCAGGCAATTCATCGGGAGGCACGCAATACTCTATCTATCGAATAGCGAAAGCTCACATAGTAACATTGACTCCGTACTAATATCAACCTGTAAAGCAGCGGTTACACGCCAGTGTGATAAATGTACGACAGGGTAGCGTCTCTAGAGCAGATGGTATCACCATTGGCCTCCCGCCGGCCTCGTCAGCTCTGTAACCTATATAGCATCTCGTGAACGTGCCGAGGTGCATACCAAGCGGAACCTCAGCAGCACCATCCAACCAGCACAGTGCTGAGATATCTAGCCAGGATTGTCACCACTATCGGACAATAATCAACGCCTTGAGCCCTTATAGCATCTGCTAATCATCGCGTCTGACGACTGGTCGTGTATCGAGCCATCAGGACCGTTTCCAGCGAGCCGTGCGGAGTCGCGGCTGGAACCGACTGGAACCGACTGGAACCGACGCACGCAGTACACACATCGTCAGAAAGACGCCCCGCCGGGCGGAAGGTGCGCTCGGACAGATCGCACGGCGGGGGACAGCGATTACACGCACCGCAACGATGCCGCCGCCGATAATAAATTGATAGGGGCTGCCCACGGCGCGGCGCCGCAGGGGGAGCCGATGGACGGTCGCAGTCGCCAGCAGTCAGAGCAGACCGCTGCCAGCGTTCGGCTCAGCCGGGTAATTAACCTGGTTTGGCTGGCGCGCTCAGTCGACCACGAGACTCCGGTCTCTCAGGAATCCGGCGGTGAGATTCGGCCGGGATGAGATGGGCGGATGCTAATGGCCCTAGGACAGACCCCGATAGATACCGTGTGAGTCATCTCTCTCCCTCTCTCTCTCCATTTCTCTCTCCCTATTTCTCTTTCCCTCTCATGCCTGAAGAAGTAGTTTTCTAAGATATCATAATGTCTTTTTTATTTTCCAAGACCACCTCTGTGAGTATTCCGAATAGATTCTACAAATACTACGGTAAATACGATACCAGAGGAAAACTATAAACTCTTATATTCCCCGAAAGAAAATAAAACTCGTATCGGTTGTTGTATCTCGACCACATGCTGCGTGTAAAATCATTGGTCTTTTTTATTTGTCGACGTATCTAAGTCTTAAAGATATGCGTTTGAGATAACAATAATTTGTACCATTCTTCTTATCATAACGGCACCTCTGCTGCCTGCCAAACATACTCTGCTGTTTGAATATTTCTGTTATCAGTCAACATGAAATGGAAGGAAACTTACCACCTTTATCTTAAAATTTGTCTAGAAACTGCAAAGACAATTTTTTCACGATCTAGTATTGTTGGGATGTCGAAATCTAGATAATTACTCGTCCAGCCTGCTACAGCACTGGAACGTGATAGGGTAATTTCAACAGTATAGCCATTTTGATGAAGATGCTACCAGATATGAAGCATTTCCAAGGTTGTCATTATTCCGAAATGCCTCAACGGTCAGAGTAAGGCCAGCAAAATAAGTTACGTGGCAGTCGAGTGGGTCTCCTCACTTTTAGCACTTGTATCAGATATTTTTAGTATGTTTTTAACAAGCTACTGCTGTGATAAGAGCATACCAGAAACAAGAAGCATAAAGCTTCAAAGCGTTTCCTTAGGTCGTTCGAGGTCATTCCTACGCTTGAAGGGTCACACCAGCTGTAACTGCCTGCGTCAACACATCAACGCCGGGCTACATCAGTGTCAGAGTGATGTGGGAGTGGCCAACCGCTGCCTGCGTCAGAACATCAGCGCCGGGCTACATCAGTGTCAGAGTGATGTGGGAGTGGCCAACTGTGCTGCTGGTCCGTCCACACTGGCCCACATTGCCTGCTCTGTGACACCATTCGCCGCCGCCGCTCTCCCGACGGCTCTCTCTCTCTCTCTCCCTCTCTCTCTCTCCTTCTCTTCCCTCTCTCTATCTCTTCCCTCTTTCCTCGCAGCTGTGTGGGATGACTTGCGAGCATAACGGTTATTACGAAATTTATTTACATTATCAGTGTGACAAACAAGTGAGTACCAGATTTTGTAGGGGAGAGTGGAAAGCGTTGAACTAGGCTGAGTAGGCTACAGACGTTGATATCTTAGGTATGGCAGACTGAAAGATAAGATGAAGAGGAGGAGAGAATGGGAGAAAAGAGAGGGAGGGTATCATAAAACGGGTGTTTCCTGGTCGTTTTATAGACTCACTGAGAAATAAGGCTCAAACGGGACCGCTCCGATCTCTCGAGTGATCTAAATGGAGAGCCTCAGAAATAGAGCGACGCTTGAGTTCACCTTAATGGATATGTTATTGTCCAGAAAGTCGTCCACTGTGGTTTTATTCAGAAGCTAAAACATCAATTTCCTAGTGCATAAGCTGGTATACCAGGCATTCCATAAACAGGTTCGTGTTTGTCACAGTTACACCGTGCTCCATTTCTTATACCAGTTGTATCGTGTGAGGAAAATTCCGGTGAAACGCTCGGACGCTAGGTCGTTGCCTTCCGTGGTTTCGAGCGCGGGTGTGAAGCTTTAGATTTCTCCGACCGAGAATCACACTGCAATTGTACTTGTCATACGAATAGCACGCCAGCATGCCATCTGGTTTAACGCTCGCCTGAGCTTTACGAGCAGTCATCTACTCTCCATAATCTAACGAAAGCTGGGGCCAGTTTCTGAGTATGCTTAGAAAACCGTAGATAGATTGAAACTGGCACAAAAAGCTTGAGTCTTGTTGAGTTGAAATCCAGTCATTAAATACTCATTGAGTGAAAAGGCCAGACAAATAGAAAAAGGTGGATATACGAGGAATTCGAAAATAGTCATTTGCGGGCTTACGCTAATGCATGTGTGAAAGTGAAAAAGAAGGTTGAATATAGTTGAAGTCATGGCAGAACAATAAGTGCAATCGGTAAAAATAAGTGCATCACGTGGGACTTCGAACGAGTACTGCCCAACTTTGAGCGTTAGTGGTGGCTACAAAATATTTGACTTCCCAGTACCAGAATGATAAAAACCATTGCGAGGCCATAACTCTTATTTTCCAAGTAAATCATACGATTGATCATAACAAAATTCAACAAATACGACGTCTTAGCATATCTCTCATAAGCTGAAACAAGATAAAAACATAATTCCATCCTACGGAGTATCATTGTATATCTAACACTGTTATGTAGGTACAGGCAATGTATAAAAACGGCTACATTCAAGCTCTTGGCTTAAACACGCTGTGTTATTTTTATGCATACTGCCCAGGGGTAATGTTTAACCATTTTGTAGCGTGCTTTTGATAACAATAGCACAGAACGCTGGCTGTTTGCAAGTACGCAATGCGAAAAATTATCTAACAATTATGTGTCATTTGGCACATTGTAAGCATACTGTATTTCCAATATTTCACACCACGAGGTCCGTTATCAGCTTGGACACAAGATTAGTCTTCGCCACACTCAGTACCGATAAGTCCGACGTAAGAGCATCAAAGACACTCGATCCCTCCTGGTGTCTTCAATGATGTAGCTGACCCATTTCACTAGCTTGTAGAGAACTACCCTACAGCTCTCAGTGCAGCACATCGACCTAGATCACTGGCGCAAGAAGGGCCAGCTCGGCTGGCAGACTGGGGTACTGTGACAGTGCGACTGTCGCCTTTTTCCCGCGCTGCCGCCAAGCTCTGCCGTGGCCGAGACTGGACGCTCAGCGCTGACTGGCGCTCGCTACTGCTGCGTGTGACGCGCCGGCTGGCCGCGGGCGCGTGCACGCAGGCTCCACTGAGGCGCACCGGTGGGCCGCATCACAGGTAACGCCACCAGGTCACGCAGTATTACACCATGTAACGCTACCGGTTAGGGCTTGTGTGTGTTTTGTACCAGTCGGCTGTAGTACATGCGTGAGTACACTAATCTTTCGGGTTTAATGACGCTTCAACTGCCAAAGGTTATGCAACACCGTTAGCTCTCATCATATTGGGAGGGATTTGGAGGATCCGATCAGCTTATTCAGTACTCTGCCGGGACTTGAACCCGGTACCCATGGTTCAGAAGTCAGAAATTATATCCACAGAGCCACGCATAGGTATCTTGATATAGAGTATCACAAGGGCTCCTGATCTCTGCTCGGCTCGGAGTTTGTTCTAGAACTCTTTGCATAAATTTTCAAAGCGACTGTGTGTAAGTCAATCGTCAGAAGACGATCAGGACCTGATTACTTTTAAAGTAAGCTCAGCAGCCATGCGTAAGCGGAAATTGGGAAATTTTATAGATTTGGACGGGTACTCTGGCTCCCAAATCAGCTGGCCAGGACTTCTCGGGAACGTTTCTGAGAGGAGCAGATTGAACCCGAACCAAATTTCTGACCAAGGCACGTTCTAAGAGATTGGCGTGGCCCTTGGTCCTCTGCTCTTTTAGCTCACTGACGAACCACTACTGCTGGGGCACCGCCGACCATTGACATTCCTCGTCCTGTGAGGCTGGTGTCATCATCATATTTGGGGCTTTAGGGTGCTCCGACAACATATGTCATACAGCGTCCATTCACTAGCGTCTAGTTGCTCATTTGTGCACAATTGTGAAAGGAATTTGCCGTCACAGTGTTCTGCTTATTCAAAACAGTTCTCAATTTTTCTTTTCACTGGATTTGAATATAGGATGCACCACCCTCGTCGGCAAATCAAATCGGAAGAAACCAGAGAGATAATATCGTCATACCTCGACCTGCGCTTTTGGCTAAAACCATGGCTCAAAAGACGATTTTAGAATGATCCAGCAGAGTTATTGGTCGTGGCGGACTAGGCGCTTTTGACCAGTGGCTACCTTGTTTCAATGTTTTTATGCGAATCCGTCCGTGAAGAAATGACATTTTTAGTATAGAAAGTGTAGAAGCCTTTCTTAGAATACATTAGCACATCAGGTGAAATTTAGCTCAGATTTCAGCTCAGCAAAAGTGACATAGGTTGTTTTCAGCTTTCGAGGATTGTTCCAGCCCTGAACATGATTATAGCCTTTGAGATCTCTCTGGATGGAAACGGACTATGTTTGAAAAACCGTTTACGAGCTCAGGAGAGTTACACCGTCCGTCTTGCGACACTGTTCACTTTAAGTGCCAGAAAACAGACTGATCGCGCAGGTCAGTAATGGCCCAGACACTAGGAAACCGAGAAGGCCGACTGTCATTATGGCTGGTTAAACCAGCTGGTGGCACTTCAGACATAGACATTACCACCGGAAAAAGTGAGGGGTCAGTCGATCTTTAACTGGCTGCTGATAAGAAAACTCCCCTTCTAGAAGAAAAAAAGACTCATCGGATTTGAATTCGTTGCTGCCTTCCGCACTGGCTGCTTCAAATTTTCTGATTTCTTCCTAACTTGGTTGAAGCGGGGATATTTCTAATGAAAGCTGGGGACCAGGCCCCTGTTCCCCCTCTGCTGCCCCTGTCTAAAGCCTATAACTTCAGAAAGAGCCACAATCGGAGATGACTGCTTGTAGCCAAGCTAAAGGGAAAGGCTCGTGCGGCATCTGCCGCGGTGCCTCTCTCAGTGGTCGATACAATCGGCACGAGTCATCCGCTTGAATGGTGATGTGATAACAGGCACTCAGGAAGTACCACCCGCACACATAGTGTGGGCTTTCCAACACTGCTGAGTTTGGGCTTAATCAGCTGTCTCCTATTGTTAGAAAGCTTCTATGGCTTAACTATAGGAATTTGTATCATACGTTATAAATAAATAATCAATCGATGGGTAGAAAATGCATGGGATAAAAGCAAAAGAATAGATAAGTGCTACAATGATTCTCCTCTAACTGTTTTCGTTTCCAACCACTCTTGCAGCATCATAAGCTCTCCACATACAGCCCCGAACAAAAACCGTTTCGTGCGCGTGTGTTTGTATCTTACCACTAGAAGGCAGAGCGCAAGCAGAAGTCTCCGATGCCTCATGTTGTTGGTCCGAGCTCTGAAAACAGACCAGTACTGCGTCAAATAAAGCAATGACACCCAAGTTCTTACGTGAAATGAATTTGCAGTTTTATCGAAAGGAGTCGTGTTGAGAGATGAGCTGAAATATTTGAATCACTGGTGTTACTGACAGCAAAAGTATGCACAACCTTAAATGGTGTCTTTTTCTAGTTAATCGTAGAAGAGGTTTCAGTGTAATAAGGTAGACGTAGATAATTTTCGACTATGTTTCTTCAAAGACGTCACACAAGAGCATGATCATTTACAGAGGTCATATCATTGATAGTCACAGTGAACAAGCTTAGGTTGGTTGAGCACTTCTGCTCTAAAGAAAGGAGAAGGTTAGAGGGTCGATCCCCGGAAACAGCCGACGTAAAAATTCTTAAATATTATTAGACAATGTTTTCATTATTTTGAAATTATGGATTGACGAAATATTTTCGTTACTTTGGTTTTTACTTGACAATCTAAAGAGAGAAGGTTAACTACCTAGTTTTCGGTTAACTGAATTGCCTATTTTTATATCAAATAGAAAGTTTTAAGAACATGGCTTAACCAGAACCCATATTTCCCCATTAAAGTTACATGATAACAGCTTTGAAGTAGAAGACATGATATCTGACACTTTTACAACTAAAACGATATCGATCCAGATAATTTTTTCAACTTTGCGATCTCAAAACAGTGACAAACATTGTCTTTTGGCACTAAGACAAAGGCCATTATCATTGCTTAATCTGCACGGCGTCTCCCGGGTAACCACTCTGTCTGTTGGGCACCAGCGTTTGGAAGGCCTGCACTACTGCGATGGTGGAACCTCGGTCACGAGGTCATGACGAGAGCGCCACCGCAAGCACTGCAACCAGCAATCCGCAACGGGACGCTGTCATTCATTTGGAAACTGTTGCCAACGAATTGCAGGAATTGGCACAGCCGTGGTTATTTGGCTGTGTTGTAAATGTATGGCTATTTGCTGGGTACTTATGCACCGCTGGAACGTGACTGCCTCTATATGTAACTATAATTGCTGATTCTGCTGGAGTTTAGTATAGAAGGATTCTGGAGGCAGTATACAGCATATAAATGCATTGAGGTTACCTTTTTCTAGCGGCAGATAACCTAATGAAAATAAGGCTATTTTAATATTGGGAAAGACAACCATTAAACATTGAAATCGAGATCACTGTATACAGTGCTAATAATGTCTACTTAAATTGGAGGTATAAGACATCATTGGAGGGATATGACATAAGTGTCTTTAGGGCATTAAGGCTCAAAAATGGTATCATCACTTAATGAATCTAGATTTTCCGCGAGGTGGCGCTGTCAATAGAAGAACAAGCAGATAATCAAACAGGGACCTGTGGCTGACAGGGGATGGGTGGCTTACATTAGGGGATGTCCAAGAATGGACTGCCTCTGCCTGGGTCATCTTCAGAGTTTAACGTCCAGGTACCTGAGTGGTGCAATTTTGGAATTCTAAAGGCATCCGGGTGTCCATGTAGTGTACCTTCGGAACCCAGATGGATTGGTCAGCATCGCCCTCACGGACCCAACAAGGACACAGCACAGTCACACCGCCCCCCGTCTCTGCCTGGAGAAGTCGCTGAAACTGAACATTCGGGACGGATGAGATTGGGCAGGTGAGACATGTCACACAGGCATCAACGCACGCTGCGCATGCGAACCACATTCCAGCCATACCGTGCCTACACGTCAGGAGCGCTGGGCCCTCGAACAATATCCACCAGCTCAGCTGATGTCTCATGTTTCATGTATGTTTCATGTCCAACATGCTAAATTTGTCTAATACAGTGGCTACTGAACACTGATAAATCTTGTATTCGGAGCTGCTTGTCTGCCACAGAGGCCATCGAAACGAAAGCACAACATCTATTTTACATAAGTACTCTCAAATTGATGTTGCTATGCTAGTCTGGAAATCGAAATATTTTCAGTATGGAATTAGTCGAGGTACTTAATTTTCTCACTTGACATCCAGAAACATTGCAAGACTTTTCCTCTTAATACCTGCTTTATACCTTATAATCTATTTAAATAATCTAAAATTTGTTCAAAGTTTCACTGAAGCAAATACCGCATAGCGTGGGAAAGCACTTTCAGGCTTTATTCAATGCATTTGGGATGAGAATTTGCTAACATCTATCAATCCTTCTTTCATTGGGATATTTTTTCTGGGGAAAAGTAAACGTCTATAGTCTCTGATATCTCTGTAGACGGAAACAGCCCAAAAATACCGGCCTGCACCAGATTTCTTATATCTGCAGCTTATAAGTCATACCAGGAGCTCTTATCCCAAATGCTACTCTCTTGAAACTAGGAGTCAGCTCATTACTTTGCGTATGGATTTCCAATAACGCTACATCGGCTCGAAGCATACTGAAACATCTGGATTAAAAAAAAACAAATTGTACAGCTGATATGCTCGTTTATAGGCTGTCTGTTCCCTGCTGACGATATGAGGTTTCCTCCGACTAAGTTGGCGATGATATCCTCGCGAATCCTAGCTGGCCCCTTGTAAGGTACAGTCGCATTATAGCTACGCTGAAATCGTGACTATAACGTGACCTAAGATTAACCTAGTGACATATGTATGTAAATACGCTGAATATGTATACCTAAAAACACAAAAGTTCCTTGACACTTGTAAGCGATATACTGAAACGTCTATCATAAGAAGTCATGGCACGAAGTACCCACAAATCGCAGTATGACACAAACAGGGTGCATGCAGCCTCAGAACAAAATATATGATGATTACCTATTAGTCTGAAGAACCAGTGACGTCCCAGGTGCTTTGGGCTTTCTCGCGTTCCTCCAAGCACGGGCTCCTCCAGATGTCACTCGTCAATCCAAAGAACTAGCAGCCACAAGTCTGCCAACCGCTCAGTCTACTGCGCTCACTGGCTCTGCAGTCGCTTCACCACGTTCACGCTGGCGGCCCACCGGGAGGTCCACTCAGACCAACCGCCCTGCACAGACGACGACACCGAACTGAAGCAGCGACGCTGGCGACGCACGCTGGGAGCTGCCGCCCGCTCTCCGGCCGAGACTGACGACGAGGCTGCGTCGGCCCGCCTCGTGCCGGCGGTGTGCCGTCGACGAGACCCAGTTCCAGCGGCGAGGCCGCGGGCGGCGCGACGGCGGCGACGACGCGCCGGAAACAAGCCCCCGGTCACTGCATGGATCATGCTCTGTCGGGCCAGGGCTAGACGACAGGAAATGAGGGTGTGACCTTGTGACTGAACGGCTGGGGGTGTGATGCCGGATGTGACTTCATTTCTAATGGTTACATATTGTGGGGAGGCAAGGAATAGACAAACAAAATTTGAACAGAAATAATCGGGTACAAGATTCAAAAACTACGTTTTTTGCTGTCTCATCATCCAGATGCATGTAACTGCGGCTTTAAAATGGAAAATAAACATGATCTGGTGTACTTAGTTTCAATCCAAACGGGGCTTTTGCAGACCTGAACACAGGGTAAGCCGATCCAGAGAAGTTTACCTTGCTCTAGTGATAAACAGATTTAGATTGGGAGTAAATCTATGTTCAAATCCGGGAGTAAGGCAACTAGGCAAATATGTCCATGTTATTTCCCCATGTCTTATAGAACGCTGCTCGTCACAACAACAAAAAACTGATCAATGGCAGAACAACGATTCGAATAAATGTTCACCATTGAGATAAAATTGGACTTGACAGATAATCACATACCTGAGTGGGGCTTGACCAAAATCGAGCCGATTTTTTCCGCTTTGTGAAAGTGCTGTCGCCCGGTGTCCCGCTTACCTCGTTCGCTCTGTCACGGACAAAGTGCTCGATGGCCGCTCAGTGGTGCCGCCATCCGGCGTTTTACCCCAGGCACGGTTCTCAGCCATTGCCCGCGCCTTGCCGCCACACTCGGTGCCAGCTGTCTTGAGTTTGCCGCATCGGAGCAGTCGTGAGAAGCGGACCCTGGAATGCCAGCAACTGGGCCATGCCAACTGGAAGCCGCCACCGATCGCAAATCGCTAATTGCGGCAGATGTGAATAGGGTAATGTGAGATTTCCGGGCTCGTCTTCGAGGTAGTTATCGGCAGGATAAGAGAGGATGATAGGGGTAATGAGACCCAGATGGAGAGCTGATAATTAGAAAGCGAGGGAAAATGAAGGCAGAGAGAGAGCGTGTTAAGCTCGTGAATCGGTACAGGAGTCAATAATTGTTTCAACAGGTACGGGCAGATATGCATTAGCGGTCGACAGAGGCGCGTGTCTCTCAGTTAACGTCTACATTGAAGGGAAATCCTACACTAACGCTCACTGGGAGTTGAAGTTGAAGTACTACATTGGTTTGATCTCGCCGATGAGTCCATACATACTGTCGACAGATTCGGTTGTGTTAGATTGACTTTGGTGGATAATCTCACTTTGGACTCACTTTGGCAGATAAATGTGATATTTTTTATTCTGGATATGAGTTTCAAGTCTCATTTTTGTTGATGCAGTTGCATTGTTGGAATACGGATTGGATTTTGGTTGTGGATAAGATGAATGGCCTAGATTTTTCAATGAGACTTGAAATATAACCCATGCTGGATTAGAATTTATCTGTCCGTGACGAGTTCCAATGGACTGTGAGCCTGAAGTACCCCTGTGATATCCCACTTACCATGAGGGTAATGGAAACATTCACTTAGGGCCTGGTGGAGGCTATGGTTTTCTATACTAAGTCAATTTTCATCAAACCTAGTCAATATATTCAGGGCACAACTAGTTCAAAAATGATAAATCAGGACCATGATATTGGAATATGCCATGATTATTGGGAAGGGCTACCAATACTCCGGAAATCGACTAAGCACATAGAGAGAATGTCACATGCAGTGTTTTCTGAAACTTTGTGGTCAAGTTAATTAAAGGTCATGTGACCTGTTCTGTCGAGTCGTTTATAAATATGGTCCCCTTACATCCTCGGTACCTACAGTGCAATGACAAGTTGGTTTGCTTACCAGAAGTGTGAGCTTAACTTTTTGTTCTGGCCGCTTAAGGGAAGGTCATTGTGATTAAAATAAGTTGAAAACGTTGATCGTACACGTGGCAAATATTCATTTTTAGATCAAATCTGCATCCAAATGATAAAATATTGTTACGCACAGTGTTATCCTATTCTCTGAAGAACAGGTTTACAATTCATGAATACACTTTTCAAACGCACAGTTCGTTCAGTGATGTATAGTAGTGTAGATAGATATATGTATAATATACTCAGTAGTGTATATGCCTTCGCCTGTTCAATATAATCAGGACTATATCATAGCACCTACAATCCCGGTATTTTAGGTGCTACGTGTTATGCTGGGTTTCAACTATTATGATAAGTTTCAGCCTAATGTGAAAGCCGAAGGGTGTAAATTTGTCTGAGTCTGGCGTTAGAAGCGTGCTGTCCTAATTTGAATCGGTCATGAGCTCGCACCTACGGAGAACATGGAATGATATAACTTGTGTTAGCGTTTACATGTGATATTGTATACTACATGTCTGGACGTTGGGGATGTGTGCTGCATATTTGAAAAGTGCACTATTGAACTTTCCACCTCATCTTCAGACCAGATGATAAGGCTATGGGTAGAGATATTGCCTTATTTTAACACGCGCCCCGCTGGGGGGGCGAAATTCGCCCCCCTCCTGGTTTTCCACAGATAGCTCAAAAACGAAGAGACGCAGAACAACAAAACTTACGGTACCTTATCCCTAATCAATTTTACACATCTAGCCAAATGTTTAGTTAAGGTCATGTCAGGTCAAGGTGCTATTCAAGGTCAAGTGACCGACCTCAAAACCTAAAATCACGAGTTTGAAGCGGCACCCACGGAACATCAGCGAACCGATCAGTTTGAAACTTCCACAATATGATACTGTCATTAGGCTTACAAATCTGCTATCTCGGAATTTTGATATTCTTGACCTAAAGTGGGGTCAATTTTTTGGTCACCCCATCATGTCTATGGTGAAAAATAGAATGGGCTCGTTTTCAGTAAATACTGGATAGATTATGCTGAAAATCCTCAAACCGCCTATTCTTACCACGATCTTGACCATCAAGTTGAGTTTTTGAGCATCTGACCTCTCAAAGGTCATGTCAGGTCCAGGGAGCTTAGAGTGATTGTTTTGCCAATAGCTTCTCACTGAATTGAGATAAAGCTATTTTGCTTGCATTGTGCTTATATTGTCACGGGGAGTCGATTGATATGCAACATGACCATACCAGGTCACTATGTGACCCTGACCTAGCTCAAGGTCAGGTCATTTTCACTTTGTGACATAGCAAGGTCATATTATACATCATTCGATTCGCCGCGATTAGAGGAATCCAATGATGCATAATGATTTGCTCTAGCTCTTCTGAGGGCAGATCTAGAAAGAGAAACGTACACTGCTCTGTTGTAAGCCTATGGAACATTCTTTGACCTATGCTGACCTCAATATTGACCTGACATAAAAAATCGTATAAAATATCTTTGTCTTGTCAAGAGCTTTCGAACACCGCCAGTAATGTTCCTTTAGCTGTCGTGGGGAATGAGATACGGAGGGGGGCGAAAAACACCCCCTCCCAGCGGGGCGCGTCATGCCAGGGACCCCAGCATGGCGCGTGCTAATGTAATTTTGATCTAATACTTGGTATATGTACGATCAGCCTTTCAACCTTATTTCAATGTTGAATTTTTGTTTCGAGGGGGGGCAAGTATCTAAAACTAAAAGCAAGAGAAAACTTAAATTTGGATCTTCATTCTAAGCTACCGTTCCGCTCGATTTGAAAAATCCGTGATATGTCTTGAAGCTACTACCTCAGCATGTCTAACTGGGATAGTTAACAAAATTACCCCACCTTACAGGGTATAAGTTTCACATAGAGACCACCTAAGAGCCGTACCTCCACTGATTGTGCCACAGAAACGGAAGTCTCCCTTGCACAATCTAAATTTCCGCATTATAGCTGCAAGCCGACCGGAGAAGTTGAGAGATTCACACTTCCGCTCCTGTAGGCACAATGAGAAACGAAACTTAGTTTGAAAGTATATGCGCAACGTACACCATGACGCTCTAGTTCTAGCTCTAGCTTTCTGGAAGTGATGAGATTGGTTTGGCGACAGAGAATGAGATTCGCAGCTATTACAAATCGTTATCACACATCGGCGGAGTGCGTGCCGCTGCGAGATCTCGGAAAGTGAAAAGGAGTATTTGGTCCGGAGATGGGTAGGGAAGGTGTTTCCGCGCATGCAGTGTGCAAAACACGACCTGGGAAGACTTAGAGTCTCAAATTATTTTTAATTTGAACTGATAGAAACCTCCAGAAAGAATCACATTCTGTAGGTATTTACTGTCTTAGGAGTCTGATCATTACCTACTCTGACCTCTGACCATCATATCCTACTGGTGCCCCACTGCATATGTCTATACATAGTTATATTTGGTATCTCCTCGACACAACCACTGGGCGCCAAATGAGCTTGGCGCGCAAAACGCTCCTAACCCTAAGTTGTGATGACGATCAATATACCCAATAGCCCCATGAAAAATTATCATGATATGGTTCACAAAATGTAGAGCCATATCCATATGCTCCGAGAGAGTCAGCGACTAAACCCTACTTTCAAACCTATGTTTTGAGGGCGAAATGATCTCATGATATTTGGTTTTGCACCACGTGTGTTTCCTCATGCACTCTCCCCCATTGTGAATACACACACATATACAAAGAAAAGAGCACCGGTTGTCGTTTATTACCTTTGGATGACGGGCACAGCGCGGCCAAGCACATTAGGCAACTCAGCGATACTGCAAGTCATCCATCTCCCAAAGCCGAGTGTGGAAAGTTTTTCCAGTCGCAAAGTCGTGCACGGACGTTTGGTTTTCACAACAGACAGCCAACTGGCGTGACTGCAACGCAGTGACAGGAAACAGCGTCGGCGTCCAAGCTGTCTGCGCCCTCAGTCACCCTATCACCTGAACTCCGCTCGCTGTTCGCCGCCTTGCGAGTCTTATCAGCTGCAACAGCCGATCTGGAAGTGTGTCGTGTCGTCTGTGCGTATGTTGGTCAGCAGCCGACAGCTGGGGTACAGCTGGCGTGGCGATGTGCTCAGCTCTCGGCAGCGAAGGGCGGCAGTGCCTGAGCCTGCTCCAGATCGGGTGTACGCCGCAGCAACAGGTGCAGCGACGCTGGGCACGCTTCGGAAACAGCCGCCCAGCAAGTCGATGGTGATGAATGGCGCTACACGCACTTTCCTATCCATAACTCCTAAAAAGATGGGAGAGAGCGAATGGAGGAAAGGGAATGCGATGTTCATAACATCGAGGTGTTTAGCCAATTTATGACCGTAAATAGTGATGCTTGACAAAATAATTTAAATTCGATTTTTGTCAGCCCTAGTGAAACAATGGATGAGATTATTAGGTATTTCCCCATAAACCACAAGGATTTCGAATAAAAACGCAAAGTTGCAAAAACACATCGGCGACTCCATCGCTCGGCCTGTTTTGACAGCTGTAAGGGAGCCAATGGTCACACGCGTTTTAGGTTTGAAATCTCAAAGTGGCACTACCGCCCGTGTCTTTTTCCCACCTGCCACCGCCTAGGGGTCCAATTGTATCCTGCCCCCTACACACACACCTCCTTCCCCACAATCTCCGGAACCAACGGTTCTAGGAAAAAGCGGGACGGTGATGAAGGCACGCTACCGTTTTCCACTTTTGAACCAAGTTTGAACCACATTTGTTTAGCTGTGACCTCACAAGGAGTCACACAGGACAAATTTTGTCTAATTTTGGAAATCCCTTATAATTCAACAATAGTTTTAGAATGAAGTAAAAGGCTTCAATATGCTTTTCTTGACCCAAGGATTCGAATTCTATGTGGCATGAACCCGCCAGGTTTATTGAATATATTAAACTCAGTTTAGGGTCAACTAAGGACATCTCCCGGTCATATGGGATATTAATTATTTGAATCCTTGTCTCATAGTGTCACATATGATGCCAAATTGACTGTGGTATCTTGTTTCATTAAAAAATTATAGGCATAATGTTTCTCAAAATCTTGACCTTAAGTGACCTGCGGTGGCCCCATTATTGACCTGACCTCAACATATTTGACTATTAACTATTTTTGTTTCCAGGACCTTTCAAATGAAGTTTCAAAACTTGATCTAGCTCTTCTAGCAGCCAGTTTGCACTCTTTTTGCTATCTTATTTTAGAAGAGGAAAATCGCATTGGATGGGCTTTAGGTTGACATGGTAACTCGTTGACCTGAGCTGAATGTTTTCAAATGTATCACCTGGCATGCATGCAAGGCGATACTTCTCCCGTTCAAATTTCCTTTAAAAAAAACACGAAAATCTGAGAGAGGGGCTCTGTTCTGACCCCCTCGGATCCTTGCTCCAGGCGGTGACCCTTAGCACGGGTAGTTGCCAAAGGGCTAGGTGGCACAATCAGTCTATTATGTTTCTCGGAATGACATGTGCGAGAAAAGTGAGAAGCACCTGACCTGCAGTAGCTTACTGTGTTATCACTGATCTGATTAGGAATAATTCAGTAGCATTTCTCTAACAAGTGAATGGGGTGACACGGGCCTGGTCAGTATACCCCAGTTACAGCCGGATGATACTTACCCGCTGAGCAGGTTTCGCTGCGTGTGGTCTCACGGCGAACCCTCAACAACAGCCACTTGTCCGTTCCCTGTGCCCACACCACTTCAAGAGAGTGACGCCTATAGTCTGCCTCCTGGGCCGAGGTATGAACGAATGGTACACATGCATCTGTAGATGTTATCGCCTACTCTAAACGCTTGTAGCTTGTCAGCTACGAATATTGATATGGTTCAATACTGTTTTGACTGTATCCTGGTGACCATATCCCAAATAATCTGCTCCGATGTCAAGACCTTCTACTGTTCGAAGTTACGCGCTGTATGCCCAACTCGTATATGTGTAGGAGCATAGCTCATGGGCTTCGAAGGCGGGGCGAGGACGGTGGGACGCGTCCCCTTGCTCGCGAAGTAGGGGGATGTTTCCCCAAAATTTTAGACCTCGACTTAATTTTGCTGCATTCTCTACCTATTACCTGCGTGAATCTGCATAAAGGTGTTGGTGAAGTACATCGTCGTTAATGTTTCATATGCTGCCAATACTCAATAATTTCCCTTTCACAACCCCCCCCCACTCCCTCCCCCCCGCCCAGCCATTGCCAGTTCAGGGTTCGTCCTCCCATTAACAATTTTGTGGCGACATCCCTAGCATAACTAAAGCATTCCCGTTCCTGCCCAGCGTTAGAATTCATAAATCGAAACATATATTATCTCACTTCCTCTGTGAGTTTCAACATAATGACCCTTCTTCTTTATGAACAATAATGGTTCATGATAGTGTCAAGCATTACCAAAAAATATAATACATAGACGTTTTTACCTATATCACCCAAAAAGCCTACGCAGAGGCACTTGTATCTTAAATGATATGCCAAAGTGTCCGAAACTTTTACTAACTCAGGTTGTTATGTCTTGCTTTGCCTCCAGCACCAAAATATATATGTCTAAGCACATCTGATGTGTTCCTTGCACCAAGTACCTTTTCATTTCTGACAGTTGTTGATAAGTACCTTGGTAAACAAGGTAAATCAAAAAGTCACACCGGTAAAAGTTCAAGATGGTCACGTCTGGAGAATGTGTTTGATGGACGCTTTTCATTTTTCACGCGGAGAAATCTTGGGGAGGGGGAAATTATAGGGCTACAGCGCAAAACGCGGTGCTAGTTATCTATCCTTGGAACCATGGTTGGAGATCTCTTTTCGATCTATAGGGCTCCTGGGTGGGTTAACGCTGGCACGGCCATACAAGCCCTATACAAAGCCTATGGGAGACCCAAAATCCAGGGTCCTGACCCCCTGACCCCCAACGGGATTTCCACCCATGCTTGGAACCCCAAATCATCGGCCTGAACTGACGTCTCATTGAAATTGTTCAGCCAAACATTAAGAAATGTTTTTTTGGGATTAACTCTCTCTTAATTCCATTTGGCTTCGCGAACTCATTTCCTTTTGTAAAGGTTTCCGAGGAATCAAATTATTCCTCACTTAGAAAATCCTCCGGGCCTTGGAACTTGTGCAGCGACGTGGAAGCCTGACATGCTAGCCACTACACTGCCGGCAATCAAACTTTCTTGGCCCAAAGGAACATAACTTAAATTTGGACATTCTAACCGACACTAGTTAGGCATACATAGCTATGTTTCGGGCGAATCAGGGTTTACTCTACCGTGTAACAAAGGCCACCAGTCCAGGATAGAATGCCTTAGTGCTGATTTCACTAAAATAATGATCTCACCTTCCTCCTCCTGTTTGATTCTGACGTCACTCTAGATCACGTGTAAAGTCTCTCCAGCTGGTATGGATGTGGGAACGCTGATGCAGCTGATCTCAACACCGTCTGCTGTGAAAATTGATGGGTACCAGCACTGCTAAATCGCCCACAAGAACATGGCCACCACTGCGGCGAAACACTTTCTCCGTTACTTTGACGCTGTGGTCAGTGTTGCAGGTGTTGCTTAAGCCTAACACTCGCTTCTCCATTCTCTTTTGCAGTTTCACCGCCGATGACCGCTTCTTTTACTCGCTTCGGTGACGGCGCACAGTCATCGAGAGTTTTGGTCCTAATTGACTTTGGGCTCTCGAGGCGGATGCAAGAAGCTGGTCCCACTGCTCAAACTGATGTTTCCATTTTATATTTGCTTTAAAATGTCCCAAGCTAGGATTTAAGAACTGTGCTTGAAAATTGGCCACCAGCAATCGCTCGGAAGTACCATGACCTTCACTTAAAGAGTTCATTGAGAAGGTTCTAAAAAGGTTAGCAAGGCAGGCGAGATAAAAGTGAACAGGAGAGTTCTAGCGTATGAAATGACTGATATTTAGTCAACGGGATGATAATCTATGGCATAGTAGATACTGGCCTGGACCATTTCCTATAAAAATACGGCTTGCACCATTTCTGACACAGTTACCAAGAAACGCAAACTGGGAAATCGGGCTCCAGAAATCGTCAAAAACTACCAATATGCCTACCAAGAAATCTGGTAGCATAATTAGACTTTGTCAGCTCTTGATCGCATGAGTTTTGCCTTGATAGACAAGCACCAAATTCTACATTATTTCAAATTATCTAAGCACTGATTGTATGTGAAATGTTACTTAAAAGAAAAGTTAAGTTTTGTTAGGCCTCCTCACAAAACTTTAAAAACACTAAAACAAACACTTATGGTATGAAATCGGATACAATCAATGAATTTCGATGGGTCATCAAATGTCATTCAATAAGTGCTAGTTTTAGTGTTTTTTAAGTATTATGAGGAGGCCAAACAAAACTTAATATTTTTTATTTTAAGTTCATTTGAGTATTTTAGCAAAAAACATTGGCACCGTCAGCATAGAAATGAAATTAGCTGCAATATAGGTCATGTACTGGATAAAGTATATTGGCTTTATTACGGTATTGCATTCACTCATGAAATTCTGAAATTTCATCGCTGTCACAAATGACAGTATTTTCTCGATACGTGTTTCTGTCTTCCCAGTGAATATAGTTTGGCTAGTAGCACAAATATCTGTTTAACCCTCACCCCAATGGGGAGGGTGTTTTAGTTCCCCTCCCTTGAATTTTTCCGACAGCGCCAGAAACGTAGGCACGAAGCACTGCCATACCTGGCACACCTTACTCTTGATTGCTTCCGCAATTTTTGTAAATAATTTAAGGTTGGGTCATTTCAGGTAAGTCCACTAAGCCGTTTTAAGTATGTGTACAAGCTGCGTTAAGTATTTTATATTCACCAAGCCATGTTAAGCATTTAAGTAAACATGTCCAAAAATGTTTCAAGTGGTAATAGTGAAAACATGTTCAGTCTATTGATCTGCTATTCGTATCACATACTGGGAAGACCGAGTACCAAAAGTTGCAGTAATTGGATTGTCCTATTGATGACCTAGTGTCAGATACTGGTCATGACCTCTCTATTGTAAATACATGGGGATAATGGAAATTGACCGAAAATGCTTCTGTTTCTGTAGTTATAATATACAAATCATTATTGGTAAATATTGTTTATAATAATTCTCCATTATTGGTAATTGTATTTAAGACTAATATTCATTAATAATCAAAAATTTTACAAAATATAATATGTTTGGTCATTTTCAGGTTCATGTGCAAGTATGGATCTGTGACATCTGAGAGGTCACCTGGAAGTTTCATCATCAGGTTTTCAGACTTTGGTCAATATCTTCGCAGGAAATGATGAGAGAGCTCTCATTTTTATGCTATTACGTTTGGATTATCATTGCGATTTGAGTGATGCACATGTTGGCTATGTCCCGCCGGATAGTGACCTTGACCTGACCATAGGTCAGGTCATTTTTACATTTTGACCTTGTTTGGTCATACCATACATCATTTGATTCGCCGTAATAAGAGCGAATGATGCCTAAAAATTGACTACCTTAACTCAGTCAGACGCCAGAGGCAGGGAAACTCTCTCGGCTGTCACATCCGGTGACCTGTCATGACCTCAATGCTGTCCTGAAAAGATAAGTGAAAGATATATTTTCCTTATCATTTGTAATGGGCTGTGTACTACTATAGTATTTTTTGCAATCCCGTATAAGAGCCAAGATTGAGGGGGTGTAAGCATATCCCCCACTAGCGTGATGGTAGATCGTGGACCCACTGGGGTGGATGTTAATATTGACATTGATATTTTTGGGACTGTATGTGCTCTTACACATGCTTGGTGGCTTCAAGGCCTGGAGAGACAGCTTTCTCATAAATGGACGATCAAGACCAGACTAGATCTTACAATAACATGCGCATGTCCTATATTGCAATAATATCAAAACACATCATGTGTGCAACCTAAGTTAACAGAATCGGAAAGTACTCATCAGTGGCAAACAAATCCCCTAAAACAGTTGTATACAGTCCCAACAGCACGCAACTGCAGTTGACCAAAGCCACGCCCTGAAGTCACCCGAAATCGAACAGTCGATACCATGGAAGAGTCACAGAACGATAGCAGACAATCAAGCATTGTCTGCGACGGTGAACTGTCACTTATCAGGCACTTTGACGGAGTTCACGGCGTCCTTCTGCTCGCTTGTAATCCTGCCATGTCGCAGAGGCCCAAACTGTACTACATTCAGCCGCAGCGTTGTTAGGAAAACATATTTTGCTGATTTCCCCTTATTTCCTGGTTTATATGCATTTCAATATCGAACCATTCAAGCTCGACGCCCAGCTAAGTCCACTTCCGGCCGCCTGGCTCTACTCGGTGACACAGAAGCTAACAATCGGCACAGAGCCGCACCCTGTCCAATGAGTCCGCCGCCGACCACCGCACAGCCAGCTCCGTGGGCACGAGTGTAGGCCGCCCCGTTAGCCGCCCCAGGGCATGTGCGCCCCGCGGGCACGGCGGCGCGCGCGCGCTGGCGATGACACCGCGCTGGCCGCCGCACGCCGTGCTTTGCGCCGTCGGCATTGGCCGGAATCGCACCGCGCGCGCGATGAAGTATGCACTGGCGCGCGGGGCGGGGCGGCTGACGGCTAACTGATTACGCTGAGTGGGTTCGCAGCTGGGTGCGGAAGACTTTTAGCTGGCTGGCCAACTTTTTAGACACCTGAAATAATTTATCTAACACCAAAGTGTGTTTTTCTGAACAAATGCTTTGGTTTTTAATAATAATAATTGCTGGGGTTTAACGACGCACCAACTGCCAGGGTCATACGGCGTCGCCAACTCTCACCCTGTTGGAAGGGAATTTGGGGATCAGATCAACTTATTCAGAGGCTCCGCCGGGACTTGAACCCGGGACCGGTGGCTTAGAAGACAAGGATGCTATCCACTGAGCCTCCTCATGCCCTGTTTTGATTTATGAACACTATTGTGATCTGGCATCTAGTTTGAGCTGGTGTGATGATTCACGAATTATAGGTACGGTATTCACAAAAAAGTGTGATACAATTGCTCTCAATTTTACATTGATAGCCGAGAGTGATCGATATCTCCAATATACCTATAGTTGTATATGGTGATGATCGTATCCTAAGCTTAATGCTTTCACATAGTACTACCAGGCAACACTGTATAATCTTGACAGTTGACGTCTCGCCAGACCTCAGCAGTTATCAAAAGTTCTACTGAATAGAGAAAGCTGATACATATCTCCAATCCTGGTTACCCCATTGTGGAAGCTGATTGGGTGAAGGTTGTTTCATGCGCAGGATACGCCGCTCGGCCTAGATTCTGACAGCCAGCTAAACACCTACTCCACCCTCCGCCTCCCAGCGCACCTCGTTTTCACTCTGTGCCTCATGTGATATTCTAATCAGGCGTGATGCCTGCAGCGGCTGCCTCGTGAGTCGTCAAGTGCAGCCGCCTCAAAGTCTTTTTCCGCCCGGCTACAGGCAACAGCCTTGACATTCCGAGGAGGACCGGGCGCGGCGCGCCGACCCACCTCCGCAGGGAGGGGCTCCGATTGGGGTCAGTGAGACGCCAGCCGTGCCGGCTGACTGACCATGGCGGATCTTGGCCGGCGCTCGTCACTGCTACCATCGGCCGACACCACAATCGTGGCCAATGGGTGACCGTGGCGCGTGACGGGCGCGCCATTTTCATCAGCTGTTGCCACACTTACCAGCTCGGGTGCAGACCGGTGCATTTTACCCGAATACGGAATACGTGCTCAATTACAGTTTAGCCGTGACAAGCTGACTGGAGCAGAGTGGTGGAGAGTTCTACCTTTGTTGACAGCACTCTGAGGCATCTGTTGTGGCCACTCAAGTATATTTTGATAAGTTCATGCTATAGCCTTTTTTGCAGCTGTTGTGGCACTCCTACCTAATTTGTACGCCTTCTCTATTCTTCTGGAAGGGAGGATGTGAGCTCCCACAGGCGACAGTTTCAGAGAAATCGTCCCGAAATTGGCGTCACCCTGACACAAACGACTCAGTGCTTATGTAAGAGGGGGTGCGTTTCGGGTATGGGCACCACTTGCCCGGGATCGTGTGGCCTGTCGGTTCGGCCGTCGGCCTGCTGAGGCAGGTGCAGCTGGTTTTGGGGCCTGGTGAACACGCCCAGTCGGACACCTGAAATCGCTACCAGCAAGGTACCAGTTGACACCCCGTTACAATCTCAGCAGTTAATGTGTCACTAAACCCAGAACTGCATGGGCTCACCGTTCTTATTGCCTTGCTTCTTTACGCAACACTTCAGCAGGTAGATCTCTTCCACCTCGGTACTATGCAATGAATCAGCGGGTGATGTGAGGCAGGTCAAGCTTACCTGTTTTGATACACCGACCTCCGGTGCATTGAGTGAAACTCTGCCGGTAATTTCATCCTTTCCAATTACACAACAGCGGACAGCGAGGCATGGTCTCACCCTGACCAGGCTGGTGCTAAGCCCGGCCGGCGCTCTCACGAAGGAGAGAACCTCTCCCACCATCAGGGTAACCGATCTGCCGCAGCGCAGCCCACAATCCGTCTCATTCGAGGCCGGGGTACCTGCGGCTGTCGACACGGCGCAGTTTCCTCACATACATCAGCCGCGCCGGCCGGGAGGATTTCGCCGGCCCTCCCACGGTGGCGGTCGCTGCTGACCCGGCGCCGACCTGCCTCAGGTCAGGTCACCTCTCACCCGCCCCCCGCGGTCAGCGCGCGTCGTCGCCTTTCTCTAAGCTTCAGCGGTGCGTGCATTTCAGACTCATGGCACTAGCAGCAGAGCCGCACGGTGATCGTCCAAACCCCAAAGACACCGCAGACGGAGGCGAGAGTGCTACTTAGCACACCGGAGAAACGCGGCCGGCAGTTTTGCTGGTGCCGTTTGGCGCGCGTGCTTGCGCGCTGGGCGTGAAATGCAGTTGCGGTCTCTGCTAGAACGTGACGAAGAAGGTGAAAGGGGCGCCGCTTGTCTCCGGCGGCTTTGGGATCACTCTCGCGTGATGGTTTTGTTTATAGCAGCGAGCACGTGCGAATGTCGCGAACCGTGCGCTCGGAAAGCCCGTGCAGTGTGATCCGAATTGGGTGTCACAGCGAGAAAACTATCTAGCCCGTGACGGAGCTCCTGTTCCACATAGCTGGTGTGTTGCAAAAACGAAACGTTTGTACATGAAATAGATGCCAGAGGGCACCAATCTAACATGAAAACGTTAACTACTTTCAGGAAACTTCGAGTCAGCTAAGAATGTACGTTAAAAAAATTCATCAAACATTTATGAGTGTCTAGTAAAAACAGACTTCATATGTTACCAGTAGTATTCCATCTTTTTAGATGCTATCGTACTTACAAAATACTTTTGTTGTTCTTCTACTATATCTAGCAAACTGGGACTCCGTGTTTGTCACGACCAAGAAGGCACAGATCCAATCTGGGCTTTATCCTAAGTTTCCCCAGCAAAGGCAGGCCAATTTGATTGCATATCTTGGCTATTAGTTCAACACTAATTTATGTCAGAAAATCGGAAATAGGAGTGCAAACGTATATCGAGATCCGAGCAGTGGCGGATCCAAGGGGGAAAGGCATTTGCCCCCAAACGGAAAAGCTCGGGGCAAAACTGTGTTTTTGCCCCCAAAGTGATCGACCTCCTTTTTCCTCCAATTCCTTTTTGATTTATAAGCAAGATTCTGGTGCTTTAACTCTCAACTTCAAACAGAACCAGTTAAGTTCAGTGTAAGTATTGAGCCTCGGACCGGAAAAAGTATCTCAAGCCCATATTATTCAACCCGTGACGTTTTTTTACTTTTCGCCTCAAATACCCAAAATTCAAAATTCTACCGGGAAGTGATGTTGTAGCGCAGCTTTCACGGCGCGACGTTTTTTTTTTTGCTTTTCGACTTTTGACTTTGGTTTGCTCCTCCCAAACCGACCGGCTAGATCCGCCACTGGATACGAGTTTAGATGAATTGCCTGCGCAGCACAAGCTGCAAACAGTTGGGGATCCATGCGGGACGCACTCTAATTGCGAGCAGCATATTTTCGCTTGCTCTGCCTGTTATCGGATGTCAGTGCGCACCAATTACGACATCACCGCTTGCGACCTAGTTCCAGGTGTCCACTATGGCGTGCCACAGTAGTCCCGGCCTCCTGACGTAGTCCTGCTAACAATGGCATTGGCGCCCGGGGCGAACGCCTCAGATGAATGGTCGACTGCTCACATACATGCGTAAGAGCAATTGTCCGCCCCCATTTGTCTGTGTCCAGTCGACCAAGTGTAAAAGGACAGGCATCGACACAAGACGCCTCGGCGTCTCATTTGTGCCCCGTCGTCCCGGAAGCCTACCGGTAAGTACGCGGCATCGTAATCAGGGGCAGCATGTGCCGAAGAACCTGTTGCTCTAGCTGCCGGCAGCTCGTCCGGCCCCAGTCATCTCGGCTGCCACTGGCCAGGATGAATAACCAGGAGAGAATAGGACATCGAGGACAACACTATTGGGCACGGCTCCGGGACCGGAACACAACCGGATCCGAGAACCGTTGTGCCCCACTGCCGATTGTCACGTGCGCATTGGAAATCTCAGCTGAATTGTGAACATAGCTGTGACTCGCCGGGGCCGTTTACATTTGGAACTCTTAAGATCGCTGAGGAATACTTAAATTCGTACTCTGATGGCGAGAGAAGTCCCGGCAGTATGAACTTAGTCCATCTTGCAAGGCTTGAAATGGCATAGATATCATATTCTGGGATGTCTTACTTTGACAGGGGTTTGATTTGTTTTCCATATATTTTCGATATCAGCCTTCCCATGGGACTGATAGGTGAATGAATCTTTCAAGCTTTTTTACAAGCCTGAATCATCAAAGCTGAATATTCGGAAAGAAAATGATTTTGGTATAATCATTCATCCAATGAATGCGTAAAGGAAAATCGATGTTCCCAAAAATCTCCGTTCTTCTACACCTACCAAAAATACTCATCATTTTAACCACTCCAGACGAACAGAGACAATTTTGCTAGTCCGGCCATGCCCCCACCGAAGCAAAGTAGGAGGGAGACAAACCCTCCCCCAAAGTAAACTACCGTGTTGTACTTGATCAGTTATGGACAATATCAATCAATAGGACGTGTTCGTTAGCAGAAGACAATTGTAATCGTTTTTGTATGTTCGCAAGGTACCGTTTTGAAGGTGAAAAAGTTATTCACCCCCAGTTTGATCATGCCGGCTGCCACTTCCACCGCTCAGCAATTTTATTATTCGCTTGCCGACATGGCTTTGCCTCCCCCAAGCCAACCGGCTGGATCCACCCCTGAGCAGAGATGAGGGAGTTTCGTGAAGTGTGTAAGCTTTTCATGCCAATAAATTTTCCGTGTAGACTGGCACCGTTAAAATTAGGTTTGAACTGAGATAGTAGATAGTCATGAGCATACTGAAAACCCTCGGGTTGATTTTTCAGTTGTCCCAGAACTCACCACTCGCGGTGAGACAGCGTGTGTTTAGAGCAGGTTCTGGCCCCGCACCTCCCCCCTCCACCCCTTCTCTGCCATCGCCGAACAACTGCCACCATTCATTAGCTGTATAGGAAACGGGGCTTAGTATTCCTGCGCTTTAACTAGTCCGCACAGAAACCTGTTACCCCTTAAAAACATCAGTTCTATAGGAAACGAATTACGAAATCAGGAGTTTTACAATGTGCTCTACGTGATAAATAGCCCGGTTCAAATCTCATAAATATATAATATTCCCTCCACGTTTGAAATACAAAAAATTGAACAATGTTCCTTCCATCATGTCCTACAACATTCGACTGTACGGCATCGAGTTGTACGGCATTGGATTGTAGCCCATTGTTCGATATGCTCTTATGTGAAGAGCTATTCATTTCTCCCGCTCGGTGGCACATGTCGAAGAGCACGTGGAACAGCGCCCAAGCACTTGTTTTCGTTCACCAGCCCGAGAGCTGGGTACAAACACCTGGCCGTGTTGGCGACCGTCGGTCCGGGGGTTCGTGTTGACGAGGGCCGGTGAATGGGCGCCAGTGCACCACTATAGCCTATCAGTTACATCACACTTCTGGCGGCGCCGTCCGGAGAGGCAGGGGGCCATTGTCCACCGACAGAGCACGGCCCGTCGGTAGACACGCCGCGCTTGTCGGCGCGAAGGGATCCGTGTTCCGGTCTGCACCTCTTCTCTCCGGACCCGCACCCACGCCCGTGGGCGGTCCGGAGACCTCGGACGGGACGCTTTCGAAAGCAGATACCGAAACTGGGAGGTGTTTGGTGGGCGCTATCTGGTACATAGTCGGTAGAGCTTTGACAGTTAGTGCTCGTTAGCTTGTGCGTCCTATTTCTTTCAGAAGTTGATACTGCCAAATATGTTTCCCGACCGCAAAAGTCGGTCTTCTTTGAGCTCACTGGCCCAGTGAATATACTGATTATAGTAAACTGCTTGGCGTAAGAAGTAATTCCTTACGACGACATAAAATATGTTATTCCTTTGATGATTGTTTTCATTTGGAAATGAAAGAATCAGTCTTCACTATACGGGGGTTTGATTCGACCCACTTCATATTTTTGGTAATAGCAAAGAAACGGCGGGGTCAAGCGCAGTATTTCCTAGGATTTGTGACTGAATACCAATTTCAGACATATTGGCCAAATCAATCTGATCATCTCAGGTTTCAGGAGATATGGGTCAGTTTCAAAGGTTGGTGTGAGGTCTAGGTGTCGCCCTCGCTGCTTTTGGCCAGGGTGCAGCAGTTTGGTACGGGCTGGGTTCTAACTTAACTTTTATTAAAAAAAACGTCTATTGGCTGAACAGCGAGTGTTCTAGCTACAATAGTCTCAAATTAGGGAAACAACCGCGCAGAGCCCATTCAACGAGACATCGTCGAAATCTGTACAGAGCGCAAACATAGCACAAGTGGAGAATTAACTGCGATAGTCATAATCAGTTAATGAGTCTTTTTAAAACTCAGTCGCGACCATGCATTGTATGCGAAACCGTTGAATTACTTCTGGCTTCTAAAAGTCATTTGAAAATAATCTATATATGGCAGATATTGATCATTTTTACGATATTTTCCAACATTATGACGTCATTGCCACACCTTCTCCGCCACTATTAAGTGGAGAATTATATGCAAATCAAGATACCATGCTTGGCCATGGCACATGCAAAGCACAAAATGCATCGTGACCGTGCTTTATCTTATTTCAGTATGTGCGGGCTATACATGTGACCTCTTAAGGTCACCAGTCGACCTTAATCAAACTATGTAACATCAAGAAGTTGAAATATATACCATCGAAAAGTCAAACTATATACCATCGAAAAGTCAAACTATATACCAGCACAGTCAGCCTATTGCAAAAAAACTGACCCTTTTATTTTTCTTTGGTTTCCAAACGGTTAGGAGGTCGTATATGCCTCTGCCCATGGTGTCAGGATGTGAAATATATACAGTAGGGTGAGACTTAAAATACACCTGGGGTTAGCAGATCTATACTCAGCAGACACGTCCATCATTGAAAGACTTTGGCCATCAAGCAATGAACTAGCCAATTTCAGCCAAGACATGATGTAAACCCGAAAGGTGTCCCAGCTCACACATATATCCAGAAGAGCCTTATAACTGATAAGATATGATTTTATGGATATAGTTCAATATATAAGTTTCTCTTTTTCTAGAAGATTGACGTCATTCTAACCTACCAACCGTCTTTTTATCTTCCTCCTTTCCATGATCCAGCAACCTCTATCCTTATTGTCGATCATCGAAGTCTCTAGGTCTAAGTATTTGACGTCCTTCCTCTGAACCGGCGATGACGTTGGAGCAAAGACATCCAGCTGCAGCACTGAAGAGCCGACTGACCGGTCACATTTATCTCTGCGGCGCCGAGCCGCGTCGCCTCGCCCCAGCCAATAGCCGTCAGTATTGATAGGCCGCACCGGAGCGGCGATCTGCCAGCTCCAACGACAGCCCGCGTCATAAATATTCCCGAGTCTGGCCGGCCGGGCCGAGGCGTGAGTCTGGTGACCCACATCTGGCTGCCGCGCCGGCGGCGACCTCGGCGCGGACCTTCGGCGCGGGAGGCCGGTACGCGGACGCTCCACGCTGCGGACCCGCCCAGCCGCAGACCCAGCCGGGCCCAGTAGTGACTTATGTTGATGCTGCACACCGCGGACGCAGCCGGGCCCAGTAGTGACTTATGTTGATGCCGCACACCGCGGACCCAGCCGGGCCCAGTAGTGACTTATGTTGATGCCGCACACCGCGGACCCAGCCGGGCCCAGTAGTGACTTATGTTGATGTCGCACACCGCGGACCCAGACGGGCCCAGTAGTGACTTATGTTGATGCCGCACACCGCGGACGCAGCCGGGCCCAGTAGTGACTTATGTTGATGGCGCACACCGCGGACCCAGCCGGGCCCAGTAGTGACTTATGTTGATGCCGCACACCGCGGACGCAGCCGGGCCCAGTAGTGACTTATGTTGATGCCGCACACCGCGGACCCAGCCGGGCCCAGTAGTGACTTATGTTGATGCCGCACACCGCGGACCCAGCCGGGCCCAGTAGTGACTTATGTTGATGTCGCACACCGCGGACCCAGACGGGCCCAGTAGTGACTTATGTTGATGCCGCACACCGCGGACGCAGCCGGGCCCAGTAGTGACTTATGTTGATGCCGCACACCGCGGACGCAGCCGGGCCCAGTAGTGACTTATGTTGATGCCGCACACCGCGGACCCAGCCGGGCCCAGTAGTGACTTATGTTGATGCCGCACACCGCGGACCCAGCCGGGCCCAGTAGTGACTTATGTTGATGCCGCACACCGCGGACGCAGCCGGGCCCAGTAGTGACTTATGTTGATGCTGCACACCGCGGACCCAGCCGGGCCCAGTAGTGACTTATGTTGATGCCGCACACCGCGGACCCAGCCGGGCCCAGTAGTGACTTATGTTGATGTCGCACACCGCGGACCCAGACGGGCCCAGTAGTGACTTATGTTGGTGCCGCACACCGCGGACCCAGACGGGCCCAGTAGTGACTTATGTTGATATCGCACACCGCGGACCCAGCCGGGCCCAGTAGTGACTTATGTTGATGCCGCACACCGCGGACCCAGCCGGGCCCAGTAGTGACTTATGTTGATGCCGAACACCGCGGACCCACACTGAAAGAAAAAATGACACCCAGCCCTAAGATTACCCTAAAATGTAGCGAATGAGACACCCTTCTTGGTGGACTGATGACCAGTTTTGGGTATTAGACCCCGTCATTTGGCGCCAGTAACCTTTAGCAGGTGTCATTTCCGAAAGAAACGTGACTCCTCATTTTGAACACCATTTCTGACACCACTTTCTGTCGTCAAAACAATACACACATGGGAGGTTACTACATCATTAAGGGTGTCAGGCATTGTAATGGAGGTGTCCCGACCACCAAGTGAAGAATTTGACTCTTTTCGTGAGGTGTCGGTAGGGTGTCTGACTCCTTTCGTAGAGTGTATGAATGGTGTCAGACTCTTCCAAGAAGGCGTCTGACTCTCTGCACTTAGCTTGCGAGTGATCACGACACTTTTGTAGAGAATTGTGCCCCTCACTGGAGAGTCGAACTCTTCTGTGACGTCACAGCACGTGCTATTTCCGTTTTTGTTGCTGAAAAACGGCGCAAAACCGCCTCATTCTGTGTGCAGAAGCAATGGGAGCAGGGTAAGGTAAGTGAAGATACAATGCATTTTATCGTTTTATCTATCTAGCATAACTTTCGAGATTTCAGGGGAGATGGGGGGTACACGCCCCCGTCAGAGTGAAGGTGGCTCAGACCCCACTCAATGCGTGTGTTAAGGCTGCAGCAATCGGCTACTGGTTTTGGCTGCTGTCATACGTCGAAAACTCACAGCTTCTATTCCCTGTAATTATTCACGTCCTTTGTACCTTTACGTTGCATTTGACCTCCATTTCTCTTCAGAATCCCGTGTCATTATGTACCATACGCTATTCGAGCCCCACATGCGAACATTTACGATGCATTTTCAGAGTTTTATCTAACCAATTCCATCCTTTCCAGGGCGTAGACTGAACCTGTTTGTAATATTTAACGTTGAACACCAGCACGATGTTGTTTCTTCCATATCTTCGTAAACAACCTGAACGTGCTGTATTTGCCAAACATTTTCCAAATCATGAGCAAGATATTACACTCAAAATTGTGAGTACCTCCTATCGTAGGTGTTAAAAATGCATCAGATATTTCAGCGACTACGTGCGGGAGTGTTCTGAGTCACTAGCAGTGACGTAGCCAGGAGTTCGCTCAGGGGGCGGCGCCCCGAAAAGGGCCCCTGTGACAGCGCCAAAAGGGCCCTGATGGGTAAAAAGAGCCCTGCTTGTTACAGAATCGTGCCCTCAGGGAGCTCTGGAGGGGAGGCGGCTGTCTCTACCGCCCCCCTCTTGGCTACGCCCCTGGTCGCTAGTTCGAGAGAGTTATAAGTCTCTCGACCCGATAGTGCCCAAAATGATGTAGAAGCTAGTGACAGCGCTGTGCATTTTGTCACTGGGTGTGGATCATGATAATGCAAAGGCTTTTCCAAGACAGAGCCCACGTGTTTATATCCGAATGTGGTGACTGCATAATAACTCAGAAAACTTTGATATGGATGCAGCATTTCGGCATCCATGTGTAAAATTATTGCTGATAGAATGTGTGCCGTGGTTGGGAACATGTTCGTTGATTTTGTGTTATATGACTGGTGAACTAATATAAATACAGAAATGCTCATCCACCATTACTTTTTACTACTGACTGGGTGGAGAGAGGGGTCGCAAGAAAAAGGACGCTAAGATACGGGGTCACAAGTCAGGAGTCAACCTACAATTACACCATAAAACGGCATCAATATATGTGTATTGACACCCTGATTTAGATTAATTCGCAAGAAATACACCGGAAATCAGTGTCAGGTACCCTTGAAATGGTGGTCAGGAAAGGAGTCAGATGGGTGTCGCGACTCCTTTTGATGAGGGTCGTGACTCCTTTTGGTTGGAGTCATCTCTTCTCCCAATCCTACAAAAACTCTCGAATATGGTATCTGATCCTCGTATTGACACCGGATTCGGGGGTAGTGACTCTACTTGGCGGGGTTGGCCGAACTTACCTCCAGTGGGAACTTTTTGACGATGTCACCAAATAGCGAAAAGGTGTCATTTTTTCTATCAGTGTACTTCGGGAAACTTCCAAATCTCAGGGCAGGTACAAATTGATCTCTGTTGGGCAAAAAGGATAATATTTCGGAGCTCTGCCGCAGCTCCCTGCAGAGCTGTAAAAGGTGACACGAGCCAAGCCGATCGTGTGCGTTGACCGACCGCGCCAGCCACCCTCCGAACCCTCGTGAGTGACAGGCGCCGAGCCGAGCGTGCGCGCTCACCGATTGCACCATGCAGCCGGACCCCTAGTGCACTGTTCCGTAAATTTCATCTGGCGCTCCATGGCTGACTGTGCACTGCAAGTCATTTCGGCAACTATAATTGTGAAAATAGTTGTCCAGCTTGTTGAAAGTGATTGCAGTAATCATTGCTTGCTCATATCCAAAGAACAGAATACATGTCAACATGATTGTTGAGGTAAATTAGATTCAGCTTGAAAAGTTTATAATCTTTTATACATTTATTTAAAAAATCTTTGTGTCAAAAAATGAGTATTTTCATCTTTCACTGAGAGTTAAGGAGTGACAGTAGATAATCGCCAAACCCCAGCATACAAAAAAGGTATAGATTGCCCCCGGCGCCGCCGTCCTGGAACAGGGACAGCCGGAGACGGCGGCGCCACCGGAAAAGTCGCGTCCGTCGGCCGGACCCGTCCAGAGCACACAGCGGCAGTAAAGGCCGCCTTCCAGGACAGCCGGCTCCTGTGGCTACGTCGGGACCGGATCTCCGTCAGCCAGAAGTCGGCCAAAGCCCCGGCCGAGCTCCGCCAGCGCCGGTCTCCGGGCGTGACTTACCTACACATGTAACCGGCACACGACAAACACGACGCACCTCTGCCGCGCCCGCCGGAGAACGGCAGGTCGGCACGTAACCCGCCCATTGTTATCCCAGCGAAACATAATCGCATGAGTGTTGAGAGAGCTGGTATTGGTAAAGGGCGCTGCGTGATGTGATCGTTTCGACACTGGACTAATTTATGGGAGTTTCCTTTCGTCCTTTAACATTGAGCGTGTGCACTAGCCACTCAATGTTAAAGCCATATGATAAGCCAAAGCCGTAATATGTAAGGAGCCATATTGGATATCTGTTTTGCGTTTTTGGCTATTAGACAGACAGCCTTGAGAGTTTCCCACATAATTATATTCACCCCTGTACAGCGAACAGCATCAGAACAGACTACCCCGATTGGAACATTTCCAGACGGATACAGTATAGATTATGGATTATAATTTATTGACTGCGTTAATATGAATATAGTCAATAGCCAAAAATAGGATTAAATCAACAAATGACGGTACCAGAATCAAAACCCTACAATCACAAGTATCTATTTGGTAAGTATGGTGCAAGTAATATCACATTCTACAGAAATAATCTGGAAACTGGTGGCTGTCTGGATCAGCTGATGGAGGTTGGATGGCAGTTCAATTTCATCAGGCCTCATTCCAAGGAGCTGGACTCAAAGATAAGAATTACGAATCCTATATATCGTAGCCTGTACGGCTGGACCGGTTCGAACTTCCCCTCCGGTCCAAAAATCACCCTCTCTTGATCCTTTCAATTTCCACCTGTTTGATGGGCTGCCGGTATATTTTCCTGGGTAGCCGTGTGTGCCACTGAGCCGACACCTAGCGGTGAGTTCTCGCCATCCTACTCGATCGCAGCGCCACCTGTGCCGTGATGGATCGCTGTCACGCGTGAGGTGACCTGACTCAGCCAGAAGTACACAGCACCAGCACTCATGTCCAACAACACCTGAAGCTGACTGAAACTAGTATTCTATCGCTACCAACCGCTTAAGACTCTGACTGCTTGAGCTTGGTGCGAGAGGTTAAAAGGACCCATATTTTTGTGTTGTGCAGGGGAAGAAGCATGTGCTCCATTCTACCGCCTGTTCACCCAAACCCGGCTATGTCGGGAAGGCACCTAACGATCGTGTTAGTGTTGGGCCGTCAATGCCGCCACGGCGCTTCAGTGTCAGCCTAAAGCATCGGCAGAGGCATAAGCGTAAGAACGTCCCGAACATTAGGGGGGAGGCAAGGTGTGTATCTTGGAACTATTTCTTTTCACTCAACGCCAACGACAAATAGCCTGGAATATTCTGCGCCCCCGCCATATGGTGCCCACCTCCTACCGATCTTTTTCTGTCTGTCTGTCTGTCAGTCGAGGAAACCTTCATTGTGAAATAAGGGTAAACAAGCAAGAAAGCAAGGGCGTAACCAAATACACGAAACATATTACGGATAAAAACTATTATTCAAAATGTATACTGTTATATTCAGACATAAAGGTCATAGAAATGTGTGTATGAATAAATACTTGCATACCTGAAACCCAGAATCTCAGGAGCGTTAACACGCTTCGGTATTGGGGCACGGGATGACGGTACCGGTTTACGGGGTACCGGTACGGGGTACTGGCGCGTACCCACTGTACAGATGGAAGTTCCCATAGATATCCACCTATGGGAACCTATAACCGGTAAAGTTCCCATAGGTATCCACCGTACCGGTGAAGGTACACTTAGGTACCTGCCGTACCAGTACCTATGGGATACTACCGTAGCGTACGTAACGTACCTATACCGGTACCGGTAGTACCCATTGTAACGATGAAGCTAGGCGGAGTCCCGCACCGGTGCGTGTTAATGTTACTATCATGTTAATAATTTGCGGTCCGATTCTGTGATCCCATCTGACTCGTTTGTTCTACTGCAGGGACCCAGGTACCCAGGGACAGATCCAAGGAAGAGAGGCGAAGGGAGCAACTGGCCCCTGCAGTTCCTTGGATGCACCCCCACCACCCCTTTTAGGTTTCTGACCCTTCATGAACCGCCGAATGCATGAATGCACAATGGAATGGTCTTGGCTCGAACCTGACCTTAGTTCATCGATATCAAAAATATTGCAATGCATTTCAGAGAACTCGGTGGGCCCATGATGTGATGAGTTTCAATCGAATAGGCTCACCCTGTTCTGACTTATGCTATCTTAAACTTGTTTGAGGTCAGGTCACTTGACCTGTATTGGTGACCTGACCTGAGATGACCTAACCTTAAAATTTTGACAAAATTTGTAAAAATAATCAGAGCAAAGGTATGCACAGTACGGTGGCGCTACGCGCTGCCGTTTTCATGCAATCTCCGAAAAACTGGGGGCAGGTACCCACCCACCCCCTCCGTCAATGCGTGTCTTAAGCCGATTCAAACGGTGTTCCGGACAGTGCTATGTTCCCCGGAGTCTTTTCATTTTTAGCCACCCATTCACTGTCTACTGTGCCGTATAACCTTCGCGTTTGGTGCGTCGCTCACCTCCCCACCCCCACTGTCAGCTGCAGAGTCCCGAATTGACTATTTGGCCGTTACTCTGCAGACCAGATTTTTCCCTCTAACAAAATTTGATCCATTGCTTCCAACAATATTCCCAACATCAACAACCATTCTACAAACCCCGTGACGAGGGCCATAATGTCGCCACCGGCAAAAAGGGGCCAGCCAAACTTCAACCTGATGCTGACAAAAACTTCAAATAGTACCAAAACTGTTAATTTGGTCCTCGTTTCTTCCCGTATATAAGAATGTCCGGCTTTTCTTATTTTGACTGAGATCAAAATTTTCAAAGTGGCCCCCCTTTCCGACCGTATGACGAGGGCACTACTGGTACTTTCAAAAGGCATCCGCAAGTAGTGTATTACAGCCCTCTGAGACCCCCCCTCCTCTCTAAGCGAAGTCCCGAGTCTGCCATTGCCCGACTGGCTTTCTGTGCGTCTCCAAATGTCTGCCGCCATTCCATTCAGCCCCGTGGCCCCAGGCCAGCTCATAGTTTACTTCTCTTCTCTGCGTGGTCAGGAGCTGCCCAAAACGGTGTCGTTTAGTGAGAGAATGGCGCGCACTCTCCGGCGTCAGGATCTGTCTGCCTCCACCGTCGACCTCTCGGCGGTAACGGTGTCGTCAGAACTGCTCCTCTAATTCACAATGACAGACAGAGGCCTGCGCTTCCGCTGGTTGTCTGCACAGCCAATACCGATGGGTTGACCGCTGCCCGTAGTTGGACCGCCCTGGGTGAAAATCAAACAGAGGAAACACCCTGCAGTGCCGGCCGGCGGTGCCGCAGGGCGGTTACGGCACCGTCGGCCGCCGCTCCACCGCTCGGGACCGATCTGCGGCGTCGGCGCCGACGGTTAACGGGCGACGGAAGTGGCGACCGGCGCCGGTCTCACGGCCCGGAACCGGCGCCGAACTGTGACGCATCCGCGACATTTCCGCCCCACTTACAGCCGCTGAGAAGTCGGCATCAGCCACTGCAAGACGCTGAAATGCCGGTATCAACCACTTACAGCCGCTGAGAATCCGGCATCAACCACTGCAAGACGCTGAAATGCCGGTATCAACCACTTACAGCCGCTGAGAAGCCGGCATCAACCACTGCAAGACGCTGAAAAGCCGGAATCAATCACTTACAGCCACTGAGAAGCCGGCATCAACCACTGCAACTCGGTATATGGCTTAATCTGATTGGTAGCCTGTGCGAACTTTTCATCTGGTAATAGACAAGAGCAGAATGGAACTAAAAAGAAGCAATGGCTTCACTCGTCGCATTTTCAAAGGCAGGATCTCAAATCTCAAAGACAGGATTTCAGTTGGATTCGCAAGCCAGATTATTCCGAAGGAAAATAATAGTCCGAAAGAATGTACAGCCTCTTAGAATGCACAGTCTTATTTATTTTTCTTTTATTTATTCATTCAAGTAAATCGCCAACAGAAAATGATCCAATAACAGGCGAAGTCGATGTAAGTAAAAGGAAAACTATGTACACAGATGAGAGACGCACATGTAAAAAGCGGTAAAAACATCAAAATGTGAGTGATGAGAAAGATGCAGCTGATGGTAAAACCGATGGTAAAAGTGACGTTAATAAAAGCTAACCAGTGCGAATATTTGCAAGAACATGTTTCTTAAAATCGATAAAAGAGTCGTTAAAAAAATCTGCATTTCCCCGAGGCAGAAATGCAATACACGGACAACAGATAAAATTAGACCGCTATATATACAGCAGCTATTTCCAAAGAGTGAGCGATAACCCCACCAGCGGTAATAGAGTGACTTCATGGGATAATCAAAGGCGTGTACGACCGAACCATCAAATTAACCGCAATAATGTTTTTATACACCCCATTAGCATTTAAGAGTAGGATTTTTGGTCATTGTCTAATGCTTCGGAGCTGAGCCTTGGCATTGTGTTACTATTTCTCACGTCACCTATGTTTAGAAATGGTACTTACTTCTTGGTGATTATAAAAACATGATGCAAAAACAGAATGAGTGTAAAACATTTTCGGCCCACTTCATTGGCACCAAAATACGTAATTCATATACCTACCTGACGAAAAACAGGTATGCATAGGTTTTTCCTCCTAGTCTATGTTTTTATTGCGACGTAAACCGATCCAGTCAGAAATTTGTAAGAGGTGCAGCCAACACATACAAACCAAGTACCGTGATTCCCCATAAATCAGAATATATTTTGAGGGGTGTGGTATTGGCTCACCCCGACTATTGACAAGGGGAAACTATGTCAGCAGGACTGGAAATCACTCCTACACACAAATCTACCCAATTCATAACCCCCAACTGTGCACAGCACACACCGGCGTGCATTAGCGCCTTCTCTGCACGTGCGCGGCGTGTCCAGCCGTCGTTCGGTCAACTGTCCCACTACCCCACTGGGGCGGCCGTCGCGTCGCCGCAGACGGGCGGCGGCGGCGCGCGCCAACCGGGGCAGGCTCCCAGGGAAGGTCGCCGCGTTCTCTGGCCGTGCCGCCGTATCGGCAGCCTCCTCCGCAGCCGGCCTGGCCAAATGACAAAATGTGATGGATGAGCGCTAAACAGGGGCTGGGTGTGACGGCTGAATTCACAGTCTGGCTGTGGTGAGTGTTTGACGAGCGGGTTCAAATTGTCCGCCATGCGCAAAATAGGTATGAGCGTTGATCAAACAAAGCATGCGCTCAGTCTAACAGGAATTACGGCAGAAATTTATATTTTCCGTGCAATTCTAAATTTTGTCTAAGTGGAGCATGAGGATGGCGCCGAAAAGGGGTATCGATTAAAACACGAGTTGTTCTCGATCAAAACGACCACAGCCATCGTCACCACCATGATTATGGCGGTTGCGATAATTTTTCCCATATGAACCTGCATCCACGCTTTAGATGTTTGTGCTCTTCTTTCGTAGCGGGATGTTATGCCATATCTGAATAAAACCCATGCACAGGAGGTACATACATACGCTGTTTCAGATTAGTTAGAGGACACTAGTGTTAATTGAGCGTGATTTCTACTGAGGTCGTTAAGTCCATAGATGGATGCAGGTATTCCGACTTATTTCTGCCAGTGCTGGAAAGCCTATTGTTTTGGCTTTCAAGTGATGTTTGTGCTAATGTTTTATTTCTTCCACGTGCAATATGTGATAATAAAGAGGTTAAAGTAAGACCTCTCAACTCTCTCAGTGCTGGGGCAGCGGTAAAGTGAGCCATGCTCCAGGGCAAGTTGAGAAGCGTAACAAAATGGTGTCTCCATTTTCCAAATTTATTCGAAAAAGTGCCGGAACTACCAGAGGAAAGTGCAATCTTAATTTCTGTCACAGTTGTGGCACACAAACTCTAACCCACCAGCCGTGTGAGACGATGGGTTTGCTCGCAGCTTAGGATCCACACACAAACAACCAGAAACTACAGTATCTACCCCTGTCACCGACAAATCTTCAACACCACAGACTCCCATACAATCGAACACAACAGCACCCCCAGGCGTGTTTACCAAGCGGTATGGGTCAGGCGGTCCTCGTCGGCGCCTCCAAGGGTCGTATGCGCAAGGAGCGTGGTGAAGCCGTTTCATCTCCAGGTCGCGGGGACACGGGGCTAATGCCGCCGCCGTACCCTCCACCACCCCCGCCTCCACCAACACCTCCCGCTAAAGCAACAGGCAGGGACCACCTGAGCACAGGCACCCGTGAAGGAAAGCGCAGGCTCTCCTCTCCAAACCTACGTTTCGAGGAAGAAAATCCCAAGACAGAGAAGAGGAAACAGATTTGGTGTTTCGGGATTCGCGATGGTACCAGGGTCGGGTTCTTCACGGCTCACTCGGCTCCCCGGTATCGAACGTCGCACGTTGGGGTTGCCGCGCCCATCCCCGTGTGATGGTGGCATCCGGGCCGGTGAGGCCTACATGGTGGGACACTATTTTGTCGCTCTCCGCCTGGGTCTCGTACCCGGAACGTGGCCACCACGGTGGACACGCTCGCCTGTGTATCTATGTTCACGGCGCTGACCTGGTGTTGGGTATTGGTTCGTCGCATTGAGTTGTTGGCTTCCCTTGTTTTCTTCTCGATATGTTTTGAATGGTTACTGCTGACTACCACTAATTTTTGTTTTTTACACTAAGATGGGCGCAAATGACCTGTGTCGAGGCGCCCTAAAACCCCAACCAACAACCACTAAAATCATTCATGATGTATGCACAGGGAAGGTCCTGCAAAATGCTCTCTGAGATTTTGGGGGTTAAGGTCATCCAAGGTCACTGACCTATGATGTTACAATTTGACTTATTCTCAATGATGTATGTACATTACAGCTGGAACTACAACCGCCTTTAGGCGGGAAATCAGGGTTCAACCTTGACAAAAAAACCTCTGACCCTGACCTGTGACCTGGACATTGACATCGAGTAGCATCAACTATAAAGTCGTAGAATAAAATATGTCATAAGGATGTCATCTGACCAAAACACAAGGGTTAACGACTTTGAGAATAATTGCATGGTATTGACCTGTGACATTTGACCTTGACCTTAACATTCATGTGAGGTCAGCTTGACATACAATCCCGATTATATGGTGTCATTACGCGCCAACTCGGTCCACAGTGTTGGTGAACTGATGCAACCACTCGATTGCGATTGTCTAAGAATATAGGTCCGACTTTGAAGGCTTATAAGTCAAAATCTATTCACCGATATTGAAAATGATTTCACCAATAGACGCGCTCAGAATTTCTCTCAAATGCAGCTGAGTAGCGTGTTCCGGCTGTCGTGAAAATAACAAGTCGGGGGGAGTTTTAGGGCCCCTCCACTGTGCAACTTAAGACAACATCTAAAAGTGACATTCGACACGTGAGAAGCCAACAACAGATTTGAATAGAGAAAGAGTGTACTGGCAGGGTGTGTCGCGACTGCGTTTCTGTTGTTAACATAAGGGTTCTGTGGTCGTTGGGATCGTGGTGGGGGCACGCTTGGCTGCATTTTCAATGGGGTGGTGGACCTGTCTAAAAAATATTAAATTGATAGGTGGTTTTATAGTTGTATTTCAATGTCACCCAAAAAATATAAGGAGTAGATAAGTCACAGGCAGTCTCTAAGATAAAACCTTGAATCATTAAAATGGCTTAGAACTTGGGAAGTGCGGGATAACGACGGCAATGTAGCAAATTTAATCATTGGATGTTTGTTCTTAATTGGCGATTAAATTACCATCAAATTACCGATTAAATTTTTGCCAATGATATACTTCACTCATGTTTATTCAGAATCCCATGTTAAGCATTTGCTAGTGCTGTTCCAGGGAATCAGAGAGCCTAAAGCCTAAATACCCTCTAGATTTGAGGTTTCAAATGAAGTTGTATTCTAAAAAAACATCCAATCCCAAAGCTTTCATGAACTGGGATAAAATCTATGCCGGCTGCGTGTCCTTCTCTCAGACTGGGTCAGATATTTATAAGACATTACCGTTGGCGGGTGTCTGACTCCTGACTCCACCTTTCCTCACACCGAACAGTGCGTGCGAGGACTGAAATAGGGGCGGCTAGAATTCGCAACAGTCACTTCAATAAATTGGCAATTCTAAAAATTGCTCTGGAGGAGGAATCATAGTTGTTCCCACGCTGGGATCTGTCGAATTGGCGCCGGAGCGGCTGTAGACTGGGTCACCGGCAGTCGTTTCAGCGCGTGGACCCGCGCTGACCATCTGTGCTCGCGCCGCGCGGTGTGAACGCCGCCGCACGCGCTGCCACGACGATATCGCGCCGCACTTCCACCAAATTCATCATCATTTGTCACTTCGGAGGCGAAGCTAAACAAACGAAACCCTCTAAAAAGCTGCAGCGGTATTGGTGTCATTCAGTCGCTACTGTTGCCGGCTCACCAATGGTAACTGAGCGGCCGCTACGGTCAGCTCGTGCCTAGGGGCAATTACTAACGGATTGAATCCGGATCTGGATCAAAGCTGGGATAGACACCTCGGAAGTGACACCATTTGTTGGGGACTGACCCTTTTTAAGACCAGCGGCACTCTAGGCGGGAGTAGACCACTAAACCTGGAGCCGCAGACTCCGCGGCAGAGTGTCATCGCGACGTTGGGTGTCATGAAATATCTCTCAGTGCAGAAGTGAAACAGTGGTTCGTTGAGAGGTTTTTGAAGCATTTGGTACTTTAGAGTCGATTTTTGGCGAGGAGAACGATATGAAAATTACATTTAAGTCTACCGTCTGCGGAAAGACACACAATGGTAACGCGTTTAGTAGTTCTAACAACTTATTTATCATGTTTTATTATTATTGGCTCTGGAGCATACTCTCTTATTCTTGTTAATCATCCATTTCCATGAAAAAGTTAATTTTACTATGATAAGTAATGGTCTTGCACGCCCTCTAAGCAACGCACTAGTTGATGCCAGTTAAACGTTTTTATAAAAAAATTCCCGGGAAAAACTTTACACTATACAAAAATCTTTACACTACGGGAAACACTTTTATATAAGGACAATGCACTTTTATATTGATACGTGGCATTGAAATCACATATTCTTATCCAAGACCAGCTTCCTGTTTTTCTTGTTCTGTATACATGTCTGAAATCGTTCTCCCAGATGATAATTGATATCGTCAGCCCTCTGGATCGATCGACTGATGAAGTTACTAAATCCTGCACGCCTATAAAATTATCTGGGCTGGAGCCAGGGCTTCTCAACTTGCCGCAACCTTGCTGAGATCAAGTCCGGTCTACCGGCGCGCTGATCAGAAATGTGAAAAGGTAATGCCTCTAATTATGACCCATTATGCTCTCCCCGAACTCATAATTTCTAGCTTATTAGCTTCTTGTTTCTCAACGTCACACTCCCAATATTGACTTTCTATGTGTATTTGAGTTGAACTTGTACTGACCATGACAAGTCAGGTATCGTCAGCATCTCTTATTGAGTCCGTTCACTCAACGTCGAATCCGGAACCGTTTCCCATTTCTTCTAAAGTGTTCCTGATGGGAAATCTGATAGTCTCCAGGTTCTTTGAGGCCAACCTAATTTCCGATCCCGGCCCACATAAACCCTCTATGGAGCCACGTTTGTCGATTCAATTTCACTTCAAATACAACAAAGGGTTTCAATCTCTACAGACTTCAAGGAGATTTGAAGGCTGAGTTCAATATACTGGACTACAAAAATCACTTCATTCGACTGCAACTGTGGATTCTTACACGATACATATCTAGTCCCGATGAACGCTGTATTGCCAATGCGACGGGAACATACCATGACCTGTAACTTTGGATACGTAAGATGCGACTGATGCGGCGGCTTGGTGTAGTTCCAAGCTTCAGATATGCGGTCCCATGGATAGTCGGTTAGCGCCGTAGCCTTCAGGTCCAGAGACCAGCAGACCATGCAGGTCATTTAAACGGTGCTCAACTGGACAGTTTCTTCAGTCTGAATCTCATTGGGCTGTTTAAATCAATCAATTAAGTCAAAATTCACGACATTCATCCGAAATAATTTGATGAGACAACTCATTTTTGTCGGAATTGTAGAAAAAGACAGATTTAGGTTTATCATGATGGCACCCATAAGAAGTAAACTAAGGACAATTAATACATCTTGGCCGAGTTTCAAGTCTGGGCATGTCAGGTTAAGACATATAGGGTCAATCCCAGAGGCTTGCACGGGGTCTTAGCCATATTCCTCACTGCGCTCAGTCTAGCAACAGGGATTTGGCACGGACTGGCTCCTAACTCGGTTACAGGCTTAACTGCGCTTGGCTTGTGGCACTTGGCCTCTTGAGCAACTTATATAGGATAGTGACCTCCTATCAATTTTATTCAATGTTTTTTGGAACATTCTCACATATGACGAAGGATTTTTCATGTTACATCCTCAACTAGATGGAGAAGGTCTTAAAAACCATAAGAATAAAGTCAATTAAGCAATAAAAGTACAGGTACTCGCATACAGTTTCAAAATAATGTTCAAAACACTCGTTCACACTCACAGGCTTAGCACATTTCTTAGAGGGTTTCTGAACCCAGTCAGGCTGGTCTTGCCTCTTATGTCTGGTGGCAGGTTGTTATACTGTATGCTGGCGGCATGACTTATTCAGTGTTTCCCAGCGCAAGCTTTAGCACGGCGGCTGATATCTCGAGTCGCCCCCCCTCCGTACCGGCGCGTTTGCACAGACGTAAACAGGAAACCGTTTTTTCTACCCAACAGGCGCTGACACCTGGGACATAGTTCAGAAACGACGCAGCAGCTGTATAAGTACGGGGCTATTACTGAGCGAAGCTTTCGTGGACTATATCCGTCGAGTGTGACCCATCTTCGGGCAGTTGGCACACTCTCTCGTGACACCGTCACGCAATCACGTGCGCGCCGGCCCGGAAACACGGAGAGACGCGCTGTCGGACCGTGACCGTCCGCCGGCCCGGCGTCGATCACACCCGACACTGACCCGGCATCGTTCACACCCGACACTGACCCGGCATCGTTCATACCTGATATTGACCCGACATCGTTCACACACTGACCCAGCATCGTTCCCGACACTGACCCGAAATCGTTCTACCTGATATTGACCCACATCATTTATACCTGATATTGACCCGACATCGTTCATACATGATATTGACCCGACATCATTCATACCCGATACTTACCCGGCATTCTCATGCTCTATACGGACCCGTCATCGTTCATTCCTAGCGCTGAAAATATTTTGTATAGCAGGGCAATATTTAAACATATCTATATGGAAAGACATGACTACTCGTACGATTTTGAACAATTTTAGTACTTCTTCACCGTCGAATATGACTTCCGGCTTTTTATTGATGGCCTCCGTCGGTGTTTCGTACAGGATGATAGGGATCAGGTCGGATAAAACGAAGCAACAGGAAAACTTGTCTTGCCGATTTTAGCTGCGCGTTTCTATTGCGCAGTACGAAACGCTGACAAGGCAAGTAATAAATATCCGAAATGTCGCAGTTTAAAGCTGCTAGTAGAGAAATTGTTTTAAATTCTACTTGATTTATGTTTGGATATTTTTGTACCGGGAATGGAAACGGGATCCTGGTATTCGTTTTTGCAAAGCCATGCAGAATAATCAGGGCATGATTGCTCTGTCATATACCTACTTTATCTACCTGAAAAATGATAATCCACTAGATCCATGTCTAAACGGGATCAAGCTACTGGGAAAAGGGCAGGCCAGCATTGGCAGACAGCTATAACTCTGCTAGCTTCATAACCCAGGACCTTGTGAATCATATTTATGGCATTTTAGACCGCCCAATCGAGTTTCAACCACTTGCCCGCCAGTAGACGGCTGGAATTAGGATGCTGTCTGTGAGGAAAATATTTAAAAAATGGTGCGAAGGAGTGCCTTCATTTCATACACAACTTCGCCAGCACTTTGGTACACAAATTTGCATCTGCATTGATGACTTCGATGCCCAAATAATTGCAAGATCAAGACATCAAGTCAATTGCACCCATATTTCATAAAACTTGCCCCTGGGGGTAATTTCTAATACAGTCACTGCAGCCATGAGTAGCGAATGTTGCAAAATCACCGAAATAACTGCGATCTGCTAGGCAGATTCTGTTACTTCCGCTATCAAGTTTCTGATCGGGAATGACATTCCAACCAAAAGGTCCAGAAGGAATCATAAATAAACAAAATAAAAGCACAGGCTATGTTTTTCGCTCCGTTATCAAGCATTGTCAAGCGCAAAAGAAACGGCTGGCATCATCAAGTTTCGGATCAGTCAATCAAAGGACCCTCTGTTGAATTTTCCATGGAGTGGCACACAGACTGACAAAGAACATCAGGTAGATACTTTGACACTCTTTCATATTGGGGAGCGGAGACAGATGCAAGAAAACTGTTTGAAGAGGAGGCCAAATGTTTCTCACCGTGAAGGTTTTTTATGAACAGTAGCCAAAATCGGCTCTACTTGACAGTTTTGGGGCCGCTGTCGGGTTATTACTCCAAATGATTTTGTACGTTTTTTTTTAATTTTGAATTTAAAGAGGTCACAAGGTCACGAGATCAAAACCTGAGTAAAAGTTTGTTTTCTTATATGAACCGATGTATCTTCTATCCAGCGATATCCATACAAATTAATTTAGATCAGCTTCTTTTAAGATATAAATTATTTCTGATTCAATGTTTGTGCTAGCCTTGAAACCTTCATGACCTCTATCTGGTGACCTCTTTGACCTTTGAACCTGAAAATTGGCCCAAATTGTTCTTTTGTATAGATGGTCTTGAGTAAAAGTTTGGTGGAAATCTGAGGAGTGGGTCATGTTGGACTTTTTCGTGCCTACATGGACAATTTGTCCTGGATTGACCCATCTATATCCCGAGTGGCTAACAAACGCATCGCTACGGGGGTGGAGGGGGGGTTGAAATCCCTGTATCGGCCTACGTGTGATTGCACGTGAACAGCGTCCGGTATAGTTGGAGGTCATTTGCTGGTGCATCTGCTGCGACAGGTGCTCTGGCCTACACAAGCACGATAAACAGAGCTATGCGGTGAAGCTTGTGTGTTAGATATTTTTCATAGCCTATCTGGTCGGCGAACAGGTACATTTTTAAGCAGTACAGAATCGTAACAAAAATAGAATCAGACCGTGTAATAGGCACCGCCATGATTCTGAACCAGCGCCAACTGTACCAATGTCACAGCAACTATCATCAAAGGGAACAGGTGATTGACACTATATGCACAGTATTAGCGAGGGATGCGTCAGTGAAACCCTTAAATCCTATTAGAAACGAGGCTACACGTCAGATATGGCACAACATTATTCTTTGTTATCTACCTTGTATTTTTTAAAATCTTCTGTGACAAGTTGGGCACATCAAACTTTACAAAGCAAATGAGGTTAACATTAGACCTGAAGTTCAGAGGCTTATGACACTTTGAAACCAGCCCTTGCCATCCAGCGGGCTTGATGTAATGAACCGTGAACATGAACCATGAACCTTCATGAACCGTGTGTCTCAGGGAGGTACAACACCAACAGCTATCAGGCTAAGCTCGGCGACCAGAGAGGTCGCCGAGCTCAGCCTTCAAGCGCCTGTCGCAGCAGATGCACCAGCAAATGACCTCCATCTATACCAAACGCTATTCACATGCAATCACACGTAGACCGTAAGGCAGAGGAGGCAACCATCAAGGTGCTGCGACGACACTTGTGGCATCTAAAGCTACTAGTCGTTGTGTTGAGTTTATTCAGCGAAAATGTTTCTGAAGAGCAGAAGGTAAAGATTAGTGAGAAACTAGTGGCAACACCCAGAGTAGCTGCGACGGACCACTTCCCTACTGATGTGGTCCTCGACGAAACAAGCCAGCTGGCTGACAGGGTGGACGAGTCTTTGTGGCTTCTTTTTGACCTCACATCCGCTGGCCATGCATGCTTGTCGGCACATCCAAAAGTACTACTTCTGCTTGCATATAAGTACTAATAGTATCAAGTAGTTTTATATTAAAGAATGTCTTGAAATGCAAAAGACGTGCAGGCCTAAGAAAGGCAGGAAGACACTAAGTAGAAGCGGCATACGCCTAAATAAGACGTGGCATGCATTAATACCACGTAGGTATAAGTGTGGTTTCTGTTAAAATGTAGCGCAAATATGGTCTGGAATATAGCAAGATGAACAACTAAGAGAGTCGCGAAGCAAAGAATGCCAGCGAACTTGTATCTGTTCCTTGTTTGACTTGTGAGGGAGACGAATCGCTTGCAATATGATTGGATCTATATGTACTGCCTTAAAACTAAATGGTATAGGACTGACAGACCCGATCTGTCAGAACTTTACTCGTCCTCTTTAGTGAATATTGATTGTCATGACTAAAATATGCAGATTATCTATCTGTAACATATTTATAAAGAGCGTACTTCGGACCATCCTCCTTTCCTACATGGGAATACTTCCCATAACGTCCGTGAAATAGGCAATGTACTACACAGCATCGCCTATTGAAAATTTGCGCTGGAAAGAACAAATGACAACCTCAGAATCGGCGACTGTAACGCCGGTACTGCGCATAACACCAATGGTGATCCGAAAACATGAAATTTGAAGCGAATATAGCAACCTTATTCCTCAATAAACTGGGGCAAAATTGTTGTCAATCGACTAGAAATGAACCAAATCATGGGAAAATGCTGACCTAACGAATTCTGAAAACGTTTTGAAATTTGAAACGGCCTAGCCTGCACTGTAGGTCAGTGTGCCATAATAACGTCTATAATCGGTTATGTGCCGACCAACCAACATGGGTCAGTCATTAAGGTGGTCGGTATAAGCCCAGTATTCCAATCGATGGTATTATTAGCATACCTATGTCAGTATGACTTGAACTTAAAGCTGTTCAATGTAGTTATATAAGATATGTAGGTTTTCAGGCCGCCTTCTGTAGCTGTTAGTTCGTTATATTGTTTTCGAATATGTGATGGTACGTATCTTTATACCTACCTATTTCGAACATTTACCTTTCTCTATGACTTTAGTCCACTTTTGGTGTATTCCTGGCTTTTTCGCGTAATCACGGCATTTTCCAATAGGTTTCCGGCACGACCCAGACTTTACCTTTGCGACCTCGTCTGACCTAGAAGATAATGACCTAGGTCAATGAAACTTCGCTATAATGTATATCATCATTTCCCCACATACCCCCAAAACGGACATTTTCTCTCTTGGTTTTCTATCTCAGGGGGCACTTTAGGACCCCCTCAACTGCGTGTTGACACCAGACCCGAATCCACTGCGAGTGTTAAGGAACGCATCAAGAATTTCTGTCTAGGAATAAAACTAGGTAAGAAAAACATTCGGCGTGGCCGAACGATAGATCTGAGTGGCCCCATTCAGAGATCTCCGCGCCACCATTCTAATAACGAACATGAACAATGAGTCCAGCGGAGCGTTAAACTGTCCCTCATTTCAGCTGCCAACCGCTCACATGCGGGTCGCTGACTCACGTTTTGTCTCAGACAGCTCGTCGCGTCACATTTGCGTGCGTCACGCACTGCGGCGCGTGACACGGCAGACATGACGCGATGAGGGCGAATCTGGCGCGGCCAGGACGAGTCCATTTGCAGGTGGTCCGAAAACACCGCCCTGGGAACTACCGTGGCGGCGTTACGCGCCGGCCGTCCGGAATGTGGCCAAATTCGGGTCAGCAGGAGCCCGGGAGCCGCGAAGGCGGCGCTGGAGGAGGTGCCGAGTAGCGGGATGCTCTCACTACAATGGGAACACAGCAGCGCGCATCAGGGCCGCCGACTGCACAGGGAGCAGTCCGGCCAGCTGTGATGGGTTAATTGGGCACGCGTAGCAGCGCGTCACACGTCCGGCCGTCGCTGCCAAAATGCCGAGCGTCATCTCGGGGTGACCCACATCTGACACGCACAATCACGCAAAATCACGCGGCCATGCGGGAACTCTACGCATGGACATCGCGGAACGCGTGCGTGAGATTTAACATAAACCGCAGCTGGCCGCAGGCACGTTTGAATCGGATACGGTGATGAAATTTCTCCAATGTGGGCAAGTGAAACAAAACGCCCATGCCCGAACTAATAATAGCAATTAAGGTCCGACGACGCACCAACTGCTACGTTTGTCTGGAGTCGCCGGCTTCCATCCTGGTGGGAGGGAGTGAAGTGTCTTTCGGAGATCGAGTTACTTATTCGGGAAACCTGGCAGGATTTGAACACGGGCTCTTTGGCTCTCGAGCCACGTGCTCAGTACCTGAGCCAATCGTCCTCCATTGCGACATTGGAGAACATCAGAGTGAACCTAAATGTACTAATCTGACGTGGAAGACATCCCAGTCAAAGAAATTATAAAAACATGATATCAAGCTACACAGGTCTTCTTGCAAAATGGGTATTATAAAGGGACTTATAAAATTGCGTAGCTTTTTCTTAGCTATCTAACGCTGTTCGCATTTTTCATCGACTGTCGAAGGACAGAATATGGAGATTTTAAGCTTCCCCAAACTGGGCCCTAGCTGCATCTGAAGCCCACTAGGATGATATTTATCGATCGTGAGCAGAAAGCTTACTTCGGATCTCGGGCGCTTGAGAAAATTAAGCTACAAGCTTACATCATTGGTTCAGCATTGCGCAAGTACCATCTTTGTTGATAAAACCCAATTTGCCACTGTTCCGATTAAACTAGTTTCGTAGCCGCACGAGAGCCCCTGGCAAAGTAAAGACTACACCATCCGATCCAGCGACGGATGCTTTTAGTGACAATCTAAAAGCCTGGCGCGGCTCCGTACACCGGCAGCGAGCTCGCTGGCCAGCGAGGCGAGGCCGGCACCGGCGAAAGCGTGAGAACGGGAGACGCCGTCACACGGCGCACATGCAGAACACTCCGAACCGGCGCGGCGACACCCCGCCGCTGGAAACCCCCAATCCAGGCACGCGCGCAATTGGAGAATCCGTGTCAACGCACACAACCCGGACGGAACCTCGAGTTCGAAACCCCCAACTGCGCGGTCTTACTTAGTTTCTGCCACAGATCTTCGCATTAGGCAATATACATATGCATACAATTTTCACACCAAACTGAGCAACAACCTCCGAAAACACATAAAAGACCTCATCCTTCCTATCCGTAAGCTCTGAAGTTAGGGCTATAAAAGATATCTCAATCATCTCAGGATAAATAACAGAAAATGAAATCAATAGATTGGAATAGCTCTTGGATCCGCTGTGTTACGCAGCCAAGAGCTATTGCTGATATTCTTGACAGTTGCGCTGAAGACGCTATCGATAGAAAGATATTAACATGGCATATTTAATGAATACACAATTGAAAAGATTAGAATAAATATTGGAATACATGCAACCGGATGGTAATGTTTCTTTCAGTATCGCATGAGAGCGCACAATTCAACATAAAATATTTGCCTGAAGAGGTCAACAGTTGAGGTGCAGGGCAGGTCAAAGCCGAAAATGCTCCAGTATCTCTGATTTTAGAAGAACCTTAACCGAGCGGTGAACGTTGAAAATTCTAGACAACATGGAGAGAGCTGAAGCCACCGTCGATATATCAACGCCCTATAGGGCAAGAGTTAGAATAATTCAAATATAAGCCCCGAACGTCACTCACAAGCATGTAATGCCGATCACGGGAACCAGATCTCAAAGCGTCGCAGTAGGTTAAATCGTGGAGTGAAAACCTATGCCGGTCGTACAGTGACTGGGACATACTTTAAACATAGCTGGTCACCGGGCTTAACAGTCGTGTTTGCTCCGGAAACTTGTACAGTTAATAGCTTAACTCAGAGGTGGAGACCTCTCCTGGATCCAGGCGAGGTTCTGGATGAGTTGACAGGGACGGACTGGTACACACTTGAAACGAGACCCAAATTTCGGATAGGTTTTGCCTCCCCCTCTCTATATCCACCCACGCCTCAGATACTCGACAAAAAAACAAATCAATAATTGCAGACTATACATTGTTATGCGAGTCGAAATCTCAAATGCACCCGTGCAAAGAAATAAGCCCGAGATGGGGCCGGATACACCAGAACGTAAAACACGCAAAAACTTCGACCCCGATGCTTTACGGCAGGATTGGCGGGCTATGGAACCATCAGGATACCAGACCAAGAAAATAGATCAAAGTATCGTTAACCAGCTTCACACTGAGCGTCAGCTTTCTTCCGTGGCACAATGTCCGTTGCTGACTCATACTTCCCGAAAAAAACGCGTCTTTAGGTCTACCCAATGGAGAATATCTATGTGAGCAAATTCGCCTGCCGAGGGCAACAATTTCAATCACCGATAATTCATATTTGCAAAGAGCAGGTACACGACAAACTGGGCCCTGCCCGTCCTCGGAGTTCACATATATTTTCAAAATGACCCAATACAGCTGATTTATGAGCACAGGAGTACATTTAAACAGCTCATGAAGTTTGAGCCCCACTGGCAGTCAAACTAACACATCTAGCCTTGGATGTGCGCAGGCTAACGATTTGATGTTCGATGGTTGGCCTTTATACTTACAATAATGGCTTTGATTTCCATTGCATGTACACATAAATATCGCCATTTTGTAATGCACCACACATATTATTCCCCGTAACTACGTATCCGTCTTAACCAAAGAGAAAGCACGGTGAATTTTCTACCCGATAACCCACCTTACTGGCATTTGCACATTTTACGATTCGCCAGAAAACCCTGAAAAGGTGGGACAACTATTCAAAAATGCTGAGTGAAGCACAACAGGTATGGCCACGGCACTCCAAATTGGTGGAGACTTTTGTAAGTCATATTCCTCATTGTCACTCTCGCCCCGGCGATAACGCAAAATCTCGTTCGAAAACAAATGATTGCACCCACCATCGCCTCATTACCTCCCCGTCAAGGGCCAGTAACACCCGGAAAGGCACAGGGAACTAATACACACCTCGGTCAGGTCCTCTATGCACTCTCGAATATCTAGGGGACTACTACGGGATGGATTCACACCGCTATGTCACCAGTGATGTCTACTTAACCGCCAAACACACCGCTTGGGCGGGACCAGTCCCAAAATTGCGCCCGTTGACCTGGTGAGCGTCCACCACAGCTTCAAGATGCACTCCCCTTCACCAAAATATCCCGTTGACCCGTGAAAGTCTTGTTTGATGCCAGACTGGTTCCGGTTCACTTCGAGCGCACGCCAACTCTCTCCTCCACTCCGAACCACGATCGGCGTCTCCGATATCACAAAAGAACGGTGGCGACACCTATCTAGTTGAAGTGAAATGTGAAGTGGCGCGAGCCGCCGCCCGGAAAGCCCTGGAACTGGAATCCCTCGAACGGGTTGAAGCCACGTCCTGCCTCCGTCTCCGGGTCCAACGGGTCGTCGCCGTTGTCGAACTGACGCCGCTTCTCTGGGGAAGAAGTAACAGCGGGTCAGCTCTGAAACATCGAACGGCGGCCGGCCACCGCAGTCTCACAAACCACAGCGTTCACGAAAAAAGAAGACCAGTAAAAACCACCACTCTTCCAAAAAATAATCCACTGAAACGTAGTGCCTGCATCTAGATTGATCGTATAATACGTTGCGTTGCAAGCTATAGCCCGCGAGTACAAATATACGAATAAAGATGGCAGCAATAAGCAGAATAAGCGAGAAATGCGACAGGAACAGGGTGCCACTACTATGCGCAGAGGCCCCGATTTGGAACTGTTCGCAAATGACATCACTCGCCGAGAGGGATGGAGGGGGCTGGCGGAAATGGGACGTGCCGTGGCGTGGTCACGGGTGAGGATGAGGGATGGGGTGACCGAAAAGTGGCGTACCATGACACGGAGTGGGCTTTGGCAGCCCGTGATTGTTTTCGTTAGTTTTTCTGTTAAGTTGTTTGTATTCTCGGGGAAGGTGGACGTGCCCAGAATTAGGACTGAGCCTGGGGGACATGGAGTCTCCTTTAGGGCGGCAGTCGCTTGGACTTTCAGGCTTGAATTTCATCATAAAATGCAGCATGACCGTTAGTAATATGCAGTTTTCATCGTTGTATCATTTTTTCTGCGTATGCGATCTGTTTTATTTTAGGATACTGATTGATGAGTACTACATTAACAGAGGAGGAGAGGGCGGTGGGTCCGCCTATAAGTGACGCCTTGGCGTGGGGTAGAAGAGTGGAAACCTCCCAAAAAGTGACGTCATTTATGAACAGTCCGCTTAGATCCTTAACACAAGCCGTACCACCGGGTGGGCACATATTCATTGTGTTCGCTGCTGCCAAGGCGACAACTTGCCAAGTTTATGCCTGCAACCCTTAGACAAAAATCCACACCACGAGCTAGTATGACAGTGAGCAGAATCCTGATGAGTACCTGGGTCCGACAGCACCTCCTTGGCGGCTGCAATGTCGATGAACATTTGCTCTGCCTTCTTCTTGTCCTTTTCGTCACCGCTGGCGAAGTTGTCCGGATGCCACTGCTGCGCCAGCTTCCTGATGGGAGAGAGGAGAGAGACTTAATAGCTGTCCTGATGGGAGAGAGAAGCAGAGAGACTTAATAGCTGTCCTGGTGGGAGAGAAAAGGAGAGAGACTTAATAGCTGTCCTGATGGGAGAGAGAATGAGAGATATTTAATAGCTGTCCTGATGGGGGAGAGAAGGAGAGAGACTTAATAGCTGTTTTCCTGCCTCAGCACTTCCCGCCGGGGTAAGTGGCACATCCTGGTGTACAAATGTGGCAGTCCCAATCACAAGAAAAACACTACAACAAATTTAGTTGTAGCAGGGGGAGTTAGCCGCGTTTGTCAGTGCACTATGGGCCAGCGACGTGCTTTCGCGAGTCAGCCAGTGTTTGCCGACGTAACTGGTGTGGAACCAGCCATTATCCATCGTCTGCATGCTATATTGTAGACCATGGCCTGCACCTCTAAAATCGACCCCAGTCGTTTCGAAGCTTACTGCAGTGAGACTGCAGACCTGTACGCCAGTCTATATCCTTGGTACCCCAGGCCTGACTCGCTGCACAAGACCCTGCTGCACAGTGCATTCATAGTGGACTGCTTGCCTCTCCCATTAGGAATGATGAGCGAACAAGCTCAAGAGGCATGGAACAAGGATGTTCGCGCACTTCGTCTCCGGCACGCACGCAAACTCTCGCCTCCACACCGTTTCTGACCAGTTCGGCTTTTTGCTCGTCACGAGTAATCCGAAAATTAGCTCTGTAATCTTGAAAACCCGCTACGAGAGAGCAGTCATGGATCAGGCTGTGCCAGCAGGGGTACGATATTTTCTTCGTGAGGCTTCTGAGGACATATTCGGACAGAGAGCAATGCTAACCGACTCCAGCAACGAGTCCTTTTAAATAGAGCCAAGAGTGGATACAGTGCAGTGGAGTAGGATGAAATTACTAAATGCACCTAATCCTGATATGGACTTGTAAAATAATAACCACTCTTAAATTCATAGCATATTGTTTAAAATATTCCTCAAAATAATAATATATAACACACTAAAGCTGGCTATGACTTCGTCATTCTACTATGGGTTAAATATGGTAATAAATACACCTGTTTAACTGTTGTAAATAGTTTTTTTAAAGTCAATCAGCACTCCCAGCTTTCCAGAAATCGTTGACTCTTCGCGTCAGGTTAGCCCGACCATTTCTAAAAATGGCTGTCTCCTCTCTGAACTGTCTTTCCTGTCAGTTTCGGGATGAGTTCCAAATGCCCAAAAGTCAAAGTTACATATTTTTTACTTTTGAACTCCTCATTGATCAATAAAACAGGGACGGGGTGGTTAAACATCAGAGTAAAGGTAAAGAAATCATAAAATTTTAAAATAAAAATAAAATCACTTGACGGTGTCATCATCATATATCTAGAGTGCATATAACGTTCTTCCTGCATCATTAGTTAAATGATTAGCGTATGCTTCCATGACAGATTTATCCTAATGTGTTGAGTTATCTGTCGAATTGACATCATTTTTTGGATTCTTAGGCCATGCTTACCCCTGGGGACAAAAATTTGGGTCAATGTTACTGCTAGCCGATTTATGACCGCATTTTGGAGGCTGCTGGTCCACAGTGCAGCGGTGGGAAGGCAGCCCCAGTTCCGGGCTAAACGCAGGAACGCCACTTAAAAATGAACGTATGTATAAAAGGCCCATTTACACCTGCAGCATACACCAAGACCTTTGCAGGACGACGCTATAAAAGTACGTAAAGAGAATGTGTCTCTGGACGTGAATATTGGCAGAATCTGCCGCAGATACCGTCAGGTGAGAACGGGCCTCCACACTAAACGTTGCTAACAACACAAAACAGACGAATTCTCTTGGGTCTTCTTATTTCCAATTGTTATTATCTTCAAAAATAATAATTATGACACGAGGACGTTCCAAAACAATAACGTGCAGCATCGTTTACATATGAAGCCTTTAACACTTTCGTTTATTCCTGCAAACGCTGGCATTAATTTGCCTTTAACACGCGCATTGACGGGGGTCTGGGCCACCTTCGCCTTGACGGGGGGGCGGGTACACGCCCCCCTAAGATCTCGAGAACCGCTAGGTAGCGAAAAACGGTAAACGGCGTTGGATAGCCCTCCATTTCTCCATCGAAAATATTTGAACCATTTCTGTCAGGTCACATTTAAGGTCACTAGAGGTCAAAACATGCCGTCATAGGGATAACATGTAAATGAAGTTTTCGGCCATTATATCTGAACAAGTAAAGATAGAGCAAAACGATTTGAACCATATGAATCCTCGCAGCAAGCCGAATCGAATGATATATAGTAGGACCTTGCTAGGTTAAATCAAGGATTTGACCTGATCTGAGGTCAAGTCAAGGTCAAATTGGGTAAAATGCCAATCATTAGAACCGCAATGACGAGGCAAGTCTAATGCCTCGTCATTGCGCTAAGTCTAATGCTCGTCATATGCCATAAAATAAATGCTCTACCTCTATTCATTACTGAGTTATTCAGTTAAAACCATTTTTCCAATGTATTTCCAATGGAGAGGTCATGGCTCGTACCTGACCTTAGGTCATCGATATCAAAAATACCGGAATATATTTTAGAGAACTCGGTGGGGCCATTGTGTGATATGAGTTTCAATCAGATAAGTTTAACCTGTTTCGACTTATGCTATCTTAAACTTTTTTTTAGGTCAGGTCACTTGAACTGTACTGGTAACCTGACCTGAGATAACCTAACCTTAAAATTTTGACAGGTTGTAAAAATGATGAGGGAAAAGGTATGCCAAGTACGGCGGCGCTACACGCCACCGTTTTTAGGCTGTTTCCGAAAAACCCGAGGGGGCGGGTACCCGACCCCCGCCAATGCGCGTGTTAATATACACATGTGAGTACGGAGGTCTAGTCAATCTCCATTGTTCCCTTACCTGTACGCTTTCGTGACCTGCCTCTTGCTAGCAGATTTGCTTACACCCAAGATTTTGTAATAATCTCGCTTCTTTTTCAACTTCTGCCGCTTCTGGGCCTTGTTAAGGCCCTCCTTGGCACGCTGGTACCCCTCTTCCATCTCTAATGCCTGTGAAACAGCACAAAATCAGTACTCAGGCTCGGTTCTACAAAAAAAGAGCATTTGATGGCGCTGCAATTTCACCTACAGCGCAGGCCAATACATGTACAAACAGCCTTAAAATCTGATGAATGTGCAGCTTTAAGTGATACTCCGATAAAATGGCAAGTAAATTCTCTACTTTGTCAAGCTCGATTGTACACAATTTGTGCAGATACTGTTGCAAGTACCGGCAACCATGAAAGCCATCGCTTCCGGACAGGAAGCGATGAGCGATGACTTCATTCGACACACAACCCGGAACATTAGAAGCTGGCCTATCGTACCCTTAAACCGACATACTGCCTAACTATCAATTAACTCCAGCCTGGACTTTGGAACGTACCGCTGCAGCAATAATGCACCTATGCGGGAACGGACCAACCAAACGTCCGATCTGGAGCGGTAGAACGTCGCTGGTGTACTCGACGGCATGGCGTCTTGACAACTAAACTTTGAGCCGGACGAAAGATAACCAACCACGTCAACACTGACACTCCAGTGTCCAAGCACCTAGCATCCACATTCCTCACCTGGTGGTAATCTCGGATGGCGTCGTCGAACAAGTCCTCGTTCATGTATGCCTCGGCGCGTTCGCACAGCACGCGCGGCTCCCGCTGGATCTCCAGAGCCTTGGTGCAGACCTCGGCGGCGTCGGAGGCGCCCTCACGTACCAGGCACGTGCACTGGCGCTCCAGACCGGCGAACCGGACAGCCGGCTCCGCAGGCTCGGCATCCAGCACCTGATCGGGACCAGCCAGGGGCGCGGTTCACGGGGGGCCACTGATGCGACATCAAGGGACGGATGAAGGCGGCGAAAACGCGGCTGGCATGTGTCTAACAAGAACATGAAGAAGCACTGACGATCGAGGAAAATAAATGTCAAGTGCAGTGAAAAGACTTGGATCTACCTCTCTGACATGAAGCGCCTCTCTACATATTCTGCTGCGAGATATGGTACCCGTTTCCGCACTTGGGCACGACGTGCCAGCTACTCTTGCACCGCATAAGGTTACCCTGCAAAGCATTCCCAAACTGAGCGTCGAAATCACGGAACACATTAAACACGCAGACTGAATATGCTTGGCACATTAAAGTACAGGGTCTGAATACAAGAGAACAAAATTTTAGGTTTGGTATACAAGTGTGCGGTGAAACTACATCATCCGAAATTAAGCTTGCTGTAAAATGAAGGAATGCTTCAGCACCACGGGCTTCAGGAAAAATACAATCTACACCTGACTGCATCTCGAGATTATTCGTTCACATGAAGGCCAACAAAAGTGCTTCAAAAAATCAACCAAACGACTGAACCCCTCTGATAATCCACCTGCTGGTTCGGATGCCTACCTTGCTGGCGGAACGGGCGCACGCAGCGAAGTCCTCCGCGTTCATGTGCTCCTGCGAGTTGTCCAGCGCCTTCACCACCTTCCTCGCCTTCTTGTAGTGGTTGTGGCACTGCTTGTGGTCCTGGTCCAGCTTCAGACACTCTCGGATCTCGCTGGCGACACAGGGAGAGATAGTAAGACGGAAACGAACACAAAATAATAATGACATTACAGAACGCAGCAATTAAACCAGAAAGATAAAAAGTCGAGAAGAACGTCACAAGGGTAAAAATTCGAGACCTTTTGGTTCTACAAGGAGCAGGTTACAGTGAATACGATTCGTAGTTTAGTGCCGATCCTCGTTCTCCACTTTTTGGCCGATGACGATGCCGTTCTCGTACATAGATATTGACGATAAACTGTTAAGTGGGCAATGATTTGTAAAAGCAGGGGCGCCCCGCCATATTTTTCACCTTAGGGGCACCCGACCTGGTAACAATCCTTTAGGCCAGTGGCGGATACAAGGGGGCCTCAAGCACATTCCCCCAAATCTCAGAATGCCTATAGTTAATGCATAGCTGGAAGCCGTTGTGAGGCAATGGTGGGGGGGGGTCTCAAGTCTCCTACGCCTACCCCACCCCGTTATGAATTTCGGTATGCCTCACTGGGTGAGGCAGAAGAGAAAGAAAAACGGAAAGCGCTATTGAGGTAGTTCCACTGACAAACTTGTCAAATTTACCAAATTTCACGTTGGTTAACATGAAACAAGACTAAGATTATCACTGTTCAATAAACGCATTTATGGACAATAAGTCCCATTGCTTCACCAGCTGAGAGGCTAGTCCTTCGTGATCCACTTTCGACGCCCATGGGTGAGAGAATATCAAAACATCACCAAAGCTTAACCCCTAGCTCCTTCAAACAAATCACACAACCGTAACAGACTCGACCGCCAACTCACTTGAGAGACTCCTGCACCTCTCCCAGCCGATAGTGCAGCTGGGCGATCTCCAGGTGACCCTCCCTGTTGTCCGTCTCCAGCTTGGTGGTGGCCCTCAGGTCGCTGATGGCGCCCACCAGGTCGCCCATGGCCACGTAGCTATCGGCCCGGCGCCGACGCAGCTCGGCTGACCACGGACACTGCTCCAGCACGCGCGTCAGTAGCGCCACGTGGGTGGCGTGGTCGCCGTAGTGGAGCGCCTGCGCCGCCTCCCGCACGTCCTCCCTGATCTGGTTGATGATGCTGTAGGTCTGGACGGCTGCCTCGTTGTGCGGATCCTGCCGCAGCTGTGGGGGGGGCGAATGCGCGTCATTAGGAGTAAACGACACTGACTTTCCATAGTGAATACTTCAATTATTGATGAGAGGTAAGTTAATGATCATTTGAGGAAGTTGGGCCGACATCGTCGTTTCAACATGGCATTCCTGCCAGCATCAGCATCCAGAAGCTCAATATCCCTCATCTCATGTCTTATCATAAACCCTCTCGACATTCGGCTGTGAACAAGACACGAACTCAGGTTACACTTCGAAATTGAAGGTTTGGTACAACTTGGTTGAACTGAGATGGTTACCAAGAAAAAGAAGGAAGCTAAAATATACTATTGGCATGGGCGTCGAAAGCGGGAAGGGGGGCACATCCCTCAAATCATTAATAAAGTGGACGTCGACAAAATTTTTGGACTCAACCTAGGCTGTTTTGTACTTCCCCCTACTACCTGCATGGGCCTACATAAATGTGTTAGTGAAGTGCATGGTCATAAGCGGCTTCAAATGCACTAAAATAAAAGCCGCCCCATCTCCCCACCTCCCTCCCCGTTACTACCAGTCCGGTGTCCGTCGCCCCCCCTGGTAAAAATTATGCGTGCGACGCCCTCGACTTTAGACAAATTATGTAAACTGGTTACAGATCGTTAATGGACGCAGAAAAACACTCCAATATTCTTGATAGGGATTGAAGTATTTGAAAAGCAAGCCTAAGCATGTAAACAAAAACAGGAATTTGCAGGCAGTCAAAATTCGAAGCACTCAGACATCAAATATGCAACAGATTTCGCCAAATAAAACATTCATATGACACCAAAATATACTTACAACATTTTCAAAGTCTATGTGTGCTTGATCCAAATTTCCTAGTTTCAGATGCACATTCCCTCTCTGGAGCCTTGCCTGAGGAAAAATATTTCAAGTCAAAATAAAGACAATGCACTGAATATGAGTCAGCAATGAACACAAATATCACAAAAACATACATCCAGATATTTCTCGTCAACCTCCATATATGCTATTAGATGCAACCAACAGGCATTACAAACAAAACAAAATGCAGCGCTTGTCATTCAAACACGATTCAATTTCCAAGCTAACGGGGAATAGTAAAAAGGGCGATAACATACCGCTAGAAAGTCCGGCTTCATCTTGAGGACTTGCTGCAGATCGGGCAGCGCATGCTTTGCTTTACCCAGGGCCAGGTACACTGTAGCTCTTCTGTAGTATGACAGATAATTTTTAGGATCTGCATCTGTGAAGAACAGGCGAAGAGGCTTCATCAGCATGATGTCATTACACCTCGTTACTGCTCGGGCGAGGGAATCGGTCTTCCCATGAAGAAAGCGTTATCTTTCAGATGAAATGTATAGCTCCATCTTCCACATGACGTTTATAGCTTTATCTTTCACATGAAATTTATAGCCATCAAAATAAGCCAATGCGATACACAGAGATGAATCAATGATGCAAACCTAGGACTCACCATCAAAAATCGACAGCTCACTTTGAGCAGCAAGCATGGGCTAAGTGTTTGTTACCATCCCCGTTCTCACCTATGGCAGCGTGGAAGTGCGAGAGCGCCTCCTGCAGTTGACCCTGTCCCAGCAGTCGCAGACCCAGCTCCAGATGCTGGTCCACCTCCGAAGAGGAGAGCGAAGAGGTCTCTGGAAGGTGGAAGAACGAAAGTACTCGTGAGATTACCGTTCTCAACTCCCCTATGTTGTCGTTATCTCTGGTTCAAGCGTAGTGCAGTGCAGATTAATGTTCTCAACCTAACCTAACCTAGCCTAGCCTAGCCTAGCCTAGCCTAGCCTAGCCTAGCCTAGCCTAGCCTAGCCTAGCCTAGCCTAACCTAAGCTAAGCTAAGCTAAGCTAAGCTAAGCTAAGCTAAGCTAGCCTAGCCTAGCCTAGCCTAGCCTAGCCTAACCCAACCCAACCCAACCTAACCTAAGCTAAGCTAACCATGTCTTTATTTAGCGAGCTGGCCTCAGCAGTGCCTGAACTCTGGTACAAATGTACCAATCGTCAGTCAGCTGATGGTTTCCATAAGCTGATGACGATCAGCTGCCATTGTCTTCGTCAATTCCGATGTTTTGTTTATTTACGGCGATGGACGGAGCGTGATTACGCCCGTTCAGGTTAAGTAAGTGTTGAAAATTGGGGTCTAAGTGGGAGTGGCGCTACAGGACCTCACTTAATGGAAAGATGGTGTCTTGCTGATTCTGAAAATGTATCATTTCAAAGGAACATATTTTGGGAAAGTGGACGTCGTATTTAAGGTTAGCCGCATGCACCAGTCTGCAGAACGTGGCAGGTGACTCAACGAGGCGCTTGGGGCAGCTCCAAAGCCTGCCCCAATTGGGGCAGAAATTTGGATGCTGGGGCAGACTCCTCCAACGGGGGGGAATTTTTACCGATATATGTTTATCTACTCCATTTTAAACGAAACACCCAGAAATGAAAGAAAACCGTGCATCCAACTCGACGATGACAACACGCTCATGACCCTCCATGCATAGCAGCAGCTATCTTGCATTCATGATACACGACTTCAAGCATACTTTGATTCAAAGGTATATTTACAAGCAAAGTATTTTCCCTTAAAGACGTCATTTACCACTGCTTTCACACCGTATAATCAATAGTTTAAAAAATGTTTCAATTGATAACTAAATTCAATAAATAATAATTTTTCCACAGCTAAAGCATTTTTCCCCATCCATTTTCTCACATTTGCATGAAAGCATGACAAAATTTGGAATATTTTCACCCCTGGTTTTCACAAAACCCAAGCAAAAAAAGCTTCCCATACTCTCTTGTGACATCACATCACTGACTAGCATTTGTTCTTAGGGGAGAGGGCTGGCATGATTTTCTTTTAAACGGTGGACCCTTTGAACAGTGGACCTTTTGACATAGACCCGATTTGCTGGCCTTTGGCAATCAAAACATAGCAGAGGAAATGCAAAAAACTACATACAGGGAAATTTTATATAGAGTTCTAAGATTGTTTTTTGTAACTAAAACTAGGTTTAGATTACAAATTTAGAAAATAAATTTAAATTTAGCTTTAGAAAGGTGCCTGTTGCCTGATTTTTTATTCACTTCCAGGAATTTTGACTTTACATCTATTAAAAATTTCCTTTGTTTGGTATCTTTTTAACCATATTTCTCTAAACGACAAATATGACACTTTTGAGACAATTCAGCTTTTTCAGAGCAACTTTAACAAATGATTGTCGTTTCTTTTAATCATTTTTCTTCTTCCCTCGGTGATTACCCATACCGACTGCTGCCCCAAGCAATAGTTCCTGCCCCAAGAGCCCCCATCTGCCCCAAGATCGACCAAAAGCTGCCCCAAATCAGGAGGTCTGCCCCGAGGCTGCCCCAACGATATCTCGTCAAAATCTGCCACGTTCTGCAGACTGCCGAATGCAGTGTTATGGACAATTTTTGTCTGCTATAAAAAATAAAAAACATACATACACACATACAAATATACATACATACACACATACACATTGTCATCAGCACAAAACATCAAATAAAATCCTGCATGATCAATTTCTGGACATGTAAAAAAAAACAGGCAGGATTGTACACTTATTGTTATGCACTGTATACTTGGAAAAAATAGGTATATTAGCATTTGTTGTACAAACCCAATTTTGCATGACAGTCAACAGAAATTCACCAGAAAAGAAAACACAGAGCCATTTTTGGAGCCCATGCAGCCAAAATAAAAAACAAACTTAAGAAAATAAACACCCAAGAAATTATGACAACAGTTTTCTTCGGCATCTAGTGGACGTTAAATTGAAGTACACTCACCTTGTATGTTGATGTCTACAGCCAGGTAAAAAAGCCAAAGTGATGCAAGGTAACTGTGAAGATTTGCCAGGTCGGCCATTCTAACACACTTCGTTTATTAAGAATGCAGCCCTAAATTCAAGAGACCAACTAAATGATGCAATCACTCAGACATTTACCAGCCACGCTTTCTCATAAAAATTGACTCATACTGGCAGAAAAATATTACAATTCAAGGAGGAATACAAATTATTTGGAAAGCCTTCCACATTCAACCCTTTTGCCAGGGCCACTGAACGTTTATTAAAAAATTGATGCCAACGGCTTCGAAGGTTTGATGAAAATCACAGACACTTCGAAATAGAATGTACCTAAGTCTTCCCTAAAAAATATATCTGAGCAGCACTTGTCACTTCACGTTGTTATCTATTTTTAGATCATTTCACGTTTTTACAACCACCGCGTGGCCCCTGCCGCCTAATCCTCCTCGACTACTCTGTAATATCGCTCATAACATTCCCACCATCATCAGCAATGAAGAATATCACAGAGCCGTGAATTTGACCAATCACGAAGAGACGAGTAAATTTTCAAAGCGTCTCACTCGCGCCAACTTTGTATATGTTCAGCAAAAACTGAGACTGGTTTGGTTGGATCGTGGTGAAACCCAATTGGTCAATTTCAGAAATGAGGCTATGTGATTAGTGGTTACAAATATACGGTTTATTTTGAATTGCATTAAGCCGGTTTCCTGAAAATAGGAATTTTTCGTCCTAAAATAGGTGACTGAGAGGTCCCAAAGAGTTAAACTTTGGAATTTCCACCTGGTATATGTTCTCTCTCCAAAAGTGGCCTTTTCGTTTCGTGCTCTCAACTCTGTTCCGTTCTGTTCCGTTCGTTTGGTTCGGTTTTGAGGAAAATGTCTTGCAGGGCTTCTAGCGGGTTTACAAAGAATTGTCTTCGCATTTTTTGAAGATTTTTACATTACAGACAATCGATTATTTCCATTTCCTATCAAATCTTTGCGCGGTCATATTGATTTGTTTGTTTGTCGCCGCATCCATCTCAGTTAATGGATGGATGATCGATCGATCGGTAGGTTTGGTCGTCGATGAGCGCTTTTTGTTTGTTAGCAAAGGTTTGAAATAAATGATTATTGTATGTAAAGTATGTATTAAATTGATGTAAAGTAATCTTCATGGCTATAGGGCTGTAAGGCTCACAGCCTTGGTCAGGTTAAAATCGCCTCTTGATGGGACATAGAATGTGTGGGTGCAAAAGTCGCTCTTCAAAAAGAGCTGATGCTTTCGAATCACATGCATGTGCATTTATTACTACAGGTTAAGGTGGTGTCATGCATGCTCAACTTGCACAACCATTCACATTTCATGTGATGAGTGCCAGTCTTCACTCCTCCACTTGCAACTCATGCAAGCATGCTCCATGCAAATGACACCTTTCTGGTAATCAGTTTAAATGTTATTTCTTTTGCAGCTTTTCTCTTCAGATTTTACTCCTCAAGAAAAGTGTGTGCATCCCAATGATGGAATATCCTAATGAATCCTCCATTTTCTATCTAAACCGGTTTGACTCGTAAGAGGAGCAGTACTTTTATGCCTAATGTTATTTTCTATGGTCATATTACCAATGCCAAGACTTGAGAGAGATATTGTTTGACCAAAGATGCTCATACTCATACAGTGAAATGTCTGCACCCTCAATCTGTTCAGGTGCTATTTCAATATGCAGTTAGCACCAGTATGAAACCTAATTATATAGTCTGTTTTCTAAAAAGTGAGTGCTCAAGTGCTTAAAGTCATAATCGAATTCCCACATTCATAACACAAGATAGGTAGTCAGAGTTCTTCTAGCTGAGTGCTGTAAGTAACGCCCCATGTACTTTAAAAAATTTATCTGTGGCCATATATTTAGATTTTAGTATAGATTTCAGTACAGTAAATCATGACATTTTGCTGTCAAAATTAAGCCATTATGGTATCCAGGGCACCCCTCTCCACTTCTTCATATCCTTCCTTACAAGTAATACTCAATGATGTTTGATCTAACACCACAACTTGAAATCATATGGGAGTTTAATTTGTGGAGAAGAAAGTTTAATAGGGTAGCATTCTAGGCTTGCTTCTCTGTTTTGCAATAATTATATATATATATATATATGGAAGCTCACTGATTCCAAAATTATAACTCCCTGCAAACAATATGGCAATTCATTCACAACTGAAAATAAAACAATTCTTGAAATAGATATACATGATTGGCTTGACAAAGTCACAAGTTGGTTCCAAGGTAATTCTCTCTCTCTCTCTCTCTCTCTCTCTCTCTCTCTCTCTCTCTCTCTCTCTCTCTCTCTCTCTCTCTCTCTCTCTCTCTCTCTGTCTCTGTCTCTGTCTCTGTCTCTGTCTCTGTCTCTGTCTCTGTCTCTGTCTCTGTCTCTGTCTCTGTCTCTGTCTCTGTCTCTGTCTCTGTCTCTGTCTCTGTCTCTGTCTCTGTCTCTGTCTCTGTCTCTGTCTCTGTCTCTGTCTCTGTCTCTGTCTCTGTCTCTGTCTCTGTCTCTGTCTCTGTCTCTGTCTCTGTCTCTGTCTCTGTCTCTGTCTCTGTCTCTGTCTCTCTCTCTCTCTCTGTCTCTCTCTCTCTCTCTGTCTCTCTCTCTCTCTCTCTCTCTCTCTCTCTCTCTCTCTCTCTCTCTCTCTCTCTCTCTCTCTCTCTCTCTCATATCCTACTTCCTTGTTGCCTTGTCCTGCTTCCCTATGTCCATTTCCAGTGAAATGGCACTCACAGCGCAGGGCATCTCAGTCTTTCTACACATCCATGGGGAGCCCCGACCAGAGCCTGACTTATCTTCGCCCCATCGCCAGTCCAGTGTCCATGGCGACGTCGCCACCAGTCCCAAACATAACAGACCTCCCATCACCCATCACTTCCATCATAGCCATGACAGAGCTGGTCATAAAAGTATTGCACCGATATTTGTGTGTCCAACTGATCAGTATGTGGGTAATAGTTTGGTCAGTTTCCAATCACCACTTGTGTTGCCTACAGGCACATGCAACTGGCCCCAGTGGGAGTCTTGTCCCCCCTCCCCTACCCGTTTCTACACATGTAATAGCACTATGTACCCCAGGAGTGAGTCCAGCTCCTAGCGGTCATGCTGCGGTCGTGTTCAAGCCCCTTCCCATTTAGGCCCAAGGTCAGTCATCGCTCCTCTTTGGTGGGTGATGTGGGGGCAATGCGATAAAGTAATTTCTAAGGTGACCTTTTGACTGATTTTCTGCAATGGTTCTTAATTAATAATCGGAAACAGATTGTGTTATTTCGTTCCAGGCATGTGGTGCAGAACATGACCAAGATCGTCCCTTACTTGTTGCAGCAACGTCTACCTTGAAGTATTGAGCCAGGTGTGAATGGTTTGGAGGATGAAGTTGAAAAGGTGATGAGATAGCTATAGACATTGATTCAGAACTTTTGATAGGATGAGATAGTGTGAGATTTGATCGTATTGTTCTAGGACCATGTCCTGTATTTTTAATTGTTTTGGGTTTTTTTCCACGAACCATTTAAGGGATATATAGATATTTGTGCGATTATTATGAATGAGCTGAGGCTGCCAGATTGATTGGCCACATCTAAGCAGTTGATTCCCAAAAAAATCTAATTAAATTTTGTTTGCAGTAAAATTCAAGATAAGTTGGCCTTCCTTAAACTTCTTTTGCTGTATTGGTTATCTGATACCGTACACGTTTATTAACACGTACACATCGAAATGGAAGAATCCAAACGTTTCCCACTACAAATCTATAAATGCAAAGAGGACAATCCTCGGGACATTAGGGTCAGAAAACCTGGGCAGAGCTGCGAGGTGGCGACATTCGTGAGGGAGGACGACGTGGATAGGGACACCAGAATCGAGACGGCAACGGGGCCAGGGGCGCAGCGGAGCGCGCCCAGCCCATCGGTGGAGGGAACGCGACGCAGCGGCGAAGAGACGTAGCGGCAAGGGAGCGCGACGCAGCGGCGGAGGCGCGGCGAAGCGGCGGAGGAGCGCGGCGAAGCGGCGGAGGGGGGCGCAGCGGCGGAGGAGCGGCGCAGGGCGGAGGGAGCACGGCGCAGCGGCGGAGGAAGCTCGACGCCGGAGGGGATGGCCTCGTTAATGGCGCACGAGACCGGATAACGGGGGGAGCATTCCGGCGTCCGAGGGCTGGGTGGAGGGGCAATCCATCTCGGCACACATCATCAGGAACGGCTCAACATAAATACACATTTTTTCTGCGATCCCATACCATGAACGACGCGACGCATGGGTGACAACACTCGCAAAGCCGCAACCAGCTCATGAAGGGGAGAGGCGAAACAAGACACACTCAGGCGCATACGCCGTGGGCCGACGGCTGGACAGCTGAAGTGAGCAACACTTGAGTCTCCATTTTATGTCTGGGCCCGTGAGGCCAGACAGGCACTACGGACAAGTTGTCCCGACGTCCGCACCAATGACGTCAGCCACCTCCCCGCTGGCACCAGTGACGTCGCCACCCCCCGCTGGCACCAGTGACGTCGCCACCTCCCCGCTGGCCCGTGATGTCGCCTCCTGCTGTCTTCTCTCCCGGTCCTCGGTGAGTCCGGCTTCTCGCCCTCCGCCCCGTGTCTGAGACGTCGAGATGTTCCGACGCGCCGGTTTCGGCGTTGGTGCGCTGAATAGGCGTCTCGTGCTGCGTAATGAGCGAGCACCCTGTCTGATAGTGATCTTGGGGCCTTTGTAGTGATTTGTAGTCCTGGTGCATTTGCCATAGTTTTAAAGCCTTAAGTTTACTAAACTGCTAAAGCAACAAAAAAGGTACACACACACACGCACGCACACAGTACGAATTGTCACCCAAAGACTATAACACTGGTCTAATGGGCAACAATTAATCCCAGTCGAACATTTTCGGATGGTTTGCCGATCTAACATTGTTGGTGCATGGTCTCGTTCAATACCCTGGTCCCACTTCAACAGTCCTGATACCACGATAAAAATGTCAATTTCCTCACACTAACGTATCCCGATGATCACGTATGAAACAGGCAAGCATTGCAATAATCAATACCAGCTGTGTGTTTAGGTATGTGCTGGCAGTGGCCGTTTCAGTCCGCCCGCGCGGTGCACCTGGTTCTCTGCTGCTGGCTCTCGCCTCGGTCACGTGACGTGACCTTGGCCACCTGACGGGGGTGAGAACGGTAGAATCACTTATTTACCGTGTATGGTTGTACTGCCGCACCACTGACTTCCTCCTGAGTTGAGTGTTAGTTCGCCGGTCGTCCGCCAGGTTCTAGTTATCCGTTTTTACGCCAGGGGAAGGGAAGCATCAATCAAGACCTGTACTCAACAGCTCAGGGGGAAATAAAAGCTGATTTGCGCCGAGAAACCACGGCGTAAATTTTGGAATATCTGGCCAAATGCGTAAGTTTTTTACCACAGAATACATAAGGTAAAGATGCGGACAGAGCAGAGCGGCGGCATTGCCATGAAAACATTTAGGGTGAACCAGTTAAAGTCCTCTACGTTCCCCTAGACGTCTAGGTATAAAGTGTGCAAAAATCCGTAACGTAAGATGAGCTTTGAAATCGAGGGTATCTTTCTACAGTGTTAAAGATTTACGAAAATGTTACTTGATTCATGAATGGTTCTGTGGAACGTGGCAGAATTTTCAAGGAGAAATAAAACATGTATAGGCAGAGTGAACCTACTTACATCTTTCAATTATAATCATAATATTTATATGCGGTAATATTTAGGATATGCGTAAACATTCCACTAGTTCCATTCGCTGCTAATTTTGTTTTTGTATAGCGCACGGCGGAAAATTCATAATTGTCTGAAATCCCACTGCGTAAGAATCCGTGCCCTTCCCAATTATTATTTTCCCTGCAACAGCTGCCTGGACAAGAGAACTTCTCTCTCCGACATCATGGCGGTAGAACGCCGTCAACGACAGGCTTCACATCGGTTGTGATACAACCGTAGGTGAAGATAAGACTTATTGCAGCCATGACATGTATTTTGCAGCCATGACATGTATTTGCACGCACACACACTCACATACATACAAGAATGGTTAAAAGACAAGACAGGAGAAACGTCCTCATTCAAGTCCAGTGGCAGGCGCCGCACGATCCTCCTGAGATCAAATATGAGCACAGGTAGAGTAAAGAAAAGCCTCAGAAGAGTGACAATGGGAGAGTGCCGGGAAGAAGGTAAAGGAAGTGTTGAGAGAGATGTGGTACCGATGAGACTGTGAGACCGTGAGTGAGACGCGATACCGTGTCGGGCTGAGAGCATCGAGAAAACCAGCTCGGGCGGCGAAGAGAGCAACGTGGCGACGAAGGGTCCGCAGCGGCAGGGGGGGGCGGGCGAGCTCGCCGGGAAGCCACGTCTAAGAGGTGCGGCATTCCTTCATGTAAGAGGTGCGGCAGCTGTTGATTCCCGCTACGTGTGCTGCTGCTGCGCGGCATGCTGTTCCCTGGATGGGCCTCGGACACCTCGCAGATGTCAGCAATGGTCGCCAAGCTAGATAAAATCCACCTACACAAGGTGCTCAAGGCGCAACGGTTGTGATACGCAAGGCGCACGCCAGCACGGCCTTCGAGTTCGAGCGAACCCGCTCGATATTGGACGCTGACCTGTCCGATATCGTAGGAAATGTAATAATCACAATCCTCTTTGCAGAATTGGCAGTAATAAGCATACTAATAATGCATCTCTTTTTCAGGCTGGTTAAAGAATGGAAGACAAAATCCAGCCCTATTTCTGTCTGTGGATTCGCGATCTGCTGGAATCTACCTTTCATTCAGAGCATAAGCTGTCAACTTGGAATGGCTGGACTCTACAGAAAGTTGATATTTTGGGAACGGTTGTAACTGCCCGAACATATGAAAAAAGATCAGAATACGAAAGTAAGTTTTTGAAGCTTTTATATGCTTTGCGTATTTTGCTGCGCTAGTGATGTGTAGCATTGCGTGGCAGTGGCGGATCCAGAACTTCATGGGGGGGGCTAGAGGACTCGGACCTCCCCTGCCATTGTCTTGGGGCAGCCTCCCGCTATGTATTAACTATAGGCACTCTGACATTTCGGAGGGACTTGAGCCCCTGCCCCCCCTGTATCCGCCACTACTGCGTAGGTTTAGATGGGAAGGGAACGAATAAGGGAAGGTGCTCATTATTTGTTTCAAGTGAGTTTTGGATGACGTCATTACCTGGAAACTACTACCATATTCAATAGGCTTCAAGGGCTTCAATTGGCTGACTACTCACCGTGATGTCAACATGTCGCCACCTCAACAGCTGACAGCTGTGGCCGGCTGCTTGGGTACATTTTGGGTACATTTCAGGTAGGTTTTTAGCTTTTCTATGCGGAAATGTTGACTTTCAAGGCAACTTGATGTATTGAGTATCGGGTTTTCCGGCATGCTTTACAACTTGGCTATCTCAGTTAAAATCACGGTATAAAGGTGCCACATTCCCTCTAAGCCTCACCCCTATGGGGGGGGTGATCCCTCCCCCCACTGGGCTTTTTCGGACGGCGTCAGAAAACGGGGCACGAGGCCCCGCCGTACTTTGCACACCTGCTTGATCAATTGTGCGACTTTTCCGGAAATCATAAGTTTCGGCCATCTCAGGTCAGGTCTGGTCAAATTCATATCAGCATTTTTTATATCGGTTACCTAGTGCCAGGTACGGGTCACGACCTCTCCGTTAGAGCTGCATCGGGAAAAGGGGAATTTGCCGAAAAATGGCTCGATGTGTGTAGGGAACTGGCCACAAACGGCTCTTAGTGTGTAGAGATGGCTCAGAATAACTTATTCCCAAAATCGTGGTAGCTTAGGCCACTATCCAGGATTGTGTTGTAAGTTCGGAACTGACACTACTGAGAGGTCATCTGGGGCTGCCTAAGCAGGTTCTCAGCAATGACTTGGCAGGAAAGGTCATTTTTACATTTTAATATAGTTTGGTCATGTCGTGCAACATTCGCTTTGCCGTAACGAGAGAAATCAGATGACATCCAAAAAGTGACCCAACTAAACCCAGTCAGACGCTAGAGCCAAAAAAACATTATCCAACCTGTTCGCACTCTGACCGCGTATTCTGTGCCGCGAATCCATTTGCGCGTGCGTGCTGCCGACGTCAGCGCCATCTATGTCCTCCGCTTCAGTTGACGACGGCACGGGGGTAATCCACTGCTGCTGGTTTCACCGGGAACCTCACGCGGTGGTGCCGGAGGAGGCGGCTGCCATCTGTGAACACGACGCCCAGCTGCCCCGGCTGCCTCTGGGCACCCTGGTGCACGTGCGCGGAGGCCTGCAGGAGTACCGAGAGCGCAAACAGGTGGTGGCCTACTCGATGCGTATCGTGACCGATCCGGACGAGGAGTCGGCCCGTGTGTTCCGGCAGTCGGCCCTGTATGAAAGGGTGTACCTGGGGCACAGATAGGGTTTGTCCGGAGATTAGTGTCGTCGTGATGATCACGCGGTTGTGCCGTGCACGGCTTGATGGACCCTCCGAATCCGGCTGCCTTCAAGAGCGAAGAGGCGCTTGAAAACTGAACATTTGAATATCGTCGACATAATGAAGGATCAGGTGAACATTTCAACGTGCCAGGACTGGCTTCTGCTTTCTCGGTGAGTGCACTTCCGTGCTAGATTTGGTTCAGACGACCTTAGCCTGGCTGTGAAGCCAACCCACCGGTTGACGTCACGTTTGATATATATGTGTGTTCGCCTGGGTGGGGTTCTGCCCAATCGTCTGGGCACGTGCCTATTATAAGGCATGGTTTCTTGGTCATTATCTAGAAAGATGGAGGAATGCTAGCACGAGGAATGCTAGTGTTTCTATTGCTTTGCTAGCACTGGGTCCTGGAAGGTCTGATCATCTTCATTGAGGTTCAGTTGTAAAGGTGTTTATGAAACAGTTACAAAATATTGAGTTGATGTCTGATAGATCTCCGTGATTGTGGCAGCTTTGCGATAAGCAATTGCACTATGTTATAGCACCCCCCCGATATTTCGACTTTAGAATGTTCCTGCCAAAGTGAGAAGTGAAGTAGCCAAATCTGCCAAGTAGTAATTGGTGCGCACCCCGATTGATTTTGGCAGAGTTATCGCATATTTTCCCAGTGGGATTCTCCCATTCATTTCCTGTCAGATATTCGGTTGGTTACCAGATGGACGTCCTAGGTCAAATTCGATCCCGCTGTGTTATCTTCTACGTCCCTTGTCCAGGGTGGGGACTCCCGCAGGCAGCCAGGCGTGTTTCGGACTTGACGTATAAGCGAGGACGTCGTCACGGGTAAAAAGTGTGGGTGTTGTCAGTGAAACCCGCTGTGGTAGAACCATTGCCCTAGATAAACATCTTAGGATCTGGGCTAGTCGTGCCCTGCCTCTCCTGCTCGTGATAAAGCGTTTTAAGCTCTGTTGCCGTCAAGCTGAGATAGGGCAAGTTTTGGGCGAACTGGATGGAAGTGGGTTGGCCCCACTGCCGACGTTCTTTCTTACAGAATTGGGTCTCACCTCTGCAGTTTTGCAATGTTAGGCTCACAACGGATACATTTCCTCATGATTGAAACCATTCCGGAGGTCACCCTGATGGCTTGGAAGCCGTCTTGGGGTTTGTACTGAATTTTGGTCATGACTGGTGGGAGTGTTAGTGGCCGATATTTATCGATTGGGACCCTGACCTGTCACTTCGAAAATGGTGTTTCACGCAATCTTAAACACAGCATGTTTCTCTTTCTGCGAACCTTCGTCGTGCAAGTGGAATGACTTGACTCATCGTTGTGCTCGTGTTTGTGTAGAGCGGGCGTCCTCCGCCGCGGAGATGCCCATCGAGCCCGAGCTGCCATCTGCTCTGCGATCTGACATGCTGCCATCTGTTGGAGGTATTTTCAACTTCCAGTTTTCGTCCGCGCCGCGTTTGTTAAAAAAAGCCCAGTGTAATACATTCCGGGGAAAGCCAGTGCGAAATCCGTCGATATGGAAGCGTGATTCTGCATCAGGTATGTGTTTCAGGCTATGAAAAGAGTTCATCGATGATTTTTAGCCAGTAGTTTTTAGATCTGGGTTCCGTTTAAAATCGAACTCGCGGTGGCGGGCTGCCTCGTCAGCGTTACTCGCCATTTGGAACGGTCTGTGCCAGCATTGCTGCCAGTTCGCGGTCATTGCCGCCTGTTCTCCGCTATCGTGGTTTGGTGCACGCTGTGTCAGATGATACGCGAGGTGCCAAAATGCTCAACAACAGTGTTGGGGAAATCCACTCGTGTAAATGACCTGGTAGGCAGCGTGGAGTGTTATAGCGCTCCCGCGGGGTGGCAAGGTACCTCTGTGGTACGGATAGGTTTTTCATCCATCGCTTGAAGTATAATGCATTTATTGATATTACATAAGTTGAACATTTTAAAGTGAACCAAGGGATGGTGCTATGGGTCTCACGTGTCGATAAGGCCCACTTTGTGTGCCTCATCTGTTAGCATGATAAATATTGGATCGTCGTTGATTCGAGTTTGGGAACAATGTGTATGAGTTTATCGGGTGGAATTAATTTTCCTCCGGCAGTGTCTTCCCATTGTTATACCTGTTTGTTTCTTGCGATGGGATTTCTTTAAAATCTAAACTTTCAATGATGCGCTCAGAGGGAAGTAAGGCCATTTTAGACTGAAATCGTCGAAAATCAGGGCCGAATGAAGCCATTACTTCTTTAAGCCCGTATACAACTGGGATATGTTCTGTATGGAATGAGACGTGGCTGCCTGTTCGCCTTGCTATGTTTTACTCGGTCGAGGCCCTCCGTCCCTCGCGTGATGAGCTAAATTTGTCAGCAGTCTGCTAAAGGTGTGTCAAAGAGGTTTGAAGAAAGTGTGTATTCATTTGATCTCACTTATTTTCTACACAGACGCTTGGTCTGAAATTCGTAGATTTATTACCAATATAAACAAACTTGGTGGAATACGATTTTTTATTTCTATCGATCACTCATGGTTAGTATCAGCTGCTTTGCCTCAGAATATGGGGAAAATGAGAGAGCCATCATACATAACTGCCTGGTGCGTACCACACAAAGACTACAGATACAATCATTGTGTGATTTTCTCACTTCCAGGTTATTGTATTTCTCGCCTCTCCGACATCCCCCACACTTTTGTATATTTTGCACAAGCACCAAGCCAGACGAATCGAAACGTTCCACGTAAGGGATCATCCTCCAGCCTGTCACTCCCGGCTAGAGGTTCGTGACTGAAGTCGACGGCATGTCGGCAGCAGCGCTGAGATGAGGTACCCCACCGCCACCAGAGCCGCCTCCCACTCTGAGTCAGACGCCCTGACGCTGGGATACCCTCCTCACTGCGGGCACCACTCACATTTATGTGTAAGAGAGTCTTAGAGCAGTTAATGACGTCCGCAGCGGAAGTTAAACCACGGCCGCGGCTAGCAGCACTGCCTTTAGTGTTGTGTCTATCGCTGTTGCCCATGACCACCCGTCACTAACGAGCCTTGTATCAGCTAACATTCCGGGATGCTCCCATTGACAGTTGTCGGCCCTTGACGTGGTGGATCTGTGGTAGGGAGCCGTCGGGGGCGGCTGGTGCCTGCGGGAAGACCTCCAGACTGGTCCCTCGCCTCGAATCCTGCATCCTGGTGCCTCAGCCTGTGAGTACCCTGCCCTCTTCCTATGCTCCCAGAGCCGCTCCTCCCATAAGTGTCACTGACAACTTCAGCTCCCCGTTGCGATGTCGTGTAGAATTCTGGAATGTTTTTTCCACTGTTCGTACGGACGTTAATCGTCTGGGTGTGTGGATCTTTCCCTGGTGGTTTGAGACCAAAAATGGTCTAGAAAGACACCAGGTGTGACCAAGGAGGCCCTCTTTCTTGTAAATTTTACTTTGCTGCCGTTTACGCTACAGAAAAGTATCTCGCCCGGCTGGTGGGGGTGGGGGGGGAGGGGGCGAAATTGTGCCCGCCTCCTTCCAAGCTTCGTGCATTTCCAGTATGACTTGTAAACAGAGGATTCCAGGACACTGCGACAGAGTGGAGTGTAGATGCTGACTGCCTGACCTTGATCTGGGATCATTTTGACCTATTGTCTTTCTTTGGTCAGGTCCTCTCCAGTCAAGGAGTTGTTCACACATCCAAAATCGGTGTTTGACGCGATGTCAGAAGGGCATCTGGCGATCGACCACTTCAAATCTGGTATCATATGAGGTCAGCAAAGCCTACTTATCTGCCAGCTCAGGATAACAAATAAGCATTAAGAGTCTGTGGAGGAATCTAAGGCGTTAAACTTTTCGGTAAAGGATGATCCCTCCGACGGGCAATTGATGGTGGGTCACTTAACTTACCGAGAGGGCAGTCATCGTCCCCGCAGAGCGGGGACCTTGGAGATGCATCATATTAGTAATTAAACTGGCAGTATAGTTCGTTTAAGCCAAGAAAAACCATCCTCCAAAGTGGCGAGGCCTACTCACACCCGCGATTTGTGGTGGGTAACTGCTGAGACGTCAGGTTTTCCTCCTGGAGTTTTGCTTTAACTTCTCTCGAACGTACTGTACTATACTGAGCCTAAAAATGATCTGAAAAAATCCGTGCGAATTCCCAGCAAATTAATGTACTTAAGACGAAGTTCCTCGTGTTATGTATTATTGGGCATTTCCAATGATTTAGTTGAATAAAGTTGAATGAATGTTTACACTTGCAAAGTGTCTCAGGTCATTTGGGGTCACTCAAGCAGGCTGTTATCTTAGTAACTTCGCACCAAAGTTCAATAGAGTTTTTACGATGATCAGGGACCCGAAAAGTCCGATTGCGCAAAGATAGTACTAGAAAAGTCTCCGGCAACCAGAAGATAAAACTTTTCTTCTTTTGCCTACGTTTCCTTTAAAATAGGCGGGTGTCCAATGAGATTCGAACAAGACTCAATATAGTGTAACACCATCCGGTGCTTATCACCCTGTGTGATGGGTCTTGTTCTCTTTCATGAGAGCAGCAACTACTTTCTTTTGAGGAAACCTGACGTCTATGTAAAATTGTGTAGTGCTGGCCAAAATCAATAACTCTGGCCTGTGGATTTGCTCTGTCTTGTGTAGTATGGCGCCATTGATATTTTTATCTAAGGCCAGCGGTATGCCTTGTCCTGATATGAGGTCGGGTTAGTATAATATTTCACTTTCTAGGGATATCATAGTTATATCTGATACCATCGGGCACTACTTAATCTCTGGCCGCTGATGTTTTCTGAAGCCCACCACTAATGCCATACTTCGTCACGGAAAGTTCACTGAACCAAACAGGGTTTATAGTTTATATTTGTATAGATTTTATAGAGCATCAAGGATGTCAAATATTCATTTACTGAATCTGCGAGGTATAATTGTATTATGCGCGTGCCACAAGCGTGGGAAAACCATTCAAGCATTCTGAAATCCTCTGCAATGTTTGAATACGTCAAGAATAGGATGGAGCAGGGTGAGGCATATAAACCCACTTATCGATGTCAACAACTGCTACAAAGGATGGGTCACCAAAACCAGGGGTGATGGGGATGTGTGCTTCCCTTATGCCGTCTCACAGAAGTTGGCAAGCATTCGCGAGATGCAATTCAGAAGTTGTCCAAAATCTCATATTATGGGCTTAGCCTGAACCGTTATCAGTTCCGATTTTTCCGTTATGTTTTCCTTTTTCCACTGGATTTGATACATGCGATTTTGGGTCCTGGATTTTCGGATTTTTCCTGGACTTCGAAAAATCACTGAACGTTTGAATCAATGCACTGTTCTCCAAGATATCCCGCTAAGAAAAAGTCGGGGAAAGCCAGTATTTAGACCCGTTTTTACCCGGGTTCATTTGACTGTTGTTGAAATGTTTTCACTTATGTGAAATGCCGGCAGTGTTAAAATGAGACGAAAATATGTACCCCAAATTTATTCCTTGCGAATCGGTTTCTCTGCAGCATTAAAGAGAAAAGTTTCACACTGGAAACCTAGGGCAAACCCAGCGAATCCCGTAGTTGGTTTGGCTGCTGGAATACATTCGGGCTGCCGAAATACATTCGGCGAACCACACTGAGCCTGACCCACTGGTTTTTGATGAGTCAGAATCGCTTTGCAGAATCGGCCTGCACAGATACCTGAAAGTCAGACAGGTGTTGTACCGTGACCTGAGTGGAGAGGCTTCAGTGCGTATGGAGGCGCTCCTAAGTGATCTGGGGGCCCTGGAGGCGTTTCTCAGTGAGCTGGGGGCCCTGGAGGCGTTTCTAAGTGAGCTGGGCCGGGGCCCGGTCAGGAGCCCCTGTATAGAGCCTCGGTCAGGAGCCCCGGTATAGAGCCTCGGTCAGGAGCCCCGGTATGGAGCCCCGGTATGGAGCCTTGGTCAGGAGCCCCGGTGTAGAGCCCCGATGTAGAGCCCCGGTATAGAGCCCTGGACTGGATCCCCGGTGGCAGGGGGAGAGTGTGCTGATACCGGCCTCAGTTAGCGGTCACTCTCCCCGCCCGGCGGCCGCTCGCCGCGCGCAGTTTCACATTTTCCACGGATTGGCTCATCTAATGGCCTGAGAGTCTGCGGCCAATTACGCTCCCGCTGCGACAGCTGACCAAAGAAATCTCAGCAAGAAGCCGCCGCTAGCTGAAGCCTGCCATTACGCTATCGCTGATGGTGCCAATGGCCACACCTCTTCCGCCGCACCGTGGCTTCGGCGGCCCGACAACTTTCGTAGCGAGGATAATTCGCCTCTTTGTCGTTGTGATTGTGAGGAGAAAATAAACTGGATAAAAGTAATGTTCGTGTACTTGATTTCTCTTAATTAGATAGGTAAACTGTGATCAAAAGTGCAGGGAAACGGTTTGTCGAAAGGGGAAGCGATGGTATGACCGTGTGTGTAGATGTGCACGGCAATTGCAATCCACGACACGATAATGAGAGGTACCGCAATCACAAGCGCACGTTGTAAGTCCCTGGCATTCAGAATGCGGGAACAGAAAATATGGAAGCATTATGAAAGACGAGAGGGAACTGAGAGGCGTGGAGCCAAAGAGAGGACCACATAATGTAGGCCATCGGTTCCTCAAATGGGCGTCTGCTATCTCACACCGACGCCGGCGGCGAACCGATAAAGAAAAGAAATCGTGGCGGCTGCTGCGAACTGGAATTCCGGGCGTCGTCGTCATCGACAGGTCCTGCGCCGCGGGCGGTGCCGGAGCGCGCCGCTCACCGGCCCGTCCCAGCCCGCGGGCATGGGGGCGGCCGCCGGCGCGCCACACCGCGCCGCGCCGCGCGCGCAGGCAATCGCATCTCCAGCGAAAGTGGGGCCCCGGCAGACAGGAGAAACCCGGAACCGAGACCATTTGGGATTGATCCGCCACCCAGCAACACTGGGGCGGTGAGGTGAAACGGGACCGGGCGCAGCGCAGCCCCAGCCGGCTCGTCACATTCACATGGACGGCCAGCGCCGGCCGCCCGGCTTGCGCAACGCCGCTCCTTTTACCAGCCCATTTCAGGGGGCTTATATGGCTGCTTTTTGTGGGTGCGTGCGCGTGCGCGTGAACTCATGCGTGTCTATTGAGCGTTGGTGAGGTAAGGAGGCAATGCATTGCTTTGGGTTTGCATTTGTACGAGCTGAATGGGATGCTGTTTTCATAGAGCAGCTAGGCAGTTCTAGAGGAGCCTGTTCTTATTGTGTACTCAGGTCGCTGAGGAGTAATGAAGGTGGGCAGTATCTCAGCTGAGGTGTTAGTGAGCTGTTCAAAGTAATGATTTCATAATGTGAAGTGAGCTTCCTCTTTGTTTTCATTCGTTGCGATCTCGCTCTCATTCTCAGTTCGTTCTCATATCATGTCAACCATTGAAACCCACTGGACTGGCGTACATCAGGAGAAATTTATTGTCCTTATTATTGTCGCGTATCGTACAAGCACGTCTTTCGTCTTCAATTGAAATGGTCAATCAATAAATAACACAACAACACTAACTCATCACGTATGCAGAAACAACAGGCAACAATCAACAATCCCTGTCAGAAGCGTGCGCAGCGAAGTCAGCGAAGCCGGGTGAGGCACAACAGCCCACCGGCAAGCATATGGGGGGAAAACAAAAACAAACAACACAATCAACAACACACTGAATGAGTCGTGCGCGTGGCGTCCTGTGTCGGTTCAGTCTCTGCGTGGGGGCGAGCCTTACCACTCGGGCCCATGCGCCGTGATGCGGTCCTCAGTCGTATGTCAGGTCAGGTCATGTGTCAGGGTACTGCTGCGCGGCCGATCTCGCGGCGGCGCTACTGGTAACGGATGCATGAACACAGCACGCGCGGACGCGCGCTCTACTGACCACTACTAGGTGTCGGTCGATCCTCCGCTCGCACCGACGGGCATGAAGAGTCGCAATGTTGGACTAGGCTGTGTTAAGCGTCGCGCGTCGGGTGTAGGGTGGCGCGCTGGCGGCCGTCCGCCGAGCCCGCCCACCGTCACACAACAATGTCTGATAATGTCGCTTGGCAGCTGGGGCGCGTCACTCGGTCCCACTCGTCAAAGGCGTCTCGCAATAAATAACTACCAATAAGTTAACAACGATTTGCTTTTGTGTGCTGTCACGTCGGTCGCTGCCAAAACTAGCGTGTCAACGGGGGGAGTTTAGATGGCGTTGGATCCGTTGTACTTGTTGATGAGCGCCTTGACGGAGAACTCGCAGTTCTGGTACATTTCCTCGCAGGTCTTCTGGCTGGTGCGGCCCTTGTTGGCAGCCTCCAGGTAGGTGTCGAGCACCGAGCGCAGCTCGGCCGGCAGGTTCAACAGCTCCAGGTACTGCAGGTACCTGTCGAGTAAAACGGGGACGTTAGAGCAGGCAGGCGGAAATCAGACGGCGGCGGAGTTTACATAATGTTGATCTGTTCATATTGTGAGAGTATGCAATGTGGCCCGTGCAAGAGGTGCAGTGGCTTGACATCCCCGGCCAGAGTGGCTGGGATGGGGCCAGGCTGTTGGCTGACCGGAGGACGTCACTGCCGGCTGAGTGACACACAGCCGGAGGCGGATGCCACTGCCGGTCGTGTAACGGTGTATCGGCCCTCAGTGGGCGTCGGACGGACGCAAGGCCGCAGGCGGGGCCGTCAGCGGACCACCGACACACTTGTGCTGTGATCTGACGTAACCCTCACCGGCTGGCGCCGCCCGGCGCCAAAGTGGACCAGCGAGAAAGCAGCACACGGCCGCGATTACAGTCACGGAGGCGCGCGGCCGTCAGCCGGGTGTCACCCTCTCCGACACCAGCGGCGCCGGCTCGTGTTGAACAGGGGGCGCCGCCTGCGCCGCCAGAGCGGCCGGCTCTCGGCATGCAAATGAGATGAAACTTGCAACCGTATCCGGTGCTCAAGTGGAACAGGGGCCGTGGAGAGTAACACTAGCGAGAGAGAGAGAGATCGCATCTCCGGGAGCGGTATCCGCCCGTGCAAAGTGGGACAGTGTTATAAACACGGATTCACATGGCTGAGGGAGAGAGTAGAGAGAGCAAGAGAGAGAGATGATGATGAGAACAAGTAGAGGAAGTATTGAGAAAGAGAGAGAGAGTAGGTGGAGAGGAAGTGAGAGAGTAGGGAGAGAGGAAGTGAGAGAATAAAGGGAGGAAGAGAAATGCTGAGAAAGAATGAATAAGTGTAGCGAGGTGATTGAGTTATTAACTGGAGAGGGATATTGTGGATGTATGAGGAGTTGGGAGATTACTTACCCGAAGGCGTCGTTCATTTTGCGGGCAGTGCTGCCCCAGGTGTTCTCGTTCTGGTGGAGCTCACAGACCAGGCGCTGTTGGCACTCGACGCTGGTGGCGTCGAACTTCCTGTACACCTGCCGAAGCGCCAGCACACGGCGTCAGTGAACTCAGCGATGTAGCCGCGGCTGCTGAATAACGCCCAGTGGCATACCCGGCATCTCTGTCGGCAGAGCAGCCATCGGAGTACGCAGCATTGTCCAGACATTGGCACGCATTGACTGCAAGTCACTGCCCAGCTCGTGCCAGACGATTGGCTCGTAGCCGCGTGGAAGAGGGCCCGAAAAACCGGAGCTCGGTAGTCGGGTGCAAAACCTGGTCAGACCAGAGCGACTGCTGCCGCTGCGTAGCCTTGGCATTGGGATGGCTGTCCGGTGTGTCCGGTTCTTCCGGTCAGGACCAGAAGAACCGGACACACTGGATATACCGGACACGGTGGATATACCACCGGTGACTCAGCGTCTCCGAACTGGCACGCCACCGTTCAGGGGCGCTGGCAATGTCTGATGACTGGGCTAGTGAAGTAATTGCTAAGGATAGTCATGGACCGATTGCAAATCTAGGCATGTTTTTTTCAATGGATGGCTGAAGGGCAGAGAAAGTTTTTTGGATGTTCAATGAAATCGTGCTGTCTTTGACGTACCTCCTCCATCATGGCGATCCAGTCCAGGACGGAGAGGTTGTCCCAGATAGCGGAGTAGGGGTCAGCCGACCTGTGCATCACGGTTCGGTTAGCTCATGTCGAGAACGTCCTGTGCAGACGATAGCTACGTTACTGTGTCCGAGTCAAAGAACAGACAAAAGTGTTACCTGACACACTAGCAGTGCAAGTTTAAACGTTTGGAATTGTAACATATTTGTTTCAATGATCAACGTCACCAAGATGCAATATGCTTAAAAGACTATAAACAAATAGAGAGTGGCAAGAGATAGAGTAGGTCAGAGTGCACCAAAACTACTAAAGTAACAATCAAACAACACTAAAAGAGGCAATGAATGGAAATCTTGCAGAGAAATGACGATTCAGTCGTAACTAAAACAGGTAAATGAGGTTTATTTCAAGCATGCAGAACTAATTACATATGCAATAGCTAAATACATGTCATACCGTCACCCAGAATGAGTAAACCTTACCTGATGACGAATTGTCTCTATCGCTTGTGTTGGCTACTGGATTTCACGCGATCTGTACAGTGCTAGTTGTGATGTGGATGCGTTGCTCAACATCGCTGAAGCGCGAGGAAGGGATGAACCCTTCAGTGCTAACTGCGAGGTTATGGGTGACACGGCTGATATCCGTCTATATACAGTCATTGGGGGTTATTGCAGCCGTATGTGCAGCGTGCGCGGACCTCCCTGCAGCGTCAGGCGCCGCCGGGGTAGTCGTCACCGGTCTGGCGTGTACCGCGGCGCCTGGAGGCCTGGGTGACACTGGAAACGGAAGCAGCGGAGCGTGGCTATGTACAGCAGATGCGAACAGAAGGATGCCGACCGTCGGGCGGGCTGGGCTGGCGAACCCTTGCCATCTGCTGGAAAATTGGGGTCTCAGCACCGTCAGTCGGCGGCTTTTGACAGGCCGGAGCCGCAGGGCGACTTCTGGTGACTGCTTTATACAATGTTACCCTCCGGCTGGCTTTGTAGCAGCCGACAGATCAGAACACAGCTCGCTTTATACACAAGCACGCTCGGCAAACGATGCGTGCGATTGGTGCTCCTTTGCAGAGCGCCGCAATCATGTACAATCTTGCTGCGGTAGATGGCATGTACAGCGTCAAGCGGGGGCTGGTATATACAGCAGGCAGGTGTTACCTGGCCTGGTATCCACTGTAGGAAGACGAGCTACCGGAGTAGCCGCCTCCATGGCCGTAGCCAGAGTCCAGGCCGCCATCAAACTTGCTCAGGAACAGGGAGACGACCAGCCAGATCAGCAGGCCGAACAGCACCAGGGTGAGCACGGAGCCCAGGGCTCCCAGGATGCCGGCGGCCGCCGAGCCCAGGTCCAACGCGCTGGTGTTGATGTAAATGAAGCGCGGGTCCAGGTACTCGTCAAGAGCCGGATCCAGAACCTCCGTGGCGCTAGCGAACGCCACGGCGCTCAAGAAAGTGATCATCAACATCTTGTTCATGGTGATGCTGTCCTGCAAACGGAGCGACTGGTTGTGACTTCGGGGAGAGCTCTTGGGCGGAGTATGTACAAGGGAGTGGCTCTCTGTGGGTGATATGATGTTAGTGCTGCAGTGATGGTTTGCTGATGATGCTGACTGTCTGCGGGCGCCGGTGCTGCTTGGTCCTGATGTTTAGCTACTCACCGTGTACCGTCGATCGACCTGGCTGAGTAATCGTAGTAATAATCGTCATCGATCTTATCATAACCACCGCTGGAGCCGCCGAGCAGCCGCGACTTCAGCTCGGCCAGGAAGGCCAGCACGGGGGCGACCAGCAACAGGAGGATGATGGCGCCGGCGATGGAGGCCAGGAGGGTCACCAGGTCCACGGACACATTACTCAGTTGCCGGTTATCCATGCCAAGCGCTGAGGACAAGGACTGAGGAAGGGCATGTAGCTCTGATGTTACTGTGCTGGCAGCGCTAGACAGGTGGAGAAACGAGAGAGTGAACAGGACATGTGCCTTCATGGTGAGCTGTTAAGTCTGTAAGGAGTGAGGAGTGCTTGTTAGTGTACGATTAAGTGTTAGCACACTACATGAGAGGGGTGAGTTGAACTACGGACTAGCTACGAGAGACAAGGTTAGCTATAAAGAGGAGACAGGCGACTAGTCACCAATTCAAGAATGAACCGGCGCCTAGACGCGCAGGGTTTAGTCTGGTTTCGCTACTGTAAACTGTAATCCTCCACAAAGGAATTAGTTACTGCGAGAGTGCAGAACAGCTAATCTCCACCTCTGGAGGGAGCGGTGAGGTGCTGGGTTAGTGTCGGGGGTCAGGGAGGGGACCAGGAGCTCCAGAGGAAGCCTCAGAGCCGGCTGCCGCCGCCACTTACCTGGCCTATTCAGCTGCCGTCTACGGCCGGGGGGTGTGTGCGTGCACTCGTGGCCAGCCGGCTGGTGGGGGGTACGTACGCTGAACGGGCCGAGTAGCCGCTAGAGCCGGAGCCGCCGGAGTGACCGTAGCCGGAGTGGCCTGAGTAGCCTGTCTCCTCGCCACCGGCGCTCAACAGATAGAAAAGGTAGGCGAGGCCGGCCAGCAGGATGAGCAGCGCTAGGCCGCCGATCGCGCTGGCAATGACTGTGCTTAGGTTGACCGTCAGCCCGGTCGTGTTACCAATGAAGAATATACGAGGGTCGACGCCGGGATCCTCGAGGTTCACCGTGTCTTCAACGGCAGCCGCGCTGGCCACAAGTGCACACAGCAACACATGAACCCACATGCTGTGTTTGTTATGCATCTGCAACAACATAGGAGAGTGGTTCATGCATCGCTAAACTGCTGGGACACGCGGCGACAGAGTTTTAGTTAGTAAGGGGTCGCACAAACCTTCATCAGAAGTCAAGACCAGAGAGGCATACAGAGAAAAATGAGACCCGGGGGATCTCGTCAAGGGGGCTATGGGGAACACTACGTACGCTTTGGCGGCCCGACCGCTAGCGTAGCTGGTGTATCCGGTATCCGAATATCCGCTACTGCTGTATCCGGTGTCACCACCGTCTCCCGACAGCAGAAACAGGAGGTAGGCCAAGCCGGCCAGCAGCGCCAGGCCGCCCAGTATCGCCAGCAAGCCGGCGTACACCGAGTTTAAACTGACACTCAGGTTAGAAGTATTGAAGAGGAAAAAGCGCGGGTTGATGACAGAGTCGTCGGCGAGGGCCTCTGCCGACTGTTGTGCAAGAGCCGAGGAGCACAGCGCGGCGAACACCAGATGGTAAAACATGGTTCGACCTGCAACCAGCGGGCACGGGTGTATGTACAACAGGGTCGCGCAGCAACCGGCTGCTGCCAAAGACCAGGTGCAAAATTGTGTCGAGGGTGGCTCGGTGGCCTTTGACGGTGTTTGATGTAATTTTAGATCATGTACGAGGGTTTGATTTTGTCTGTTGTTTTTAGGTCTTAAGTCTTGGATTTGTCAAAAAGTTTGTAAGTTTCTGGTGTTGTTTTTGTAAGGAATATTTTTGTAAGTATTTAAGTTTTCATTTTGTAAGAATGTTTTTGTGTAGGTTCTTAGCCTCAGGTTTTGTAAGAGCTGATCTCAGTAAGAGAGAACAGTGTTGGGATAGAGTAATGCCGCCACCGTATGCCACCACCTGAACAGTCTTACCTGGTTGACCTGTGTCATCATCTGTACCGGGTCAGCATGCAATGTCGGTCAGCCCGTCACCTCAGATGCATGTTGACATGTTGTGCATGTATGTTGTACGTACGCGGCGGCACGGCCGGAGCCGTATGAGCTGTAAGAAGAGCCGGAATACCCGGTGTCGCCTTCGTCGGAGCCGAACAGGAAGTACGAGAGCACTGCGGCCAGCAGGCCCAGCGCCAGCAGCGCGAACAAGCCGTAGATGAGCGAGGCGAAGGACACGGACAGGGAGGTGCTGTTGTTGTTCAGGAAGAAGAAGCGAGGATCGGGCTCGGCATCATCGTAAACAGAGGCTAGCTCGTTAGCGGAGACAGCGGCCGCCAGCAACAGCAGACCCAGCGCGTAAAGGCTACGGTTCATTCTGGTTGTCTGCAAAGCGAGGCAACAACGGTTGGATGTGACGCCACGAAACACATGATGAAGCACTGGAGAATATTTACAGAGATTACGGACACGGGCCTGCTACACTGATGGGGGGGTGGGGTGTACTGTACAAATTGGTCTGATGAGCGGGTACCTGGGGAGGCGGGGAGAGTAGCGGAGTGCTGGGCTGTTTGGGTCGGAGGACAGCGGCAGATGCGCCCGCGGTGGTGGTGGTGGTGGTGGTGACGGCCCGTTACCTGACCAGCCGGCAGTCGGCGGCCGTGGTAACGGTTCGCTGGCCCACAGACGGCGGCGCCGGGTCGCTGAACCAGTCGCCGCCGCCGGCCCGGCCCCCAGCGCAAATTCGCCAACCGGCCACCGCCCACACGCACTCAGCACGCATGGACGCCAAAACGGGGGAGTGCCGCTCTAGTGGGTTTGAAAGCAAGCTGGGCACGAGGCTCTGGAGAGCCCAAGCGGCACTCATAGATCGTTTGCTGCTGTGAAACCGACACTTTTTGCGAGCTCACGCCAGCTTTCTAACAATTTGGACGCAGAAGGCGCGAAACTGCATGAGCTGACGGTGGTGTATGACGGGTGAATGGGATTAGAAAAGCTAGCAAGTTTCAGGCTGGCAGAATGATTATGGCACCGAATTAAAGAAATTTGGCTTAGAAGCGACTAAGATAATAAGCGTGATAAGCATTTGTAGAAATTGGACATGTAAACTTGATGAAATGGAAAGATGTATTTGCGATATTGTTAAGAAAAAATTGAGAGATCGGTCAAATGAATCGGTGCACGTAATCAAGCTTAACGAAATACCCTAACTTTTGAACATTTATTAACATTAAAAAATATTTATAAAAGCTACAATTTGTCGGAGCACCTTTGCTGAGAAAGGCATCCTCACAAATGACGCTGGCTGTAGGCTGGTGAAGGATGTTGATCAAATGGGACCCGGAGACTGCGACGACACACACAAGCCTATCTCAGAGACGTCGATTTAAGACATAAAGCTAACACAAAGACTGAAGTGATTCGTCGTGACCGCACTGACACTAAACTTAGCAAAAAAAGTAATCGTTTGCAAACGTTAACCCAAGGTGTGTAATTCAAAAAATGCATCTGATTAAAAAAATAAACAAACAGGTAATGAAAATAGTAGGCAAATCGTTATGCATATTAGAGTGAGCAGTTCAGTTTCTGAAGTGCGATCTGGCAGATTCGGAGGCTTTAAGCAGTAGCACCGGAGGCGCCGACGCATACAGCTTGTTGGAGCGATCCCAGGTCACGTGCGGGCGGTTTCCAGTTCCGGTGACGGTCAACGTTGTACACGGGCAGGTTCTGCCGGCTGGCCGCCGAGCCGGAGCCACCAGTCCAGCCAGCTACCAGGGCAAGGCAGACGACTACTGAGTTACGGCATCGATGAAAAACTGGTAGTGGTGAGGTTACCATTACGTCTGATTTGAGAGTGAAAATGCACCAAATGGGGGAACCTGCTATGCAGGCTCGCTCACCGCTTGCGAACAAACTGTCAACTGAATCGTTTCTGGTATAATTTGGAAGAAGGCACGAAGGAAGGTTTTGAATGAGAAACAATTTTAGAATTTTGTTTTGCTTAAGTTTTCTGATTTTAAAGATTTTATAGAGTTATATTTATCAGTTACGGAGGACAATCAATATATTGTTTTTGCCTGCAATGGCTGGAACAGCGGTCCTCCAAATGTGCAGAGGCACAAATCCATCCTACAGAGCGATGCCGTGCGCTCACTACGTTTTAATCCAACACAGTTGCCGTACCGAAGCTGGAATCCTTTGCACTGGGTATCCTCGCAACAGATCACCGAACAGAGCTGTATGCGTCGATCAGCACCGGGTCCCTGCGGCGCCTCCAACACTGCCGCTCAAAACCTCCGCCGATGCCGCCTTCGCCTCCTCACGAAACCACTTCAGAAGCACTGATATACAACAGCCGCTAGAGTCCAGCGTCGCGCCAGGACGTACCTTGGTGTGCTAGCCTACTGCAAAGTCAATTGAGCTCGACTGATGCCTGCTCGCCACTGTGGCTTCGGAGAGTGTGCCGCTCGGTTATATACCGGCGTCGGCTGGCCTGATTCGGCGCTGCGCGCGGGCTGGCCGGCGGCGCCGGCGGCGGCTTGGCGCAGCCCGGAACCGCGCCGCCGTCGGTAACCTACTATCGGTCGACGGCGCCGACGCCGCGCCGTCCTCAGTCATCGCGCTGAGGTGTCCTCCGCGGCGCTGTCCTCAGTCATCGCGCTGAGGTGTCCTCCGCGGCGCCGTCCTCAGTCATCGCGCTGAGGTGTTCTCCGCCGCGCCGTCCTCAGTCATCGCGCTGAGGTGTCCTCCGCAGCGCCGTCCTCAGTCATCGCGCTGATGTGTCCTCCGCCGCGCCGTCCTCAGTCGTCGCGCTGAGGTGTCCTCCGCGGCGCCGTCCTCAGTCATCGCACTGAGGAGTCCTCCGCGGCGCCGTTCAGTCATCGCGCTGAGGTGTTCTCCGCAGCGCCGTCTCAGTCATCGCGCTGATGTGTCCTCCGCCGCGCCGTCCTCAGTCGTCGCGCTGAGAGTTCCGCGGCCCGTCCTCAGTCATCGCACTGAGGGTCCTCCGCGGCGCCGTCCTCAGTCATCGCACTGAGGTGTCCTCTGCGGCACCGTCCTCAGTCATCGCGCTGAGGTGTCCTCCGCCGCGCCGTCCTCAGTCATCGCGCTGAGGTGTTCTCCGCAGCGCCGTCCTCAGTCATCGCGCTGATGTGTCCTCCGCCGCGCCGTCCTCAGTCGTCGCGCTGAGGAGTCCTCCGCGGCGCCGTCCTCAGTCATCGCACTGAGGAGTCCTCCGCGGCGCCGTCCTCAGTCATCGCGCTGAGGTGTCCTCTGCGGCGCCGTCCTCAGTCATCTCGCTGAGGTGTCCTCCGCGGCGCCGTCCTCAGTCATCGCGCTGCAGTGTCCTCCGCCGCGCCGTCCTCAGTCATCGCGCTGAGGTGTCCTCCGCCGCGCCGTCCGACTCTGGCACGGGTGAAATATATCGCAGAACTGCGATGAGCATCACAACTTTGTGATGTTCATGTCGCCTAACCGTTTTTTGTAATATCTAGGAATTAAATCAGTCAAACCCTTCGAAATATTCTTTTTAATAATTAACAGACTTGAAGTTCGACAATTATACTGAAAACATGAAATAAGTATGCGTGATCGTTCGTTTCTCCATATCAGTGATTTCCTAACATTCTGGTGTCATTTGAATCGATACATTGGTTGGACAATTGGATTGGTGGACAATTGGTTGGTGGTGGAGCAATGCTTACTGCGTATGACATTAAACTGAGCGATAGGCACCGCGATTTAACCCTTGCCCCGGTGGCGGGTACGAGCCACCTTCGCCCTGGTGGGGGGCTAAAAAGACCCCCACGATCTCAAAAACTAAGAGAGCTAGAAAAAGCGCAAAACGGCAATCGAAAGCTCTTCGAAAATGATATCGAAAATACTTCGGTCATTTTTCTTGTCAGGTCAATATAAAGGTCACCAGAGGTCAAAATAGGTCAAAATCGCTAATATGAGGTGTACTAAGAAAACCTCCTATATCTCAGAAACTATGATAGCTAGAAACATTTTTCTAACACCATTCGAAAGCTCTTGAGATGTGCTTTCATTACAGTGGAATACACTTTCGTGTCAGGTCAAAGCCTAGGGAGCTACAGGTCACTAAATATTGGGCATATTCTTGGGAATGTCCATAGCCACCCATGCATAAGGGCGTTTACTTTTTCGCTAACAGCTTCCAAACTAAACAAGATACAGCCATAGTTTATGCACCATTGCAATCCTCTCGTCAATACGAATCGAATGATATATGATATTGCTATGCCAGGTCAAATTTAAGAATTTGACCTGACCCAGGTCAACGGTCTGACCAACTTGACCTGGTATAGTCATGATGTATATCATTTGACTTCCAGTGACTATACAAACACTTTGGTGACAAAATAAAAGCTCTATCTTAGTTTAATCAAAATTTATAGAGAAAAACACCAAAATGCTTATTTGACCTAAGGTGACCTTTTAAAGGTCACAAGTCAAAAATTTTGGTATCAGCTTCAGAAATGGGCTAAGAGCAAGTCGCAACCGATGTTTGAAGTTGATTCCGTCCATACTTACTGAGAAAAGCTCATTTCGTGATTTTCCCATGCATTGTCAATGGGGAGGTCATGCTCTGCACATGACCTTAGGTCACCAATATCAAAATCCCGGAAGAAATGTTGTAGCTCCTGGTGGGCCCAAGATGTGGTATGAGTTTCAACTTGATCGATTAACCCTTCTTTTAGTTATGCCGTCCTAAGTATTTTTTGAGGTGAGGTCACTTCACCTGACCTGGTGACCTGACCTGATATGACCTTGAGCCAAAATTTTCGGAAAGATGTAAAAATGATGAAGGAACAGCTAGACCAGTTTGGCGGGCTGCGCGCCGCCGTTTTTTGGTCACTTCGGAAAAACCCGAGGGGGGTCTAAAGACCCCCCACCCGGGCGAAGGTTAAGACCCTTATGGGTTTTTGTGCCGATAGCGCCCGTTGAGTGTTAAATTCATGTATGCTGAGAGATCAAATAAATACATACATACATACATACATCGGCCAATGGAGTGTCCTCGTGTGCATGGGATGTATTGATGAATTACTGTCCCTGTCATTGAGTAGTGATGTTTCGAAATTAATAAACTTTGGTGACAATATAGTAGTTTTTCAAATAAATATGCTATATTTTGGATCTTCTACGGCGTGGTAAATTTATTGTGCTCCCACGTTCCTCGCTAGCTAGAGGACAAATGGAAGAAGTATCCAAAAAACGAAACGACGCTGAAAGATAACATCATCATGACATCGCGCTCGGTGTGAATGGTGAGGCGACCGAGTAACCCATAGAGGCTGGATTTCATGGTCTGGTAACTACCAACCCTGACACTGCTCCGAAACCCCGATGAAGATAGATAGATAGATAGATAGATAAACATTTATTTGACGGAAACAATATGAAGCGCGTGAGTACATTTATTCATTAGCTGCTACACTTCCACACGTGAGGTGGCTTTTCAAGCGCCGTCGTAATGGACATAAAACAATCAAAACTATGGAAGGAGTCGGTAAGGATAAGGATAGATGAGGGTAAAGGAGGGTGGCACACTACCTGGAGGTAGCGAGCGTATGCGCCATGGGCAGCAGCGACCCCTCCATTAAGTTTAATGATGAGGAGAATAAGGATTTCCGTCTGCCACACACCGAATAATTTGCAGGCGAAATCGGTGATGCTCAGCTTCGTGTTTGTTTTATTTTCGGAGACGGTCCAGAATGAATTACTTGTATTCTGGCATGAATCTCGTCTTCGTTTTGTAACTTGAATCTTGTCCCCTTACGTTATTTTAGAATAATATAACTTAGTGAAGGCCGTCATCACCAACTAACCTTGCCAGTGCCACGATAACATTTTTAAAACCTCTGATCCAGAAACTTCTTATCCCAAGCGGCCTCCAAAATCACGTAATCCAAAATCAGTCGTCGCAAAAAATCAAGCGCAAAAATAAGCTGCGAAAATAAGATTGAAGACGGAAACTCATGACGTTTTTCATATTTTATATTGTTTTATCATGTCCCACATGTGTCTGAGGCGAATAATGATCAGTCCATGATGTAACAAAAAAAAACAACAACAACAATACGCCATTGCAATATTTATTCCGGTTTTAAGTTAAAACAGGATAAATTCCGTCAATTTCTTAAGCACTGAAGGCACATTCTCCCCCTGCCGGCGACCGACGTTAGATGTATTGCGGATGTCCCCTGTCATTTTTCGGGAGCAGTTTGGAAATGCCCGCTGATCATTACAGGCAAATTCATGAGTGAATGACTGCGGGTGGGTTAACACGCGCACTGGAGGGGGGCCTCGGAGGCCCCCACCCGTTTTTCCAAGGTGGCCGGAGAACCGCTCGTAGCCGAAACACGATACTTTGCCACATTAAACAGAATTAAATAGCGCGTCGATTGGTGAAGAGTTTTTGAAAATCGATCGAAAATTTTTTGACTTATATGTTTTTAAAGTCAGACCTGCATTTTGAGATCGCCGTAATCGCGCGGTCGGACCAGTTAGCTTGCATTGGAGACCGAGTGGTGAAGTCATAACACCATATAACCGGGATTATATGTCAAGGTCACATTTCATGAAGGTCAAGGTCAAAGGGCACAGGTCAAGGTCATATCTGCACTTTCAAGGTCACTGGCCACAGTGCTTCCGGTCAAATGACGTTACCCGGTCTGACGTGCGTTATGCTATGACGTCACCAATAAGGTACCCCAATACTCAAGGTCAAGGGCAAGGTCAAAGGTCATTTACAAAGGTCAATCCTCATTTCCCGCCAAACAGTGGCTATAGTGTTAGTCAAAGTGTACATTATAAGTAGTATACTATAATGTGACCTTACAGGTCAATGACCCTGAATGACCTTGACCCCAAAATTGAAGGGAAGGCTCTTTGAGACCTTTTATATATGACCCTGGTCCGCCTTTAGCTTATTCCCGCCATTTTCCCGCATAATCACGGCATTTACCGGTTGGTCCCCAGAATGGCCAAGTTTTGACCTTTATGACCTCGTTTGACCTTGAAGATATTGGCCTAGGTCAATAAAAATTGGTCATAATGTAGATCATTATAACCCCCACTCACCTCTCAAATTTTGTTTTTCTATGCCGCTTAGTTTCCGAGATCTTAGGGGGCCTACCAGGCCCCCTCCAGTGCGCGTTAGTGCCAGACCCCCTCCAGTGCGGGTGGGTTAAAGTGTTCACATCAAAAGTCAAAAGCACTAAAGAGGAACTCCAGATATTCGCAAGTGTGTGTGCAAAGGCTACGATGAAAACAGATACTTTGAACCAAGGCCTTTAAATGTAGAGGTAGAACGCTCCGCTCTCAAAAAATGGCAACCTTTGTTCTACGTTAGTGACGTCAGCAATTGCTCGAGGGGGGTAGAACCAGGATTCATTACCCCACGTCCAAAAAAACAATATTATTGCCCCCAACACGTAACCTATCTGCTAAACCCCGTCTTCTACAATACACAGCGGCAATGTGTTGCTAAGCATTTCTAGGCGATTGCTGACGTCATCGCCATGGCGAATGCCAGATTTGCGGTTGTCCTTTTTGGCCTATGCTAAAAAGCCGGAGCGCAACCCCTCTGCTTTGAACCGAAGGAATTCTAGGTTAAGATAAGTATGATGGAGCGTTCTGCAAGAATTATCGGGTAATCATCAGATGAGGCCTAGGGTGTTGATAGCTGGACGCTTGACCCTCATGGTCTCAAATCGGAAAACATTTGGACTCGTAAAATCCATGATAAAAGCATGTTGTACTCGTTAAGGAATCAAAGTTAACCCGCGCCCCACCGGGGTCCGGCGCCACCTTCGCCCACCGGGGGCCATCGATGGCCCCCTCTAACTCGAAATAATGGGCGTTAGCGCAAATCTGCAAAGTGCAATAGAAAGCTCGCGTGAATTCAGTAAGAAATTACTTCGCATGTTTTAGTGCTCAGGTCAATGGTTTGACCTCCAGAGGCCAAATTAGGTCAAGATCGGCTATTTTCACTCAAATATGCAATGATTAAGCCAACTGGGCATAACTCTTATGTCATTAGAGCTATTGAGGTCTGGTAAAGTACATTTGATAGCAAATTGCCAGTACTTTTCCGCTATGTGGAACGTAAAGACCTCCCGCCAGTGGTTTGACCGCCAGAGGTCACCTCGTGACCTAATATGACCTGAGGTCACGAAAGGTCAAAAAGTGACCTTGCCGTATATCAAATGAAAGCCAGTGACAAGACAAACACGATGGTGTTTGTTTCACCGCTCTAGTGCAATTAGGTCAAAGTTATTGTCAAAATACTGTTTTTGACCTCTGGTGACCTTGCATGACCTTGGAAAAGTCAAGGGCAAATATGACCCCTGGTATCCGTGAAAGGGTGTCCAAAACAATGTTCTGAGCAGTCTGAGTATTTGCAATCATTTTTGTGGCTTTTATATCATGAAATAGCTTTTCCCCATGTTTTTCCAATGGGAGAGGTCGCCTCGTGACCTGACCTCAGGGCACGAAATCAAAAATCCCGGATATACACCTTGTAGACCCTGGAGGGGTCATGAGTGTCGAAGTTTCAAATTGATCGACTTCGAAATGTAGCTCTTACAGAGCTCTAAAGGTGAAGTGAGGTGACCTTGGTTGACCTCGTCTGGTGACCTGACCTTGGGTGACCCGGGTAAAAAATTTCAGGGATGATGGGAAAATGATGCAGGAGAGGTAGAGCCCTCAACCGCGGTGCTGCGCCTCGGCGTTTTTCTGCTATCCCGAAAAACCTTAGGGGGCCATCATGGCCCCGGTGAGGGTTAAATTTCTACGCCGACCTCCGCCCCCACCCCCTAAGTAAGATAGAAACGTGTGTTTGATCTTAGTATGTTTTGACCTTTGTATGAAACTCGTTACATGTCACGAGTTAAACTCGTGACATTTAACAGCGTCTGTGCCGTCACTCTTGAAAGCGTGTCCGTGAGACGTAACCAGGGGTTATTATGGTGAACGAGAGTGAGGCAGTTACACGCACCATATGTACGGTTTGGTCTGCGTGCCAGCGTTCCAGAGCAGAAGCCTGCAGAAGCCTGATCAGCCAGCGCGCAGCTGGAGCCCAGTAGAAACAGTATCTTTGGCAGTCTCCCTGTTTAGGCTGAGCCAGCGTCGGAGTCGCCTTGAACGTGGTGGTTCTCTAGTCCTGTTGCCGGCAATAAAAACTAGTGCGACGTTCGCAAGTATCGAATGATATAATCTTGTTTTTGCTGACGCTGACAGGACGATACCATATTTATCCATTTTGAAAATTAGCCGTTATAATTTATGTATTTAGATATGCCAAGAGATGATTTAATCCCTTGAAGGCTATTCTTTCCCGAGGTCGGTATTTAAACGTTCTGAAGGACATGAAAACCCCACTCGTACATGCAGTCACATTCACCGCTTCACCAACTATATCATACATATAAATCACGTGGCGCATCACGGTTCAGTATGGACTCGTCTGGGACATGAGCGGCAGCAGACCTCTATCACTCATCTCGCTGTAGCTCTAGCAGGTGTCCTTTAATCTCACTTGGAAAGTATCGATGGCTGGTGCTTCTCCGACTCTTGTTGGTAGGCCATTAAAACTAGCCGCAGCCGAACATGAAAACCGCTTCCTGCCCGCCTGCGCTCGAACCAAGGGCGTGAGCAGTTGTTGACCCTACCGCGTGTTGCGGCTGTGCGCTGAGTGTCTGGATGCTAGTGTTCTTGCAATCACTTCGGGCTGTTGTCATCAAATTTTTTTTCCACAGTGGTCAAATTGTGATTTGTGTACAGATGCCCTGCCCTCAGTCATGCCTAATCTCGTGATCACGTCACCGTGATCAAACTTGTATCTACCCAAGATTACTCGTTTGATAAAGTTGATCAGTTTCTGCAACTGCGTTGCGGAACATGCTCATATACACTTGTACTGTAACAGATAACAGAGAGCACCAGACCCTGCAGTAGCGCTGCCATTATCGGCTCGGGGACAGAGACCGCGCGTGGCGCAGTGCGCGCATCTCTGCCATGCAGCGCCGCCTGACAGCATCCACTTGTCAGGAAATGTCATACACAGGTCAGAGACTATACCCAGGTTATTGACTGATAGGACCCCGTTGTGACTGTGCCCATAAACTTCGAAGTTATTTGGGGGAAGGCTCCGAATGATATGCTGGGAGCCTGGCACAATGAAGTGTAATTTTGACGTGTTTTTGTTTCGTTGATAAAGCCTGCCTCTTCTCATACCTTCAGTCTTCCAATTTTAAAGACCCATAGTAAACCTCACCACAGTGGGCCTCAACTACACTTACTTTGATTAAGATTATGGTTGTTTAAACAAGTCTCCACCCCTTTTCTCTTACTTGGCCAATAGGAGAGCGCAACGAAAGTTCTCGAGCTTTTTTTGCAAGCTCTCGGCAGGAGGGGGACAAATCGGTATCGTATGAACCAGCAGTCAATTGACCTGGCCTGATGACCCAACCTGATTTTTCGCAGAGCTGTGAGAATAATCGGGGCTAAGATCTGCCAAGCACGATGGAGCGATACACTGTTGCTTACATCCAGCCCTGAAAAAACGATACAAGTGCTCAATCTCTCCTTAGCACTGGGGTGATGGCCAATACATCTGCAAAAGTGTTTAGATATTAAGTTATATCGGTGCCATTTAGATCCTAATTTAGTACCTGTAAAATACTTTCACGGCGGGGAAGTGAGCTTTGGAGCTGAGTGGATTCCAGGTGCCTATCAGTTCAACACCAGTTTTCCATTAGTGAGCACTTTCCATTGTCGTGAATTTAGCTGTAACTGAAAACCGCGTCTGCATATCAGCGCATGATTTCAGCTGGCTTGCCTGGATCATCCTGAATGATATCTTTGGTAGAAGAAACAGCACACCTAGCATCACGGCTTTCAAGCTTTTGCCGGGCTTTTCGAATGATGACATTGAAATTTGGTGTTCTATGTCTACCATAATCAAAACGTATTAATTCATTGACGGATCCAGGATTGCCAATCGGGGGGGCACCTTCCTGGGGGGGACCCCATCCGGACCAGAGGACACCACTTTTGACCGGCAAAACTTATCAGGTGGGCGTAAAATTCTATCGATGGACGCCGATTTTCGCATCCTGGGGGAGGGGGTTGGAAAACAACATTTCAGGGGGAGCCATGACCATTTCAGGGGGTGCCGAGGGTCGATCGGGGGGGCACGTGCCCTCGTTTGCCCCCTGGATCTGCGTACGTATTAGTTACTTATTTTCATTATGTAGATGTATCTATAACTTCTCTTCCAGCTTGGCAAAATTTATCTGCGTGTTTTGTAACTATGTAACTACCTAGTGCCATAATTCTATTCCAGAGTTTATTTGGTTACGAAAGGGCCAATGTTAAAATGGCTATGAGAGTTCCTTCATTTCAACATCTTCAGTGCAAAGATCATACATTGGTCCAAACTAGGCTATGAACCATGCTGAAAGATGTCATGACTGTTTGTGATGTACATCAATCCTTAAATCTTCCCTTTTCTCAAACACAAACCATAACTTACATTAGATGAAGGTGGGTGGCCTGGATTGCTTCATTGCTTACCCCCATGGGTGGGTTCAATCCCCACAGCCTGAGGCCGTCTTCCGTGTTCCACTTGGCCTGGTAAAGGAGTTTATTTAACACCCACGCCAATGCTCCCTGTAACTGGCTAAGTGTGCCAATTGGAAGTGGCCCTGATAAGATGAAAAATAAATGAAGAATGGTAATGAACTGTTTTACCCAACTCCTCAGGGACCGGACGGAAATAGAATATGGCTGCTGATTTTTACCCGCGCTCACCCCTTCTTAAAGATCAATTCTGGAGTAGGCGAATGTTTGAACATATGATCATAATTCAAATTTATACTTTGGATCCGGGGACTTAACATCTTATTATTTTATAGTATATAATGTTCTCTAGAAACAATTCTAAGGAAGGGCTGTACCCGAATATGCAGAAAATCCGAAACTGTATTTGATGTTTGCGCAGTGTATACGATTCCGTGGTTTGGTCCAGCTGTAACAGAATTGCCCAATGTTGGGCGCAGAATAACCATGCAGTCAAGGCACCCTTAACTCCCAGCCCCAAACGAGAATAAATACAAAAAGTTTTCCTTTTCGAGTTCGTGGAATTTAACCAGAAAACATGTTATTATGTTTTAATCATGGTCCTCGCTGCACTCAGCGTCAGGCTAAATCTGCATTTTTTTCCTTTGAAGCTAGCATTCGCACATTGTATTTGATGACCATTTTTTACTGATAACTCTTTAACGTTCTCTATTTTTTCCGGTAGAAGTCAAAATTCTTACCTTTTCTTTGGTGATCACTTTTTACGGGCATCTGTACTTTTAACTAATGACATAATCATAATAATGATAATAAACCGTGAATGGTCTTGAAAAAATTACACAGACACCAAAACTAAAATGATCCTGTAATGATGGTTCAACACTCTACCTATAATGCCGTATGAGATCAAAGCTGACACCGAATTAGTCAGAAAAACACTTGGAATAGGGGAAGATGATGGGATCCAAATGCCGTGCCAGGTGGACAAAATTTGGAAGGCTGGAGGTGAAAAGAGTGGTTGGTACAATACTCCACTAAATTTTCAGCTGACCTTTTGCTTACCATGATATGCAATATTCAGGATTCCCCAACAATAAGCTCAATTTTTTTACCTGGTATTTTTGTAGTACTTCTTGGTTCTCTTTATATTCATCAATATGTGATGGCACACTTGTGTGCTGAAACAATGAAACAACGAGGTGGGGTCCTCTTTCCCAGTTCAATGAAAGCCAGCGGCTGGTCATGCCCAGCGCTTCTCCTCCTCCTCCTCCTCCTCCTCCTCCTCCTCCTCCTCCTCCTCCTCCTCCTCCTCCTCCTCCTCCTCCTCCTCCTCCTCCTCCTCCTCCGTCCTGCCCTCCGCTCCTCCTCCTCCTCCTCCTCCGTCCTCCGTCATGCCCACCGCTCCTCCTCCTCTACCCCAACGTGTTAAGCAACACCGTAACCAGGCTACGAATGCTGCCGGGCTGAATCATCTTCCGGTCAGGATGTCATCATTAGATTTGCAATGTATGCCGGTTGGTAGCTATGCTGTAGGTTGTACTGGCGGTATGTATTGAAGGCCCTCAACTCGAACTCGAACTATTGCGGAATAGCGACCTTTCGGGCTTCCAGAGCGCTGTCTCTTTGATTGAGTTCCGTGATTTAAAAGAGATGTATATCAACGGGCCTGCAAAGCTACTTTTTAATTTCCCATTACTTGTGTCGCAAAAGCAGAAAGTTTTGACTCGTAGGGCCGTGAACGGACATGCGCCCAGAGTTTGAATGAAGTCCGCAGAGGTGTTGGCTGCCAACTTCATTATTGATCATAGTACGCTGTAAATCAGGGCATGTGCCTTCCAGCGATGCGGCTAGTTTTTTTCTACGTGCCTGGCGCTCAACCCCAGGAGGTTCCTCGCAATTGAAGTTGTGTATAGGGACACTCTAGCAGCCGGCGCTAATCAATGTTTTTTTCTAATCAAGATGCGGGCTTGTACATTTTGGCTTGTATGCATTTTAGCTAAGAATTTTGCGAAACCAAAGATTATTGAGATTTTCATGCTTGCATGCATTTATGTTTGTGCCATTTTTACTGCACCAACAATGTGCAAAGAAGGAAGAAAACCTGATTCTGTGTCCGGTATAAATGGCAATGTGTTTCAAGGAGGCATGCCTCATACGCGGGTCCTGGATAAAGATGAGAGCTGCATTTTGGTCAGAGGGCGCCATTTGGGTCCGGAGGGGGCGCATTTAGGCCAAGGGCGCCATTTTTTAGGAGTGACATACCATTGGGGATGCTGGGGGAGTGACGCTGCATGGAGGTCCTGGGACGGTGGGGAGTGACGCTGCAGGGGCGCTAGGTGGGGAGTGACGCTGCAGGGGCGCTAGGTGGGGAGTGACGCTGCAGGGGCGCTAGGTGGGGAGTGACGCTGCAGGGGCGCTAGGTGGGGAGTGGCGCTGCAGGGGCGCTAGGTGGGGAGTGACGCTGCAGGGGCGCTAGGTGGGGAGTGACGTTGCAGGGGCGCTAGGTGGGGAATGGTGCTGCAGGGGCGCTAGGTGGGGAGTGACGTTGCAGGGGCGCTAGGTGGGGAGTGACGTTGCAGGGGCGCTGGGTGGGGAATGACGCTGCAGGGGCGCTAGGTGGGAAGTGACGTTGCAGGGGCGCTGGGTGGGGAATGACGTTGCAGGGGCGCTAGGTGGGGAGTGACGTTGCAGGGGCGCTGGGTGGGGAGTGGTGCTGCAGGGGCGCTAGGTGGGGAGTGACGCTGCAGGGGCGCTAGGTGGGGAGTGGCGCTGCAGGGGCGCTAGGTGGGGAGTGACGCTGCAGGGGCGCTAGGTGGGGAGTGACGCTGCAGGGGCGCTGGGTGGGGAATGACGCTGCAGGGGCACTGGGTGGGAAGTGACGTTGCAGGGGCACTGGGTGGGGAGTGACGTTGCAGGGGCGCTAGGTGGGGAGTGATGCTGCAGGGGCGCTGGGTGGGGAGTGACGCTGCAGGGGCGCTGGGTGGGGAGTGACGTTGCAGGGGCGCTGGGTGGGAAGTGACGTTGCAGGGGCGGAGGGGTGGTTGCGGTGAATGGATGTGCAGTATGTGGGCGCCAGGTGGTAGATGCAGTGGCCACAGTCGTACAGCGTTGGGCTTTCATGCCACTGACCCGGGTTCAAATCCCAGTCTGACATACTGGATAAGGTCTTCTGATCCGTCAATACGTTATCCCACAATGGGGCGTGATAACGCCATTTGATCTCAGCAGTTTGTGCGTTGTAAGGGCCCGAAGACTGAGCGCCAGGTGAGCTAATGGGAGTGGCGGTGCGTGCTCCCCTTGCCCTCCGGGTCCACTTATGGCATGAAGGCTGTGGGATATGAAATAAAGGATTTATTCGCGGTTAATGATATTGATCAGCACCGCGTGACGAAATGAACTAGGCGAAGCGTGGATTGTTTGCTTCTCAGACTGTCTCCATTGGCCACTTCACTGGTTTCGTCTTGGACTACTGTCTCTCTGCATAAGTTTGCACCGGTGGATCGTTTTGGGCGTACTGGTGTTTGACTCCGCATTTGAGGACTAAGCAGGTGCTTGCAGGCGCAAATTGAATACAAAGTAGCGTTTGTGTGTCGCAACGTTGCACCCATGCCGCTCCTCAAAAGGTCATCAGGTCACCCGGCCGTTCACCAGAGTGGAGGCTCTGGTCTAGAGGTGACCACGCAGCCATCCAGCTGAGGTGCTTCAGCATACGATTGGCCCAGACACGTCTGCGTGCCAGGAGGACCCCGCGCCGCAGTTCCTAATGGACACCTCTTATCACGCGGAAATACGCAGACAAGGCTGCATTACGTGTGGCATGTATTGGGAGGTAGAGGAGTTGTTGTAATGGATATTCGCGCAGTGATGATGGTTGTGCCGTTAGGGAGAAGTGCACGGCAATACTGGCTATCAGCAGGCTCGCGCAGGATTAGACTTACACCAAGCCTTCACTGCTGCCGTGAGTGGAGGTGCAAATGAAATCTCAAGTTCTCCAAACCTGCCATCTCAATAATAGTAATAAAAAATGCTGCGGTGCATAGATATTTCCTCGATTTTTTTGTGAGTTGGTGGCGAGATCCTAAAAATGTACACACTTCTATGAAAAAGGTAAGCCACCCTGAAATAGAAGAGTTTTGATTCAGCCAATAGGTTATCCGCCAAATAATCGAGCCTTTCGATGTTTTCTGTACTTTGACTTGTGTTGAGGATTTTGACCGGCCGGGTCTATGTCGATTTTTCTATTGAAATAGCTCGAGAATGGCTCTTCTGGTGCCATCGGCGGATCTAGGAGCAACTTTTGGAGGGGTCCAAACCAACGTTTTGGGGGGCTAGATCGATAAAAAACCGCGAAAACATGGTATTTAAAAAAACGGCCAAAATTTGATCCTTCTTGGGGGCCCAATAGATACTATTTTAGGCTTTGGTGGGGGGTCACGGTCTCTTTAGCCCCTCTCGGATCCGCCAGTGAGGTAACGTGCATGGTGCCACGTTACCTCAGCCCCATCACATCGGGCTCGTTAGAACTGTGGGGCTCTCCAGCGTCACTGCTCCTGCTTCCTGTAAGTCCTATGGTATTTCACTGCATACTCAAACAAACGTATCGAACCTTAATGGTCCTTGCACCTAAAAAGGTAGCATCTGTAAGGGTTTTCCACTCCACACTCCCTCCCCTGTTCCACCTCTCACTCACGCCGCTAGCACTGCGCTCCGCTGCTCCGGCTGTTGCTGTCCTTTTGCATTCTTCATATGGCGCCCCACACCACCACCAATGTCCCCTCCCCTTCCTTCTTTCCATTTGATAAGAACATGATATCCCTCTAAGGTAGATGTTAAAGGTAATTCAACGTGGGAAAATCATGGCAGGGGATAGAGCGTAGATATGACGATTGTGTACCTAGTCTCGCCCGGACTGCTAAGCGTAAGGCTTATCCTATTGATCGCGTTTATCATGCAACGACATGTGATCCATGTCACATAATCGCCGCAAGAGGCGGATGCCCATTGACGGACGCAGGGGGGGCATTCCAGCCATGCCCCCCAAAGCGCTAGAGAGGGGTCAAACTATCTTTGCCCCCCACCCCCAAACGCCGGAGAAGTTTTTGAAAAAAATTGTTTACACTAGGTCTGTAGAGCAAAAATATTCGCTCCTACCCCCCTCCCTCCCCGTCCTCGGAGAGCGATCCTGTACTTGGAGAGGTAGCTTATGCTAGGTCTGTCGAGCACTGAAAAAGGGTATTTACACTAGGGTCTGTAGAGCAAAAAATATTCGCTTCCACCCCCCCAAGGAGGAGAGGCAGACATGGGTTTGCCCCCCAAAACTCGGGTCTGCCTCCGCCCCTGCGGTTGCCCACACGACAGAAGACCGTAGCCTATCATCTGGTGCAACGCCAGATCATATCCAGAACATCTCAAACCCTGTGCAAATTGTGCTATGCTAATTTAAGACTATATTTTGCAAACCTACGCTCCCCTTGAAAGAAAGTGAAAGTCAATAGAAGAGTATGTAGTTTCCGTGGCGTAGTGCCGTTACGCGTAGGCAGAGTATACCATGGCAGGGCGTTTACTCTTTCGGCGACTGGTGGGTATCAGGGCTTTGTGAAATATGTGAAGTGAATCGTACACAGATTATTGATTACAGTAGGCTCTAACGATAGACCAACTCCATAAGTCACGCGGTAGTGTTCGATCGTACCGTAGAGGCACGTCCCACCCGCTGATGAACCAGGGAAATGCCCCCTCCCCCTCTAAAAAGGGATTCAGCCTAGGTTGTACTGTTTCTTTCCTTTTACTTGTACAGAGTTATGTAAATTCTCCCAGTTCCAGTCTTGGTGCATTGGGTCTGTAGCGTCTTCAAGTTTCGCTGTTCATCCTTCCTTAGTCATTGCCAGTCTGGATCCGTCCCACCCGGAAAAATATATGTGATGATGTCCCTGTGTACTGTGTCAACAATCCTTCATGTACGCTCCATGCTTACAGAAAAGAGCCGGCGACACCAGCATGGCCCCCAGAGCGGCCTGTACCCTGGGATCAGTTGGGAACGTCTCAGCGTGAAAGGTGACCGCTTAACGCGAGCCAAGCAGTCTGCGGCGTCACTGACAAACGCGCCACATAGTGGGGATGACAAGCCATATTACAGGGAAGCAGCACACGAGAAGCCTCCAGCTCAGTCCACTGAGGGCGGTGGTACTGGTGTCTCCAGCTCAGTCCACTGAGGGCGGCGGTACTGGTGCCTCCAGCTCAGTCCACTGAGGGCCTCGGTACTGGTGTCTCCAGCTCAGTCCACTGAGGGCGTCGGTACTGGTGTCTCCAGCTCAGTCCACTGAGGGCAGCGGTACTGGTGCCTCCAGTTCAGTCCACTGAGGGCGGTGGTACTGGTGTCTCCAGCTCAAGCCCTCTGAGGGCAGCGGTACTGGTGCCTCCAGCTCAGTCCACTGAGGGCAGCAGTACTGGTGTCTCCAGCTCAGTCCACTGAGGGAGGCGGTACTGGTGCCTCCAGCTCAGTCCACTGAGGGCGGTGGTACTGGTGCCTCCAGCTCAGTCCACTGAGGGCGGTGGTACTGGTGTCTCCAGCTCAGTCCACTGAGGGAGGCGGTACTGGTGCCTCCAGCTCAGCCCACTGAGGTGGCTGTACTGGTGCCTCCAGCTCAGTCCACTGAGGGCGGCGGTACTGGTGCCTCCAGCTCAGTCCTCTGAGGTGGCTGTACTGGTGTCTCCAGCTCAGTCCACTAAGGGCGGTGGTACTGGTGTCTCCAGCTCAGCCCACTGAGGGCGGTGGTACTGGTGCCTCCAGCTCAGTCCACTAAGGGCGGCGGTACTGGTGCCTCCAGCTCAGCCCTCTGAGGGCGGTGGTACTGGTGCCTCCAGCTCAGCCCACTGAGGTGGCTGTACTGGTGTCTCCAGCTCAGCCCACTGAGGTGGCTGTACTGGTGTCTCCAGCTCAGCCCACTGAGGGCGGTGGTACTGGTGCCTCCAGCTCAGTCCACTGAGGGCGGTGGTACTGGTGTCTCCAGCTCAGTCCACTGAGGTGGCTGTACTGGTGTCTCCAGCTCAGTCCACTGAGGGCGGTGGTACTGGTGCCTCCAGCTCAGCCCACTGAGGGCGGCGGTACTGGTGCCTCCAGCTCAGTCCTCTGAGGGTGGCTGTACTGGTGTCTCCAGCTCAGTCCACTAAGGGCGGTGGTACTGGTGTCTCCAGCTCAGTCCACTGAGGGCGGTGGTACTGGTGCCTCCAGCTCAGTCCACTGAGGGCGGTGGTACTGGTGTCTCCAGCTCAGTCCACTGAGGTGGCTGTACTGGTGTCTCCAGCTCAGCCCACTGAGGTGGCTGTACTGGTGTCTCCAGCTCAGTCCACTGAGGGCGTCGGTACTGGTGCCTCCAGCTCAGTCCACTGAGGTGGCTGTACTGGAGTCTCCAGCTCAGCCCACTGAGGTGGCTGTACTGGTGTCTCCAGCTCAGTCCACTAAGGGCGGTGGTACTGGTATCTCCAGCTCAGTCCACTAAGGGCGGTGGTACTGGTGCCTCCAGCTCAGCCCACTGAGGGCAGCGGTACTGGTGCCTCCAGCTCAGTCCACTGAGGGCGGTGGTACTGGTGCCTCCAGCTCAGTCCACTGAGGGCGGTGGTACTGGTGCCTCCAGCTCAGCCCACTGAGGGCGGCGGTACTGGTGCCTCCAGCTCAGTCCACTGAGGGCGGTGGTACTGGTGCCTCCAGCTCAGTCCACTGAGGGAGGCGGTACTGGTGCCTCCAGCTCAGCCCACTGAGGTGGCTGTACTGGTGCCTCCAGCTCAGTCCACTGAGGGCGGTGGTACTGGTGCCTCCAGCTCAGTCCTCTGAGGTGGCTGTACTGGTGTCTCCAGCTCAGTCCACTGAGGGCGGTGGTACTGGTGCCTCCAGCTCAGTCCACTGAGGGAGGCGGTACTGGTGCCTCCAGCTCAGTCCACTGAGGGCGGTGGTACTGGTGCCTCCAGCTCAGTCCACTGAGGGAGGCGGTACTGGTGCCTCCAGCTCAGTCCACTGAGGGCGGTGGTACTGGTGCCTCCAGCTCAGTCCACTGAGGGCGGTGGTACTGGTGTCTCCAGCTCAGTCCACTGAGGGCGGTGGTACTGGTGCCTCCAGCTCAGTCCACTGAGGGCGGTGGTACTGGTGCCTCCAGCTCAGCCCACTGAGGGCGGCGGTACTGGTGCCTCCAGCTCAGTCCACTGAGGGCGGTGGTACTGGTGCCTCCAGCTCAGTCCTCTGAGGTGGCTGTACTGGTGTCTCCAGCTCAGTCCACTGAGGGCGGTGGTACTGGTGCCTCCAGCTCAGTCCACTGAGGGAGGCGGTACTGGTGCCTCCAGCTCAGTCCACTGAGGGCGGTGGTACTGGTGCCTCCAGCTCAGTCCACTGAGGGCGGTGGTACTGGTGTCTCCAGCTCAGTCCACTGAGGGAGGCGGTACTGGTGCCTCCAGCTCAGCCCTCTGAGGGCGGCGGTACTGGTGCCTCCAGCTCAGTCCACTAAGGGCGGTGGTACTGGTGCCTCCAGCTCAGCCCACTGAGGTGGCTGTACTGGTGCCTCCAGCTCAGTCCTCTGAGGGCGGCGGTACTGGTGCCTCCAGCTCAGTCCACTGAGGGAGGCGGTACTGGTACCTCCAGCTCAGTCCACTAAGGGCAGCGGTACTGGTACCTCCAGCTCAGTCCACTGAGGGCGGCGGTACTGGTGCCTCCAGCTCAGTCCACTGAGGGCGGTGGTACTGGTGCCTCCAGCTCAGTCCACTAAGGGCGGTGGTACTGGTGCCTCCAGCTCAGTCCACTAAGGGCGGTGGTACTGGTGCCTCCAGCTCAGTCCACTGAGGGCGGTGGTACTGGTGCCTCCAGCTCAGTCCACTGAGGGCGGTGGTACTGGTGCCTCCAGCTCAGCCCACTGAGGTGGCTGTACTGGTGCCTCCAGCTCAGTCCACTGAGGGCGGTGGTACTGGTGCCTCCAGCTCAGTCCACTGAGGGCGGCGGTACTGGTGTCTCCAGCTCAGTCCACTGAGGTGGCTGTACTGGTGTCTCCAGCTCAGTCCTCTGAGGGCGGCGGTACTGGTGCCTCCAGCTCAGCCCTCTGAGGTGGCTGTACTGGTGCCTCCAGCTCAGTCCACTGAGGGCGGTGGTACTGGTGCCTCCAGCTCAGTCCACTGAGGGCGGTGGTACTGGTGCCTCCAGCTCAGCCCACTGAGGTGGCTGTACTGGTGTCTCCAGCTCAGCCCACTGAGGGCGGTGGTACTGGTGCCTCCAGCTCAGTCCACTGAGGGCGGTGGTACTGGTGTCTCCAGCTCAGTCCACTGAGGGCGGTGGTACTGGTGCCTCCAGCTCAGTCCACTAAGGGCGGTGGTACTGGTGCCTCCAGCTCAGTCCACTGAGGGCGGTGGTACTGGTGCCTCCAGCTCAGTCCACTGAGGTGGCGGTACTGGTACCTCCAGCTCAGCCCACTGAGGGTGGCTGTACTGGTGTCTCCAGCTCAGTCCACTGAGGGCGGTGGTACTGGTGCCTCCAGCTCAGTCCACTAAGGGCGGTGGTACTGGTGCCTCCAGCTCAGTCCACTGAGGGCGGTGGTACTGGTGCCTCCAGCTCAGTCCACTGAGGGCGGTGGTACTGGTGCCTCCAGCTCAGTCCACTGAGGTGGCTGTACTGGTGCCTCCAGCTCAGTCCACTGAGGGCGGTGGTACTGGTACCTCCAGCTCAGTCCACTGAGGGCGGCGGTACTGGTGTCTCCAGTTCAGTCCACTGAGGGCGGCGGTACTGGTGCCTCCAGTTCAGTCCACTGAGGGCGGCGGTACTGGTGCCTCCAGTTCAGTCCACTGAGGGCGGTGGTACTGGTGCCTCCAGCTCAGTCCACTGAGGGCGGCGGTACTGGTGCCTCCAGTTCAGTCCACTGAGGGCGGTGGTACTGGTGCCTCCAGCTCAGTCCACTGAGGGCGGCGGTACTGGTGTCTCCAGTTCAGTCCACTGAGGGCGGCGGTACTGGTGCCTCCAGTTCAGTCCACTGAGGGCGGCGGTACTGGTGCCTCCAGTTCAGTCCACTGAGGGCGGCGGTACTGGTGCCTCCAGCTCAGCCCACTGAGGTGGCTGTACTGGTGTCTCCAGCTCAGTCCACTGAGGGCGGCAGTACTGGTGCCTCCAGCTCAGTCCACTGAGGTGGCTGTACTGGTGCCTCCAGCTCAGTCCACTGAGGGCGGTGGTACTGGTGCCTCCAGCTCAGCCCACTGAGGGCGGCGGTACTGGTGTCTCCAGCTCAGTCCACTGAGGGCAGCGGTACTGGTACCTCCAGCTCAGTCCACTGAGGGCAGCGGTACTGGTGCCTCCAGTTCAGTCCACTGAGGGCGGTGGTACTGGTGTCTCCAGCTCAGCCCTCTGAGGGCGGCGGTACTGGTACCTCCAGCTCAGTCCACTGAGGGCAGCGGTACTGGTGCCTCCAGTTCAGTCCACTGAGGGCGGCGGTACTGGTGTCTCCAGCTCAGCCCTCTGAGGTGGCTGTACTGGTGCCTCCAGCTCAGCCCACTGAGGGCGGTGGTACTGGTGCCTCCAGTTCAGTCCACTGAGGGCGGTGGTACTGGTGCCTCCAGTTCAGTCCACTGAGGGCGGTGGTACTGGTGTCTCCAGCTCAGCCCTCTGAGGGCGGCGGTACTGGTACCTCCAGCTCAGTCCACTGAGGGCAGCGGTACTGGTGCCTCCAGTTCAGTCCACTGAGGGCGGCGGTACTGGTGTCTCCAGCTCAGCCCTCTGAGGTGGCTGTACTGGTGCCTCCAGCTCAGTCCACTGAGGGCGGTGGTACTGGTGCCTCCAGCTCAGCCCACTGAGGGCGGTGGTACTGGTGCCTCCAGCTCAGTCCTCTGAGGCGGCTGTACTGGTGCCTCCAGCTCAGTCCACTAAGGGCGGCGGTACTGGTGCCTCCAGCTCAGTCCACTGAGGGCGGCGGTACTGGTGCCTCCAGCTCAGTCCACTGAGGGTGTCGGTACTGGTGCCTCCAGCTCAGCAGACTGAGGGCGGCGGTACTGGTACCTCCAGCTCAGTCCACTGAGGGCAGCGGTACTGGTGCCTCCAGCTCAGTCCACTGAGGGCGGCGGTACTGGTGCCTCCAGCTCAGCCCTCTGAGGGCGGCGGTACTGGTACCTCCAGCTCAGTCCACTGAGGGCGGTGGTACTGGTGTCTCCAGCTCAGTCCACTGAGGGCGGTGGTACTGGTGCCTCCAGCTCAGTCCACTGAGGGCGGCGGTGCTGGTGTCTCCAGCTCAGTCCACTGAGGGCGGCGGTACTGGTGCCTCCAGCTCAGTCCACTGAGGTGGCTGTACTGGTGTCTCCAGCTCAGCCCACTGAGGGCGGTGGTACTGGTGCCTCCAGTTCAGTCCACTGAGGGCGGTGGTACTGGTGCCTCCAGTTCAGTCCACTGAGGGCGTCGGTACTGGTGTCTCCAGCTCAGCCCTCTGAGGGCGGCGGTACTGGTACCTCCAGCTCAGTCCACTGAGGGCAGCGGTACTGGTGCCTCCAGTTCAGTCCACTGAGGGCGGCGGTACTGGTGTCTCCAGCTCAGCCCTCTGAGGTGGCTGTACTGGTGCCTCCAGCTCAGCCCACTGAGGGCGGTGGTACTGGTGCCTCCAGTTCAGTCCACTGAGGGCGGTGGTACTGGTGCCTCCAGCTCAGCCCTCTGAGGGCGGCGGTACTGGTACCTCCAGCTCAGCCCACTGAGGGCGGTGGTACTGGTGCCTCCAGCTCAGTCCTCTGAGGGCGGCGGTACTGGTGCCTCCAGCTCAGTCCACTGAGGGCGGTGGTACTGGTGCCTCCAGCTCAGCCCACTGAGGGCGGTGGTACTGGTGCCTCCAGTTCAGTCCACTGAGGGCGGTGGTACTGGTGCCTCCAGCTCAGTCCACTGAGGGCGGTGGTACTGGTGTCTCCAGCTCAGTCCACTGAGGTGGCTGTACTGGTGCCTCCAGCTCAGTCCACTGAGGGCGGTGGTACTGGTACCTCCAGCTCAGTCCACTGAGGGCAGCGGTACTGGTGCCTCCAGTTCAGTCCACTGAGGGCGGCGGTACTGGTGTCTCCAGCTCAGCCCTCTGAGGTGGCTGTACTGGTGCCTCCAGCTCAGCCCACTGAGGGCGGTGGTACTGGTGCCTCCAGTTCAGTCCACTGAGGGCGGTGGTACTGGTGCCTCCAGCTCAGCCCACTGAGGGCGGCGGTACTGGTACCTCCAGCTCAGCCCACTGAGGGCGGTGGTACTGGTGCCTCCAGCTCAGTCCACTGAGGGCGGTGGTACTGGTGCCTCCAGCTCAGCCCACTGAGGGCGGTGGTACTGGTGCCTCCAGCTCAGTCCTCTGAGGGCGGCGGTACTGGTGCCTCCAGCTCAGTCCACTGAGGGCGGTGGTACTGGTGCCTCCAGCTCAGCCCACTGAGGGCGGTGGTACTGGTGCCTCCAGCTCAGTCCTCTGAGGCGGCTGTACTGGTGCCTCCAGCTCAGTCCACTAAGGGCGGCGGTACTGGTGCCTCCAGCTCAGTCCACTGAGGGCGGCGGTACTGGTGCCTCCAGCTCAGTCCACTGAGGGTGTCGGTACTGGTGCCTCCAGCTCAGCAGACTGAGGGCGGCGGTACTGGTACCTCCAGCTCAGTCCACTGAGGGCAGCGGTACTGGTGCCTCCAGTTCAGTCCACTGAGGGCGGCGGTACTGGTGCCTCCAGCTCAGCCCTCTGAGGGCGGCGGTACTGGTACCTCCAGCTCAGTCCACTGAGGGCGGTGGTACTGGTGTCTCCAGCTCAGTCCACTGAGGGCGGTGGTACTGGTGCCTCCAGCTCAGTCCACTGAGGGCGGCGGTACTGGTGTCTCCAGCTCAGTCCACTGAGGGCGGCGGTACTGGTGCCTCCAGCTCAGTCCACTGAGGGTGGCTGTACTGGTGTCTCCAGCTCAGTCCACTAAGGGCGGCGGTACTGGTGCCTCCAGCTCAGTCCACTGAGGGCGGCTGTACTGGTGTCTCCAGCTCAGTCCACTGAGGGCGGTGGTACTGGTGCCTCCAGCTCAGCCCACTGAGGGCAGCGGTACTGGTACCTCCAGCTCAGTCCACTAAGGGCGGCGGTACTGGTGCCTCCAGCTCAGCCCACTGAGGGCGGCGGTACTGGTGTCTCCAGCTCAGTCCACTGAGGGCGGTGGTACTGGTGCCTCCAGCTCAGTCCACTGAGGGCGGTGGTACTGGTGCCTCCAGCTCAGTCCACTGAGGGCGGCGGTACTGGTGCCTCCAGCTCAGTCCACTGAGGGCGGTGGTACTGGTGCCTCCAGCTCAGCCCACTGAGGGCGGCTGTACTGGTGTCTCCAGCTCAGTCCACTGAGGGCGTCGGTACTGGTGCCTCCAGCTCAGTCCACTGAGGGCGGTGGTACTGGTGCCTCCAGCTCAGTCCACTGAGGGCGTCGGTACTGGTGCCTCCAGCTCAGTCCACTGAGGGCGGCGGTACTGGTGCCTCCAGCTCAGCCCACTGAGGGCGGTGGTACTGGTGCCTCCAGCTCAGTCCACTGAGGGCGGTGGTACTGGTGCCTCCAGCTCAGTCCTCTGAGGGCGGCGGTACTGGTGCCTCCAGCTCAGCCCACTGAGGGCGGCGGTACTGGTGCCTCCAGCTCAGTCCACTGAGGGCGGCGGTACTGGTGCCTCCAGCTCAGCCCACTGAGGGTGGCTGTACTGGTGTCTCCAGCTCAGTCCACTGAGGGCGGCGGTACTGGTGCCTCCAGCTCAGTCCACTGAGGGCGTTGGTACTGGTGCCTCCAGCTCAGTCCACTGAGGGCGTCGGTACTGGTGCCTCCAGCTCAGTCCACTGAGGGCGGCGGTACTGGTGCCTCCAGCTCAGCCTGCTGAGGTGGCTGTATTGATGCGTCACGATAACCAGCATCCCGACACGAGCGGCTCCCGTGCGTGCTGTGAGCGTGTACAAATCGGCTCAGCCGTTTGTCGCGGGCGGGTTCCTTTCATCGGGCCAGCTCCGCTGGGATGGCTGAATGGTGCTCGGCTCACAGCGGCGAAAAGGAAATGCTGGTGTCTTGTATCGTTGAATGGGTCGGCGTTATTTTCGAACCAAGTGTGTTGTGATTGAGATGTTAAACAAACTTTTTATACCAGTGCTATTATGTAACTACTTTACTCACGATATGGATCTTCAGCCAGAGAAGAAATGGGTGATCTGACCTCCATTTGCAGGGTGAGGACAATGATCTAACTTAAATTCAGCTGAACTATTTTAACTCAGAACTTAATTTTAACTGAAGTATTAACTTAGTTACTGGTACTTGCCGCCCCGGTAGCTCAGCTGGTAGAGCGTTGGGCTCCGGCCCGCTGCTCGAAGCATGCAGTGGCAGTGCATGTCCAGGCTTGGGATCGGTTCCGCTGGCGCTCCGGCGCTCAATAGTTTACCCGACTTACAGGTCGGCTGGCAACTGACTGGTGAGAGGGTGACCTGGCGGGGCGGCCGTCCTGTGCTTTGTGGGACGTTAAAGTTTGGCTTCTAAATTAACCCTTCATTGACGGAGTTGCTCGTTCGGGTGGTGGGGTCGAGGTCCCCGTGATAAGTCCCTTGAGGACTTTAGTGAAACTCCGACTCCAGCAGCCTTACCAGGAACAACTTAAACAAAATTTAAAAAAATGTTTACGTCAGCTCAGTGTCACAGCATGACCTGATATAAGGATAGTTCATTTCTTTGGCTTTGCAGCGGCAAGACTCGCGATCAATTTTGACTCCCAGCGAGCTCGGCTCTTGAACGCTGCTATTGTTCTCAGTGGGATTGAATACCCCAAATATCGGGCATACGACATGCCAGCCAAACGTTTTGAAGTCAGTCGCGTAGAAAGCCGTGGACTGGGCCGGCCATCCGGCTATGCCCTGAAAACCCGGCCCCGAGAATGCCGGTGTCTCCGTAGCATTAACGGTCCACTGCTGGCCACTACGGCCGGCCTGCCCGATAAAAGTGAAAAGCCGACCTCTTCTTCTCTGGCTGGATCGTTACAAACGAAAGTAGCGCCAGTACGAAAGCAGGTTAGTAATTCAAAGCTTGTGATAATTGTACATGCCGACGAGACGGGCAGACGTAGTGTCGGTGGCCTGGTCAGCAGTCTGACCTGCGACCGCCGGCTTCTGCCGGGCCACCTACTGGAGTTTGGCTTCTCATGGTTTTTCTTGGGTCTAAGCCTGGTTTTAACAGGAAAGACTGACCCGAAAATTTTCCTTGTCCTCCAATATGCTGTGCCCTCTTGAGCTCGTGCACGCCGGACTCGGGGTTCAGTCCGGCTGTTAGAGTACCTGCGACTCCCACCTCACACCTGCCGTACTCAGTTGTACCAGTTCTCCGTGCCGGGTAACACGTAACATCACCCTCATTGTTCTAGGTAGACATTTGTGATAAGATTGGTCAATCGCGGACTATGAATTGTCAATGGATGCGCCAGAAATGTGTTTAAATTGAACACGTGGGAGCTTCGTCCCCGTTAAAACGCCCCCCCTCCAGCCTCCGATGGCTTTTCGCCCTCAGAGAAGAACGGCTCATTTGTATTTTTATCTCTCAGATGGTATTCCACGTTTGCTTTCGTCTCGCAGGCAAAGGTGGGATAAATGACCAAAAAATTATTTAAAAACGGCATTTCCCTTAAAGGGAAGGTGGTACCTTCATAACATGATTTTAACTGAGATAGCCGAGTTGTAAAGCAAGTCGGAAAACCCGGTACTCACTGTATCATTTGTCTTGGAACTCGAGATATCCGAAGAAAAAAGCTAAAACCTACCTGCAATGTACCCCTCTTGTACCCCCTAGCAGCAGGCCACAGGTGTCATGGCTGTTGGTGTGACGACATATGCTGACGTCACGAAGAGCATCAGCCAATTGAAGCCCTTGAAGCGTTTCAAGTATGATAGTGGTTGCCAGATCATGACATCATCCACAGGCTGGTATTTATTTCTTTTCCTAGAGGAGGATTTGAAAAATCAAAATATTGAGCTTATTGTACATTTTTTCAGAGAAATCATGAGTGGTTTCATTATTTTCGGCTAAAAGTACGTCAAATTACACTAAATTCCAGGATTCGACCAAGGTGCCGCATTCCCTTCAAGAATTGTGCCGGGCAGCGGGCGCTGTCACGGCTTCCGGTTGAAAAATGATACGGGGAGGACGCATCAGCCCTGTTGGGCTCCTCTATTAGTTAAGGGAGGGTGCGGCACACCCACTTTCCCCTGCTGCTGTGCGTGGCCTACGTGCTTCGGATACTGATTTCCTTTCGGGTCTGTCTTGCGTAATTCTGAGCTATTTCACCTAATTGTGCCTATGACTTGGCTATATTTGTTTGACGTCTCTTGTTCTGTCCTGCAATGTTCTCGTTTTTGCTTATTTACCGTTTGCGATAGATGAAGCCTGCCGGATAGCTCGGCCTGCAGTTCAGTGTGTCTCCATCTGCAGCCGACGGCCCCGCTCCAGTAGGAGACCAGCTGCGGATTGTCCCGACGGCAGAGTACATCATGGCAGAAAAATGTTCATCCGATCCGATCCCTATCTGAGGGCTCCCCGACAAATCCAGATCGATCCGTTTGGACTTCCCAACTATCAATTCGGATCCGGTCCACGTCAGAACAATACGAGGACCGGTTGCGTCGGGAAACGAGCTCAGCTTCCAAGCTGTTCTTCTCGATCCCCGTAATACCAACAGGATGAGGGCTGGCAGTGCTATGTAACCTTAGCAGTCGGAGCGTCATAAAACTACAAGGAACACACATCGGACAAATACGGCTAAATAGACCACACAATCAGTGGCGGATCCAGGGGGCAAAAAGGCAATTGCCCCCAAACGGAAAAGCTCGGGGCAAAACTATGTTTTTGCCCCAAGCGATCGACCTCCTTTTTCCGACTCATTTTAAGTTTGTAGGCAACATTTTGGTGCTTTAACTCTCAACTTCTAACGGAACCAGTTAAGTTCAGTGAAAATATCGGGCCTTGGATAGGAAAAAGGATCTTGAGCTCATATTTTTCAGCCCGTGACGGTTTTTGTTCTTGCCTCAAACACCCGTACCGGGAAGTCATATTTTAGGCAATTTTCGTTGCGCGCGTTTTTTGCTTTTTGACTTTGGTTTGCCCTCCCAAACCGACCGGCTAGATCCGCCACTGCACACAATTGACTTCGAATTCATATCCAGATCTAAAACTATCATCGGGTCAATCCAGTTCAATCCTATCCATGGATCTGACCGGATCGTACACCCATTGGGGCATCCAGTCGATGGCGTGGCCGTGCCGTTGGCGGACGGCCCGAGAAAGTGCGGTGCGCCGGCGCCGCGCGCCGCGCAGGACACTGGCCGAGCGCGCACTCGGCGCCGTTCCCGGCTCATTTCCATTCCGGCCAGATACATCCATTCATTGGGCCTGACGGATGCGCGTCGGACTTTCTCTCGGTGCACTGGCGGCGCGCCGCCGCGCCAGAGTCTGCCGCACTTTCCCAGCTGGCGCACTGGAAAATGGCGCGAAATACCGCCGCCATTCTGAGCACTAGAACTGCTGGTGGGGATACTGCAATGATCTCGTGACTTGATCATCATTTGCTGATTTTCGTGAGCTGAAGCTGCGAGGTAAAGGCATCTCGTTGAGCTGATCGAACCGAAGGTCAGGCAGAAAGTGCCACTTATACGTTGCTGTCGGCTGACTACTAGGCGTGTCGGCCTGTGTCGGGATGCAGTCTCTCTTGCGGATACAGGCAGTTTCTATGAGGATGCAGGCAGTCTCTCCTGTGGATAAGGGCAGTCTCTCTTGCGTATATGGATAGTCTCTCTCGCGGATATGGACAATCTCTACTGCGGATATGGGCAGTCTCTTTTGCAGGTGCAGGCAGTCTCCCTGTGGATACAGACAGTCTCTGCTGCGGATACGGGCAGTCTCTCTTGCAAGTGCAGGCAGTCTCCCCTGTGGATACAGACGGTCTCTGCTGCGGATATGGGCAGTCTCTCTTGCAGGTGCAGGCAGTCTCCCCTGTGGATACAGACAGTCTCTGCTGCGGATATGGGCAGTCTTTCTTGCGGATACAGACAGTCTCTCTTGTAGATACTGACAGTCTCTCCTGCGAATACAGGCAGTCTCTCCTGTGGGTACAGGCAGTCTCTCCTTGCGAATACAGGCAGTCTCTCCTGTGGGTACAGGCAGTCTCTCCTGTGAATATAGACTGTCTCTGCTGCGGATGCATGCAGTCTCTCCTGCGAATACAGGCAGTCTCTCTTGCGGATACGGACAGTTTCTCCTGTGGATACTGGCAGTCTCTCCTGCGGATACAGGAATTCGACCCGAGGATGAGGCCCCAGCTGAGTGGAGGGACAAATGGGGCTTGGCCCTTTCAGCAGACCGGCGACTACGCAGGCGCCTTTCCTCCCTCTCCTCCTCCTCCTCCTCTGGGGTGCCAACTAACGCTGCTTCAAACTGTCTCCTAGTTTAATCTGGGATGCCAACCTTCGCCGCTACAAACTTTCATAGCTTCATCTGGGCTCGCCAACTTTCGCCGCTTCAAACTGTCGCATATTAATCTGGGGATGTCAACTTTCGTCTCTATAAGCTGTCGCAGATTCATGTGGGGATACCAACTTTCGCCGCTACAAACTGTCGCAGATTCATCAGGGATGCCGACTTTCGCCGCTACAAACTGTTGCAGTTGCCAACTTTCGCCGCTACAAAATGTCGCAGATTCATCTGGGGATGCCAACTTTCGCCGCTACAAACTGTCGCAGATTCATCTGGGGATGCCAACTTCCGCCGCTACAAACTGTTGCAGTTGCCAACTTTCGCCGCTACAAAATGTCGCAGATTCATCTGGGGATGCCAACTTTCGCCGCTACAAACTGTCGCAGATTAAGATGGGGATGCCAACTTCCGCCGCTACAAACTTTCGCAGATTCATCAGGGGATGCCGACTTTCGCCGCTACAAACTGTTGCAGTTGCCAACTTTCGCCGCTACAAAATGTTGCAGATTCATCTGGGGATGCCAACTTTCGCCACTACAAACTGTCGCAGATTCATCTGGGAATGCCAACTTCCGCCGCTACAAACTGTTGCAGTTGCCAACTTTCGCCGCTACAAACTGTCGCAGATTAAGCTGGGGATGCCAACTTTCGCCGCTACAAACTGTCGCAGATTCATCTGGGGATGCCAACTTTCGCCGCTACAAACTGTCGCAGATTCATCTGGGGATGCCAACCTTCCCGCTACAAACTGTCGCAGATTAAGCTGGGTATGCCAATTTTCCCCGCTACAAACTGTCGCAGATTCATCTGGGTATGCCAACTTTCGCTGCTACAAACTGTTGCAGTTGCCAACTTTCGCCGCTACAAACTGTCGCAGATACATCCCCGCGCTCCTGCATCGTGCATTCGCAACCTCGCTGCCTTTGCATTGCAAAGAAGGGAGAGCGCAAGGTGCACGCGCGCTGGCGCAGCCACGGTGGTCCTGTAGAAGGGTGCTGGCGTCGCCGCAGACGTGTCGCAAACGACGTGCCGCATGCTGGCCTATGCGCCGGGTACATGCAGACCATGGGAGCGCGCGGACTTTCTCCAATTTGTTCCGGCCGATTCGGCGTCGCGGTATTTGAGTAGCTGTTTGAATACGTTGCAGCGTCTACACGTGAGCTGCCCGGGCAAAGGATCGAGGCAGGCGCCTCCCGGAACTCTGTTGCGCAATCCAGGAGTCTTATGAATTCCAACGCGGCCAGTGTCCACAGCCGTTCGTCTGAGTCGCCTATGTGATAGATTGCGAAGTTGCGTTGCATTGTTATCGACTGTTGCTGCCCGAGTGAGGAGTGGTGTATGTGAAAACGTGTGTGTCCTTGTTCGGAGCGGACTTGTGGTGACTCGTATGTAGCTTATCTGAATGAGGGTACACTTTGACTCCCTCGCCCAACTGGGCGAGTCAAATGTAAATTAACCGGAACGGGTAATGGGTACCCGCCCCTAACCCCTAAGATCTTAGAAACCACGCTAGACACCGGAAAGTGGAAAATGGCGTAAGGTAGCCCGTTTTGATCTCTAAATGAAGTTCTACATGGATTTTTGTCACTTTGGATATCACTATATTCCAATGAATGTTCCTATACCCCCACTAGGTTAACCGGCGGGCCGGGTAGTCCGGTAGTTAACACCACATTCTGGCTGTGACTGCAGGGTGGGGGTGGGCTCATCTCTGGTGCTTCCTCCCAATGCAGGGTTCTGATTCAGCCGTTTATTCCGCGGGATGGCTGGATTTCAAGAATTTGGGTGTCTATCTTAAATGAACAAAATAAATAGATTGAATATATCGAGCAGAGGACAATTCAGTGGCACAGTGAAAGCTGTTTTTTGTTGTACGTTTGACCAGCATTCGAATGCCAGGCGGCGGCCGTGAACATTGGGTTCCACTCGACCCTCTGTCCTGACCTCAGCGATCGGTAACCCGAAATACCCCGAACCATGCACCGCAGACCCACCGCCGAGCTGGCCTTACTTGGTCCGGTATGGGAACTACCGATAAATTCGCGGAAAATCCAAATAGACTCCCTTCAACAGTTTCATGACTTGGCGCATCGATGCTGTTTCTGGGCAGCCGTTACATCGGAAATGTGCCGTGTTGAGTTTTTTTTAACTATTGTCCACACCTAGAGAGTTATCCCCAACCCTTCAGTGGGCCTTTTTAGGAAACTGGCTGGTTATATCTTCGTTGAACTGGGGGAGGGACGCAAAATATTTCCAAATAACTGGCAATTCGTGAGAACTGCGCCGCTAACTACTAAAGTCGGAAAAAGAAGTCGCTGTTTTTTCACCAATGTTTAGCTTGTACAGGGCTGTTGGGGTGGGGCGGCCCACATTATTACTTCGATTCACTTGCTGTTGGTATCCGGAGCCCTTTGATAGTCGGCCGCAATAAATTAACGCGATTATCACTCAAAAGAAAGCCTGAGCAAGCTGTTTCATGTTAGTGTTTCCTGGTCTTTTTTAGCTGCAGTAATTGGACGTTAGTGTGGAACAAACCATCGGTTGAAAAACTCTTCATTGGAGTAGGCAGTGAAGCATGTGTAGCCATTCACACATCTACACATATAAAAATCATTAATGTTATATCACTTTACAAAACGTGATGGCAAGGGAAACGGGGCCAGTGATTGCAGGACGCTCAGATTTCGGCGGAGGTACCGGAGTCCCCTCAGTTCAATTGTGGGCTCAATCCACAGCGTGTGCAATATTTTTTTACAAAATGTGTTATTAGATAACTTGGCTAGGACTAGATTGGGGTAGCCATCCCCCTCCCTCCTTCCATCCCAAAGCCCGAAGCGGGTGATTTCCTCTTTTAGCTTTAGAGATGTTAGAAGAAAGTGTGCCTGGTTGTCCGCGGTTCAGTGAGCTTCAGAAGGTGGTAGATAATCTTAAAAATTTCTGCGGTCGCGATTCTCTCATCACCACACATCGGCTTCTCCAGTGACGTCGTAAGGAACACATGATTGACGTCTGTGGAAGGAAACGATAAGGATCGGGATGGTTGAAGGAGCGGACCGGTAAACGATGGGGTGGATTGCGACAGACCTGCCGAGGTATGGGAAGTGTCCATCTCCATTCTCGAAAGTTGGATCAGGCTAGAAATAATTATTGTGATCAGACTATGTGGCAGGTGGATGACCAGAAAGGGAAGCCTTGGCAGGGGCTCGATCTGAAGTCTCCGGTCTAGAAAACCGCTGGCGTCTAAGGTTGCATTACTTGGTGTTTGTGTGGTGCTATGCCAGTTTTAGAAATTTATATACTTTGGAGTGTATTCTACAAACGGTATACCGTGTTATTAGGAAGAATGATTTGATCTCACATAATCATCTGATCTTAGATTGAGGTAGAACCAATGGATGAGAGAAACTATTTGAATGCTTCTTGGTTCGAAAAGGGTTCAGGGGCTCACAACGGTCAGTGAGAAATTTGTTTTTCTTGAAATATAGAATAATGTTCAAATCATTGCTTTGGTACGTGTTTTAATCCGCTCTTAGATTTTCACTTTCATTTTCCTCCCTTTAAACAAGGCGAGAGTAGCTTTCTTCCCCTTTGGAGGTGCCAGTGCACCAACGATTGTGTCAGCCAGAAGGCATTGGAAGCACTAAAAAGCCGATGACAGGAGAGCTAAATGAAGTTATCATGTCAGTTAATCCGCCCGGTGTTCTATAGTTACGTCTATGGCACACATCCTGTTGTCCTGTAGCAGACATTTTCAGTCTAAACGCTGCGTTTCCCTACGGTGAATGAAGTTCTTATGTGTTGAAATTGTGTCCAAAATGGGTTGTGATTTCGTGATCGGGAACTCTAGGAAGCGGGGTTTATTCATTAGCGGTCGTGTGCTGGGGGATACTACACGATTTTCCCACGGCTGGCCTCACGTGAAATTCCCACGGTGCTGCCACTTCCATCGCCAAGTGGTCGTCACCACTGAATAATGAACTCTCTAGTCGAGCTCGGTTCACAGGCTGAGGCAACTCTTCAGGAGTGAAAAGGCTTGGGTTCTGTCTGAGGAGAACTTTTCCCCACAGAGATCGATAGCTCTTCAAGCAAAACGACAGTATTCTTATAGGTTATATAATGTTACCCAACTGGCGTTGTTCTGCTCCCTTTTTCATGTAATCGCCGTAATTCTCCATGGCCTGGCTTCGAGAATTGTAAAGGCTATTTACCATTTTATATTTTATGTGTGGCACAAATGGCTAGAAAATATGTCGGCTGGGAAAGTGTTCCTTCCAGTGTATTCATAAAACTTCTCAAAAGATGCCTTTTAGGGTAATTAAATCAGTCTACTAGTTCTTGATATCTTGTGCTGGGGATCTTGGTGATGTTAGTATGCTACCGATACCGTTTTAAGCTGGTGAGCAGACATTGTATCAAACTTCCATCACACTTTCTTGTGATTCATACCTATTAAACCTGAAAGGGAGGCCCATGAGTGGCATGCATATTTCACTATTTTGGTTGTTGTCGCAACATGGTCTACATGATGAAGGAACGAGCCTTTTGAACAGCTGCGTTTGGGCGCATTATTCATGAAGGGTCGCAAAAAGTAGCTATAAAACTTGATGCTTGAATAACGGAAGGACAAAATAATCTGTATTTGTTTCATCGGATTTTTTCCCCAAGAAATAAAAAGGAAATCACTTGCGGTACATTTGCGGAAATAAAGTAAAACTCCACAGAAGGCATTTGTCTGAGGATGTGTGAACCAGGCTGCCACCCTTCTCAGCGGTTATGGCTGTGAAAAGTTCTCACTCTCACCGACCAAACCCTCCACGTCACAAACTTCCACTTCCACGCAACTTACAGGTAAAGTAAATTCTTAACAAACTAAACTTATTGCATGCTTCAATTTCATGAGTGTTCTCCAAACCGATCAATTAAAATATGCGAAGTTTTCTTTTGCTGACGAGCTACGCAATCAGTAAAGTCGTATAAATTCAGGCTTCCCTACACACAGAACTCCTCTTATGATAAAAGAACCTCTCACGGTCAGTCCCAACAAGGGTTAAAACTCTCTGTCTCTTCCCAGGGCGCCTTCGGCTCCCAAAGAGCGCCCACTCAGGTGGGAGGGGGGGGGGCGGAGACCCAAGGGGCGCCGACGCAGGGGGCGAAGACATGATTTCCCTGTGTTGAGTGGATAAAGTTGAGCCTATTTGCTCTGCATGGGGCGGCTTTTATGTCAGGCTGGCCATTCATACGTAAATGTGTATTTATGTCACGTAGAGGGTCCTATCTCTTCAGTTAGGCGGTGTTTAGGCGTGGTTTTCTCTGCATTGGCCGGGGGCAGCGGCCAACCCGGGCGGGAGCCGCCCAAATCCGGGAGGTGGGGGGGGGTGCCTCCCCTGATCAAACCATAACCGGGTGTGCAAAAAGATACTTTTGAATGCCCTCAATTTTCCAGGGTGTGCAACTGCACACCCTGCCCCACGGAATGCGCCGCCCGTGGTCATCTGCCTCTGCGTGATATCTCAGATGCCGCCCGCGCTGTGTAACGGAGGGTCATCACACAGCTCCGTCCAGCAGCAGAGCCGGTGGTGAGCGGCCGGCGTGCATGACCAGGAGTTCAGTCAACTGCAGAGGTTTTGGTACTGCGGTCTGCGGCAGTCTCAGCCAGACATGCCGACCCGGCCTCGGCTTCAAACTTCGGCCATCGAACCTCGCGCCAGCCCACTAATGCCACCCCATCGTCTGTCTCGCTCCAGTGGTGTATTGGAGCTCCGTCAATGTCAACAGACATTTGACCACCCTTCTTTACCAAAAATATATGCTCGCTCCTTGACGTATTCAGGACAGTGACAACTAGTTCATAGAAATTTGTCACGTTAAAGAGGCATCCAGCACATCAGATGGGGCGGTGGTGCGCGCTGCCGCGGCGGCGGCCGGGACGGAGCCCTGGCGAGAAGTAATGCTCCGGATCACACCCGATTGGCTGTCTAATAACGTCGTGACGGCTCTGAATAACGCCGTGACGGTGTGTGATGACCTCCGTGACGATCTGTGTATGTGATTGGACCAATCGCTGTGGAACCCGCGTTGTTCCGTTACAAATACGATACAGTGCCACAGGCAACTTTGAAAGGTTATTTGATCAGTATCTGGGGCACTGTGGAATCTCAGTAAAATTGGCATCGATAGGGTCTTCTTTGAGTGTAGAGGTAGAAACTCTAACTTACTAATTTAATACTCACTTACAGGTAGTAATCCTATGTTGGGTTACTACCTGCATCAGGGTAAAGATGCTAAACGTAGCGATGATGCCAATTCAGGGATGGTGCAGAAGATACCTTGTCATCAAGCGAGCGTTTACACTCTGATTTGGGAGTCTATGTTTTAGAAACTGGAGCAGTAGGTTCTACTGATTTCAAGCAGCGGACTTAAACAGTATCAGATATTGTATTAGTATTTTCAGAAGCTGGCGTAAGTCCTCACAAATATGACGTTAAAGAAAATTCATGCAATGTAGAGATATTCTTTTGCTTAGGTTTTCCTCTGTTCAAAACTTGTGCGCTGATTTAATTTTTACAAGAGAGATGCAACAATTGTTTTAGAGTCGGCCTGCATATCGTTTTATTTTTGTCATATACGATAGGTGTTATAATTTGTATACCTCCCGTATTTTGCACAGTACTCAATGATTGTCCAATTTAAGCTAAGGGCCCGTCAAAATTATTCATAATTTTGCAAAAGACTGAGCTGTATTTTTTCTAATCGTGCACTGGAATGCTTTATGGATTTTGTCCTTAAGAATTCATCGTTTTTAAACCCGTATGCGACTGATATATAAACAGTGAGCCTTTAGGCGCTCGTAAATGAACTATCCCTTTAGAGTTGATACAATGTTGAGATGCAATGAGGGTAGATAGAAAAGAATGATGGCTGGTAAATATTCGTCGTTAAGAAGCTAGCAGAAGTGGTGTTTCATTTAATCTATGTATCGTATTGTCGACATGGCAACCCCATTTAGAAACTGAAGTAGCAGCTTGTACTGCTTTGATTTTAAAGTATCTCACAGTTTATAAATTCAACGTCATATCTAGGACATTATCCTCCACATTTTCGCACCCAGCTCTAGTTCTGTCACCTAATCCCACCTAGTATGATCCAGTGAAACCTGAAACAAAGCGTAACCAGCCTTACCCATGTAAAACTAGTGCTCCGGGGTTGAAGCTCAGAGAAGCCGCCGCGATAAACGCCCTGAGGCGTTTAGTAGCAGAGTTGAGTAGAGGAGTGGGAGGAATCGGCACCAGTCATGCACAGTCCCCCAAAGCTATGGTAGCCTAGGCAAGCCACATGAGATGGGTGCAAAATGGTCTTAATGCTGATTCACCCTGAAACAGAATACATTCATAAAATGATGTAGAAATGTAGTGTTAACAAGAAAATATTATAACAGGAAGCTCATGGGGAAGGGGGAATGTAGTAAATTATTAAGCTGGAGAACTTAAAAAATGGAAAGTTTTCCGTGCTCTGAAAGTAAAAGTGTTCGAGCTTTTTCAAACAGTCGCAAAATGTATATTTCTTCTCCTGAAATGCTCGTTTCACGGATGGCTCGCTTCTCACTGGGAAAATTGTTTTACTCCCTAAAGGAGTAAAGTGGTCGTAGGTCTATTTGTCCCCTACCACAACACTTACCCTACCCACCGATTACTCTAACGTTATCCCTTAGTTTCACCTAAGTTACCTCTCAGTTATGCTTAAATGACACACTTACCCCTTATGGACACCAAAAATACACTGGACTAACCCTCATGATGCCGTCTCACTGAAAACGTTTTTACTCCCTGCAGGAGTAAACTCCTTCTTTACACCTATTTTACCCCCCGTTTACGCTCACCTTAGCTTAAAAATCTCAATGTTACGCCAGCTCCACCTGCCAGTTATCCCCAAATGACACCATCAATACCCCATCGTTACACCTAATATACTAACGCTCGCGGATCTAGGGGTGCGGGGTGGGGAAATTGCCCGCTTCACTCAAACCCCCGATTTTCCCAAAAAAAAACCAATTTTTCACAATTTTCGGCCCCTTACCTCCTTCCCCAAACCTCAGCCTAGCTTCACCCCTGGATACGCATGACTTAGCCCTATGATGTCCTCCTTAGTACTGCTTAAAATGCGGCACTTCCTCCTAAAATCCAATAAAGAGAAATACAACGAATTTATATATTTCATACCAACCAAGCATATTCGGAGCCTACTCACCGTCCAATGAAGGACCTCGTCCAATGACGACCAAAAACGAAATGAGGACGGATATCACCGTTCTGTATGAGTGGGCATAATACGAAACAAAACCTTACAAGCGCACTGATCCATTGGCGGACGCAGGGTGGGGCCATTCCAGCCATGCCCCCTCCCAAAGTTCTGGAGAGGGCCAGCTATCTTTGGGCCCCCAAACGCCGGATAATTTTTGTAAAAGGTGTTTACACTAGGTCTGTAAAGCAAAAATATTGCTCCCAGACCCCCTCCCCGAGTGATCATGTATTTGGAGAGGTAGGGTATACTAGGCTGTCGAGCACTGAAGAAGTGTTAACACTAGGTCTGTAGAGTAAAAATATTCGCTCCCACCCCCACCCCGATGATAGGCAGACATGGGTTTGCCCCCTCCCCAAACTCGGTCTGCGTCCGCCCTGCACTGATCATGTACACATGTACATGTACACTGATCTATTTTCTTAGGTTTCTGCTTCGTTGTATCTTCCCTATCCGCAAATATTGATGTGAGAATGCTAAAGCGAGCATTGATACGGGACATACCAACGTTGCCACACCTTCTTCTTGATTCACACCGTCTTGCCCATTCGAGAGGTTTTGGCTTGTTTCACATGCAAAAGAGAACACGATTGTTTGAAAATATCTTGAATAGAATCTAAATAATAACACTCGTAATTACAATAAACAATGACAAAGTTCACGCCACCGATGATTACTCTGCACCCTGCGTAAATAAACTGCACAAAGATGGCGGTCAGCGCGCAATTAAACAGGGTACCGTTGATGTAAGAACGTGGTAGCGGTGGTGTCATATCGGAGTAATATGTGCAGCAACAATAGCGTATGGACTGGATTATCCAAGGGTCCTTCTGGCGTAAATTGGTAGTACCTATGCATTTTGATCTGTGAGCGTATCCATAGAGTATCAGTGTGGACAAGTACTCCCATTGAATGCCCTTCAGCTCCGCTTACACCGCAATTATTCCACCGAGGTATTGTTTATTATTGATAAGCCGGGAGTAGCAGTGTGATATGGATCGAGTTGAAGTGTTTGTTGGGAGTGAAAATTTGTTCAGTGTTTCGCCACCAGTGCAATCCCCCCTCCCCCGAAAAAAGTACCACTTCTCACAAGATGCCGAGGACTGTGACTTGGTGCAGAGTGTCTAAGCACCGGCGGCGGAGGGGGGCAGCCATCCGTGTCGTGATTGGCTGACCACGTGTCCAGCTGCCGGTCCGCTCTCGCTTCCTCCGACGGCTCGGTTTCGGGGGGCCGCCGGCGCCGCCGCCGGAGACCAGTTTCTCCCGTCCCAGCCGCCGGTGGAGCTCAGCTGTCGCAGACGTCGCGACGACCCTCGCAGAGGTGAAAAAAACGCCCGCCAGGGGGCTGCGGTCCGCGGCGAGGCAGCTGGTCTGCACCAGGTCAAAATCTGCACCAGGTCAAAATCTGCACCAGGTCACGATCGAGCCGAGACCCTGTCCAAATAATAACGGTGAATGTTATCGCGTCTGTGAGCGCAGTGATGTTGGGGTTCTTTTGCATCTGCCGTACAATTAGAAGTAGACTGCGCTCGTTTCATGTGACGTAAAGAGTGGACCCAATAATTTGAAGTAAATTGGCCAATTCTGTGTTTGCCTAATCCATTTGAGCCCAGGTTTATCGTCCGTTGGGTAAATGTTATGTCATCGAAGCATGTTACGGCTGTCTCCTACAGCGGAAGTATTTCGATACTCGCCGTTAACCACAATAACTTTGGGTATTGCCACCACGAGTGACTGTAAAGATGTGAGAGCATTTCCAGCGGTCAGTTAGACACTGTCTTGGCCTGTGGGTATCGTAACCGCGTCGGGGTTGGTGATATCCTGATCGCATTTCTAGAATGTAGCAGGTGGGGTGGGGACACAGGATCGGGGCGCGAGATGGAACAGGCTTTCGAGACGACAGGGACCTGGCACTTAAAAGTCGTGTTTCGGACTTTAGGGCAAATGTCTTCATAGTATTTTAACTGAAATGCCGGGCTTTTAGAGCGTAAAAATCTGGTGTTGCAAGTCTGTTGTGCGGTGTAGCTTTCATGGCAACATTCTCGTACGATAGTGGTTTTAGATAAAACTAATCCCTTTCTTATGTTTTCGGGCGGCTATACTTGCACAAATCCCGCTTTCAAAGACACTGAATCTCTTGCCAGGGTCATTCAGCTCTCCTCAACTATTCAGAGCAAAGTTACTGCTTAGTATTACGACGCAGCAGGTGGGCTTGCGACGGGTCACCCTGTCGGATGTCCTGCTCACGAGGCAAACAGCAGTGGCGGATCTAGCCGGATGGTTTGGGAGGGGCAAACTAAAGTCGAAAAGCAAAAAAAGCGTAGTGCAGTGTAAAATTGCGTTACAATATGCCTTTTCGGTAGGATTTTGGGAACTGGAGACGAAAAGCAAAAAAACACCACGGGGTGAAAAATATGGGCTCAAGATACCTTTTTTCCTGTCCAAGCCCCAATATTTACACTAAACTTCACTAATTCTGTTTGAAGTTGAGAGTTGAAGCACCAAAATCTTGCTTACAAGCTAAAAAGGAGTCGGGGGAAAAAGGAGGTCGATCGCTTTGGGGGGGCAAAACATAGTTTTGCCCCGAGCTTTTCCGTTTGGGGGTGGGGTCAATTGCCTTTTTGCCCCCCCTGGATCCACCACTGGCAAACAGTACCAGCCCGTGGTCAAGCCGGTGTCATTCATGACATCCGACGCATGACATATGACAGGCGGCGCAGGGTAGATCACTTGACAGGCAACACGTGACGGCTACCGGGAGACGCTGACGAATTACCCAACACCAGGTGGTGCGTGTCTCATGCCGTTCGTGATTTCTGCTCCGGCGTCACAGGTGGCTTACATGTAGAAACATTTCGAATCGCGTTTCTTATTATCTAAAGTATGTCCGTGAACGGACGAACGGCGGCGTGTTCGCTCACTTGACATTTGCGCAATATGAGACCAGTGGAAAGCTGAGGGCTTGTGCGCGAAGTCTCTGGTAAAGATTTGGACGGGTACGAGTATGCTCTTGTGTTTATGTCTTGAACGTGTATGAAGGTGTGATGGTAGGATACATGTTACCATGGAAACTGCTGGAGTCGGTTAAAGAATGCAGCTCACATGCTAACTAAGGTTTGGATTCTGGTATAATCCTCCGTCCAGGGGTAGATATGAGAGGGCATCTGGTGGTCTTTGAGGGTCCCGATGATGATAAGTACCAGATGCTTAAAGGCATTAGAACATTTGGAGTTGTGCAATCCTGACCTGTACGCCGCCTAACCGAAACAGTGAGGCACTGAGGCCGAACTGTAAACAGAGGCATTGTGGCCGGCCTATGAGACTTTCACTTCACAACTGCACCCCTTGAATTTGCATGATTTATTCTACTCGAAGCCCTGCATTATTCTGTTCAAGATTATCTCAAGGTAACATTTATACGAAAAACTTTCAGGCTGAAATTGATATACAGGGAGGATGATTGTCAGAAACCTACTCGGGCAGTGCTACCCGTACAAATTCTCATGTTAGACTTTCAGATTTCAACCTAAGTGGAGAAAGGTCCAAGGTTTCGTCGGGAGCGTAATTGAAACTTAACAGGATCCAAATCCTTACATCGTTTTTAGGGAAAGGGGTGCCGTTTCTTTCCGTGAGGAGCTAAAATTGCACTGGAAACCGTACTTGCCTTAATTTTTGACATGTGATTATGTGGATGCGTTGCTTGAAGTTTTCTTGACGACAGGTCAAGATGCATGATGTTGATAGTCGATAGATGACGTGGTGTAGTAGCCTTGGGGCTTAACGACATGTGATGTGGTGTGATCGTCATATAGGACATTTGATAGTTGATCTTAATAGTGGACAGATGGTCTGGGATGATAGTGGATAAGATGGTAGATAGTTTGGTGTGATGTTGATGTTGGGTGTTCTAGCTGCATTTTATTTCCATTTGTAGTCATCTTTTTATATTTACATCTTTCTACATGCAGTCAGCCTTTTTCTGCTGTGTTTTGACTGGAGAACATAAGGCTTCGTTTTACTGAGGATGGATCCGAGAAACAAGAACCTAAATGGAACACTCCTGCCCTCATCTTTGTCAAAGTAAAACATTAGTAGCTTAATGTTTACCTTGGGCTTACATGCTTAAAGGGAATGTGGAATCTTCATAATGGGATTTGAATTGAAATAGAGATTTATAGAGCATGCAGAGAATCGGTCTGCTCTATAACGTCGCCCGATAAAAATTCGAGAAGTCGTTTGACCAATATTTCATGTGTCCTAGAACTTATCATTCGCGGAGAAAAAGGGTACAAGTATCATTGCCTATCGACACCTCCTCCCCAGGTGGTCACGTGGTATGAGGTGACCTTGGGAACGGAATGCAATGTTTGGTTGCTGCGCGGACAAATATTTTGTGATTGGACTTATTTAAAACCTATGTGCCTTTGGTGCTGACGGCTATTAATGCCTATAAGTTTTTTCAATGACTAGTCTGAAATTGAAACATATTACTGGGGCTAGTTTGTGCTTCCATGATTGAGGAGAAAGATCAATTAATAACTTATCTGTTTACTATCATGCTCCTGCTGCGCGACTCAAAACCTATTTAATTTGAAAAAGATATTAAAGTTATGTCATTTCGTAGCAAAACCATGGCCAAATCCATTATTTCCAATAACCATTGCCGCTAAAATCACTACAGTCTGGCGTGGCACCAAAGTGCCACATTCCCTTTAACCTGTTCACGTTTAAAAAAGGGTGCTAGGCAAGATAAAGCGAAAATAGACCACATCGTGTTCTCCATGCTTTGTTTCCATCAGGACTACACGTGAACAACTGCAGTCCTATTTAAATGCGATGGTATTGACTGATTACTTGGCCAATCGTGCCAGATCCCACGCTCCTCATCCGTCCTCTCCGCTGCAGCCGAGAGCGCGAGAAGTTCTCCATGACGAGGCAAGCGCGCGCTCAGCTGCCAGATGAGTGGAGTATAAAGACAACACACGATTTGGAGTTCTTAAAAGAGGAACTTAAGTGTAGAAGAAAGCAACAGCTATTCATGCTGAGCTCAATTTTACATCTTGCGTCCCAAAAACGTCAGATCTGGCTTTGAGCATGCACGCCGCTACTTCAGAGCGTAGGGATCTGCAAGATAAGCCCAGTCGTCAGCCAAATTGACCAAGTCGTTGGTCAGTAATTTAACACGTGCAAACTGGACTTCTTTTCTCCTGATTTTTGGAGCCACTGGCGCCTTTTTGTTTTGGTTGTTGTTATTTGTTGTTGTTATTCGTTTTGTAAAAAGAGAACTAAAAATTAGGTGATTTTTGCCGATAATATGTTTGGATTTTTACGGAGCAGAATTGCGGTACAAACCTGATTCTACTATCTTTTGAATATATTGTGCGTTAGACGAAGCAGCTTGCATATTTGTGTAAGTGTGAGTATTGGCTTGCCTTGAAGGGGACAAAACGGTAATTTCTGGTATATATTTTTTCTTTCCTAGCTATTTGCTATCGAATTTAGCTTCAGTTTAAATAATGGCCAGGGTTTTCCATCCCACGCATATTGCGCAACAACACCAAGCTAAAAAGAATCGCCTCATGTGAAAGTAATCGGCGATATCAACCTGCATTTTTCATGAATACATGCACCCGTGCGGCACGTTCACTTGGCTATGGTAAGGCGGCAACAGACTTGCAGTCCTGTTGGACGATGGAGGCGGTGTGTAATTCAATACTCATGAATCCTAAATAGAAAAATCGCGGATTCTTGGATATGCTGGTTTCATATACAGCAGGGGGCAATGGTCATTTGCAAGTCGGCATCTGCACGCCCAGTCGGTAGACTGTTCTGGAACAATATCCTAAAGCTTAGCAACTAACCTGGAAAACGGTGATGCGTGGCACCCCGTAATTTGCCTAGGTACTTTACGTTTGATTCTTATCAGGTCAAGTTAAATCACTTTGTATAAGCTAAATGTTCGTCTCTATTGACGGGGCAAAGACTTGCAATGCTACAGGATACATTATTTTAAGTCCTTGCTGCCCTTCATAGTGTGGGGACAAACGATATTGCTGTATGAAATGGTTCAAATCTGATCTGATCTGAAATGGTTCAAATGGTTCAAATATTTAAACCCATGTGAACAAATTTTTGAGTCGATAATTGTTTTGTCTGATATTGTTTTACTTTATCTTACAGTGCGGTGTTACGGGGTTTGAAATCTCAAGGCGTGAAAGTGTTATAAGACTTTGCTGGGTACATACTTGTTAAATATGCTAGTCAAGTTGTTACGCGCGTACAGAGACATTGCCCTTTGCCGCTGGCTTCCCTTATGAGATACTCTTGTAGCTCGTGAGTTACAGAATATTTCACTGATTCTCCGCACACCCTCTCTGCGGATTTTTTGCCACTGACAGAACGAAATAATATATGAAAAAAATATTATAATTCAGAAATACAATTTAGATCTTGATCAGAACAGATGATTGTCGCTACAGAAGTGTATGTATATGCATATAATAAGAAGCTCTCCTGCCCGGCAGACCCGGTGCCGTGCACTGGGAGCTCTGTCCAGACGAGTGCGCCCCCGTACAGCAGGTGCTGACTCTGCACCGGCCAGTGCAGCTTTCTCTCAACAAGGTGCGGCCGCAGCTCCACCGCTTACGCCGCAGCCGGCGGAGACGGAGGACATACCTCTCCGCTGTTTGATTTGCCGCACATGTCGACGGCAGGCGTTTCGGTACTAAAAATAGAGGTACAAGAGTGATCAAGCAGCCCAGCTTCGCAGCATGTGTGACAGCTCCACGCAGCCAAGCGCAGCCCCGCCCTCTTCTCTCCGACGCGGCACCAGTCGGTGTTTGCGCCGTTGACGACAGGGCGCGCCTGGCCGTGCGTTTGCACCTCTGGCGTTGCGTCGGTGTCCGCCGTGCTCGCCCGGGGCGTGCTGGCGAGTGACGGTCCAGACCGGTGCGTCGCCGGCGGCGGTGCGACGATGACGACATCGACGCAGCGGCGCGCGCGCTGCCGCCGGAGACGACACCGCCGGATATGAAAGCGGGGCGAACAGCAGCGGAAGGCTCCAGCCGCTGCGAATTTTCACGGCGTGTTTGATTAGGGCCGTGTAGTTCGGCGGTCTGGCTCTGTGCACGATTGTGATTGGTCACTGAACTAATCTGCAGCGCTTGATACCGGAAATCTGGTGATTTGTGGCTGCTGCATGCGGAACGATGCAGGCAAAGCTAAGGAAATCACCTTACCGCAGTCAATCTAGCAGCACTTTTGCTTGGACGGTTTACAGTCCGTTGTTTTTTATTATACGTTTTGCCCAAGTTGTACTCCGTTCGACTGTTGGAGTCGGAGTCTCATCTCATAGTCATCAAGGGACTTGTCACTCAAGGGGCGGCGTTGTTAGTGTTGAATCTAGAAGAAAACTGCGACATACTTACATATAGAATGCCGCAAAAATGGGCGCCGTATTTGCATCCTATTCTTCGGAAACATCCTTGTTCCCTAAAATTGGAATGATCAACTTTTGGCCCAGACAAGCGAGGCGCACAACATCTCTGACCTGGATGTCTCAGAATTGAAACATTCACCCAAGCAGGAGTGCCCATATTGATTATATCATAAGCCTGTCCGAATTTGGGGCAAAAATATGCTACCAGTTCTCAATAAATGCAAATCCGTTTGTTGTTCGGTTAATCGTCCCATGCCTGATATGGTTCTCGCACTCTGCTGGGCCGTTGCGTTGGTTCAAGCGAAAAAACGCCGTCAGTGATAAAAACGGGTAAAAAGTGTGAAAAAGAGTAATAAAAGTGTAAAAGTTGTATCACAAAAGTGATAAAAAGAGAGGGGTCGTCGTCAGTGAAGCCTTATTTCCTCACTGAGACTAAACTACCCCACCTAGTGTAAAAAAATCGCATTTAAGCTCGTTGTTCCCTTTGTGCTCATGCTCCCAATCAGGTTTTAGGTTTTGTCAGAAACCAGCTGAGCTAGCATTTTTATACGTAAGCTCTGGCCGGGCCCCTTGGCCCCCGTAGTGACGACACTCATGGTTCAAGCCTAGCCTGGTTAGGGCTATCATATCCGGTCAAAGCAGATTCGTGGGATATCCTTCATTCGGAAACTGATCGTCAAACCTCCCCCTGGCTTCACTGGCTGCGGCTTAAAGCTTGCGGGAGCTGGGATCTTCTCCGTCGGATATCCACCAAAAGATGTTGAACATATATAAACCTCAGCACTGCAGGTTCCCTACACGTGGCGGACATCAGGGTGCCAGGTCGCGCCATTTTCCATAACACGTGCCACCAGTGTGCCAGGGCACGAACTCAGCTTGAACCAGGGTTGGTCAGGAGGACACAGGCACCAGCAGATAATTAGGCCTGTTTTCTCCAGGAATGTATGTTTCTTTTGGGGATCAAATTTTCGGGCCTTCAGATTTACCCCTAGAAAAATGTATCGTGGATTTAAGTTTGTTGGCAGCATTGAAGATAGTGGATTCATGTGTATACAGACATCTGGTAACGACTAACCCTCCCCCGCCGTCGTAAAAAATAGGGGCAAACATTCAACACAAAACTAATAATGAAGAAATCTAACCATCCCCTGATCAGGAACAAGCATCTAGTTGTCCGCGCGGCCGGGGCGAAGCCGACCACTTCAGCGTGTCACGCACGTGCGACTGCGCATCAAATGCCCGTGCTGTACCAGCACATTACCAACTCGCCAGCGCACCACGACAAAACAGCAGAGGTGTCGGCGCGGACATCACGAGTGGCCCAGCCGCCGTCGTTTTTGCGCTGGACCGGCGTCGCCTGCTGCGTCGGCGCCGGCGCGTCCTAACGCACGGAGGGCCGCCCCAGTATGCGCCACCCCTGCCATCTTCTTTCTGCGTTTGGCCAGAAACCTACTTAGGCGGCTGATGGTTCCGCTTCGCGATGGATGCAGGCAACATGTGGGACAGTTCAGGCGTGTCGGAAGCTTGGAGGAGTGCCGCAGGAGCGCTGAATGGCCTGCTGAGCGGCTGTTGGAATGTTCCATTAGCGGAATGGGTGTGAACGGAAGCGTGTGTTAGGCATTTACTCTGTGCACCATTTTACTCGTTGCGGTATTTACGCGATTATATTCGGAGCCGTTTTTTTCAGTTTTCAGTTTGTTGCTGTGTTGCTTTATTAATCTTTTTCATTTTTATCTAATCTTCTATGATCCACTTTCTTTATTCTAAATCACACCTTTTCCTATCTTTTCCGTAACTTTCGTACACTTAAGCAATATTTCTCCATTCGTATGCTTTCCTCCCTCTCCTGACATATTTCAGAATTTTTTCCTCAAAAGAAATTTATCCTGAAACGTCTTTCACCTCTTGCCCCAGATTTAAATGAAACATTGTCGCAAATAGCCTTTGTCCAGGCCGGTGCCGTGCGGCGCCAATTGGTGTCACTGGGCCTGAACCGGATGAATGACAGTCATCACCGGCCTGTCAGTCGCCTGGCCGGGTCACAGAGGTCGCCACCGTAGCGGACGCGGTGACCTGACTCTGCCCCGGGGTCAGCCATCCGGCGGAGTAATTACCGGCTCCCGGCTCTCCGCCGTCGCAGCCGGCGACCGATAGCTTCCGTGACGTCACTTAGGGACTGCGAAACCTGATTGATTGGCTATTGTGTCAGAGAATGGACAGTGTGCTTAAGCACATGGCCCTTTGTGGCGGCCAAGTGGGGAACAAGGGCTGAAAGAAACGTAGCGCAAAGTTCTGAATTGTTTTCTCAAACTGTGCAGAAGTGCCGTATGTGCCTTTCCTGTGTCAAGAAAAAGAACGGATTGTATTGGATAGTGGTATCCTCAGAGCTTATTTTTTAGAGAATGATGACTTTTTTAATAGGAACTAAAAAATATTGGCTTTGGGCTTCCCTGTAACACCTTAGAATGGCTTTGCCTGACATCAATGCACCATGAGACAAATGTTTATATTCAATAGCTACCAACAAACAACTTTGGTATCCCCGAGACACTTAAGTCTCAATTGAATGGTTTGAATATGAAAGTCCACAAAGTTCCGTACTTATATTCAAGCTGAGACCTGAGAGACACTTTTTTATAGCGGGCGACTTCACTCATCTCAGGTCGGGATAGCGTTAATGCTCATATAACTAAAACATGCAAATCTGTTCTCTGCAAAGCTACTTAAATATACGCATTCCAGGCTATCATTGCGTAAAAATATCCGCATACCACCCTTGTCTCGAGCGCTAACGGGGTCGCTAGTGGGTCAATAAAATGCGCATGCATAAATCGCTCGCATACCGCGAAAGTAGCCAGTTCTGGTGGCGGCGGCGGCCCCAGCCGAAGCGGCGCTGAGACTGCGACCAATCGGTGGTGAAGACGGCGCACTGCCCGCCAGCGGTGGGCTTTCTCCCGGCGAAGGCCTACAAAAGCACCAGCCGACGCCCAGAGCGGCCGCCACCGTCGAGGGCGCTCCCTCAGACTGCACGGGCCGCGGACCGGACTGCACCCGCAAACAGCGCCCCCTGGTCCCGCCGCAGGGTACACGGCCAAACTGGTGCAAGGGACCCGACTTGTTTCGCTGAAAATTGGTATTGTGTCATAGACGAATTAACACGGCTTGCTTCTTTTCGGGGAGATCAAGCAATGGGATGTAAAAATCCGGAGTCCGCAACTGAGCTGCGATGTGTCCAGAGAAGCACATAAATTGGCGCACGATTATTTTGGGTACAAAGGACCTTTGGTTGCCAGAGATTATACACAGATGAGAAAAGGAATTTCAAAATGCTGTCAGCTTTCTTTATTAGCATGCTATTAAGAGGTTTTGATGTTTTCCTTTAACGGCCTCCTCTTATGTCTTCCATTCTCGACAGCTCACCTACCTGATTTAGCAAGACAAAGAGACAGACTCCCCTGATGAAATCTGAGGAATTTAAGTTTGAAATACTTCATGTTTGTATGTACACCCTGGTCTGGAAAGACAAGTAAAGAAAACTAACAGGACAACAGGATGTAATCATACAGAAGCATTGGAATACCGTACGGCCTACCTATCACATTTCTATCAATTTTATTGGCTGCGTTAAATTTCATAATTTTCGAGCACCTGGAGAGGGCCACTGTAAGAAAAACTGTCTGTATGCGAAAAATTCCCGGCAGCAACTACGACCTCCATGGCGACAAATTTGCATGGAATTGTAGCAGAGCTGCTGGCATTTGGTTGTCCCGCGCCACCTCGTTTGATTTTCGGCAGGATAGAATAACGTACGGCACATTGTAAAGCAGCTGCAGTAAAGCGAAAAGCCAAACACAATTTAGGCACATATTTGCATGAGCGGTAGCATCATGTTACTAGTATGCACAACTCGGCTGAATATGGATTAAAAATTTCACTCGGTAAATTGTTGGATAACCGTGTAAATTCAGCAAGACCCACAAGAGTGCCAGAGTAGAATTGAATGGTGCAGGTGGTAAGAGAAAATGGCGCTGAATCCATTTTTTCGACGAAATCATTCAAGGATATCATAATTTTATAATTATTGTTGAACGTTTAAATAGATCAGTAGCATAAGAAACTGACCATGCTACGAAGGAAAAGCTTTGGGTGGTGACTCACTGGGGAAACTAGGCATTATTCGGCTATAAAGGAGACACAGAGGCCAATACAAGTCACTCGCGGCTTTCTTATACCATGGCGCCCTTCTGGCGGGACAGACGCCAAAACTTATGTAATTGTTCTCAATAAGTTGGGCATGAAATAACATTCTAAAGTGCATCATCCTCCAGGGGAGTTGTCAAACAAGAACAGCATGAATTCGTAGTATTTGCATTCACAAGATAAAAGCGCCAAAACAAAATATCTTACGTACATGTGTTGGTTTACTTTTTGCAGCACCGCATGCAAATACATAACTTATCCCATTTATACTATTCATATAGAAAGGCATAGTATTATTGGGGTTTAAGACGGACGAAATGAGCAAAGTCGCATTGTATCACGAAGAACATGTTCCGAAAAGTGTTTGATAAGATTAAATTAATATGAGCTGTAAGCTCAGAACAGTAACAATGTTTAATGAAAGCCAAAGTAAGGCAATAGAAAGTTAGCAGAGAGGCATGGTCACATGTCAGCCCGCTCACTTGGATTAAATGGATTGCTATGCAAAAACGACGCATACCAACCAAAAATTTCAGCACTGTATAACACAAGCATCCCAATTGTGGACAGCTCGAGCAGTCGAATATATTCGATTGGATTCGATGATGTCGGTTTTCTTAAGTCCCCTAGTTGTGACGATGAAAATATGCGGATTCATTTATCTGCACTTAGATTAAATTATCTAGAAATTGGTAGATTGATTTCCCTCGCCATGATAGTCTGTTCTATGAATCAACCAATCAGTGACCGGGGCACTGTGCATGCGCACTAGCGCATAACCTCCAATGGGCTATTTCTCTGCAACCAGTGGGCCGATTCGGCTGAAATTTGGTATGTAAGAGTTGTGTTATGAACTATAGTCAGCAAGGTGGAAGCTTTGCACGTGCTCACGTGACAAAGCTAGTATCTATTGAAGGTCTTCCGTTCCGGAGATGCGAATTTGTCATTTTCTGCTGAATTGTTCTGTGGGGGGTTTTATGAACTGAAAACAGGAAGGTGCAAGTTTTGCACGTGCAGACGTCGCAAGAATTGACTATCAAGGGTCTTCCGTTCCGGAGAAGCGAATAGCTGCTCGAGCAATCACCTTCGGTCCCGCGATGCCCCTAAAGGCGTCGCCCCACGTAGTCTGTTCTACAGGGATCCGTTTTGAAGCTTGCCATCGAGTCAGTTCAACGGTGGTGAATTTTGAACGATGCTGAACGATGTGCATAAATTCACACCGATGTAAGGAAAAATCGTAAAATGATAGGTCGTGTGCTGTTATTCCCTCTTGAGCTCCCCTGACTAATATGTTGGGAAACCCCTCCCCTTTAAGGTTTACAGCAACGTGCATCAAAACTAGTTTGGAATGCTAAACTATTAACCCAGCTAACAAGCCCGAGCAGAAATAGTGAATGAGGACTTCCTGATCCTTACTATACCTTCCAACGTGTAAAGAGTCAGTGACACCATACGACCTCAGCAGTCGTTGCATCACCCACTCGCCATTCCAGTGCCTTATGGTCAAGCGCAAGGTTGTAAAAACGGAAATGCCGATGCGAGGTGGACTGGTCTGACTTCGCCAGTCTTACTCGCGGAGGGGGCCTCGTCACCGGAGTTTGCCTGTCTAGTTCACAAAACATGAGTAAAAGTGGGTGTCCATTACACCTTTTCTCATACCCTCGGCAGCTTCTGTGCCTAGCAGGGTGTCTAAGAATACAACAACTTTCTTACCACACCATAGGCGCTCTTCGGAATCTGCACAGGTGGACAAATGTGAATACCAGGAAATAATGTCGCTACGGTGCGTGCAGGGGCAGATCCAGGGGGTGGTGATTCGGCTATACCCCCTCCGCAAGCGAAATAAAGGAGGCCAAACCCTCCTCCCCTACCCCTCTCCCACCAAAGCAAACTAATGCTCCATAATTGATAAATTTGGGAAGATAAGTCCCAAATCGTCAGTAAAAAAACAGTTTGAATTATTTTTGTCCGTCCGCAAGGAACCTCTTGAAAGGTGAAGAAATGGTTCACTGCACCAGTTTAATCCTGTTTAATCCAGTTTAATCCTGCCGGCCGTTGCCTCCAACGCTCAACGTTTTCTATACATTTTTTTGCTCCCTGACATGGGTTTCTCCGAAAATAATCGGCTGGATCCACCCCTGGGTGAAGGGGCATCCAGCCGGATTTTCGAGTGGGGGCCGGAGCCAGAGTGGGGGGGGGCGGGCATGCTGAAACCCTTGAAACACCTACGTCTTCTTAAATTCGACATTTTCCATAGTATTCCTGGCCAAAATTGAGGACCGGGCCCCCAGTTTCCAAGAGTGGGTTTTCTTGATGATAATTCCAACGATGCATCAACTGCTGTTTCATGCAGCTCTACAAACGATGGCCATTTTGGAGGATTTCAAGAACAGTAATCCGTTTAGTGTAGAGACCTCGCTGGGACTTGAACCCGGAACCTACGGCTCCAGAAGCTGGCGCTGTGCCACTGATTCAGATGCCCATTTCACTGTTTCCCCATGTGATATCATATGAGATGCACTGCAGTCTGATTTTCTTGCGAGGCTAAGGATAAATATATGCGCATTAGTAACGTCACCAGAGATCTGCAATCCAGAGACTGCTAACCAATTGCGCAACCGGGCCCGATATGTAAATATATCAGTAATCAGCTCTCCCCTACATGTTTTCGATCTCCAATTGAAACGTGATGAGCGCTAAGGGTCAAAGGTCAAACCAAGTGCCGCGCGATTATCATTGCTTTCTGATTGCAGATTTTTTGTATCTGAATTCCGTTTTCGACTTCGAAATTAAAATGCCGGGTTGCGCAATATTTACGCTGTGATATGTGTAACGTTTTCCGATTGTTTGAAAAATGGTAAAGGTAATCGTAATTTATAATTGTTCCAAAAATGGCATCGAAGTATATATATTAAAAAAAAAAAAAATATAACCAAGGCGACAACCTAAATCACGGTTGCCGCAAAATGAAAGCATCTCACAACGGCAGTCCATTGGCCCGGGAGCCGTTACCAGCCACCATTGGATTCAAGCCGTACCTTCACTCCAGCCCCGTTGGCTGACTGCGGCCAGGATTCAGGGCAGTCGTCGTTTTCTTTAGCTTCGATATCCATCAGCCTGAGGGCGGTCATGTCTCAACTGGGAGGGCACGCGGCGCTCCATCAGACGCTGCCTCCGCCGCGCGCGCCGCCATTCTTAGCGCGCGCTTTCCTGGTGAGAGCGCCGCCGCGGCGCGCCATCGCAGTTGTAGATCCGGGTACAGCTTTCCATTGTCCCTATGGCGTTACAGGACTTGTCCCGACGCCGCGGCGCGGCCCACCAATATCATCCCCTGCTTTCCCGACGCGAGCGGTGCGCAGTTTCCGACCGGACGACCACAGCCATTGCGTAACGCCCAACTCGTTTCATCCGACAGAATCTGGCACCCTGTTGCGAAACACGCTAAAAAAACGAGCCGAATACGAGATTTTAAAGGATCGGAGGGTCTAACGGGTTGGTTAAACAGCTCACCAGGCTCTGAGGAGTAAGCCAAGCACACTTGAGAGCGCTATGTGTGCAGTGTGGATGAAAGTGTTCAAACACGGCGTCTATGAAATATAGGACATTCACATAGGTGATGCATCCTCAAGATGCAAGTAGCTCACACTCAGTAAAGCATATTGTTAGTAGAAATGCTCTTTTCGCAGTTATATCTTAAGAAATGTTTTATGTAAGATTATTATTTCGTGACATTATCATGCTGGAAAATGACCAGAGCTAACTTACTGGGTTAATTTAAGCATATCGTCTTTTACTGACATATTTTGTCATATCAATGAGGTGAAGAAAATGAATCGGCTCTAATTTTGAGGGCGGCTCTCACGAGGAAAAAGAATATTACGAAAAAGGCTTGTTCACACTCTGGATATCTGTACAAATTGCAGGGTGTTTACATGTATCTATTTCCCTTGCATCCAAACTTGAAATAAATGAAAGCTGACATCTGGGATAAATATGTACAATTAAAGTGTAGAACACTACCGACAACTACAAGAGCAGATAGAGCAGTCTCCATCTATGCCGTCTTCTTCACTACCATTGTGCCATAGTTCACTCATTGTCTTGATCCGGTGGCTGCGTGGCTCGTCGACCCAGGTCTCAGTTATGGGTCACACTAACTGGCACGGGCCGACTCGACGCCGCGCCCAGCCGACAATGATGGATACATTAGCCGTTCCAGCGATGGTTCCAGCTGCCGGCCCTGTGGCGCGCTGGTCAGAGGCGCGCGCCACAGGAACGACCGGCCGCGCCCCGGAGGGCCGTCACCCGCGCACGCCGACCTGACCCATTTCCCCTCATCCTCACCCGCTCCTCTCCAGGCCACCAGCTGGGCTGAGTGCGATTATTAATTTGTTTTCCACGAAGAGAGGTGCTGAAAAACTTTGGCTGCCTTGCGTAGATCTTAGAATTTTCATTTCTTATGTGTTTAGTTTTGCTTATTCCGTAATGATAGCGGTATCCTGGCGTGCCACACTTACAAATTAAGTCAGCCAATAGCATAGTACCGCGACTGTCATTTAAGTTGTAGTACTACTCCTTCCTTAACCATAATTTTGGAATACGCACACAGATTTCAGGCTGTTTTAAAATGCTACTTTTTTCCTGTGGCACAGCAGCAGGCTGTCTGCGTGTAACATGTCTAAGGCCAGATCCCGGGTAGAGGCTACAATCCTGTGACGTAGGTGCAATACTGCCTGTTGATTGGTGCTGATAAAACTGTGCTGACGGACGGAACAGGGGTCAATGCAGACGGAACAGGGCCCAACTATTCTGTAGAGCTTCTGGTGCATAGCCATACCATAGCCATAGACAGCCCTTGCGTATAGGCTATGGTTGTATTGGGACAGGCAGGACATGTAAGGTCGGTGACACCTGGCGTATTTCTCTGTGACCAAATCGGTGATGATTTGTCAACAAAGACAACTTTCCAGCACGCAACATTCTTTATGGATCACACATGAGGCAAGTCGTGAAATTGACCTCTACGTGTGCCATCTCCTATTTAGCGTTACTGCCCCAGCAAAAAAATTAAGTGGATATCGAAATTTGATTAAAATTTTGTTTCTGAAGTACTTACAAGACATTTGAAAACTCTTTCCGGAATTCTTACTGGCGTATTCAGGCATTCAAAAGATTTCTGTAGCCTTTTCAACATCAATATTTATTTAGTCCCCAATACTCCTCCGATGTTTCAGGGTGAAACACGGCACTACAAAGAAATTACCGAATTTGTCTGACGGGTGCATTCGCGGACGCAGGGGGGCCATTCCGGCCATGCCCCCCCAAAGCGCTGGAGGGGGCCAAACTATCTTTTGCCCCCACCCCCAAACGCCGGAAACTTTTTGAAAAAAGGTGTTTACACTAGGTCTGTAGAGCAAAAAAAATATTCGCTCCCACCCCCCACCCCTTCGAGGAGAGGCAGACATGGGTTTGCCCCCCCCCAAAGAAACTCGGGTCTGCGTCCGCCCCTGGATGGGTGAGGACCACGAGGTGGCAGCAGGCACAAAATTCTGGTCTGACTAATATAAATCCACTGGCTATGATGCGATCTATTTCGCTTCAGTCTTAACTCTGTATAGCTGAGGTAGGCTTTCCTTTTTGCCGAAGCTTAGCTACTAAGCGAGAGACTGAACATTAGGCATCCCCGGAAAGGTTGACATTAGTAATGGTTGGGGTTGAACGACGCACCAACTGCCAAGGTTACTCGGCGTCGCCGGCTCTCGCCCTGTTGGGAGGGACTTGGGGAGTCAGATGAACTTATTCAAAGGCTGTGCTGGGGCTTTAACCGGGGACCAGTGGCTCAGGAGCCACTGATCCATCCATTGATCCACAGATCGCTCTTCCGGACAGGCCACCTTCGTCAAGTCCAAGTAATCGCGACGTTTGAAAAGTAATTTTAGACTCACAAAGTTACGTTGCCCAAGTGTGCTCGTGGAGCCCTCTTTGAAGCTTTGTACCAAGCATATACTTGGCATGTTTGTTACCTTCTGCGGAATCGATTCTCATTCTGAATTTGTACCAACCGGAAACACCGACTGCTGTCGGTTCTGGAAGCACGGACATTGGGAGCACTCTACTCGAGGCTAAATTAGAGCAAAATCACGGGTAAACAGCGTCTCTGAATGATATCTTTCCATCAGTGATGAGGGCCATTGTGGTCGGGTCCACAAAAGCCCTGCTTAGTCTCATTCATTGTTCCGTCGAGCGGACTGTGACTGACAGCCGCTAACTCCGGGCTGTGACTGACAGCAGCCAACTCGGACGGGCGTACTGTGACTGGCGGCTGTCAGTCACAGTCCGCCCATTACCAAGTTGGCGCCTGCGGCTGTAGTACGTCCGTCGCCGAGTTAGCGATTGTCAGTCACAGTGCGGAGTTGGCAGCTGTTAGTTACAGTACGGAGTTGGCGGTTGTCAGTCACAGTACGGAGTTAGCGGCTGTCAGTCACAGTACGGAGTTGGCGGCTGTCAGTACTGACAGCCGCCAACTCCGTACTGTGACTGACAGCCGCCAACTCGGCAACGGGCGGGCTGTGACTGACAGCCGCCAACTCGCGTACTGTGACTGACAACCGCCAACTCCGTACTGTAACTAACAGCTGCCAACTGGCACCGCGCTGTGACTGACAGCCGCCAACTCCGTACTGTGACTGATATCCGCCAACTTCGTACTGTGACTGACAACCGCCAACTCCGTACTGTAACTAACAGCTGCCAACTCCGCACTGTGACTGACAGCCGCCAACTGGGCGACGGGCCGATGCCGGGTTCGGGGCGGACACGCGGCGTTGACACCGTTCCTGTCGACCGAGCGCTGGCCGCCGGTTTCTCAGCTGGTCCAGCCAACAATAACTGCTTTCGATGTACGTGATGACAGTGATTTCCGGCATACTAGAAGCGTGCTGGATATTATTCCCGCCGTTTAGGAGACAAATGATTGGATTATTTTGTGTGGCGCTGTATTATTAGCATGTCTTGATTTCCCCTGTCAGACATATATTTTATACAAATCTAGTTCAATATTTGAAGAGTGACTGCATAAACTACTGTAAACGCTTGGGATATTTCTTGATTTATGTATGATCCCATGATGACTCGAATTAAAGAGTGCATGATTTCCGATGCTGCCAAACCCAGGTCGAACCTAACCCTGTGTTGCCAAATGTTATAGTTGATTGCTTATTTGCCTGGGTTTGAAATTAATCTAGATTGTTTCCGAGAAAGCGCAGCCGTTTGCGGTGTGACCACTAGCAGCCGTCCCGGCGTTCGCGGCGCCTCCGTCCCGGCATCTCGGAGCACCAGCGCAGAAAGCGGGTCACTTCAACTATGCGCACCGGGTTTTTGCAGTGGGCCGCTGGCGGATGCTGGGACATGCCGAGCCTGCTGGGTCTCGCGGAGGACGCGGCACGCGCAGCTGCGCCCTCTCCCGCCACTGCTTCTTCTTCGTGCGTCACGAGAACTTAAACACATTTTTGTTCTAACCGCATCAAAAATTATTTGGGGTCTCTGGCGGAATTTCGATCATCTTGGTGTTGAAAGTTGATGACGACATTTTCATCCGATTAATAGTTGATTATTTTCATAGCCGGATCTAGGGGCGGCAAGTGGGGGTACTTGACCTCTCCCCACGATCGACCCTTGGCGTCCCCTGAAATGATCACGCCCCCCCCCTGAAATGTCGCTTTCCACTCTCTCCCCATCCCCGGGATGCGATTATCGGCGCCCCTGCGATAGGATTTGGAGCCCACGTGATATATATATTTCCGCCCAAAAGTGGCGCCCCTGGTCTGAATGGCGCCTGACAATGTGCCCCCTCCCTCGGTGATCCTGGATCCGCCTTTGAATATTGTATAAACCGGGCGGCTTTGTACCGGGATAGATGCGGAGGTTGTAACCATATAATTCAAGACACATCACTGGCACTTGCTCGTGGAGTTTCGCTTCGTCAAATCACAACCTTCCTCGTGAGTCGATAGTACTGTCACGAACTGAACCTTCCAGGCTGATAGCAAACTTGTATTAAATTAGCTTAGTCTGGCAGGACAAATTGTACACTACGCCAGCAGCTAGTGCTGTGTCGTGCGTGTATTGCCTCGTAAGGTAGCTGTAGCCTTCACAGCTCGGTCCTGGGAGCGGATCGGTCAGAGCGTTTTCGGGTCTGCTGTGACTGAGGTTACGATATATTGTATAGCATATGCCGAGAGCGACACCGCTGCTGAGGCCTGTGCTATTGTAAAAAAAAAATGCAGGGACCACTATTGGCTCGGTGGCTGATGCAGGTGCTCAGCTGCTGAGATTAGTGGAGCTTTCGTTACTGCTGGTAGCTTTTGGGTCTCTGCGATTGTGAGAACATCGGAGTCTTTGTGGCTGCTGTGAAGGTTGGAGCCTTTGTGACTGCTGGGAATGTTGGAGCCTTTTTGACTGCTGGGAATGTCGGAGCCTCTGTGGCTGCAGGAAATTTCGAAGAGACTGGAGCTGCTGGGAATGTTGGATCCATTGTCGCTACGAGTAGCTTCGGGGACGCTGTGGCTACTGAGACTACTGAGTCCGCCATGGATCTGGGACTTCGTGCCGGATGAGGCACTGAGGCTATCATGGCATGGGAAACCATCATACTTACTGAGACTACTGGGCCGGCCGTCATGGCATGTGGAACTATAATACCTTTTGAGACTACTGGGGCCGCCATGACATCTGGGACCATCATGCCTGCTGAGACTAGCGGACTCGGTGCGGTATTTCTTTGGACTGCTGGGCCTGCCGTTGGCTATGGATCAAACCATTGTGACTGCTGAGGCAGCTAGCTCTGGCTATTATGGACCACTGTGACTGCTGAGGCAGCTAGCTCTGACTGTTATGGACCACTGTGACTGCTGAGGCAGCTAGCTCTGGCTGTTATGGACCGCTGTGACTGCTGAGGCAGCTAGCTCTGGTTGTTGCAGACCCCTGTGACTGCTGAGGCAGCTAGCTCTGGCTGTTATGAACCACTGTGACTGCTGAGGCAGCTAGCTCTTGCTGTTATGGACCACTGTGACTGCTGAGGCAGCTAGCTCTGGCTATTGTGGACCACTGTGACTGCTGAGGCAGCTAGCTCTGACAGTTGTGGACCACTGTGAATGCTGAGACCGCTAGAAGGTCGCAGATGCTAAGAATGTTAGGATGAAGTTACGAAGAGTTCTAGAATCATTATGTCTTCTGGGATCATTATGATTTTTTAGACTGCTTTGAGACTGTTGGGCCCCTGTGAATTCTCAGACAGCTGGGAGTTAAAAGTTTACTGGGGCTGGAAAAGCTGCTGAAGCCGCCATGACCGCATGGGCCGCTATGACTGCTTGGGCCGCTATGACTCCTGGGGCCGCTATGACCGCTGGGGCCGCGCTATGACTGTGGGGCCGCTATGACTGTGGGGCTGCTATGACTGTGGGGCCGCTATGACCACTGTGGGCGCTATGACCGCTGCCAGGGCCGCTATGACCGCTGGGGCCGCTCTGGCTGGCGGGGCCGCATTTGCGGGTGCGGCTAAGCTCGGGTAATGAATGGGACGCCGCAGACGGGCGGGCGGCGGTGCGCCAGGCGTCGCCGCCACCACTGCGGAGGCAGCGCGACCGTTACCTGCCAGCGCCACAGCCTCCCGACACACGCGTGCCCACCGAATATGGGTCAGCGGTGGGCCTCCGGTGGGAAGGTGGGACGCATCATATCGGCCGGCACCACCGGGATCCTCCAGCCTAGTTAGAGGTGACAAAGTCAGCATCTCTGCACCCAGCTCTGCAGGTGAGCCTGGGCTTCACGATTCGATCACTGGATCACTTAATATGACGGTATCGTTAAACGCTCGGCAGAAAAGGTGTGGAGAAGAAAGAGCTTCTCTTTATGAGTGGCGAGCGACAGATGCCTCATCGATGTTTTCTGTGTTAACGGTTCTCGATGTGTTGCCGGTGACCAACCGGCGTGGAGCGGTGATGAATTTCGAAACTGTCGATGACGACTGGTACAGCTAAGAGCTGGCGGAGCGCTGAAGAACGGAGTTCTTACGATGATAACAAAATATGAGCAGCGTGTGTAAGAAAAGTCGAGATAACAGCTGCATGCCAGGGTGAGCAGGTACTAGACAACGGAACAACAAAACCAAGCACTGTCATGCTGTTCAGAAAATGTTTTCCTGCTCACGGATCTTCTTTCTTCCAGGTTCGATTTCGGAAGTAAGCTGGGGGCAATGCTGACACTGGCATAAACTCAGGTGTTAACACCGTCACATTAGTCAGTCTCTGTCCTTTACGGCAAACCACCAGCCACCTATGATAAGTGTTAAACTAGCAGAAAACAGTGGGAGCTGACTTCATAGCGTGTTTACGGTTCCCAGATAAAAAAGAGGAAAATCAGCACCGGCAGGAAGCTACTGGGTTTGACCGGGGAACAGATTCGGTATAGTGTCAGTGTGCTGCGTTATTAAATTCCCTCAAATACTCGTATGTTGCCCCTATAAGCAGTCAGAAAAACACATTCGCTTCTGCTGCACATGCTATTCTACAGCTGACCAATCCGTTTCGAGTGTGCTCTCACACTTCTCAAGCGTCATTTCCACAGCAGCTATCAGATGCTGCGTGTAGTGTTTGCATGCCGAGCTCGCGATCAAAGATATATGCTCAGCCCTCAGGTGACTGCAAAGGAAGATCGTGAATCTTAATGGCGTAAAGCTTGAGCTGCTTTATAGGGCTGAGTTGCGATAACGACACCCGGAGCGTTGTTTTTCGTGCTCGAGCCGGCAAAAACGCGTGTTGGGCTCACTGTCGGATTATGCCTGGTCCGTTACTCATAACGAGGAGCGCGGGCACAGCACCAGTCTAAACGGAAACGGAGAGCCGCTGCCCGCTGCTGTGATTTGTAGCAGACCGTGCTTGTATGGATTGTGGATAGAGCAGATCTATTCCTGGATTCGTTTGATACTACTCATAGTTAGCTGATTTCCACTAATAGATAGAGGCATAATTGTCGTTGATTTTGCAGACATAGCTGGGGCATTCCAGGACAAAACGACCAAAAAGTATTTCAATTTGACACCACCATGTCTAGAAAAAACTGAAAATTTGTATCCGGGGTAGTTTTGGGCCAGGAACACGCCTGTGATAATCTTAGCCCCGTCCGACCAACGGTGACCGAGTTATAGCCCGAGGAATTTTCGGGAGGTCATCTTGTAGACTCATCTTTGATGCTTCATAACTCCGAAACGCACTGCCTGATTAACAAGTTTTGTATATCATTGAATTCATCTTGAATTATACATTGTTTTGAAGAAAGGAAATTTCAAAATTTAAAAATTTTTTACTTTTAATTCGTTTGACCCTTTCTTTTTTACCTAGCGTGACCTTTTTGCAGTTGAAATTGCCCTTTTAGACACCTCAGAAATTTTGCTTCATAAAGTATATTTTGATAAAAAAATTTAAAATGCGTTCATGCTATAAATTCCAAATTTTTGCACCTAAGGTAGGTATGCAGACGGTTTTTGACCACTGCGTTAGTACAGCCTTATGTTTAACACCGCCAAGCAAAGCGATTGCCTTTGTAATCGGTTGCTTGCAATCATATTGCATTGTCTTTACGAAATTTTCATCGTGCAAGTGTCAGAATTTATGAAAATTAACACGCACCCACACGAGGGGGCGGGCAACCGGCCTCCTCAGGTTTCTACAGGTAGTAACAAAAACACCTTCGCGCAGCGCCACCGTACTTCATCTACCTCTAACTCGACATTTTTTTAACTTCTGGCAAAATAATTTAGGTGAACTGGCAGATGGTAGGTACCGTAAATACCATAGGTCAGCTGGCAACTGACTGGAGGGGGTGACCTGAGGTAGATGACCGTCGTTATGCCTTGTGGGACGTTCAACTTTGGTTCCTTAATCAACCCTTCATCGTGGGAGTTGCTCGTTTGGGTGGTGGGGTCGGGGTCTCCGTAAAAAGTCCCTTGATGACTCTAGTGAGACTCCGACTCCTAAAACTGAACTGGCAACAACTTGGACAAGATTTGTAAAAATAAATATAGCAGCCATTAAAAGTGATAGAAAGGGATCCATTGTTTCGAGGGAGACGAGGGCAAAGGAACTTTTTAGTAATGGGCCTTGGAGCCTTAAACGAAAATTTACAAAGGTGTCGCGACTTTATCAATAATTGAAACAAGTATAACTTATCCTATAATCACCACTAACTCACACAATTACATCGTTCCCGGAGATGGAAAAATAGTATTGATACAAGGTGACCCAGTGGAGCACAGCATACGTTTGAGAGGATTCATACAATTTAAAAACGTGTGAAAGGCTTCCATTCCCAGGAAGTAATTTAAATCTGCTCATATATGCGAAAAATGTCCTGAAATCATAACGCATTCGACTTGGTCACTTGAACAGGCTGCCTCACATGATATTTTTAAAGGTGATTATTTCATAGCTGGCACGGATCCCAGTTCAAACGCCACTTCGAAAGTCTTTTGATTGGTGTTTTTTAATGATTAGGGGTAGGAAAATTTCAAGCAATATCGAGAGCTACTACGTGAAAACAACTATCAAAATGTATTATGTGTTGAGCCCTCTCACAGGCCGGTTGAACTACATTGCACCAATAAGTATTATTGGGAATGAAAAAAGAGAGCATTCAAAGGATGTTTTACCACTTTTACCACTGATTCCACGGTTCATTGGAGGTGCTCGAGCACCCACAAATAGATATAATTCTACACTCCTGGTGCCTTGTATAATCATTGAAGAATAAGGGAATACATTTAGATGACTTCAACACTGACACTGACTTTGTCCTGTACAGACGCATTCATTCACCTGCAATGATGGCCGTCAGATCACTCATTACTTAAGACAAATAATCTATACCAGTATTTTTAATATTCCCTTTGCATTGGACACTCGCCATGACTACATTCACGCATTCACGACCATTCACGCAACACCCATAAAAGAAAGTCTATTTGCACAGCACGGCACTGTTTGGTTCGAACATAGGTATACGAAACCCGAACCTCTCTTGCTTTGTTCGTAGAGATTTCATGAACAGTCTTATTTACCGCTGGTATTCTTTGAAACTTGTATTCATGTTTCCATAATCGCATCGGCGAACAGACTTTTGAGCTGTCTGGCAACATTGGCTGTGCCTGATTGTGGAATGTACAAGAACTTAATCGTGCTGAAAAATGTATGCGTAAGAAAAGCATGCGTACCTTTGGCATCACGTATTTGATCTTTCACTGGACTTTTTAAACCATCGTGATAGGTTGCCGGTTTCGCAGTGCTCTCGATATAGTCGCAGGCACCCTTGCTGTGAGACGTAGTGAAAACACTTCATTTACATAATTGAATTTTGCTTCGATATAACTTTTGCACCGGAATTAAACCTTTGCATTGCTTTGAAATCGTGTGCATGGCAGCACCATTTGATGAAGTTAAATATATTTTTTGCATTGTGCAATACAGCTCGCCGTCAGGAGATGTACATTCTTCAGTCATTTCTCTCACTTTCATGCTTCAGGCATAAGTTCTGAAAAAACACGAGCCATCGCAGTGTTGTGTTTGGATGCATGTGATATCACACAGGCTCCGTGGCCTAATTGTGGATTATCTCTGTTGTTCAGTAAACCATGTAGAATGAACAGTGCACTGGGAGCGACGCCTCTAAATAGCCAGTTTTAATCACTACCGGCAATGTTTCATACAAGCGTTTGGTCGGGTCACCTTTGAGGTTGCTCGAGGTCAAAGTATTCCTTACAGGAACTAAGTTGAAACCTAAATTTTGTGGCATAAGAGCTGACAGAGGAGATCCGTAGAAAAAATTCAGCACTGTTGGAATGCTCTTGTCGAGCCCGATCGGATTATATATCTTATAATCTTGTCTAGTTACATTTCAAAATAAACCTGCTTTGACCTGGAGACGGGCTTAGGTCTGTATGGTAAAAGAATATTAATCAAACTGCAGTGGCAAGTCAGACGCAACAACGTAAAAATAAAACCTCCATCGCAATTATCGACAATTCTCAATTCTCGCAAGTTATCAAAATTTACCAAGTGCCCCTTGCATTTCTAATGGAAGGATCGTGACCCTGACCTTGTCCCAGGCTATCGATATAGAAATCCTACTACGCAAAACTATATTGCTCGGTGACCTTACTATGTGATGTGAATCTAAGCACGATAGGTTAAATTTGATCTTACTGATGCACCTCCAAAGTTTTTTCGAGGTTAGGTCTCTTGACCTGGGTTGTCGGTCTGACCTGGTATGACCCAGACCAAAAATTTTCCAGAAACTGTAAAAATTTCGAGTTAAAGGTAGATGAAGTACGGTGGCACTGCGCGAAGGTGTTTTTCTTTACTACCTGTGGAAACCTGAGGAGGCCGGTTGCCCGCCCTCCTCGTGTAGGCGCGTATTAATTTTCATAAATTCTGACACTTGCACGATGAAAATTTCGTAAAGACAATGCAATATGATTGCAAACAACCGATTACAAAAGCAATCGCTTTGTTTGCGGCGTTAAACATAAGGCTGTACTAACGCAGTGGTCAAAGACCGTCTGCATACCTACCTTAGGTGCTAAAAATTTTGAATTTATAGCAAGAACGCATTTTTTAATTTTTCTATCGAAATATGTTTTATGAAGCAAAATTTTCAAGTGTCTAAAAGGGCAATTTCAACTGCAAAAAGGTCAAGCTAGGTAAAAAAAGAAAAGGTCAAACGAATTAAAAGTAAAAAAATCTATAATTTTGACATTATATTTTTTAAAACAATGCATAATTCAAAAGGAGTTCAATGATATACAAAACTTGTTAATCAGGCAATGCGTTTTGAAGTTATGAAGCATCAAAAATGAATCTACAAGGTGACCTCCCGAAAATGCCTGAGGCTATAACTCGGTCACCGTTGGTCGGACGGGGCTAAGATTATCACAGGCGTGTTCCTGACCCAAAACTACCCCGGAGACAGAGTTTCAGATTTTTTCTAGACATGGTAGTGTCAAGCCTTGGTCGATATGTCCTGTAATCCCCCAGCTCTGCAACGCGAAGTTGCTCCAGGTCATTCTAGAGCTCGATTTTGTAGACCATCACTTGGACGGAATGTAATCCCGGTGCGGAAACATTACTGGAACTTGGATTTATTTCCGAGCAGTCTGTCGCAGCGCGACCCCAGGGAAGCTGCTTCCGCCTGGGAAGCCTGCTTCTTTGTGTGCTCCGGTGTGGACCGGTGTGCCGCTGGGCAGCGAGCACCGTTGGGGGTGCGAGAGACGGCGCGCCGGGCCACCACACCGCAATGTGGTCGGCCCCAGCCAGACTGTTCCCAGGCGAGCTTCCAGGGCTCTGAGCCCGGTGCCAGACATGGCACGGTACTTCCCACCGTCAGAGCACGGTACAGAGACGCGGCATAGAGAGCCGAATCCCCAGCTGCAGTCTGCTGCTGCTTCTGTTCCCGCCCGACCCCAAACGCCCCAAAGGGCCCCAAAACAGCATGCGGAAATACGCTTCTACTGGTTCGAGTTTCTTTTCCAGAGTCGCTGTCTCTCCTTTATCCCTCCCGCTTTGGAGCTGAAGTCTACCTGATTTATGCAATTGTTCGAAAAATTGAATAGATTATCGAACTGCCACCGAATTAAATTCAAATGCTTAAATTTGATGTGATTGCTTTTAGCGTTTTTCCATCTTGATCTTGTCAGCGTTCAGACAGTATCGTTATTTATCTAAGTTTTTCACTGAAATACAATCTGGACTTTGATACTGTTTCGTTGCGCCCTCGTTCGGTAAAATTTTGAGGGTGTTAATACATCAGTCAGTTGTATCCAGCCTCTTTGGACACATTTTGAAGGAATATTCCGGGTTATAGATTGCAGGGACTAAATTTCAGTTCCTCTTCCAGCACTGACGAACGCAGAGGGAGAGCTATGCCCCACAAATGGCAAAATTTTTGCCGACTTTCTTTAAAAATATGTTTTTACGATTTTCCCCAGTTAAAAAACGGCGCTCCTGCATCCGCCTCTGTCTTGCACACGTATTAGAATAAACATTTGCGCGACGAACCTTATGTAATTGACTTACGAAACCCTTCTGTTATACAATAGGTCGCACCACCCAGTTTTATTAATTCTGATTATTACTCTTTACTCCTTATCGCTATCATATATCACTGTATTAAGATTATCTCGTACGACGCAATATTTATCTGCTAGTAACGGTGTGAGGGCTACCGTCGGGTTTGAATTGATGAGGCCGTTACGACTCGTGGAACCGTTCTCATTGATTGCAAGCTGGGCACACTCTGGAAACCAGAAATGGCTCTCTGCTTTTTCTGGTTTGACCAGTATCACAAGCTGGAAATCGCGTTTTGTATTCTGCAGGTTGGCTGCGAGCATAAGCCAGAAATAACATGTTGCTTCATACAGCTGCAGTACAAGCCAGATGAAGCGCTATACTTTTTCCACTTCTGACCGATATTTTCCGCCCACTCCACGCTCGGAGTTGAGACGGACACCTTGACTGAAAGAACGGACAGGATCGGTGCTATTCAAATATCCCTAGAACAGTTTCTGGATAAATTGGTGCATTGTAAGATGTACCTCCTCAGCACATAAACACTACCAAATAAAGTTATTAGTGTTTACATGCTAAAGTTTCATGAGCAGTCAACGAAACGATTGCTTAAAACATGCGAAGTTCTTTTCTGACTTATTACGCAATGATGATGATGATTATTGGAGTTTTTGCACTGCAGCTGCGGAGGCTAAACGTGCCTGATAGATTGTGTTACGTCATTCTGAGATTGTCCTTATTAGCTAGACTTATAACGCAATCAGTAAAATCGGGATCAATTAAGATTCAGGCTTCCTTACACATAGGCACTTCTTTAGAGAAAGGGAAGTCTCACAGTCAGTGCCAACAAGGAATAAATGACCCCCTCTCACTCTCCCTCCCTCTAAAAACGGGCAAGAAGAAAATTATGCGAGGTGCTTACGTCGATTAACCGCATTCGTGGCAAGGTCTTCCATACGAACGTTTTTGGTGTGCCTTTGCATGCAAATATGCAAAGCTCAGGAGAGAAAATGTGTAGGAGTTTTATTCATGAGAAATATTTTGATAGCCATAGTCCCGGGAAAAATTGAGTACTTCTGCCATTGGCACCTACGGATTATGTGCGATAAAAAGGTGTGCATGCACCTTAGGCTGAAACCATTTGAATGGAAAGTCTGAGTCAGCCTCAGCTGCTTCATCAGCCGTTATCTGCGATAAAAATCCATGCAACCTCAGGCTGAAGGTGTTTGAGCCCCGGAATCGGAATGGAAACTGCCGAAGGCTTACGCCACCGGAAAATGACGCATGAAACAAGGGAGTGCACAGCCTGTACGTAACACTTGCCGGATTTGACCCGCGCCCCCTACCTTTTTGTTTCGTCACCTGCGGCGGCATGCAGGACATCCTGCTCCATTCTGGGGGTGGCGGCGGAGGTTTTTCATCTCCAGCCGGAACTGGCGGCCTCTGAGCGGTGACGCGGGATGACCGACTGAGCCGCGTCAACGACCTCCGACGGCCTCCCGAGACGCAGCCATGCGCGTGCCACGGCCTTGCCGCGCCGACCTTGCCCCGTGCCCGGATGGCCTACAATGGCCGCCCAGCAGAGCCACGCCGCTGCCGGGACCACCCCAGATCCGGCGCCGGCTCTGGCCAGCCAGGCAGTGTCCAAAAGAATGCAGCAGAACTGTTGTTTTGTGTATCTGCCTTGTTTATTAGCGACACTGATTCATTGCAAGGTCTTACAGATGGTGTTTACCGGGGAAAAGCAGAGAGGTATCTGGACAAAAGTCATAGAGAAAGCATGTCACCGTGATCGTCTCGTGTTGGTATAAGAGATCTTTGTATGAATAAGTTTTTCTATGATCGAAGAGTCTTGGTTTCACAGGGGTACTCTCAGAAACAGCAATACGAACATTTGTCTTTAGCAACATTTCATTTTGTACCGTGCAAGACCATGTGGTGGGGTACACTGATAAATGAAACTAAAACTAGTTTTGTTGTACCAAATGTATTAAACACCTCCATTTATTAAGACTGATTCAGTTATCTGGTGAGTTCAGATCTTTACAATAAACTAAGAAAACTAAGAAGGATATCGATCATGCAAAGCACCGTACTGTTCCGAGCTCTGGAATAAAACAGCACTTGCTATGAAATATCAATTTAGTGTGGTGATACAGATTCAGGTATGTCCTGATATGTCTACGTGTCATTCAGGGAACGTATCACATGTCCGATAGGTGTGAACTCCATGAAGCAATAAGCAGCCTACGAAATCATAAAAAAATTACTTGAGTATACATACCGAAACTTTGAAAATCATGACAATTAATTTCACTAATTTCCTATTCAAAACGAGCCGCAGAGTAACGATCCAAAAAAGCCCTACTCCTGACTTGTTGATGGTAGCGTTTGGCAGACGCCATTCTTGGCTGAGTTTCCGTGCATTCAGCGGTGATCCCGGGCCCAGAATAGGTCATGCTTAGGATGCAGGGCTGTGAGCGGATGAGCGTTCTTTGTGAGCCGGCGCAGGGGAGCGCTGACACACTTCTGCGCGAGATGGCCGAAAATAGGCCGCGCTGCTGCAGACTGCAACCGGATGTCTGCCGCTCACTACTGACTCTGACTCACTGCTGACTCTAACTCCCTGCTCACTCTGACGCCCTGCTCACTCTGACTCCCATGCTCGCTCTAATCCCTTTCTGACTCTGACACCATGCTTACTCTGATCCCTTTCTGACTCTGAATCATCGCTGACTGTCTCCCATCTGACTCCGACTCTAACTGACTCTGACTCCGCACTGCGGACTTTAAAGCCACTATATCTGCAGGTCTCGATGGCCGGTGTCCTTCCACTGTTGACGACTCCGGGGGTTACTGCTAGCGAATATCCACTGATTGTCGACGAATAAGAGAGCCACTGCACCTGCGGTCACTGCCGTCAAATGTCCCTCCATTGTTGACGGCTCCGAATCACTGCAATTCGACACCACCTGACTGTCACTGGCTGCGGGTTGCTGCAAGTGAACGTCGGACCCGGTGTGTAAGAGTTACCGCGGTCAGTGGCAATGGCCACACATCACCCAACTTCCACTGATCTGGACATAATGAAGCCATGATGACGATACTGGTGTTTAAAAATCGCAATGGAGCCCCTGCTGCCGGGCCTTTGAGTGTATGTACTTTCCGAAATAATGGTGCAAGGGATAGCATGCAGCCTTTTCACTTGTCATCATGTCGCCCTGCCTCTCTAGCAAACTTATTATGTATTGCTGTTGTCGCTTATGTGTTGGATTTGCAAACGTAGCAGTTGAGGTCATTATACGACATACAAGAAGGAAAGAGTGGATTTCAAATTGTTCACTGAAATGTTGTTTCCTCCACTAAATAGAGAATTGTGGTCTTTCAGCTGACTCATATTATTACATGGCAACGTGAGTCAAAAATAAAAACAGCACGTGGGGTTGCTTTTCCGGACTAATCGATGCGATTTTACTGAAGGCCTGGCAGAGGAGGGTTGGAACAGCGTAAATATGGCCATAAAACTGGACATGTCTGTAAGGAGTCACTGGTCTAAGACATGCTCACGCTCAGTGCGTACGTTGCCGTTTACAGTGTCCTGTGCTAGTGAGCCAAACACAGATATGGCTTGAAAACTTGTTATGTCCAGACTTGAAAATGTTTTCTCGTGGATACAGCAGTGTTGTCTTCTCTGCAGTCTGCGCACTTGTCTGTGCAGTTTCATAGCACTTGTGGCGCGTCGAGGTTTCTCTTTCCGGACATACAAGGCTTCCGCAAGGGCAAGCGCTATCCGGCCTTTACATGACATAGAGGCTCACTCCCCTTAAACCTCAGCCCATACTTACGCACACACATGCACGTGGGCAAAGGCAAGCAAAGGGGGCGAAGGTACCCGTAGGCTGGCCGGAATACACGAACTCGGGAAAGCTTATTCGAACAGCCCGAGCGCTAAGAAACTGATCAGCCGAAGCCCCTATATGAAGTTACGTCGGCAAATTTCACAACAAATAGCTTCTCGCAAGCCTGTCATCCCTGCGTGCAGAACTGAAAGACTGCAACGCAGCATAGACGGTACCGAGACTCCACCGCTGCACCGTAGCACATCACGCAACGTGTTCCCGGGAGAAGGCAATGCAGCATATGGTCGTAACACCAGCCACCAAAGGAGAAACTAGCGCCACCGGAATCGATCTGCGAGCTACCTGTATGCTTACTTCCCAACCGCGCTTATCAGGAGTTCAGCTTAAGACGGTTTTTTGTAACTATACACAAAAATAAATCGTGACAGAATAGCGGAGCCAAGAATGACTTGTACCTAAGTGAGGAGTTCAATCATCTAAGTGCGTTGGTCTTCGACAATGCTCCGACTGTCATGAACCCTGATTCACGTCAATCCACCTGCTTAAAGAGGTCGTAAAAGCTAAAAACAATAATTCGGCTGGAGTCAGCCTTCATGCATTGACCTTCAAAATTGCATGTTTTCTCTTTGTATCCCACCTATGCGTGAGAGCCACTGGAGGACACAGCACGTTTTCAATCAGAAACTGGTAGGGTTAAATACTTCCCCGGTATTGGGTCCCGTCGCGTTGCTCGGGCCGTTTCATCGAACAATACGAAGCTGGTTGAGTAAGGACGACCTTTGCAGCATTACTCGAGTGTAGCATGACCAGTTTCTTACCAACAGAAACGCAGTACGGCTCGTCAGACCTGTTAAAAACTTGACCCCGTAATCACCTAACCGGGCTAGACCATGCTCTTGACCGTGACTTGTAGGTACTGGTTGTTCAACAGCTTCAGGGACGGGCAGGCGGCGAGCCGTGAGGAGAAAGCTTCAGTCATTTCACGAACAGTTTGGGTAGCAATATAAGCTCAGATAATCACTGGGGTTTGTTAATGACGGTGCTCGTTATTGCGGGAAGAGTGGGTTTAACTGGTCCTTTGGCATGCCTCGTGTGACTGCAAAAGTTTCACTAAGTTTAAGCCGAGCCGAGCCAGACCAATACTTTCTGAGGACATAACTGTACCTTATACTTTTAATATTTTCATCGTGATTCGTGTGTAGCCGTACCGCCATCCATTGCCAAGGAACTAATTCTTCATTTAAACGTCAACTTGTTGAATAAAGTGCTTTAGGATAACCTAGGGATGCCCCAAATCATTTTGGGACGCCTGGCTTAGGGCGCTCATTTCCAAGATTCACTCCACCCCGATCAGAAAACGTAAAACTTAATTTAAGCCAATAAGATGCTCTTTGTCCTATCTCATCAACTTCGAGATGAAAAATGCAGCAATTTCAAAGTGACTACATATTTGGTCACAGCTCTTTATCAGAATCCCATGTACGTAATAGATTGTTCGAGAAATTCTCAGTCATCATATGAGCCGTGACCTCTTCCAGGTGGTGGCTCAAACCCTGACGATGAAGGGCAGGTCCGAATGTATGTCGCTTTGAATGTTCTGCATTTTGCATCGCAAATTCGAGGATATATAGGTCAAATAAATTCTTCTCAGCTTATAATCATACTCCTCGCGGCAGTACTGCAGAGTCTATGAGAACTTAGTAAACATCCAAAAAAGTAAACGAAAGTGATAGAACATAGCTGAAGTGAAGCAGTACAAAGTCAAAGTCCTCAAGACATGTGTGTCATTTCTGCTTTCTAGAGACGCTACTTCTAACCGTAAAATCAATTTTCGAATGGCTATCTCAAACCAACGTGACAGGCAATGCACAAAGAAAGTGTCACTCGCCAAAGCAGCACTGCCAAAACTCTTATAAGTCCCCTGTTCCACGGATAAATTATTGGAGTTTTAGGGAAAATCCGCTACAAATACTTTATAGGATCCTATTTCCACGGAGATGAAATTTGTTAGTGCTTCTAAAAAATCTGAGATGAAACGAGAATCCTCGACAAAGCCCAGGAGATGATTGAAATAGACTATCTGAGCCAAAGCGTCACAGAAGGATGCACCGCCCGACAGCCTTTCGATTGGGGTTGAGTGGGAACCAGCATCGAACAGCTGTCAGTTTCCCTTCGTCCTCTCAAGCGAGAATTCCGACCCCAAAACACAGTTCTAGGGCTCTCCGGTATCATTATATTCAGTTAACGATTGTGACGTAGATAAGAGGAGCGGTACTGACGTGCAGTTGGCCATGTTACTTCTCCAGCGTTCGACGCCATCAGTCACACGTCTCCAGACCGTGCCGTTGGCTGCATCACGGCGGAAAACAGGTTCACATCATACGGCGCACCATCAATCATGGCTCTCTCGTCAGCGCGCCAGGTTCCAGATGTCTGCCAACGCACAGCCCGAAGGTGGTGAATGGAGTATAAGGACGCATCTGTGCTAAGGGCCGTGTGGTGCCCTGACACGGAGTCTCCAGTAGCGGTAATTAGGCATTGGTGTCGGCGGCGGACGCCGCTGGGTTCAGTGTGGTGATGGGCAGAGCCGACTGACACGGGTCTCATGGTCACGAGTGACTGGTCAAGTGTCACGACCGGCGCGGCAGACGACTGGCCGCGAGATCGCCTCACGTGCCGAGCCGGGAAACAGGAGCCGGACCCGACGGCAGATGTACTGAAACCACGAGAGAGAGAGAGGGGCGGGAGAGAGAGGGGAGAGAGAGAGAGAGAGAGCGAGAGAGGGAACAATGGGAAGCTGGAATTTCTCAGATTGGGGCGCTAATAATCGGTCGCCCGGTGGTATATTCTGCCCATTAATTGTGCGTTGCTTATTCAGATCAAAATACACCTTTGTGCTTACCTTGGCGTCAGCAATCCTGGGTTAACGTGAGTTAGAGTTTTAATTTGTTTGCTGATCAGGAACTGGACTTCTTGTTTTAATTCAGATTCCAGTGCCAAGAGTTGGGTAGGGTAAAATCGTCATTGGATCATTTTCAAAAGCCCTCGGCGTGGTCTCATAGGCCAACGGTTACGGATGCAGCACCAGGTCGGGCTAGGGTGCCAGAGCACCCAGCCACGTAGCGATAGTACCTGCTTCGAAACTAACTTCTCTTCATGCTTAGCCACATGTATCAGAAATGAGGGTGTCAAGCTATTATATAGAATGGTAAAATAGAAGCGCGAAGTTCGACGCTCCGTGTTGTAGTCGCCTTTCCCCGCCACAGATGCCCACCGCGTCAGCTGCCTAGCTAGATCTAGCTTAGACTGCATGATTCTGTATAGAGGGATCAAACGACACAAAATATTGACGCAATACAGGCCTAGCATAATGAGATGAGAAACCTTAAAAAATGTGTTTGTTGTACAGCAGGAAAAAATAAGCACATAAAAATCATTACATTGTTCAACAGGAAAAAAGCCCATGAAATAATTACTTTCACCGCTGCACTTTCCCCTAAGTTTTGAGTTAGGTAGCAAACCAACCATTCTTTTTACGACTGACAATACTGTATCGGTTTTCTTTTCTTTTTGCGGGTAAACGAAAGGCAGTCAGTGGAGCATCGGACGGAGTGGAGCGGCTGTTTCTCCGGGTGACTGATCAGCGGAAAACAGTGAAACGCTGGTGTTGCGACACGGGTCACCGCCGCGCCACGTCCCGGACCGACCCCGGCCCCGTTCAGAGAGCTGCCCACCACCCAAATGGGTTGCACTGGTGCTTTCAGACGGAAGTCCCCGGTATGTCCGACAACTCTGCAACATGTCCGTCCGTGGATATGGAGCCTGCCAACAATTCCAGCCAGTAGAAAACCAGGCAGGGGTCACCCGTCGTGTGTAGGAAACGCTCTGTGGGGGGCTCTAAGATATTTGGTTGGTGCGGCTGAGGTAGGTGCAGGATGACATCAGCAGCAGCAGAAGGTGCGTCACCTCCGCAGCAGTGACAGCCTCCGGGAGGTACGGCCGCCGCCAGCAGCGTCGTTTTTGCGAGCGCGTGGCATTCCAGGCGGCGGGCAGCCGCGGTCCGCCCTGACCCGTTTCTCGCCAGGACGCGACGTGCCACAGCCGGCGCCCGGCCCGAGCCTCCGCTCTTCCCTGCTGACCTGGTGGCCGGGCGGGGCCGATGGTGGCGCCGCCGCAGCTGCAGCGGCCGCGGCGGGAACCACACGCCGCCACGTCTGAATCCTGCCCCGCCATTCACGCCTTGTCGATGAAAGGTGCCGTCTGAATGACGAACAATCGCCGCACTGCGCTGGAGATCGCGGATCCGAGTGATGTCAAAAACGTGAACCGAGAAACTTACAGTTGTGAATAACCACCGCTGAGCTCCCTGGCTTTCACTGGATTCATCCCCTGAGGGTCCCCCATTTCCTCATTAATTTCTGGCAACAGCCACAAATTAATGACGAAAGCTGAGCAGGTATGTAGATATTATACCAGACATCCCAAAGCTGGTCCGTTTGATGAAGACGTATCACCGGCTTCAGCTCCGCACTAGATCACGCGGACCTTCTCTAATATGAGCCTGCGATGGACAGGCCACGCCCCCAGAGGGCAGGTCGGAATGTTGTACCTGAGGAGAAAAACAGTCAAAGTATTTCCAGGCACGGCGAAAACACCAGCAGCGTTCTTGGTGGGAAGAAGGCATTAAGGGCGCTTGAATTTTTAGTTATATTTGGATTGACTGTTGTTTATTAGCTCTGCAATGAGGAAGAAAGGCAGCAGGTCATTTTAGAGTGCACCATCCAATTCCAAAACAAGCTCATCGTTGAACCAGCCAGTAGGAGCGAGATTGAAAAATTAAAATGTATGCTGCTTAATGATGTTCTCCGTAAATACACTATGAAGGCACTCTTGAAAGCCTAATCTGTCCGAAACGACATGAGCACACTTCAAGAATGGAAGCCTCGTTTGTTTCTATTGAGCCTGAGTATAATTAATGTAGGGAAAGTAGAGCTAGCCTGATAAGGCCCACGCTACCAGAAACGCTCGGACAGGATTTAAGGCCACGCGTTCCACTAAGCGACAGGAGAGTTTGCTCTCCATTACTTGTATCACTCCGTGGAATGTAACCGGGTACAGTAGACAGCATGTTTAAACCGAGGAGGATCATTTAAGCACTGAAATACCGACGAAAATATCAGATGGCACTTTGTCTACAGATTCACAAGGCCAATAATTTCGTGAAACATCGGTTTAATAATCCTAGCCTGCGGAAAACGAAGATATTGTTTGTGCTCCGTACTTAATCTGACGAGGTATGGACGGCCTCCCATGGCTTTGTATTTGAACTCGAGCGGAAAACGCTGGTTGCATTTTTATCGTTCATCTATCCATTCGGGACATGTTTACCACGTGCCAGTGTGCACGTTCAGAATTGCACAGAGCTTCTATTCTGTTAGGATGCCCGGGAAGACAACAGCAGTTCGATGTGCGGTATTAAAGTTGATCTTCGAATTCCAGGCCATCTTGCATCGCTGTCAAGCAGGCTTTAAGCCCGTCAAAGATATATAACATTGAGAATGGGCTCTCAGTTTGGTAACGGGCTCGCCAAGAGCTCATTTTTTCTTTATTCTAACTAAAGTTATTCGCAAGATACCGGTGAAACATAAGTTTGGCATTCAATATTTAAACTTCGGAACGTATCTTACGAATGATTAAGCTAGAATGAAACGCATTCTATTCGAGGTCGAAGCTCATACGATGACCACGATTTGTGGTGATGGTGATGATGATTGGGGCACATCAGCTGCTCAAGATGTATGCCCGGGCCGCAATCTTTAAGATATATTGCGTATATTGATATTCTGGTGGAGGGTTGTGCCCGAATATACAATTTGCTCAGTTGTACATCCAGGATTCAAGTAGAAAGACCAAATAGCATCCTATAATACTATAATATAATAATAATATAATAATATAATAGCGTCCTGGATAGCGACGACGTAGGTTTTGGCGGCACTCCACCGATGCAAAGCATGATGCCAGTAAAACAATCAATAACATTAAAAGTATCATTAATCAATAAGTTGGTATATACCTATTTGATGATGTTTCCTCATAAAGAAATGCCGCACATGTAAAAATTATACAATTTCTTTTGAAGAAAAAATTAAGATACAGCTGTACGAGATTAAATATGTCCAAAAAAGCAGCATATACTTTTAGCTGGGCTAAAATCTAAACTCATTTCATACCTTGTTCACCTCCGTACTGCCGGACACAAAAACGTACTCATTTCAAAGAGCCTCATTAAAGCTTATTAAAACATATGTATTCACTCCTAAAAATAGCGGGATATTTTATCGCTAGTGTAGTTTAAGAGCACTTGAAACGAAGGAAAACCGTAAAACCAGCGGCGCAGCGGCCCCGCCCGGCCGTTAGTGGAGCGTCAGATCCACGAGTGCGCCATCATCACCAGCGGAGCGGGGCGGGGAAGGGCCCTGTCTAACGGCTCGGACGGTGCAAGAAACTATAGTTTTAAGGATGAATTCAGCATATTCTTATTTCCAACTGAGGAAGCGAGCAATCTGAAAAAAATTATTTTTGAATTATTTTGTGCAAAAAGGGACATAGTTGTTGACAGTTTTTATTCCAGCAGATATTTTTTGTTCAGGAATTTTCCGTGCATTTTTGCTCAAGTTTTCACTGGGGACGAAACAGGGTATTTCTTTGCATATAAATTGGGGAAAATTTTGTGTCTCCAACCACTCCATTTGGCTCCCAGGCCTTTGAATGTTTGCCCACTGGGACCCATGTCCTCTAAGGTCCGAAAACTGCAGACCTGTTCCTCTTTGGGTAAGAGGTTTGCTGAAGGCCGTAAGGACCCTAACGAGGTCTTTTGGGCAGGGAATAAAGCGACAGTGGCCTAGAAAGAAAAACGTATTTTTAAGTGTAAACAAATTTTCAAAATACCCCTTTGAACCTAAACCCTCCCTTCTTTGGTCCCTAGTGAAATGTTGAGGAAATGCACTGGGACCTAAGGGGAAAGGGGCAGTCTTTGGGCTTTTAGGCACATCACGATTTTCGAACGAACACTGGATTTTGTTAGCGGGCACTTATTTTCCTACTCTGCCCAATTAACCCAGTAGCGAGCCATCACTGTCTCCAGAGAAGAGCGCCAATTATTTACCGAATGAGGAACGGATCTACAGTTCTTTGGAACTAAACAGGCACTCGCCACCCGTGAATACAAACGGGAGGGCTGGGGCCCAATGAGAGGGACTGGAGACCAAAAGTGATCCCGATTTTGTAAGGAAAAACACTGGAATTTAATAAATCATAACAAAACTGTAATCAAACGTGTCTTTTATATGTATGTTGGAGATTGGTCGAAGGCTGTAATTTTCAAACCGCTTATCTTAACGGGCTTAAAATGTCGCTACCAAATTCAGAGATGCCACTCATACTGAAGAAAAAGTTTAGCAAAGACTGCCGGCATGAGGATGTAACGGGATTGTCGAAAGGCCATTGAACGCCCCTAGTACTTCCCCTCTAATTATATTTCATGAATCTCTGCTGGCGATAGTGCCAAAGTGTCGGTATAGCAGCAGAGAATGCCTGTCGCCTGGTCTCCGTACTTTGCAGCCAAAACCGTTGCAGTGGGGAAAAACATAAATTCCGCAAACAGCATTAATGGAAGGCACCAGCCAGCCCAAATTCAACGTGTCCAGGGCGGGTGGTTATACTCGTAGTTTCTTGTCAGAAGGAAGCTAGAGAATCACTGCCCCTCTCTTTTTTCCAGTGGCTAGGCTCATGGAAACTGTACCAAAGTAAAATATTGAAAACGTCCGAGAGCGCGCAGCGCCGCCAAACTCCACAATGGCAGGCGGCCTACAATCCTCCAAAAGGCACGGCGACAGCTATCAGAGCCCGCCCCGCTGCGCCAATTGGCAAACTCGGCTTGACGCGACCAGAGAGCGGGCCGAGCCAGCTGACGGCCGGCGTCCATTAGCCCAGATCTCTGTGAAACCGTACCGGCGTCGGTGGCGCGCCGCCGCCGCGTCGGAATCGTCGGTCGTCGGCGCAGCCATCTGGCGGCACTGTGAGCGGCAGGCAGCTGACGTGAGCTCGCCGGCGTGTCGCCGCACCGCCGGCGTCAATGACGGGATAACCGCACCGCCGGCGTCAATGACAGGATCGCCGCACCGGCGGCGTCAATGACAGGATCGCCGCACCGGCCGGCGTCAATGACAGGATCGCCGCACCGGCGGCGTCAATGACAGGATCGCCGCACCGGCGGCGTCAATGACAGGATCGCCGCACCGGCCGGCGTCAATGACAGGATCGCCGCACCGGCGGCGTCAATGACAGGATCGCTGCACCGGCGGCGTCAATGACAGGATCCCGCACCAGCCGGCGTCAATGACAGGATCGCCGCACCGGCGGCGTCAATGACAGGATCGCTGCACCAGCGGCGTCAATGACAGGATCGCCGCACCAGCCGGCGTCAATGACAGGATCGCCGCACCGGCGGCGTCAATGACAGGATCGCCGCACCAGCGGCGTCAATGACAGGATCGCCGCACCGCCGGCGTCAATGACAGATTGCCGGCGTAATGGTAGGATCGCCAGTGTCGCTGTACCGACCTGTGTAAATGGCAGGATTGCCAGTGTCGCTGCACCAGCCGGCGTCAGTGACAGGATCGTCAGAATCGGCGTCAGAAAGCCTTTGTAGCGAGCTGACGACGCCGGGCGCCGGTGTCGGTCACGGTGACCAGATGGACTGTTCCAGCGAGCAGGTCGACGCATCGAACGCTCGTGAGACCGTTCTTACACCCGACACTTCAGTCATGCACAGAATCTGGGATTGGGAGGCGTATGTAGCAATAGGAAACAGCGCTTCCAAATGTCACTTATTCACTCACTGAATCTCAAGAAGTTCGTCAGCTAAATTGCAATCGAAGGATCAGTATGAGCCTGGTAGCTGACCTGCTCTGCTGTCTGCGAGGTCTGCAAGCCTGGCTATGTCAGCAGGGTGAAATTTGCCTTTCAACGCGAAACGAGAACAACCAATAGTCGCTTTTCTACGCCAACTGAGATTTTTCCGGGTGGAAAAACGAGTTAAGAGACTTCCGTAGATAATTTTAGTATTATTCCGTGGCTTACCTCTTGGTGACCCAAACTTGCTCTCCTTGTTAGTTTTCCTGAAATTATTACAATCTGTCACACAGAGCAATTATTCAGGCGAAATTTATCATATCCATTAAAAATCCTGTAGGAATCGGACACCGATACAAATCAACAACACCAATGTATTTATTTAGTGTTATTACCGCATGCTTCATTGCTTTCCCACCACGCTGTATTCAAATTACGTTGATAGGCATTTTCCTCAGTATCACATCTAAGCGTCCCAATACGGTATGATCAGTGAAAATCACGAGAAGCTGATGAGAAACTTACTTGAACCGGCTAGCGATACGGGAAACACTTGCTGTTTCTTGTTTGTTATTTGGGTTTAGGGGCGCGCCAACCAGTGCGGTCATATAGCGCCCATTTCGGTTTCGGCTACGCTGATAGTCGAATTGGGTCTCGGTAATAGTAGGGTAAATTGCTAGTCTAATGATCTAGGTGAGATAGAAAGGCCATCAGTCTCGCGTTAAGAAAGGAGGAAGGCACGATCTATGTCTACTGCTTAACCAGGGTCATATATGAGTGTTAAGCCAATGACTAAGAAATTATATTACGCGCGCAACCATGTCTGAATCTCTGCCAATCATATCAATCAGCGTGAACGCCCGCTGCCGATCCCCAAACTGCTCCTTTCTTTCCCTTGCGTATCTCGGACATGAAACTAACACGTGTTTCACGGAGAGAGGGAGCCGCAGCGACGGCAGAGTGGTCGCGCGTCCACGCAGTCTTTTTTCAGTCTGAGGGATAGTACTTCCCTCTCTTCTGTCATTAAACCGAACGGGCTTTGGTGCTACGGGCGGTCGTCAGCGTAGGTAAAACGGTCCGAGCAGCACTCCTTACTGCCATCTATGGTCACATAAAGCAACTTCAACTTGCAGACCAGTCCTCGCTACACAACCACTACGCCACCCATGACATAAAATGGAATGGCTGTCACGTGTATTTCTTCATAGGTACAGTATGCGACATTCTTAGCCAATATTTCGCACCTTGCTGTGCCCCGTTTCAAGAGTGAAACCGCACCTGAACACTATGCAGCGGGAAGATATCCTACGTCTATACATTGAAAGCAATACATGCATTTTCGTTGCCAAGTGTATTTTATAGCAAAATAATCAACTGAACATATAGACGAAATAACACTTTATTTCGGCGTTCAGCGCTGATGTTTCTATCCATGCCAGCCCATGTTTGCTTCATCAGCCGCCCTCGCTGAGGCCTGTGGCAGGTCAAGCACAGACTATCTTCAGACATCTCCTACGATCAGCATCTCCAGCCCTTAGTTGGCGGGTATGGCTTCCACCAGGTGTTGAGCGCGCCGCGTATGTGTGCGTACCTGACAGCAGGGGTCGTTATGTCGGACAGATCTTATTTATGTGCTTGATTTTATTAGGGCCACTCCCTACAGGCACACTTACCCAATTACAAGGGACATCAATGTAAATGTTAAAGAACCCAGACCCGATGGAGTACAGAAGATGGCCTCCCATTGTCTTTCGTGTGCCCTGCGCACAAGTACCAGGGGTTAGAAACCAGCGTTGGAGCTCCAAAATCCTGGTACCGGCCCTTCCACATGTTACGATACGGTGGTTGTGTGGCCTCTGCTAGCCTGGTTGCGTCTATATTATCGGTTTGTGTCCTCCCTCAAATTCCCAGCTCCCTCCCGGTGACTGCTCGCTCCACCTGTATCTGTGGTGGAGGCCCGGCCGGCAGACTGTTCATTTGGTGAGCCAGAGCGGCAGCGGACAGCGCGCGGCTGGCGGTCCCGCCGGCGGGCACTGGCTGCAGGGTTGGCACTGCCCACTACCCACTGCCCGGGTTTTTGGGTTTTTAGTGGGTTTTAGGTGGAAAAACCCACCTGGGTTTTTTCATAAATCATTTTCTAGATGCCCCTGAGTAAAAATATTGTCTTTTTTGCTATTCACATCACTTTTTTAAAGCTACTAAGTCTTGGTATGTGTAGAATATGCCAAAGTTTAGTAGAATTAGTACCATATGCCACCTCATACAACCCACTGGAAAACTGCATTAAAAGTGCATTTGGAAATCCTTGCCGTCTTACCAGGAAAATCATTCCCAAGAATCCACATGTCGTATAAATTGCACATTGTGCAACACAAATTTCTATTATTTTTGCAACAGGTAAAAGTCACTGGATAAGACCAATACTGTCTCTGAATATGACGTTAGTTTTTGTCTGTATGATGCAATTTTTCCAGAATTCAATCTATATATTATATATATCTTAACAAATTTATAAACATTTCTGCAGGTTCAAAATATGCCAAAGTAAACAGTGCAGTCTCAGATTGTGACTCTGACTGACTTTGGCCTGAGACACACGAATAGTTTCATTGTCCAGCTCATGGAGCCTCTAAGGGTTATCGTGGTGGAGTCACGTGCTGTACTCCAGGCGCGCAGCCAAGGTGGGGCGACCGCCTCTCCCCTTGGCTGAACTTAAGCTCTGTAAAGAGCTTCCCGCGCGGCCTCCTGTCGTTTTCTGATTTATGTTCCCAAGTTGATTATAAGAAGACGGACACCATCACAATGTTTGTCTCGGAGACTCTCAATAGCAAGTCTCAGGGGCCCAAGCGCTGGTCTGGCAGGGCCCACCAAAATTTTGAATTGGGGGCCCCATATTCAGCTATCGGGATACCAGAGTTTATCTCTGGGCCCCCAGACTTGGTCTCTGAAGCAGCCCCAAAAGTTTTCCCGGGGTTTCCAGAGTTGGCCTGGAGGACCCTCAAGAGCTTGTCACGGGGGGGCGCCCAGACCTGGTCTCTGAGGGCCACCAGAGTTGGTCTCGGTGGGCCCAAGAGTCTGACTTGGGGATCAGAAAAGTTTTCTCGGGGAGCCCAGGGTTGCTCTCGGATGGCCTTTAAGAATTGTCTCGGTGGCCTCAGAGTTGGTCTCCAAGGCCTTCGAGGGTTTGTCGCGTCGGCTCATCGAGTTGGTCTCGAACCTGGCTGAAAGTTGGTTTCGGGGGTCCCTAGATTCGGTCCTTAGGGTCCCCCGAGGTGGTTCTGGGAGACCCCAAGAATTGTTCTTGGGGCCCCCAGTGTTGATCTCGAGAACCTTGAAGAGTTTGTCTTGGTTCGTGGGGCCCCCAGAGCTGGTCTCTGGGATCCCTAGACTCGTTTTCGGGCGACTGAAAAGTTTTTTCTTCTGGCGGGAGGGGAGGTTTTGTCTCAAGGCGCCGGCCAATTTTTATCAGTCTGCCCAAAGAATTCGTGTTGGGGGCACCTCAGAGATGGTCCCCGGGTCACAAAATAATAAACAGGATACCACGCTTTATTCAGCTAGATAAGCAAAGAAACAAGCAAGGGAGGTAAAAACAGCCAATAAAAAAGTCACGTGAACCACACCGATTCACTCCACAATCACATCAGCCACCGCTGACATTCTTTTTATTTTCATTAGCGATCTTTGCACTTGGGACCCCGTGCAGTGCCCCCGAGTCTATATTCACGCCCCTTCCCCTGAGCAAATAATGGATACACCCCTGCTCTGCTCTGAGAATTGTGATCTGGCCCTTATTGATGTACCAGACTAAGATTTCCAGCGCTAGCATTTGTCCCTGAGGAATATGAGCTGATTTAGAAAAGTGAAAGTAAATTCATGTGGGGCGCAGTGGTGCGGTACTTGTCGCACTTGCTTTCTACGGGGTCGTCCGGGTTTATTTCCGGTGGATTTCTTGAGTACGGAGAACCCGGCTCCTAAGAGAAAACAGTAATAAGAGTCGACAACGCCGTATAACCATAGCAGTGGATAAGTTGATAAACCCCAAAAATTGTTATTCTGGTCAAAAGTCGGTTCACTTTTCTTATCCATGGGTGCCCATAAAACTATGAAGGGTTCTGCACTCAGCCGTCAATCGGGTACTTCAGAACAGCTTGGGAATAGGAGCTTCTTCTCCCCTCCGCCACGTGAGGCAAAGACTGATGAGGAACGATGATATTGAAAGCATCACAGTCTTAATGCGTGCTCAAACAATGGCATTAATGTAGAAACGGTGTGACGAGAATGCTATAAAACAAAAATAAAAACCCGGAAAAAAACCCACAAAAAACCCGCAAAACCCGGACCCGCGGGCTTTTTAAAAAACCGGTTTTTTCCAACCCTGACTGGCTGCCCTGGGTATGCGTCCGTGGGTGGGACCATCCACCGGGAATTCCGTCTGGCAAGGGAGATTCACTGCCGCGGCCCAGCGCCAGAGGGAGTCGTCGCCACCCAACAGCCGTCGCCATCCCACTGGGCGCCATATAACCTTAAGAGGTTCGTGCGCCCAAAAGCCCAAATAACTAACCCGCCGCCCTCCGTGGAGAGCGCTCGGAGCCCGTTCGATCGACCCTCGCTGGTGTCGCACTACCAAGGCCGAGCCCCACGGGATTCACGCCTCCTACCACGTCAAAGCTGGCTCTCCCGTGAGGCTGAAACTCACCTATATGCTTCTCTCACCAGTATTTATCCCAACATCCATCCGCCAAATGTCCACTTATTTGTTTACTTTTGCATGAATCAAACCAAGCACACTTCCCAACGCATGTTGTGAGCGTGAATAAGCTCGTCAATAGGGACGGATCGCCCACATTAGCCAGTTGTTGATCGGGCGGCCGGACCGCCCCTGATCTCGCCGCATGCTCCGCCAGCCTGGCACGACAGTCCGCCGGGAGGGTGGGACCAGACCACAGGAGCAGCACCTCCCGATGGTGTTCCGGATCAGGACTGGCTCACAGAGGCCCCTGCGGATCAGAAAGACAAGATACGGGAACCCGCGGGCTCCCTTTGCTCCAGCTAATGAGTAACCATGGCAGCGCTGCAGATGGTATGCAAGTTTTTGATAGACCGCTCTGCACGCACAATGAGCGTCTCATCTTTTGCACAGGCTCAGGCTGCACTAGAGAACACCCCAGCGGAGGCCGACCACGCCGAATCTCCCGTAGGCGTGGCAGTGTGGAAGGAACTACCGGCCCTGGCAGACCAGAACCACTGCCAAGTCCACCTCCGGCATGTTCCTGCTCGCTGTGATGCGTCTGGCAACGAGCAGGTGGATGCCGTGACCACGCAGGTATCCTAGCTACCACCGGCAACCGTCCCGGTCGACGCCCAAACAGTACATCGGGCGGCACGAGCAGGAGACGTGCCCCCCGGCACAGTTCAAGTCTCTGATGGAAGAGTACCTGGCGCCGACGGCATCCCACCTGGACCGAGCCGCAGCAGAAGACACCCACTGGTTGGACCCCTGGCGGACACTGGTCCAGTCCGGCCCAGTCCAACACCGCGTCGGCCCGCACCCCTCCAGGGTGCAACGGCCTGCGCTGTCTAGTCGGCCGAAGTTCGAACTCTCAGGAAGAAGCGAACATCCCGAGACAGATGCTGTTTCGGTGCCCGGCGCTGATGAGTCCGGTTTAGAATGACCATCCAACACCATTCATCCAACAACAGAGGAGATGCGAAGGAGCGACGTCGTGGCGACCCTGGGCCGCTGCAAGGTCCCATTCAGGGTCGGGGGAAGGCTCCAGAACACTAATGCAGCGGGAGGGAACCTAAACAACAGATACCTTTCAGAAAGCCCTGAGGTGTCAATCAAAATGTCGCCGTTTCAACAGGGCATTGTATCTTACCGATTTTCACACACTTAAAAGTAAAACATCTAATGATCATGCTAAACAAGGTCATGACGTATTGAAATTAGCTTATTAATTCTCGAGCGATGTGCCTCACCTCTTTTTGGATCCAGCCAGCCGCCCCCTCCCGATGTCGTCCTTCAGCTGGCGAGCGCACTGCTGCTCCATGACGTACCTGCAGCACCGCAACCAACGTCAGAGGACCGAGGTACTCTATACTGAAGACCTAGTAGTATAAACGACTTTACTTTATGAGCGGAAATACCGGTGCCCTTGCACATGGCCTTACAGTACACGATTCTGAACAGTAACGATTCTGAAAAGTATACTTGAAATGGCAAACATACTTGAGCTGCACCAATAAACGCTTTCTGTTTGCAAACAAAACCAAAGTGGACTCTCCATCCAGTGATCATTTGCTGTCTTCAAAATGTGGTCTCGACCACATCCGGGATTATTATAATTATTGGGGCTTATCCACCCCCAACCCCCCAGGAATAAAAGGGCCCCCCCCCTCCTCCCTTTTTGGAGGGTTTTTGGGGCCACCCTTTTCCTTTTTTCGGGGGGACCCCGCCCGGGTTTACCGGGGGGGGGGGGGGGGGGAAAAAACAACCCCAACACCCCCCCCCCCCCCCCCCATCCGGGATTATTGCACGAAGGAGAATATCATAATACATTAATTCGTCATCTGTACCTATATGTCTCACTGGCCTGAAAATGAATGAGAGCCGCAAGCCCAGCACAAAAATCGCGCCGCTGCAGCCCAATAAGAAGACTGTGAACCTGACCCAAAGTTATCACCACTCCTATTTCGGTCCCCTACCATACTCCGTTCTGGTGCGAGCTGACGGCGCTCTGAACACTCCCACACCCAGAGCCGGGCGGGGCGGCCTGGACACTGACCGGGCCTCGGTGTCCTGGCAGCGGGACATCATCCTGTCGCGCAGGTGGTCGTCGGAGGTGGAGTGCTGCAGGTGCCAGGCCTCCCGCTCGGCCAGCCACTGACGTCCGTAGTCGTTCGATATCACCCGCGCCATGATCTCCTTGTCCTGCCGGAGCACGTGACGTAGACGTCCGGCTTAGAAGGACCGGGCCAAGCAAATGGCCATCAGTCGAACGAGAGCAACGTAGTGACACATGGTAAAATATACCAGCAAAATTGTCACAGTATCTTTCTCGAACTAATTCACTAGATCGCTTTGAAGGCTAGCTATGTAACGGGAAACCGGAGTGGTTGCGATTGAATTAGTAAACATCAGTGGTAAATCATCACTTGTCTTGTTTAACAGCGATAACTTTGCATTCAGCATGCACTGGGCTACTATTTTTCGTTTGAGTTTGTTGCCCGGTGCGGCGATGGCGCTTTCCTTTCACTTAAACCGATGTCTCTTTGCTGGCGATTGAAGCCTCTGTCTTCCTTATCTATATTGTGAAAAAAACAATAGAAAAGTGATCGAAAAGAACATTGCTTACCCCAAGGTAAGATGGTAGAAATGTCTTGCTTTTGGCGCTGGCTTTCTTTGCTTTGGCGCCATCCGGGTCGTTTTCGTCGCCTGGCTTCTTTGCACATGGAAATGTAACCTTATGATTTGATGACAGAGAAGAGTTCTCCGAGGCGCACCGGTGCGGTTGCATCTTTCTGTACAACCGTCAGAACCAACAATTTACCACGCAGGTCCGTCTATGCAATGCGTTCACGTGGGCTATCTGATGTTCTCGAACATGACTATTCAACATCAGCCTTGAACTAATAAGCGCCCAAGCTTAGTTATTACCTGGATGTTCACTTTCAACGATAAAATCTTTAGACGATAACTTTTCCTCAGTTTTACTCGCACCTGTGTTGATTATGAAAGCCAAACGATACTTTAGAGGCAAACATACGTTTGATGTTTACTCAATCTTTCCATTTTACAAACAACCGACTCACTTCAAGATCAACATATTGAAAAGTACTCACAGATATTATTTTTGCAATTTTTGGAGGAATTAGAATCTTGCAACACAAATCATAAGTTAGCTCCCTATCGCTGCCGAAGACAATTGCACTTACTGGACAAAAACTAGATGCACTGCCTGAAACCAAAAATAAATGGCAAGCCAAGTTAATGTGAAATAAACATGGAAAGGCCAGTGGACATGCACCAAGACGGTGCAGCCCTCTGGGCAAAAAGAAATCAATGAAGAGCAATCAAATCGATGTGGTGGTGCAATGATAAATATTACTGTGAAAGGAACAGACGAAAAAAGTTGTTTAATATTTCATCAACACGTGAGAAAAGTCACTGTACTTCTTGGCCGCCGAACCAGTTTAGTTTGAATTATTTGAATTGAACCAGGCCCTCGTTAAACATACAAACTAGATGGTATTCGCCCCATACGTCTTCCTGATTCCTGTCAATTTTATAGAACTTGAAGCAATGCAATGGAAACAATGGGACTTCATATCTACTAAAGCTAAAAAATGATAGTTCATTTCCTCCACATCTGACTGGTGGAGCATGCCCGTAATGTATTGAATACTTCTGTATTTTGATTGTAGAGCATTTCCCGCTTGATATTGGGGAGATGGGGATAGAGTGGAAATCCCACAGTGTGAGTTCTTCAACGACGCTGTAGTGGAACTTTAATTTTATTTGTATGGTCTGCGTAGTCTGCTTTTAAAATCAAAATAATATAGATTCTTGCATTTCCCCCGAGTGTCCGCCGCAATGATGAAATAAAGGTACAAAAAAGAATCGGGAACAGGTTCGAGAGCGCAAATTCTACAAGCCTAAGCTACGTCCTAGCCTGAGGACTAATGCACGAGGCCCCGCAGTACCCTGTATAAAACAGGCCCAGCATACCCTTTATAAAACAGACACCGCACGGTTACAAAAAAATCACTACGATTTTAGTGGCGAGTTCGCACCACCACGCAGCTATGCCCAACACCATGAACAAGGAACACTATTTAGTACTGACGGCAAACCCTCCAACCGGCGTTGAATGCTTCGATGAAAGGATTACCGCCTTCGTTGGAGACGAACACGTTGTTTAGAAGCAAGTAGAATGAATAATATTGAAGCTGAAAGTCATGATCAATCGCGAATAAGTCAATCCCGAGCTGAAAGTCATGATGAACTCTACGCATATAGTCTGTATAAATTGTAGGTATGTGGAAAATGTGTGTAGCTGAGGTCAGGATATGATGTTTTCTGCTTGCATGGTATGCAACAGTACCCGCTTACTGAGTCCGAAATAACAAATTCTGTCTGTCACATCAATATCTGCTACCTCCTACTCTGGATATAAATAGACGTATTTACAGTTTCAAAAGGTTGGTTCGACATTCATTAGAGACATAGTATCAAAAACGTTTTATTTATGCATTGTGCATGCCACTTCTTGCACGTAAACCGATACCAAATAACACATCAGAAGGCGCTACCAGCTCGCTCGCTCACTTACCCATCAAAGTGATATGGCTATCATGACAACGCATTTGCACTAAGATGTGGCTGTACAAAGCTCTAAGACCCTGATGTTTACGATTGTGCACCAAAAAATCCACGGAGGGAAACCGTCACCACATTTTACAGCAATGAGGTAAAAAAACGTCATTTATAAAAAGAAGGTGTCATATAAAGTACAACCTATGATACTACGAACAAACATATTAGCAGTGTGATCAATAGATGCGACGAAACAAAGCGGCCAGACGAAGAGGTACAGCGGTCAAAATGAAAATTCACCATACACAACCGAGACAATACACCAACCAGAGTTTATACTCAGTACCTAAGCCCAACTCATGGACCAACGTTTAATACTAATGGCAAGTTTTCCGACCATGAACTACTTTAACTATCCAGCAGTTGAACCACAAAAGCACAGGTAACTTGGAAGGAATGATACAATATGACGGAAGCACACGACCCAAATACATGCAGGATATTTTGAGCGAAGTTACTAAAGATCGAGATGACTCAGTTGTCGAGGCGACGTACGTGAAAACCGCTCCATCAAATAGGCAAGAACGATAAATACTGTGGAAAAAACGGTCGAGTTGGAGATGCACAAGCAGGGTGGATCATACGTTACAAAAGAGAGAGAGAGAGAGAGAGAGAGAGAGAGAGAGAGAGAGAGAGAGAGAGAGAGAGAGAGTGGGAGGTGGAGGGGGGAGAGAGAGAGAGAGAGGAGTATCGAAACTTAGAGAATCGGAACAACCAGCACAATAAACCGCGCGGAACAAGCCAGGAAGCTACACATGGACGGACACCGAGCTGATCGTGCACTCAACACTGCACCTTCTGATAATGTATCGCAAACACGCGTCCTTGGTCACTCGTGGGTTCGTTTCCAGCCGGTCTTCCCACGATAGCGGCACAAAACTCAAATGGAACATCCGAGAGGGATGGGATATGACGGAGACTGGTCATACTTACTGCAAGGTTCAGGAATTTATGAAGGACAACCGATCGTCGCTAAACTTATAAAACGTCACACAGGCTGCCTGAGAAACGTTACATCGTTCACGCTATTAGAACGCGTGAGAACTGGGATTTTTGGACGTGCTTAAGCGCCTGCCAAAAGACGCAACTCGATGGATGAGTGGAAAATAACGCATCCGGGATCGCAATTCAGCGGAGCCTCAGCACGTCAACGAACGAAGGCACGGGACACAACGTAGCGAAACAACTGAACGCTCCCATCTCAAAGTGCAAATGACTTAAACATACATAATATCACAGGGCGAAAACTATCAAGTGGCAACTGTACAACATACAATGGCACGGAAAATTAGCTCGGTCACAAGCAGTCTTGCGAGAGTCGATCTTATGCGTTATTGTTACAATATCATCTGAAAACCAATACTGATGTTATGCCATTTTCACAATTGTACGTTATTTACTCAATAATGCTCTCGACTCAGACTACACAATAAAACGAGAAACAACATTGGTCACATAGTTGAATCAAGCCTCGCTACAGTAAATCAGTCCCAGTGCATCCAGACTTCCAGCAAGTCAAATCAACAGAGTCAGCGTAGAAAATATCAGTTCGTTTCTGGCCCTCAAAGCACATGAGTCAGTGTTCCAAACACAATACTAATATAACCTGAAGGAGCGTGAGAATATCTTTCCTAGAGCCGGACAAACCCTTATTCATCTTGTTTAAGATACAATTCATCAGCATGCGATGAGAATCAAATATTGTATTCGTTGTTGACACCCCACTAGAAAGCAGCTGCCTCTTCACGCCGATACGACGTCTCAGCATGTCTCACTCCATTTGCAGCGGGACACCAGTGCCTTCCGCACGGTAAGGAGCGACACCAGAGGATGGTGGGGGCCGTAATGCAGACATCCTGCACTAGGCCGTGGCCCGAACTCGGCAGCCGGGGCCGGGAGGGGCCGACTCTGTATTGTGACCAGGAGGAGTAGCCTCGCGACGGGGACCGGCGAGGTCGCCGAATCTGTTGAATTGCGGCCGACGAATTTCGCGTCCAGTCGGTTGTCCGTCTATCAGGTTTCTTATATTCTTGACACCTCTAGCCAAGCAATAGAGAACAGAAAGAAGGGACCAGAAATATTCAATCCAGGTGCAAATACCAGGATTGCGTTTCTTGAAAGTCAGACACCTCTGTATATATCGCTAGTTTCTCCCCGCTTCCCCTATGAGCACGGCAGGTCCCGTTGGAGCTCATTGCAAATTGAATTTGGAAGCGCCCAGATAAGCGCCCTAGGACAGTGTCGTACAAACAGAGTCAAGCGGCCAGGCCCCTCCCTTGGTCGACTTTTCCCCTGAACTAGATACACAGGGTCCATTGCAGCTGACTTGTGTCGCCATGCTGTGCCTCGCGGCGCCCTTCGACTAACCTCCAGCTACCCAACCGCATCGGGGAACGAAAGCAGCTCGGAGCTTCACTTGCGGGGCAGCGACGGAAGCAGACGCGGGGCAGCATTAGACGCAGACGCGGGGCAGCGCTAGAAAGAGAGCGGCGCATCAGCCTGGAGAAAGGTAATTCATAGGGAAGCGCGGAGAGCAGTGCGCCGGTTGGCAGCAAAGGCGGTTTACGTCCTACTTCTCCGTTTTGGACTTTTTTACTTTCCGGCTTCTGGGTTGCGCCCGGGCTCATTGCCCAATTTCCCGCACTCAGCGGAGGAGTTCCGGGACAACTGGCATAATTCCTCAACTGTATCCCAACAGCCAAATGGAGAAACTGAGCTTGGTAGAATACTCTTGTACAACATTTTCGAGAAGGCGACATTTCTTCGCCAAGCCAGTCATCGACCGAATAAGAGCCTTCTGAAACGGACCGGTTCTACGAACACGAGGCAGGGCTGCCTTCTCTTCAGCTCAAATAACATAATCAGGAAACACTTGAACGGACACAGCAAATTTGCATATCTGCGCAGCAAAGCTGCTCGAAATTTGCACACAATGGCACTGTGAACAGCTGCATACAAAGCCAGTACAAAAGCAACACCCTGTTTAGCCTAGTTGCAGCACACGAGTGTCTTAGCTGCACACACCTGACATCAATTCATTACAATCTGCCAGTTTCGAATCAGCTGCTATAGCTAGCCACAACAAGCCTAAGCAGCGGCTGCAGCTCTGAGATTACCTATCCCTCTACCCTCCCCCACTTCTGCCTAGCTCCAAGCAGAAGGATTAACTAATGCAGGCACAGACACGCTCTCCAGGCCTCGGTCAGAGCACCACTTGAAGCATCCAGCACTGAGCGCTACAGTGCTGTGGCGTCATACCACTGAGCGCTACATGCCCGCAGCGGCAGCAGCCGCGGCCGTTCTTATAGCGGCCGTGACGTCACCAGACGCAGTCGGTGAGGACGCGGACCTCTGACGGCGCCGCGGTTCCTCCGTCGGCGGCGTCCCACGCACCGGCAGCCTCGCGCCGCTGGGTCCCCTGGCCTCACCTGCACCGGCGGCGGCTCGCGGGAGGCTATACGTAGTTGTCGAGGTGCATGTGGAAGTCGATGAGGCAGGACTGCAGGTGCTTGAGACCCGGCCGCTCCGCCGGCTCCGTGGCCCAGCAGTAGGCCATGACGGCGAACCTGTCGAAGGCCACCGGCAATTACAACGGCGTCCGAAGCCTGGCCTTGCCGAAAGTTAATGGTGAAAGAGCGGGATTTTGATTTTGGTACCGAGTGATCGGTTTTGATAAGTCAGTAAACTTCCAGAGCATCAGAAAACACACTAACAATGTGGGAGTACGGAAAAATCGATTTTAATTGCTTGGACGCAAGTATCATAAAATGTGAGAAACAGAAACTGTATTTCATTTAATCAAAAGAGCAGCACAGGTCCGAAATAAGCATTTAGTCTACTGATATATTGAGTTTCACTTTAACAAAACATCCTCTGATCCCAAACCGCAGTAACCTACCGGCCAATATCCATCCACCCCACCAGCTAACCAAACCCCCCCCACTCACAGTTGGTCGGGACAGCTGACGGGCTGCGCCAGCCGGTAGCCCGCTCTGAGGTAGGTACCCCCCCACTCACAGTTGGTCAGGACAGTTGACGGGCTGCGCCAGCCGGCAGCCCGCTCTGAGGTAGGTACCCCCCCACTCACAGTTGGTCGGGACAGTTGACGGGCTGAGCCAGCCGGTAGCCCTCTCTGAGGTAGGTACCCCCCCACTCACAGTTGGTCAGGACAGTTGACGGGCTGAGCCAGCCGGTAGCCCTCTCTGAGGTAGGTACCCCCCCACTCACAGTTGGTGGGGATAGTTGACGGGCTGCGCCAGCCGGTAGCCCTCTCTGAGGTAGGTACCCCCCCACTCACAGTTGGTCGGGACAGTTGACGGGCTGAGCCAGCCGGTAGTCCTCTCTGAGGTAGGTACCCCCCCTCCCCACTCACAGTTGGTCGGGACAGTTGACGGGCTGAGCCAGCCGGTAGCCCTCTCTGAGGTAGGTACCCCCCACTCACAGTTGGTCGGGACAGTTGACGGGCTGAGCCAGCCGGTAGCCCTCTCTGAGGTAGGTACCCCCCACTCACAGTTGGTCGGGACAGTTGACTGGCTGAGCCAGCCGGTAGTCCTCTCTGAGGTAGGTATCCCCCCCCACTCACAGTTGGTCAGGACAGTTGACGGGCTGAGCCAGCCGGTAGCCCGCTCTGAGGTAGGTACCCCCCCCCACACTCACAGTTGGTCGGGACAGTTGACGGGCTGAGCCAGCCGGTAGCCCTCTCTGAGGTAGGTATCCCCCCCACACTCACAGTTGGTCGGGACAGTTGACGGGCTGAGCCAGCCGGTAGCCCTCTCTGAGGTAGGTACCCCCCCCACTCACAGTTGGTCGGGACAGTTGACGGGCTGAGCCAGCCGGTACCCCTCTCTGAGGTAGGTGGCCATCTCGAACGGGTCCACCTCCACATAAGGCTGCTGTCCCAGGGTGGTCAGCTCCCAGAAGGCGACGCCGAAGGCCCAGACGTCGGCGGCCGGCGAGAAGGCGCGCTCCGTCAGCGCCTCTAGCGACAGCCACTTGACGGGCCGGTTCTCGTTGTCGCCAAGACAGTGGTAGTCGGCGGGGAACAGGTCCCGCGAGAGCGCCACGTCGCACAGCTTCACGCGCAGCTGATCGTCCACTCTGCCGGTGGGGGGGGAGGGGGAGGGGCACGCTCAGTGGGCTATAACTGAGTGGTAGACGGACCCCTTCTGTACGTGACACATGGATCAGGCGCGTTTGTGGGGCTTAGAGATGTTTAGAGAGGTTCTCAACCCAGACAGTATGGTATGGTTAACGGTATGGCTCGATTTAAATAGCATATTCTGGGCTCTAGGACGCTGTGTCGCCCTCTTTAGTTAAGTGACGCATCCTAAGTACAATAAAAGCAATGATAACAACCTACGCAAAAGTGCAGCGGGTCTAAAAAGTACCGGATCGTGCCACAGTCCAGTGTCCCAAAACTAGCTTTGCGCTGGGGTGCGAAGTGTAAAATGCATATAGGAATATATAACAGTCGAGTGACAAAGATGCAGAAGTTACATTATTACGATATTCAACTAAAACCCCCATTTAAAGTTTAGAAATAACTTTTCAATAAGAATTTGCTTACTTCTACACTTTTAGGTACTGAGTTCATATCCACCAGGATTATTGAGTTCTTTAGTGGAAAATTCAGTTTGCACGGGTGTCGCGCTCCACCCACAGCGCCCTGGGATTTGGGGACACTGTCAAAGCCTGGATCTCATTACTATAATTAATCCTGAATTCTCGGCATTACTTCCGTTTGTGTACGAGCCAAGTAAGACCCGCGATTTATCAATATCTCCAGTTTGGACCGTTTGCGAGGCCCAGTATAGACCAGTTTGCGCGGCCCGCCAGTTCAGGCCGGCGGAGACAGCTGAGGCTGGTGTCGCAATGCACTCACACGCAGTTGCGGGCGGCAACGTCGCGGTGCACCACCTGGTGCTGGTGCAGGTGACTGAGGGCGTTCAGCAGCTGCACCGCCATGTGCACCACCTCCTGCGTCAGCAGCGTGCGCGACCAGCCCTCGCCGCCGGTCCTGCACTGCTGCAGAAACCTGCCGGCCACCGCCCGTCACAGCAGACAAGCTACAGCCCAGTACCTACAGTATAACCCCATCTACATATGAACTTCGACGATATGAAAATGTCTTACCTGTGTCACAGGTTTACTGACAAAAAAACTATTGGACCTTATCTCTCTCACCGCAATACTGGTCTCTCTACGGCGACCCCCACGCGTTCCTTCTCACAGTGCCTCAATTTGTGACACCTGCTCACGCCCTATTACAGCACAGGACACGACGGCGCCTGCCGCCGGACTCCGGGACGTACCGTTTCAGGTTGACGCTGGGGTAGTACATGTAGACGACGCGCGGCCGCCGGCAGGACTCGCCCTCCGAGACCAGGCCCATTGCCGACAACAGGTTGGGGTGGGCCAGCGCCGTCATGGCGGCCGCCTCGCGCAGCATCACCGCCATCTGTGTCTCCGAGGCCGCCTCTGACGAGGGGGAGCAGGCCCGGTCATCACGGCGCGTGCATGCACTGTGACGGGCCCGTGGACTCCAAGCACTTTACAATAGCACGCGTTAGATACCTGGCAGCCCACAGCCTAGACAGCCTGCCTGGGCCCAGTCATAGAACTTAAGATTCGACAGGGGCCCGAGGCCGCCGTCGGGTTTAAACGGGTGCTCGGCCTCCTTAGGAAGCCCAATAACTAGCCGCTACAGACATGGCGGGAGATGAAGAGGGCCGGCACGCCACAAGAAGCGATGGGGCTTGAAGGACTGAGCCGGGCGACCAGATGGCACCACGAGAGAGCTACCTCTAGTCGTGGCGCCCATGAGCCCACAAATATCTCCGATCACTGCAATTAATTAGATTCATTTGCTAGCGGCCTCACACGTGCTATCTTTTCTCTCATTTCTTCAATAATACGTAGAGAGATTCAAACGGAGACTGCCATGAGTGTAATAGTTTTTGTATCGCAGCATACAGTGTATGGCGCAGCGTGGTGTCCCCGGCATGCAGTAGTCTGTGGCTGAGCCCGCGCCTGACGCCAGCCAGGACCTCACCAGTAGCCAGCTTCACCAGCACCGGCAGAGGGTCCTGCTCCTCCTTGTGGATCTCGCCGGTGCAGATGCGGCCGAAGGTGCCCTCCATCAGGGTGTCAGTCACATCCAGCCTGTCCACGTCCAGCCGCTCCAGCAGCGGCGGCGGAGGGGGCGGCGGAGGCGGCGGCGTGGCCGAGGCCCGCGGCTGGGACACTGCCGAGCGCGCCGGACTGGAGGCCCGCGCCGGCACCGCCTCCACTGATGAGTACTGGCTGGCCGGAGAGCTGGCGCGGGGAAACCGGCAGGTCACGGCATATGAAGAAAATGAGCAGCGCCAACATATCGGGTGACTGAAGGAGACGTCTTAGACTATCGGAGCCCACGGAAACAAACTGGAACTGGCACTATGCTACCCAGTTCCTACAAATATAGCATGCTGTTTACAAGATTGGCCCTTGTGTAACATTCGTATATCTCCAAAGAAAATTTTCACCTAGCGCTGTCAATACTAGGCTTATGAATACACAGGTCAACCCCAGATTCAGAGGTATCAGCCAGGTATGAGTTTTTAGCACCTGACTAAATCTGCAAGAACTATCCACGCAAAAACAGATGCCTACAAAGCGTACATCACCCCGCCCGGCCACCTGCACTGTCCCCGCTAATTCTCCAACAACCCGCCCCAAAGCCACCAGCGGCCACCACTAGCCACGCCACTCACGGTCTGTGGCTGCTCTCCCAGCCTCGGCTGCAGTAGGCAATGCCGACGCCGGTGCCGACTGCGGCCAGCAGCAGCGCCGCCAGCGCCGCCAGGCCCAGGTAGAAGGTGGTGGACGAGTCCAGCCCGGGCGGCGGCGTCATCACCACCATGTCCGCCTCCAGCGCCGACCGCTCTGTCAGACACGGGTAGTGCACGGTGTGGGACCGGTGACACACGACCGCTCTGTCACAACAGACACTGATAGTGAGGCGCGGGACCGGTGACACACGACGCTCTGTCAGACACAGATAGTGAGGCGCGGGACTGGTGACACACGACCGCTCTGCCACACCAGACACGGGTAGTGAGGCGCGGGACCGGTGACACACGACGCTCTGCCACACCAGACACGGATAGTGAGGCGCGGGACCGGTGACACACGACCGCTCTGTCAGACACAGATAGTGAGGCGCGGGACCGGTGACACACGACCGCTCTGTACCAAACACGGATAGTGAGGCGCGGCAAAGGTGACACACGACGCTCTGCCACACCAGACACGGATAGTGAGGCGCGGGGCCGGTGACACACGACCGCTCTGTCAGACACGGATAGTGAGGCACGGGACCGGTGACACCACACACCTATCTGCATTGTACAGTCACGCCGTCCAATTGCCTAGATTTGGCCTAAACAGCCAGAAGATGAATATAATAGTCCATAGCGACTAAACAAACGAGCAGAGAAGCAGACCGGGAAAAACATGACCAGCTCAGGAAATCACTCCGCGGACGAATCCAAGAATGGTCAAATGAAAACAAGAACAAACCAGGGACGCAGTTTTAGCCACGGTAGATGCTGAGCTCAGTTACTGGGAAATCTGTATCCATGAATGAATTGCTTAGTGTATAAATTGAAAAAGAAATATAAAGTTCCCGGTAACAGTCGAACAGCAAAATCTCTATTTTTCTATAAAGCGCTCTGTTGTAGCTCTGTTTTGCACAGACTGGTGATGAGCGAGTACCTCAACACCGTTTCCCACCGCAATGGCGGTGGGTGCGTACCTGGGCACTGTTTTCCCACCGCACTGGCGGTGGGTGGGTACCTGGGCACCGTTTTCCCACCACACTGGCGTTGGGTGGGTACCTCAGCACTGTTTTCCCACCACACTGGCGGTGAGTGCGTACCTGGACACTGTTTTCCCACCGCACTGGCGGTGGGTGGGTACCTGGGCACCGTTTTCCCACCACACTGGCGGTGGGTGGGTACCTCAGCAGCGTTTCCCACTGCACTGGCGGTGGGTGGGTACCTGGGTACTGTTTTCCAACCACACTGGCGGTGGGTGCGTACCTCAGCACTGTTTTCCCACCGCACTGGCGGTGGGTGGGTACCTCAGCAGCGTTTCCCACCGCACTGGTGGTGGGTGGGTACCTCAGCACCGTTTCCCACCGCACTGGTGATGGGTGCGTACCTGGGCACTGTTTCCCTCCACACTGGCGGTGAGTGCGTACCTGAGCACTGTTTCCCATGATGACGGTGGGTGGGTACCTGAGCACTGTTTTCCCACCGCACTGGCGTTGGGTGGGTACCTCAGCACCGTTTCCCACCACACTGGCGGTGGGTGCGTACCTGGGCACTGTTTTCCCACCGCACTGGCGTTGGGTGGGTACCTCAGCACCGTTTCCCACCACACTGGCGGTGAGTGCGTACCTGAGCACTGTTTTCCCATGATGACGGTGGGTGGGTACCTGAGCACTGTTTTCCCATGATGATGGTGGGTGCGTACCTGAGCACTGTTTGCGCCGGCGCAGACTGAGACTGGTGAGCCGTCCGGCGGCGATGACGTCCACCCTGATGATGAACTCGGCCGGCGCCGACGCCACCGTGGGGTCCAGCGAACAGGCCAGGCTCAGCCGGAACTGGCCTAGCTGGCGCGGGATCCAGCCTGCGACCCGGCCACCGGTCAGTGTCGGTGTCCACGCCGGGTCAGGAGGGCAACACGACCAAAGGTAAAGACACGAGTTCTAACAGAATCGAGGAAAATCGGGAGGCTGGGAGCGGGAGGGGGCAGATATCTTCCCCTGTGCCCCCCCTACCGCACTCAGAGCTGTCATCACTCAGTACTGCTAGTCGTATGTGTCACTGATTTTTTATAATTGTCAGAATTGTTACTTATATTACTTTGAAAATGTAAAACACTGACCAGTAAGAGAAAATTCAGTTCTCGATCCCCGTTTAAAGCGTAATCGCTTACACTTTTTAGTTCTTTTAACTATGCTTGCGAATGAAGGAGTAGTAAAATCGTCTCTAACATTTTTACACGCTTATTAGGAGGGTGGTGGAGTCTTCCGGAGGTCGGAGAGACTAAATGTTATTACAGATGTTTCCAACAGTGAGCTTTGCGACACTATGAGGCGACGGGGCACCAAGTGTAGAATGAGTACAAATCTCTGGCCGTTAGAATGACGCACCTGTAGGAGGAATGTCGAACTTGAGAGCCCGCAGCTGGTTCTCGCTGCCCGGCAGCGGGTGGCTGGCCAGCGCGTAGGTAACCTGCAGCACGCCCAACAGCCGTCACACTGGGTGGATAACAGTCACAGTCGCAGGCACACGGCGCCCTGGCACAGTCACAGTCGCAGGCACACGGCGCCCTGGCACAGTCACAGTCGCAGGCACACGGCGCCCTGGCACAGTCACAGTCGCAGGCACACGGCGCCCTGGCACAGTCAAAAGCAGGCACACGGCGCCCTGGCACAGTCACAGTCGCAGGCACACGGCGCCCTGGCACAGTCACAGTCGCAGGCACACGGCGCCTTGGCACAGTCACAGGCAGGCACACGGCGCCCTGGCACAGTCAAAAGCAGGCACATGGCGCCCTGGCACAGTCACAGGCAGGCACACGGCGCCCTGGCACAGTCACAGTCGCAGGCAGTTACACGGCGCCCTGGCAGAGTCACAGTCGCAGGCACACGGCGCCCTGGCACAGTCACAGTCGCAGGCACACGGCGCCCTGGCACAGTCAAAAGCAGGCACATGGCGCCCTGGCACAGTCACAGGCAGGCACACGGCGCCCTGGCACAGGCACAGTCGCAGGCAGGCACACGGCGCCTTGGCACAGTCAAAGGCAGGTACAATGCGCCCTGGCACAGTCACAGTCGCAGGCACACGGCGCCCTGGCACAGTCAAAAGCAGGCACACGGCGCCCTGGCACAGTCACAGGCAGGTACACGGCGCCCTGGCACAGTGACAGTCGCAGGCAGGCACACGGCGCCCTGGCAAAGTCACAGGCGGGCACACGGCGCCCTGGCACAGTCACATGCAGGTACACGGCGCCCTGGCACAGTCACAGGCGGGCACACGGCGCCCTGGCACAGTCAGAGGTAGGCACACGACGCCCTGGCACAGTCGGAGGTAGACACACGGCGCCCTGGCACAGTCACAGGCAGGCACACGGCGCCCTGGCACAGTCACAGGTAGGCATACGGCGCCCTGGCACAGTCAGAGGTAGGCACACGGCGCCCTGGCACAGTCACAGGCAGGCACACGGCGCCCTGGCACAGTCACAGGTAGGCATACGGCGCCCTGGCACAGTCAGAGGTAGGCACACGGCGCCCTGGCACAGTCACAGGCAGGCACACGGCGCCCTGGCACAGTCACAGACGTCACATCTCTCCGCTAAGTTCTATGTTTGATCTTTCTCAAACATACATAAATATACCACAGGGAACGCTCAGGGTACACTTCTGATGATTAGCGTGGCACAAAACAGGGCGGCAGCAACGCTAGGGAAAACGCACCACTTACTATCCAAGGCATGTAAAACAATCAAACTTACATTTTGGAGATTCCGCGCCCGCCAGGAGAAGGTGAGGCTGTTGACCTGAAACGGAACCTGGAAGTTGTACGCCACCGTGTTGTGGTTGACGTTGCCGTTTTCAACGTAGAAGAACTTGCCAGGCCACCCCACCACTGCGAAGGATACAAAGTAGCGTCAGAAATTAATTGCAATACATGCACAGTACGTCATCGTGCTCATGAGTTTTACTGGGCCCACTGCAACTTTGCTAACTGAAACGTACCCATAGATGATCTATGAACAAACTGTTGGTGCATCTAAATATTTAGCATGGAAAACATCTAGAATACTTTATTCCACTCCCGAGAAGACCCAAAAGCCAAGCTTGCAATAACTGGGACAGTTATCCACTGCCTACAAACAGGGGCTTGGAGCTCCCGGAATCTCCTCATATAAGACAATGCTCTATCTCCAGATAATAATTCCCCGAAGACGCATATCGGGTGGGAACGACCGAACTGACACATTTACATCCTTGTGGCTTCTGGCAGAATGTACCCGCAGCACCCGGCGACTATTTTCCTCCCTGCCACCACTCCAGTGGCTGCGCTTCTTCCCGAGTCGTAGGCTCAGTCAATACACAGCACATTTACCAGAAACCTCGGCAGAAACGTATCCACTCTCGCACAAGCTAGAAGTCCGTTTATTCGTATTTCAGAAGATAACGCGCGTCTGCGTTATGCATGTGTACCAGTTCGAGAGCCGCTTCGGTCCGCCCGACCAGCACCCAGTGACTCGAGCAACCACCCACCGGTCCGAGTCACGACCGCAGCCTGTGTTCCCAGCCGACCGGACGGAGCTGCCCCGTCCTCCCGCCACCAGGTGTCGCGGTTCACGGCATGTAACGTGCGGGAAACACCGCTGCGCCGCGTTCAGAAAATGGCCAACTCATGTGCCCGCTTCGTAACAGTACAAAGGCCAATTCAAGCATTTATCGCAGTAAGTTGCCAGATTACAACTGCCTGCTCCGACACGTCTACCTACCTACATACCCTGAATCCCACGTGTAATTTCGATTACTAGAGAATTTTATATCTGCTACTTTTTAGGGGCGTTGCAGGTGACCAGCTGCTGTCCTTTTACTGCTCGTCTAACTTTGCTTGTATACTTTCTACGACCTGCCTAGACTATTTGACAATGTAAAATGGAAAACCTGTGATGTGCGAGGATAGTCTGAAACATATCAAGCTTGAACTTCAGCTTCTGAAATGATATCGCAGATAAACACAAAAGACTTCTGAAACGCAAAGAAAATGACCAGCATGCATATCTGGGGCATTCCACGACAGATCGACAAGTCGATAACACCCTCATATCGCAGATTTCGGTGTATTTTTGTCAGGGGGCTATTGATGGAGCTAATGACGATTTTCGTATTCATTTTCCTCACGATTTTCGTATTCATTTTCCTCCCTGACTTACGATTTGAAAATTATAGCCTCAGGCATTTTGACCACACCCACTTGCATGTCTTTTTTAAAGACAAAATTTTACCTGTATGCTTCTACAAATACCATAAAAAGCTTGATCTAGGCCTCTTAAGGACGAATTATGAACTCTGACTCATGAGAAATATAATTAAAGAAACTAAATTTTGAATATATTATACATTCTTGAATATTTCAGAATCTATAAAACTATTTTCCTATGACTTATTTGAAACTTTTTGGGGCTCACATTATTCCTTATACTTTTCTCTTTAAGATTCAGCAATAAAAAGAATGGAGATTTTAACAGAAAGCGAGATGTGAGCTCCCAAACGTCCCGATCCCCACTTTTGTGAGGTTCGTGCGCGAGCGCGGCCCGCCGTCGCTGCAACTATCAAACGTCTCTGGTCACGAAAAAGGTGTCAATAGTGGGATTGGTGGGACATGAGGATAAGGATGTATTTAAAACAATAAATTGTAATCAATTTCCCATTCCTGGACATGAACACACGCACTGGAGAGGCGTCCGACACTTACGCGCACTGGAGGAGGAACTGGTAGGCCCCCTGAGCTCTCGGAAACTAGGAGGCTTATAAAAACTCCGACTGGGGACTGAGTGGGAGCTAGTGAAATATATATTATGACCGATTTTAATTGACCTAGGTCAGTATCGTCAAGTTCAAACGAGGTCATAAAGGTCATATTAGCGGTGCTGGGTATTCATCCGGAAATGCCGTGATTTAAACCAAAGAAGTTCAGAATGCACTAAAAATAGACCAAGGTCATAGTGCGAACGTCCAAAAATGTAAACTTAATTTTGGGGTTACGGTCATTCAAGGTCATTGACCTGTGGCGTCACAATATGACATATTCCCCATAATTACACCATGACTAGCACCATAGCAACCGTTGGACGGTAAATGAGGATTGACCTTTACCCATGATATTTTACTTTGACCTGTGACCTTGACTTTACATTGAGTTATCTTAACGATGACGTCGTGACATAATATACGTCATACTGGGTAACGTCATGCGACCGGAAGCACCGGACCAATGACTTTGAGAATGCTGGTATGACCTTGAACTGTGACCTTGACCTTCATGTGGGGTGAACTTGACATTTAATCTCGTTTTATATGGCGCTATAACGTTGCCAGTCGTTCTTTGATGCACGCAAACTGGTGCAACCGCGGAATTGCGGCGATCTCAAAATAATGGGTTTAACTTTGAAAGCCTATAATTACTAAATTGGAGCCGATTTTCAAGGTTATTTGACCAATGGACGTGCCATTGAATATTCTCAAAAGTAGCGAAAAAAACGTTTTTTTTGCCACGAAGGGTTCTCCGGCCACCTAGAAAAATTAGATGGGGCCTCCGAGGCTTCCCTCCAGTGTGCTTGTTACCACGCGCTGGTATGAGGCCCCGGGCCACCTTTACTGGCATGGGGTACCCATCCTCCTACGATCTAGGCAAACATGCTTGGAAAGGAAACCGGAAAGCAGTGTTCCATTGCTTGCCTCGATCTCTACCGAAAATGCTTCAACAAAAAGTATTCAAATTAGCTACTGAACTCAGAAAACGCTTCGATAAGGCAATCACAAGAAAAGGAACATTGAAGATTCACAAGTTCGTACCGGTTAATTCGAAGACCGTTATTGTCCATGAGCTCTCGAATTATGAGGGACAGAAAGTTCGAGTTTCACATTGAATCTGTGAAGTTCAATGCCGCCACGTGATGGAGTCGTTCTTCCGATCCGAGGGTCCGATCTTAAATAAAGCAGCATGTCTTAATCTTATATGTTCGAAAAGCGGTTGTCGGCGTGGACGTTGTGTGGCTTTTTGTTTGTGACGTGTGCTTTCTAATATAAATTGGACTGGGATACATAACACTTTTTTAGGGTATGGGTAGAAAAAGAAAACTATCTAAAACAAACCCAAGACAACAGTAATAATCGTCCTCTGACGCATTACCCCCCCCCCCACTGCATTTCCCAGCTAATGCATCAGTGTCAGAAGTGTTCCGAATGTTCTCGTAAAACGTTCAGTTTTTCGGAACGGCTCAAATTTTTCTGTTACCTCCGCACCACATCAAGTTCATTCGCAGTGTCACCGAAGCGCAGTCTTGCTCAGTTCTCGCCTTTCCGTTACACCACTACCAACCGGACGCGTCTAGGCGGCGTGCCGACTGCAGGCTGGCGACGGTGTTGGGCTTGGTCGGCGGTGCTCGGTACTGATTTTTCTGTGTAGTCTCCATTCATTTTATTGGCGTTATATGTAGTTTAAAGGGAGATACGCAAAAAAATTTATTGGCTAGATCGAAAGGTCACAAAAAGTTGTTTCAGAAGTCCTATTCTCATTTTTGCGAATTTGACCTGCAAATGCCTTAAAATTGCTCTCAAAGTCAACATTTCTAGACGACTTTACCGGTACACACTATATCGATGTATATGACGTACACACGGCTAAGGCTATCAAGTTCTCTAAGAATAAGGTCATATCTATCCTAAATAGTGACGTAAAACTTTGGACTACTACAGAAAAAAATTACTTGAGAAAACCAGCATTCCAAAACAATTTTGAAACACAAATATAGTGCTTAAAAGAAATCACAATTAACCAATCAGAAGCCTAGGAATTCTCAAACCAGGGTCACGTGACCTATTTGACGCAAAAGTTTTGTCATCCTGGGGCTGAAGCAGAAAATGACTCAAGACCCGAGATACGAAACCGCTGAAGACTTGAGTAATTATGTTTTTTCCGTTTCTAGGGCAAACTAATTAATTTTATAGTTTTTAAAAGCCTTTAAAAATTAATTCAAATACAAATACAGGAGAACAGACATTTCTATTACAAAAAAAACATTGTTTCTCAACTTTAAATAGTTTTCGAAAAGTGAGTGATGGTTGAAGGTTTCAGCACTAAATCGGAACTGGTAATCTATTTCGCTAATAAGTGAGTGGCCTCCCAAAATTTTTCCGAAGATGCAAAAATAATTGATAGTTTCGTAATCAGGATTTTTGAAATAGCAAGAAACCACAATAATAATTTTTTCGCGTATCTCCCTTTAAGCAGTGCTCTTTCACATGAAGGTGTTTTGAAGTCAATAAAAACATAGGAAGTATGTATGCTTATCTTTTCAAAAGTTTGGAATTGCATTTTATACACATTCGTGCCAATAAGTATAATTAAACTTACATATTTGTATTGTTCAGACTTTTGCGATTATTTTCATGTAACCTCTTGTAGGAATACCTTCAATTTAAATGGCTAAAAACTCAAGCAAAAAGTCCAATGCACGCGTCCGATGCTAGATTTCGCGAGGCTATAACTCCAAAACCATTGTCCGGACGAGACTAAAATTACTACAGTCGTTTTCAGCGCCACTGAGAACCCTAGCCCCAAATTTTCATGAAAATCTGAGATATGAGGGTGTTATTTCAGCCCATCTAATTGTCGATTTGTCGTGGAATGCCCCATCTAAGCATCATGTTGAACAACAAAGTGGACACACAAACTGAGTGATAAAAATATCAACCTAAGGATGGGAATATTAAAAAAACGTACAGTACAAGGGCTCAGAAAATGTACTTTCTCTCTGTCAATACTGCAACCAGCCTGTGACCACAATGAGACCATACAAACCTATACAAACCTGGGCGAGCAGATATTTCGAAATACATGAATTTCGGAATAGGAAATACTATAACCATCGACCATGTAGGGCTGAACATCATATACCCCGCATTTCACGCATCTCAGCTATTCATGCTAAACATCAAAGTTTTAGGCATGTTCAGAGCCAGTACAACAGCACATCTTATCAACTATGTATGTTTTCTCCATGCACACTCCTTTTCTGCCGTGCAAAGGAAGAAAAGGGTAACTCAAAATATCGATTTTTGGTTTTTCATATCATTCGAAAGCCCTTCTCACGACGCATCCGATGATACCAATATCACAATTGTAAACCACATAAAAAATTATATATTTTAGAATACATTTTGGCAAAACGGGGTAACTTGCACTTTTTGCTCTGAAGTGGTAGAGTTTGCAATGGAAGAAAAGGGTAACTAGTTACGGCTTTTTTCCTTTGTGGATTTGGCCGAGAGCCTCTGAGATTGCAAAGGAAAAAAGGGTAACTCACCATGTTGGATGGAATTTATTTTCGCGAACGACGATGGGAGCTTTTATGTTGGCTTTAAGAAACTTATTTCATGTTTTGTACACTTATTTAGGATTTCTGTGTTATTAACTATAACAATGCTGGGATGAATCGCTGTCAGGTCAACGCGAAATTAAAGAGCCGCCAACTTGAGGGTTAACTATTCTGTCTGAACGCATTTTGTTAAAGCCGTGTAAAAGGAGTACCCTGGGGTAGGGTACGGGTGTTATGAGGGATGGAAGGGTACGTTGCTGGCTAATATGGGTACAATGATGGCTGATAGGGGTGCGTTGTCGGCTGGTACGGGTGCGATGTTGGCTGCTTGGGGTGCATTTTTGGTGGGTACGGGTGCAATGTCGGCTGCTTGGGGTGCACTTTCGGTGGGTACGGGTGCAATGTAGGCTGCTAAGGGTGCGTTGTCGGTGGGTACGGGTGCAATGTCGGCTGCTAGGGGTGCGTTGTCGGTGGGTACGGGTGCAATATCGGCTGGTAGGGGTGCGTTGTCGGTGGGTACTGGTGCAATTTCGGCTGGTAGGGGTGCGTAGGTGGTGGGTACGGGTGCAATGTCGGCTGGTAGGGGTGTGTTGTCAGTGGGTAGGGGTGTAATGTCGGCTGGTAGGGGTGTGTTGTCGGTGGGTACGGGTACAATGATGGCTGGTAGGGGTGTGTTGTCGGTGGGCACGGGTGCAATGATGGCTGGTAGGGCTGCGTAGGTGGTGGGTACGGGTGCAATGTCGGCTGGTAGGGATGTGTTGTCAGTGGGTAGGGGGTGTAATGTCGGCTGGTAGGGGTGTGTTGTCAGTGGGTACGGGTGCAACGATGGCTGATAGGGCTGCGTAGGTGGTGGGCACGGGTGCAGTGTCGGCTGGTAGGGGGTGTGTTGTCGGTGGGTACGGGTGCAATGTCGGCTGGTAGGGGTGTGTTGTCGGTGGGTACGGGTGCAATGATGGCTGGTAGGGCTGCTTAGGTGGTGGGTACGAGTGCAATGTCGGCAGCTAAGGGTGCGTTGTCGGTGGGTACGGGTGCAATGATGTCTGGTAAGGGTGCGTTGTCGGTGGGTATGGGTGCAATGATGGCTGGTAGGGCTGCGTAGGTGGTGGGTACGGGTGCAATGTCGGCTGCAAGGGGTGCGTGGGTGGTGGGCACGAGTGCGTGGAAGGTAAGCACGGGTGCGATGTCGGCTCATCGGAGTGTAATGATGACTGGTAGAAGTGCAATGGTGACTGGTAGGGGTGCATTGTCGGTTTGTAGGGGTGCGATGACGGATAATAGGGGTGCAATGACGTCTGGTAGGGATACACTACGGCTAAAGACAGGCGGCAAAGGCAGCTGGTAGGATGTCTTGCGTGTGGGTTCCCAGCTGCAACACTGTCAGCTGTCCCGTCCTCAGCTGTACCGCACCCGTACCAACCAACATTGCACCCGTACCCACCGACAACGCATCCCTACCAACCGACATTGCATCCGTATATACCCGCAAGACACCCAAACAGCTGCCTTAGTCCCTGTCCTAAGCCGCAACGCGCCCGTAACAGCCGCAATTACACCCACATTATCCGTCATCGCACCCTTAGCAACCGACGTAGCCCCCTCCCCCTACCAGTCGACATAGCACCGTTACCGTAATCATCGTACCCGTGGCCAACAACGACGCACCCATACCATCCGTCATTGCACCCACACCCACCCGCAGGGCACGCCTCCCAGCCGACACTGCACCCATATCCGCCGGCAACACACCCCTAGCAGCCGACATTGCACCCGTACCCACCGACAACGCACCCCTAGCAGCCGACATTGCACCCGTACCCACCGACAACGCACCCCTAGCAGCCGATATTGCACCCGTACCCACCGACAACGCACCCCTAGCAGCCGACATTGCACCCGTACCCACCGACAACGCACCCTTAGCAGCCTACATTGCATCCGTACCCAACGAAAACGCGCCCCTACCAGCCGACAGTGTACCCGTACCCACCGACAACGCACTCCTAGCGGCCGACATTGCACCCGTACCCACCGAAAATGCACCCCAAGCAGCCAACATTGTACCCGTACCAGCTGACAACGCACCCTTAGCAGCCTACATTGCACTGGTTCCCACCGAAAACTCACCCCTAGCAGCCGACATTGCACCCGTACCCACGGACACCGCACCCTTACCAGCCAAAATTGCACCTCTACCCACCGACAACGCACCCCTATCAGCCATCATTGTACCCATATTAGCCAGCAACGTACCCTTCCATCCCTCATAACACCCGTACCCTACCCCAGGGTACTCCTCTTACACGGCTTTAACAAAATGCGTTCAGACAGAACAGTTAACTCTCAAGTTGGCGGCTCTTTAATTTCGCGTTGACCTGACAGCGATTCCTACCGGCATTGTTATAGTTAATAATACAGAAATACTAAATAAGTGTACAAAACATGAAATAAGTTTCTTAAAGCCAACATGAAAGCTCCCATCATCGTTCGCGAATATATATTCCATCAAACATGGTGAGTTACCCTTTTTTCCTTTGCAATCTCCGAGGCTCTCGGCCAAATCCACAAAGGAAAAAAGCCGTAACTAGTTACCCTTTTCTTCCATTGCATTTTCTGTGGATTGAGCCAAGGTTTGCAAAGGCAAAAGAGGGCATCGGTATTAGCTCAAATTAGGTTAAATAAATGAAAATAAAATGCATATCATCGGAAAGAGGATGTTCTAAGGATTCCAACGATATACATATTTAGGTCAATACACCTACCAATGCAACTAAAACATTTTGCAAAGGTCGGAAACGGTTTTTTAGCTCTCCTGAAAAGTGGACTTTCGGAGTTACCTTTTTTCCTTTGCACGGCAGTTTTGCCCTAAGCTTTCCTCTAACTGTAAAGGTACAACATATCTACCGACGCACTTCTGGGTCAGAAGAGGAATGTTCAGCCGTGAGTGGTAAGTACTCCTTCCCATCCATCCACAGCCAATCAACCCTACCAGCACACCATGCATGTGGAATCAAAATGCTTACCATCCATTTTCCTGACTTCATCCTGTGATAGAAAGAAGTCAAAGGAGCATTGTACGGAGGAAACGTTGACAAGCCACCATAACAGGGGAATAATTTTCATAGCACATTCATGTTTGGAACCATTCGCCCTCATAGCCTCCCTTGAGTAACAGCTTGCACCTGTGATACTCTCATTAGCATCCAGCAAGTATTATTTGTTGAAATATCACTGCCAACATCAGCTTGAACAAGTAAACTTGAGTCATGTCTTCAAATATCAACCTGTTGGAGAACAATGGTCAAGTTCAAGATAAGCACAACATAGCATTCTGCAAACAATGTATTATCGAATCGGGACAACAATAAAACCAGTGCACATAGATATAAAATGAAATACAGCCATATCATGATATCCTAAATTGGATATTTTAACGTGTTTAAATCTATAACCATATGGTGACTTGGGGTAAATACCACAATGCCCCAAAGGTCAAAATTTAGGAGCCTGGCATTCAACTACAGGCCCAAGATTCGATCAGGTGTGATTTTAAAGCATTGTGACATAGCTTAGACAAATACTAAGGGATGGCAAATAGGCAAGACAATGGTTACAAGGTACAGCATCACTGAAATTGATGAGTCAGAGAATGCAGGTCTGTGCTAAAGCCAAGGGGAAATAGCACTTGAAGGACACAATCTTTCCATGGTCAGATCTAACCTAGTCTGAGCCAGAGCACACTTTTTCCATGGTAACTAAACTTGTGCCATTTTGGAGCAACATATGACTTACATATTACTTCTTACTAAATATGCTTCAAAGTTGGAGTCCACTTTAAATCAAGTTGTTGCTGAAGCGAGGAGACTGCTGGTTCTGATGATGCATTATTTTCATATCTATCATAGAAAACCCTAATTTCTAATACTATACATTACATACTATACTGTACATGCAATAATTATATTTGTATGTGTCTATTCAGGTATAACAAGCAACAGAAAACATATCCTACTTACAGCTGAAGTCCATGATTCAATTATATGCAATGAGCTGTTGAAAATGTGAATTTCCTATGGGACCTATGCCATCAACATGAAAAATCTGAGGTGATTCTCTATAATAGAGAAAGAGAGCTCTGATTTTAGAGTCCTCCCTCAATAATTGAGGGAGGACTCCAAAATCAGAGCTCCAGACCCATGTCATCATGACTGATTTGTAATGTGAAACTCAAACAATCTCAGCATTGATGCATCCTCCCACCCAAACATCATTCTGCTCCATGCACCGGAAGATTTAGGGCCTGTTCCAGCGCCTCCTCAAACCTGCTCCAACCTCCTCAAAGCTTCTCCAACTTCCTCTCGCCCGGTCCAGCACCTCCCTAAACTTCCTCCAAGCTCGCCAAAGCTCATCTGAAATCTAATCCAACCTCCTCTCAAACGAAAGGTGGTTTTTCAGAGGAGGTTGGAGGAGTTCAATTGTGGCGCACGAATTTCAATTGAGGAACTAAAATAAGTTGTTTTACAGTGAGAAACAACGTTTGTGGGCAGCTAAAGGTTTTGATTACGTTGTTTTTCTGTATTCCACTCTCACTAAAATACATTAAATGTGTATCAGGGGCCTTAATCAAATTCGATTAATTTCTTAGCTGCGCCACGCCCGCCATATTGGCGCTGATTAGGCGCAATCAGCTGATATCTCATCCAATCTCATCCGAAATCGGTCCAGCAGGCACCGGTTTTTGCGCCTGCTCCGACTTACTCCAAGCTACTCTCATCTTTTTTCTAAGGAGGCGCTGGAACAAGCCCTTAGGGATGTCAACTGGGAAATTATCCTGCAGACTCCTGACATTTGCCAATTTTCTTTAAAAAAAACATGTTTTCTTGATTTTGGGCCAGTTCAAGATTTTTGGCCTCCCCAATCTGTCGGTCTTGATCCAACCCTGGCCCCATGTCACTAAATAAAACTTAGGATTTATCCATTTTAATACACAGTAATAAAAAATTAGCTTATGCATCTAGGTACCACGAGAGAAGGGCAATTCAATATTTATAGTCATTATTTTATGTGTTATATTTAAGGTCGTGCATCAGCAATCTGTCTGTTTTTCTTGATTCGGCGTGGAAGGCCGTTTCGGAGGGATACCAGACGGACGCTATTTACACCGATTTCTCGGCCGCTTTTCAAAGTGTCAATCACAAACTCCTGATCTACAAACTCCGAAATTCCTATCATTTGAAAGATTCAGCCCTAAATTGGTTTATCTCGTATCTCTCTGACCGCCGCCAGAGGGTCGTTCTTAATGGAAAAACCTCAGAGTGAAAAACGTCAGCTCAGGGGTGCCTGAAGACTCTCTAAATGCTCCTCTCTTGTTCGCACTCTTCATCAACGATCTTCCGGCTGAAATTGAGTCTAGTTGTCTCCTTTATGCAGATGATGCCAAAATTTTTCGAACAATCAAGCAGCCATCTGACGGACTCTTGCTGCAGAGGGACCTGAGCCACCTGCATCAGTGGTCTGTCAGATGGGGTCTAAAACTTAACCCATCCAAATGTAAAAACATTACGTTGACCCTCAGGCGGACACCGGTCCAGACAACGTACTACATCGGAAACACTCGCCTAGAGTCTGTTGAAGAAATCTGTGACTTAGGAATAATCATTGACTCAAAACTGAATTTCTCATCCCACATTTCTGGCATAACACGACAGGCCAACAAATCACTAGGACTGCTAATTCAATCTTTTCAAACCGGCCTGCGCTCAACAAATTTCAATACCAAAACACTGCTCACAACATATAACGCGAACGTTCGGTCTGTTTTGGAGTACGGTAGTGTAGTCTGGGCTGGTGTAGCCAAATCCCATGCCGAACGGGTCGAGCGGGTACAACACAAATTCTTGATGTGGCTAAATTCTCATACTTCTCAGTCTTGCGGCACTTTGAATTACCATTCACTTCTTCGGCATTTCGAGTCCAGTCTCTTGCTGCAAGGAGAGTTCAACACGATCTTCTGTTTCTGAAAGCAATATTTTCCTCAAAAATTTCCTCTCAAACTCTTCTGAACTGTTTTGGCCTTCATGTTCCACACCGCTCGACCCGCAACCTGCGACTTTTCGCCGAGCCACGAGGCCGTGTAAACTCGGTTGCCTCGGGGTTTCTGTGCCGGATACCAAAATCTGCTAATAGGTTTTTTACCATGATCAACTCCGATCTTTTTGTTGATACCTATAGCATTTTTAGAGCTCGCGTTGTGGAGTACATAAGGGACCTAAGAGTGTGAGGTCACCAAGGTATATGTGCACCAAATATATGACGAGGGAATGAGCTCAAACTATTTTGACAACTTTATTTTTACAGCACCCATTTTACTCATTTGTATGTTTTTAGCACTAGGGTATTTCGGATATGTTTATGTGTATGTGTTAGTTTTTGGTGAGAGAGTTTTAATACCTGACTTCACCCGTTAGTGGGCATCAGCCTGTTGGTGATTATGTTTAATAAACAAATAAACAAGCACCTGTGAGATGAAAACAGGACAATAACAATCACAGGAAATATACTAAAACTTCCCTGCTCCTTCACTAGCCCACACTGAGATTTGATGGCTAAAATATTTTATTGCCAACAAAGCCTATTAAATGTTCTTTCCCCAGTACTACAGCATGGTTCATGCTACAGTGCCAACAAGATGACACTTGATGGACATGACTCCACTGTGTAACCTATGACATACTCCATTATGTATGACAAGTACTCCACTATGCATCCTGATTTGCAGTTCAATCCATGGATCAGCTGCATCAATCTGATCCAGCCATGGAAAGTAAGTCAATGACACTTTCTGGCTCCTTCAATCACATAACCCCATGTTTGTATTGCCTTGGTAACCCTTCTGGTAACCCTCCCCTCTCCACACTGGGCAATGTCCCAAAACTGATCTTGCACTTCAGTGCTGAGAGCAAAATTAACATTGAGAAATACAGTTGGCAAGTGCAAAATTCACAAGTTACCATATTGTGAATCAATCAAAACCTTTTAAAACTCTTATTGAAGCCCTTACTTCAGAGTTTAAGAAGACCTTATTCATCAATGTTTTCCTCCTACCTTACTTAAGATGAGTTTGTATACACCCGGATCATTGAGTTATACTAAAAATATCAAGCTGAATTTTGTGGAAAATTTAACAAATTAAGTCAGAAATTAGAGGAAAATTCAATTTTCCTGGCTGTCGGTCTTAGCTCAGCGCCCTGGAATTTGGAACACTATATAGAACCAGGCAATACAATGCAAACCATACCAATAAGCCTCCTCCTCTCCTTTTCCATCTCATCCAATGCATGATCTCATCTTTTACTTCTAAGATTCATGATACACATTACATATATCTACCTTATCGTCGTCGCCTCGGTGGTAGTAGTAGTAGACAACAGAAGACAACACTGGACTTATTTCGTTTTTGCTTTCGGGGCCTTGTTTCGCTCAAGAAATGGCAGCATAACAAATTGCCAAATATTATTGATAATACCTCTAAAATTGGGATCTCCCAGTGATGGTCTGAAGATCTGAAGTCTTTCGAGAGTTGATGTGAGATTGAGATAATCCGAACACTTGTCTAAGGAGGGCCACTTTGCAGATGCAGATCCAGAATTTCCAATCGGGGGAGGGGGGGGGGGGTGGGGGAGGACACTTTCCCGGGAGGGCGCCGTCCGGACCAGGGGGCGTCACTTTTGACCAACTAAACCTATCAGGTGGGCGCCAAATCCTATCGGTAGGCGCTGATTTTCGCATGCTGGGGGGGGGTGGGAAGCGACATTTCAGGGGGCACCATTGACCCTTTCAGCGAGGCGCCGTGACCATTTCATGGGTGCCGAGGGTTGATCAGAGGGGTACGTGCCCCCTTTTGTCCCCCCTGGATCCGCCTGTGCCATTTTGGGCTCTCAATTGCTTGATTATATCTCAGAGTATCCCTTCCGCTGGACTAGCTTTCAGCCCTCCACCAGGTCAGAATGGCGCATACCGAAGGCGGAGGCGTCGGAGGGAGGAGTGGTGAGGGAAAGCATTGAGAGGGCCGGCCGGCACAATCGCTACCGTTGTCTGCTGTTTAGGCCACCGTGCAAGCGGCATCAGGTATCGGTTGAGCTGCACAGAATCGTTGGCATTGTTTAATTTCAGTCCGTTGATGTTGCTTGTTCATCAAAAAGGATTTTCGCGACATCTTTCCCTATGGAATCATGGTTTCACAGTCGTTGTTAGCTATAGGTTTAACCCTCGTCCCACGGGGGCCATCGATGGCCCCCTCTAAGGTTTTTTTCGGGATAGCAGAAAAACGACGAGAAGGAGCACCGCAGTTAAGGGCTCTATCTTCCCCCCATCATTTTCCCACCATCCCTGATTTTTTCCCTGGGTCATCCAAGGCCAGGTCACCAGGCGAGGTCAACCAAGGTCACCTCACTTCAAATTTTGAGCTCTATAAGAGCTACATTTCTTAGTCGGTCGATTTGAAACTTCCTTCACTTTATGACCCCTCCAGGGCCTGCAAGGTGTATATCCGGAATTTTTTATTTCGTGATCTGAGGTCAGGTCACGAGGTGACCTCTCGAGTTGAAAGAAGCATAGGGAAAACCTGTCTTATGATCTAAAAGTCACAAAAACAATTGCAAATGCTCAGCTTGCTCAGAAAAGCGTTCTTGGACAGCCCTTTACAGGTCTCAGGGGCGATATTTTCCCTTTGACTTCTCCGAGATCATCCAAGGTCACCAGGGGTCAAAAACAGTAGGTATTTTGAAAATAACTTTTGACTTAATAAAGCTAGAGCGCTAAATCAAAAACCATCGTGTATGTCCGTCATTGGCTTTAATTTGATATACGGCATGGTCACTTTCGGACCTTTCGTGACCTCAGGTCATAGTAGGTCACAAGGTGACCTCTGGAGGTCAAACCACTGGCGGGAGATCATTACGTTCCACATAGCGAAAAAAGTTCTACCCATTTCCTACCAAATGTACTTTACCAGATCTCAATAGCCCTAATGGTACAAGAGTTGTGCCCAGTTTTCTTAAGCACTGCATATTTGAGTGAAAATAGCCTATCGTGACCTAATTTGACCTCTGGAGGTCAAACCATTGCCCTGAGCGCTTAAACTTGTGAAGTAATTTCTTACTGAATTCACGCGAGCTTTCCATTGCACTTTGCAGATTTGCGCTAACCCCCATGTTTTCGGAGTTAGATGGGGCCATCGATGGTGGGGCGAAGGTGGCGCCGGACCCCCGGTGGGGCGCGGGTTAAATATAACTGTAGTTCCTAAGAAGCATAGATCTTCTAACGTGTTTAATTGGTTCCATCCGTGCTGAGCATAGTGGTGGATCCAGGGGAAGGTATTTTCCTCCTTCCCCAAACGGAAAAGCTTGAGGCCTAACTATGTTTTTCTCCCTCCCCCCTCCCTAAAGCGGTCTACCTCATTTTTTTCATTTTTCCCGGCTCCTTTTTAGTTTATAAGCAATATTTAAGTGCTTCAGCTCCCAATTTCAAACAGAACCAGTCAGCTTCAGTGTAAGCATTTGGTCTGCTGGGATAGCAGAACAATTATCTTATGGCCTCATATATGACCCAGCGACGTTTTTTTCTTCTTCTTTTGCTTTTCGACGTTGGCTTTCCACCCCAAAACAGACTGGCTAGATCCACCACTGGCTGAGTGTTGGCGAACACAGGGGGGGGATTCTGGCCATGCCCTTCCCAAAAGCGCTGGAGGGGGCCAAAGTATCTTTTGGCCCACCCAAACGCCGGATAATTTTTTGAAAAAAAGTTCTTTTCACTAGGTCTGTAGAGCAAAAAATCATTCGACTCTCAAATTCAAACAAAACCAGTCCACTTCAGTCGAAACGTTAGGCCTTGGATACAAAAACAAGGATATTGTGGCCCCATTTTTCTACTCTGCGACGTGTTTTTTTCGATCGGACTCCCTGGAGGTGCCTCCACCACCGCAGTGATGGGTGCCAAACTCAAGAGCCCAGGCGGTGCCGGGTTAATAAAGGCGCGTAGAGCTTCGAAATCTTGCATGAGCGCAGCTAATAATTTATGCTTATCTTCACTAAAACTACATTGTTCTAGGTCTGTTAGGTTGTTAGCAAGCAGGGCCATAATTTTACCTATTTCGGCTAATGCTAAAAAAGGGTTGGGGGACAGCTTATCTTCAGGCCGGGAGTTAAATGAAACACAATGGATACACGGATTATTTATAGCCGACTCTTGCCTTTCTTATCTTCCTCTTATACCCAATTCAGCTCTCTTGAAGCATATATTAATGCCTATAATGTTGTTGGACTGTTTTTACCGTCCTAAAACCGTATTAAACGTTGAAACTTGCAACATCGTTCCTGGGTAGTAAATACGCGTAGAGCGTTCACATTTTGATTGAAAGTAGCTTAAGCCGTGTAATTGGCTTGAATAAAAGTGCATTGCTATAGATCTGATAGGTGTTTGGTGAGCAGGACTACAATATTGACTTCTTTTACCAATGTTAAATGAGGTTGAATGCAGCTTATCTTACCTCCAGAGGCCACGGGTCAAATAAAACGATACAGTAACGATTAAATCATGAAGAACAGCCTCTTAGCTGCATCCAGCTACTGTTTGGGCATTCTTGAAGCCTATCTTACCACCTTGGCCCTGCTCCACTATTTTGCCGTATTTAATATGTATTCAACACGCCGATGTGCAACATTTTTCCTGCGTTATTAAAAACTCGTAGAAAGTTTACCCACGGGCAATGTGCAAAAAACTGTTAGCTGTAGTTAAACTTTTCAGCGAACGTACCCAAAGCATTTAACTTAGTTTGATGAAAATTTCACATACATCGGAAAGGCTTTTTGGTCAACATGCCGACAAATTGTACCACATTTCGTAATTTTAGATAAGGTGGTGGGCAGCTTGTTTTTACTTCACAGGGTCGTGGTTCCACAAAACGGTCCAAAAACCCGTAGATTATTTGAAGCCAGCTCTCAGATTCATCTGATATACCTTTTAGCTTTCTAGACCATATATGAATGCCTGTAATGCTGTTTGACTGTTTTTCCCATGCAGTTATCCAACACTGCAACTGGCAACATTGTTCCGGGATAACAAAGACGCGGAGAGCTTTGAAATTTTGTATACATGTATTCAGTGGCGGACCCAAGGGGGGCAAAAAAGGCATTACTCTCCCCCCCGAACGGAAAAGCTCGGGGCAAAACTATGTTTTTGCCCCCCCCAAAGTGATCGACCTCCTTTTTTCCCCTGACTTTTTTTAGTTTTGGTGCTTCAACTCTCAACTCCAAACAGAACCAGTAGGCGGATCTAGCCGGTTGGTTTGGGAGGGGCAAACCAAAGTCGAAAAGCAAAAAACGTCGCGCAGTGAAAATGATTGCGCTCCAATATGCCTTTTCGGTAGGATTTTGGGAACTGGAGACGAAAAGCAAAAAACGTCACGGGGCTGAAAAATATCGGCTCAACATACATTTTTTCCAATCCAAGCCCCAATATTTACACTGAACTTTCTAATTCTGTTTGAAGTTGAGAGTTGAAGCCCACCAAAATTTTGCTTACAAGCTAAAAAGGAGTAGGGGGAAAAGGAGGTCGATCGCTTTGGGGGGGCAAAACATAGTTTGCCCCGAGCTTTTCCGTTTGGGGGGCAATTGCCTTTTTGCCCCCCTGGATCCGCCACTGAAACGGAACCAATGAAGTTCAGTGTAAATATGTAGCCTTGGATAGGAAAAAGTATCTTGAACCCATATCTTTCACCCCGTGACGTTTTTTGTGGCTTCTTGGCTCAAATAGCCAAAAGTCTGTCGGCAAGTCATATTGTAGCGCAATTTTGCAAAGCGTGACTTTTTTCTTTGCTCTCTGACATTGGTTTGCCCCTCCCAAACAAACCGGCTTGACCCGCCACCGAGTACAACTGTAATGTTCTAGAGCTGATAGTGTTTTGGCGAGCAGGGCCACAATTTTGACTACTAATGCCGATGTTAAATAAGGTTGAGGGAGCCGTATCTCCCCTCAATATGCCAGGCGTTAAATCAAACGCTGATGATATGATTGTATAATGAAGAGCAGCCTACTCTGGTAACTTATTTGCATTTTTGACGCTTATTTTCATGTAAATAGCCCTGCTTCATGATTTTGTCGTATTAAAACTGTCTTAGACACGCCATTTTGCAATATCTCTGTAATAAACATGCACATAGCTTTGCAATTTTTCATGAACTTAGCCAATTTTCTGTGCTTATTGTATATTGTGACATTGTGACGTTGTATATTGTGACACCACCCAACCATTCCACACAGATTGGGCTATTCAATGGTTGTTGTCATACAGGTATGCACATTCATCGCTCTTTCATTCTACCGAGATCGTCAATTTTCCTGTACAATATGTCAACGAAACGTAAGCAACACACTATCCGTCAATACACTAATATATACAATATTCTAAAAGAGGCAATGGATAAAATAAATCAAAATACTATCCTGGCTGGTTTTCAAGTGTTCTTAGCTATATCCCTGGCTGTTGTTTTGAACATGTTCCATGGAATGTCTAGCAGGTCATTAAAACGACCAGTGTGATGATTATATAATTGAGACGCTCGATAACAAAACGTTCTTTTTCCATGGTTTGTTCTAGGCCTAGTCACAGCAAGATGGTTTGACTGTCGAGTCTCACGTTGGTTCACTCATGATCGAAACGGAAGATTGCATGTAGTGCACGAGGTCCGCCTGATGTAAGCACCTTGTAGAGCAAGCAAAGGTCACTGAGTGTAAATCAAGAACTGACTAGAGTTTAACCAGCCAAGCTGTCTCATCACATCCGAAATATGATCTTATTTTCGGCGCCCAGATAGAACCCTAGCAGGCTTAGCAGCAAAATTGAAAACACTTTGAATTTTTCCCAAACAGGTACTATTTGCACTTCCAAAAACCTGAATATAGTACCCAAGTTGAGAGAATACCAGACAATCAATTAACCGTGGCAATAGGTCTCGAGGCAGCACATATTTTGCATGGGCAAGTCCTATCAATATACCAAAACATCGATCGCATATGAGCTTCAGGTGGTTCTCTCATCCAAGTTGGCTGTCCATCATCACCCCTAAATTTTTGACGGCAGATTTGCATTCTAATTGTTGTCCCATGAACATGATTGAGGGGGTTTGCTCAATGCGGGCTAGTTGACGTCGATCGCCGCATACAATAAGCTCAGTTTTTTTCCAGCATTCACTAACATACCATGCTGTTGAAACCATTGACTCATAACTTCTAAAACTGATTCAAGGCTAGTCCTCATCTCATCCAAACGATTCCGTGGTCCCGTGATCGCTAACTGACAATCGTCAGCATAGCGCAATAGTGTGACTTTGAAGCATTTGATTTCGCTGGGAATATGACAAGCAAGATCATTGGTTGCAATGTTGCTAAGCAAATGTCTAAGTTATAATCTAAGCAAGTACCTTGAAATGTGCCAATGGATATTCTTGCCGATTCCGATAAGTTTTACCCAATTTTAACTCTTTGATAGAGATGTTATGTTTGATTTTAGATGTGGTGCCGGTTCTGCATTGGAGACATTTTGAAAATTTAAACTCACTTTTGAACTTTGGTGCTCAAATTCCTTAAAAAAACCCAAGATAGTCCCCTCACCTCAGGACAATGCTGGCTTCGCCTCTGCAACGCCGGGTTAATGACGTCATCACATTTATTCGATCCATCCCACGGCCTTGAAGCGGACGCACGTCGCTGGGAGTACTGCCCTGCCATTGGCTGCACAGATGAGTTGGGTGACCCAGCCGACCAATCAGATGCCAGAAAATCTATTCCGCGTTCCACATTCTTTGCATTATCGCTCATACCCCGCCTACGAAGCTATTGCTGGTGTTCTCTAATCTTGGTGAGGCTGCGGAAAGCAGTCGCCCACCCGCACTTGCAGGGGTGCGTCTGGATCTCCCGTTTATGATTTTATGACGGCATGCGAATGGTCCTTACGAAGCCGCACCTGCTCCGGCGGCAGACATGACAGTTGATGACATCTTTTGGAACTAGCATTGCGTAGTACAATGAATATAATTATATCGGAGTTAGAGAAAGTTTTGCATGACTTTTCGTATGGAAACGCCTAGAAAAAAACAGTGACATTGATGACCCTACTGAAAGCATGATTTGAGCTGTAGATGGAAAGAAAGTTATAAATCACTGGAGAAAAACATACCAGATTTAGTATATTCTAGAATGTTAATCTGCAAATCCCTCTTTCCAAACGTGTCCCCGGCAGTATGGTGGATGGTCAATTGTGGAATGAAAAAGCGTCAATTGTCATAACTTGTGGGAAATGAAACTAATGACCCTTGTTGTCGTGGCATGTGATCGGACAACAACTTGAGTGATGTAGCGTTGTTTTCCAGCAAACTATTGAGGTGCAACGAATGAAGTGTTCGGTATTACCTCAAGGTTAAATGCGACGCAAATGGATCACGATGAATGGTAAGGCGATACAAATTTAAATGAGATAACAAGTTTCCAGCATCTTTCTTATGGTTTGTATAGCTCGTGAGGTGTTGGATGTAGTGCCTATGTTTGAAATAACTGTGTGCTTACTGGGAGATTCATCTGCTCACCATTTTTGTGTACATTTACCATTGTTTGATTTTAAAGATGGTTTTGGGTATCATTTAATAGATGGTGTATAGTAGTCCTGCATACCCACCTGGCCTGTTTCATTAGATCTGTATAATGATGTATATGAGGGAGAGAGAAAAGGAGGAATACAACTTATTGGACAATGTTTATAGTTACCTTGACAATCAAAGTTAATGGTTGTAAATCATGGCATTGACTTGTGGATAGATGTTAGTATCTTTATCTAGCTATGAATTGACTGGAGTTTGGTGCAAAGCTCTTGTGAAAGGAGGAGCAGGGGTTGTGTATTCTCATGTATGTGATACTATCCTGCTTAGGTATGCATTTGCATGTCAGCTTTCAAAAGTTCAGTTTGTGCTCTTAGTTCCTTATTATACTGAAAGCTGCTTTGTTCATGGGAACTGGAGGACTGTCATCCATAACGCTAAGGAGCATGCTCTCAAAACCAGGGTTACAGGTGGATAGCCTCATACCAGGAATTTAACAATTATCCAATCATTGCACTGGGGAAAGTAAAAGATATATGCATGTTCAAGAATGGAAAAATGAAACCATTTTTTAGAACACCCAATAGGCTGCCAGGAATAACATTGGAAGCTGCCTGGTAGATTCACACTTTTTGTGAAATTTTGAAGTGGGTTCTCCTTGTACTAATTCAAAAATGTATGTGTGAACTCTGTCTCACATATGAAAAATTGGACTCTTCCCAACCCTTGTTTGAAAATGTAAGATTTTTTGGTGCCATGTGCTCCATTGGAAAATATTCCAAAAGAATGGCACAGAATGACTGAGCAAATGGGTAATATATTTTTTTAATTGGTAACTAGACAATAATGGCACATTTGTTACATACCATTCTATCTTTTATCTTCAGTGTTTTCTGACAATAAATCTGGTGCCAGAGCCTTTTGTTTAAAAAAGTGTTCTAGAACAGCCACATAAATTAGCTCACTGAAAATGATAGGAACAATTACATTAAAAATGTCTTCATTGGCTTGAAACAGAGTCTTGGACTTTTTTTTAGAAATTTAGGGTAAATAGTGTAGTGAGCATCACCTGGTTTATTTACCTGGCTGGTTCCTTAGTGTTTTGACTGTCAGGCTGAACAGGGAATGACATGGGTGGACAAAGGCAACCATTAACAATTCATCCCACCAGTCCAAAAGGTACTCATCTTATGTTTTGGCATTCTGACAGTAACTTGGATTGTGCAGCTTCCAGATTACTTCAGTGAAACAAGTGTTGCAGTTATAAAGGCAATAAATACCATCTGAAATATTGACATTAACAGAGAACTGCCCTGCAGACCACAGGTTTCCTGATGACAGTTCACACTGTCAAAAGTGATTAAATATTCAGTCATATTCAGTCAATAAGTACAGTCCTCATTTGTTGTCCTTCAGCATGTCCCTCTGTAGACCAAACGCTCAAATTAGTGATTTAACTCACATGCTGCACTGATGCATAAGTGTTCTCCCACACACCCCTATAAACTCTCCACCTGCTTTCTAGCCAGTTTGGGAATAATTTTCCTCTTCAAACTCTGAGGCAATCTGTATATTGGGACTCTGAATTGAGGAAGGGGTCAAGTTGTGTACATGATTGATAAGACGCTACACATATGTGTATTCTTTGGATAAGTTAGGCTTTCAACGATGTATTTGCTGGTGAGTCCTAAATTGCAGATAACTATTGTACTGTCCATAATGAAGTATATTTTTATTTTAGTGTTTACTTTGAATATGATCAAGGAGCATGGAATGAGGTTTCTCATTTGTAATACAGGAGCAAAATCTTTGACCATAGCCCCTCATGGGTGGAAACTTTCAACAACCATTTCAGGAAATTGGCTTCTTAGGTAGTTCTGGAAGGCAAAATTCAATTGCATAAAGGTTTGATTTTGTTGACTTTCCTTGCTGGAATGTCTTTTTTACTTTCAGTATTGGCCAGCTGGCATCACAAAAATTAACATGTGCATTGACTGGGGTCTGAGCCACCTTCGTTTTGAGGGGGGTGGGTACTCGCCCCCAAGATCTCGAGAACCACGGTAGGTAGCGAAAAACGGTAAAGGTTTTGGGTAGCCCATCCACTTCTCCATTGAGAATATTTAAACTATTTTTCTGTCAGGTCACATTTAAGGTCACAAGATGTCAAAACATGCAGTCATAGGGATAACATGTAAATGAAGGTTTTTGGCCGTTACCTACATCTGAACAAGTAAAGATAGAGCAAAACGACTTGAACTATATTAATCCTCACAGCAAGCCAAATAGAGATACATGATTTGACCTTGCTAGGTCAAGTCAAGGATTTGACCTGACCTGAGGTCAGGTCAAAGTCAAATTATATAAGATGCATATCATTAGACCTGCAAAGACAAGGCAAGTCTGACGCAGCTATAATAAACGCTCTATCACCATCCGTTACTGAGTTATTCAGTCAAATCAATTTTCCCATGTATTTCCAATGGAGAGGTCATGGCTCATACCTGACCTTGGGTCGTCAATATAAAAAACACCGGAACATGTTTTAGAGAACTCGGTGGGCCCATTATGTGTTATGAGTTTCAATCGGATATGTTCACCCTGTTCCAACTTATGCTATCTTAAACTTTTTTTGAAGTCAGGTCAATTGACCTGTACTGGTGACCCGATCTGAGATGACCTAACCTTAACATTTTGACAGAAGTTGTAAAAATGATGAGAGAAAAGGTATGCCAAGTACGGTGGTGCTACGCGCCGCCGTTTTTCTCCTTATCTCCGAAAAACCCGAATGGGGCGGGTACCCGGCCCGCCGTCAATGCACGTGTTAATACTTATCTGAATAAGCATTGTGGTTTCAACTGAACCTGTTGTTTTCTGAGTTGTGAAGTGCCTGGCATAGTAAAACGGAACAAAGCAAGCCTGCATCAGGCTCAGGTGCATAAGTAATTTTCCGAAGCTAAATGACAAGTTTTTGGTTCCAGCTCCTTCTCCAAGTTCCTCCCAAAAGAGTGCAATGTGCTGCACAAACTGTCTGTTTTGTATAGTAGAGTTAAGTAAAGAATCTTAAAGTTTGGGAAAAGCCTGGAGGAGGTTCTGGAACAGGCCCATGGTCTAGCACAATACACGAACGAAATATATTCTTTTAAAATAGCAATAGCCTATAATAAAATTTGAAGTGTTATTATTTTTGAGACTAAAAATTGTCTTCAAAAGGCTAAAAAAAGACTGGACGATTAAAAAATATATATAATTGGCTATTGCAGTGGTGCAGCAGGCCTGAAGAGTAACAGGATGAAGCCCCAAGGCATGACTTTTCATAAATGATATCAAGTGGATATGATACAATGACTGATACATATAAGAATGGATTGGAACATATAAGAATGGATTGGAACACGGGAAACTACGATTATTTCCTGCTTTTAGTGTCCCACTTCGACTTCATAGGTGCTAAAACATGAAACTCTTTCCATGTCGCTACACCGTGGCATGTTCGCTACAAGGAATCCAAAATTAACGGTATTGTTTTAAATGAGAATCACAAATGATTATACCCAGTCATCCATAGGAAAACTATGTCGCTGTAAACTGTTCCATGTCTATGGCCTGATCACAAAATATACGGTTCTAGCTGGTCCTTAGGAATATAGTGAGGTCGTTTTAATATCGGTATGTTTTGAAATTTAAAGAATTCTATCACAATGTATATTTTCTAAGTCGGCAAAAGTGCACATTAGTCTCAGCCAACAAAGTATGCCGAATTATTGGAGATGTGACCTCTAAACCTCGGTGCAGTCATTAGTTTAGCATCCGACGGCCGAACAAGTTACACCAGTTTAGTGAGTGCCTGTCATACCGATAGTGGGCGTCCGAGTGGTTATGCTCCGGCCGCGGGGCGGCGCGCACCGACAGAGCATGAAGCACAAACCTGGCAATGCATGTCTGAAAAAAATCCGGAGTGCTTCTAACTGAAAGGGGACCAGGAGCCCCAGGAATATTTATTTTGAATAAAAATCTACTTCGAAAGAGCAAGTTTTCAGTTGTGTCGGTGGTATAAGCGAAGGATAGGGAAAGGCCTAAATCTGGTAATTATTTTTAGGCAACATTGGTATATCGACATTTTATCATTTTAGGCATTACAGCTCCAACTTTGTGAGTCGTTGCCCATTTGACCTTCTCATGCCCGGTTTTCGTGCATTTTCTAGCTAGCGAACCTCACTCGAAGTTTATGAGTTTAGCCTTTTTACCTTTTCATGCCCGCTTTTGTACCTACTCTTGGGATTTAATACGATTTCACTCGCTTTTATTGTCAATTTCGAACCACCTACTTCAGGAACAGATATACCTGACTTGTTTGGATCCCCATGCGTGTTAACGTTAGGGGAGGGCTGTTTCAAAATCGGTCGTTTCCTAGCATTTTTATGTGTAGACTTCCATCGCGAATCGTACTATATCGTTGAGTTGCATAAGTTTTGTCATTTTACCCTTTCCGCAACAGGGCTAAATATTTTTATGTTTTGCCCTGACATTGTTTTTGGAGCGCTGCGTTTTGTTGGCCTGTTTATGGGTGACAGATTTACATGTGGATGTTCACTGGACTTGCCTGGCTTCCAGGTAGATGGCAGGCGGAGCTGTGGCGAGGTATTGGTACAGTGCAGGGAGGGCAGAGCGCAGCCTGTTCCAGGTAGTGCTGGAGCAGAAAGTCAGGAGTTATTGTATTTCTCGTAGGGCTGGGCGGATAATTAGTAGACACAAATCGGTAACGGGGTCTAGCAGTAGCTACAGTAATTCACGATTTGTGTCTAAATCCTGCAACAAAAGACGAAACAGATCAGTTCTGATTCGGCAATTTAATCGCTGCCATCAGGTTTAAACTGGTAAAAAACCAGTGGTTTCAATCACTTTCAGCCTGCTATTGCCAGCCCTGCTGTAGTCTAGTCAAAAGCCACGATTGTGGCGGCACACTCCCCCGGAAGCTTCGTATTTTTCTGATTGCTGCTCCTAGCAGCGAGCTTAGAATAACTGTTTCCAAAAGTGCTATGGTTTTCGAGAACGCCTTCTTGGGGACCCAAGTTTTTAGTGCTTTGGATTTCACGTCCCCATCCAGTATATTGCTACTATTGGTGGTCTAGTAGATAATAATAATTGTTGGGGTTTAACGATGCACAACTGCAGGCTCACGTGCCAACTCTCCCTGTTAAGGATTTTGGGATTCACTTATTCGGGCTCCGTGGGACTTGAACCCGGACCGGTGGCTTGAGGGTGTATCCACTAGCCACCCACCTTTTACCAATGGTCTAGTAGATACCTCGCACAACAGTTCACCCCTTTCGATTCCAATTTTCGCTCCAAATCTGTGCGGTCTCAAAGAATCTCATAAAACGTGGTTGATAGCCGTAACATTGTCATTATATTTATTTATCGGTTTGTTTGATTTCTTCGTTAGTTTCTTCGTGATTTTATAGCTTTCCCCAGTTGACATGTAACATGCATCGTTATGATTTATGGACTAGAAGAAGGCACAGTGGATTACCTTTTTAAGGTATGCGTGGTATTTCTTTTTTCTTTTCTTGTTGCTTTGTGAAAAAGTGAGGTAGTGTGCTTGATTTGATGAAAAAGATATATTGAGTACTCAATGCTTCTGTATGTGCTCAGGGATTAACTTAAATAGTAGTTAATTTGCACTACATTTTCCAAAGTTTAAAGAATTTAAATGAACCTCTGCGGAAGTTAGATTTTTATCTCTCCATAGTGGGATATGTGAGCGAATATGAGTCCGTCCAATAAAACAATTGTTATTGATTTCATCGGTGTAATCTTCTGGATATGTTGAGGTGGCAAGAAATGTTCGATGTTTTTGCGAGTATTGTGCTCGCCCTTGACATCTCTGTTCTTTTTCAGTGATCCAAGTGAGCTGGAGAGCTTCCTCCAGAGTTGTCTCGATAGCGTAAGTTTTCTTTGTCGTGGGGTAACTCATTGGATGAATGATGAAAACTAGTATTATTCGTGAAAAAGAATGTTCCAGGATCATCATTGCAAAGGAAGTTTTTGTTTATTGGCTTATTAAATAACTTACTAAACGTATTAAATCGGAACATTCAGACGGCAGCTGCCAGAACTGATTGACCTGTAAGCTCGCCTGTGACCGTCGGTGTGATTTCCCTGCTGCCCCGCTCCAGCAGCTGACGCCCCGCTTCCGTTCCAGGCCAATGCCACCCTGCTGGATGCCGACGACCCCTTGTCGGGCGGCGGGCCGCTCTCGGCGCCGCCAGTCCACTCGGCTGTGCTGGGCGGCGCGCTCTCCTCTCCGGCGCCGGTGCTGAACAGCCGCGTGGTGCGGCCCGCCGCCTCCTCCGCCCCGCCGCCGCTGGCCTCGGCCATCGCCAGCGGCGCGCTCTCCACCTCGGCCTCCCGCAACACCCGCGTGGTGGCCAACGGACTGCCGGCGGCCGTCAGCGTGTCGGCGCCCGTGCCTGTCATCACCCAGCCTCTGCTGAGCAAGGCGGCCGGCTCTGCCGGCGGTCGCCACAAGCCGCTCAACGGCGTGCTGATGGTGCCGACTCCGGTGCACGCGGCGGCGTCGCCGTTGCAGGCGGCGGCTCCGGCGCGGCCGCCGCCCGGCCCGCAGGCGTCGCCGGTGCCGGCCGCCAGCCCCTTCTCGGCGGCGCGCTCGCCTGGCCAGTCTCCGGCGCCGGCGGCGGGCTCGCCGGTGTCGCTGTCGCAGGCGCGCGTCATCACCAGTCTGGCGGCGGCGGCGCCGGCGGCCGTGGTGCCGGCGCTGCCTCACGGCGTCATCATCAGTCAGTCGGGTGCGCTGCTCTCCCAGTCGCCGGCCGCCATCCTCTCACAGGCCGGCGCGCCCTCCGTGGTGGGGGACTACCGGCCTCAGCAGCAGCAACAACAGCAGCAACAGCAGAGAGCGCAGACCCAGCAGCGGCAGTCCGTGTTGACCGGTGCCTTTCATCAGCCAGGTGAGATCAGGCTGTCTTTTTGTGATATAATTTGGTATTTTAAATGTCACTAAATGGCCCTGCCGTGCAAAGATGAAACCACGTATGTCCCATACGTTTTGCATGGAACATACGTGGTTTCATCTTTGCACAGCAGGGCCATACTTTGCCTTCACCTTGAGAAGGTTTTCGTGAACCCTTCAGTTTTTACACGATCATTCAATGTTTTACACAAATACAGAAATTGCAATTTATCAAGGATTCCGCCATGCCTACCAGATTGCCAAACGATGCGATGTATGCGTTGCTTATAGAGTTTTTGACAATTGATCCGCGTTTGTTTTTCAGGTTCGGGCCTGATCACCGCCGGCACCATAGTGCCCAACGGTCTTCAGAACCTGCAGGTGGTGAGCGCGCCTCAGAACGGCGGCGTGATGCACCTGGTGCAGCCGACTCAGCCGCAGGCGGCGGCCGCCCGCCAGCAAAAGGCCGGAGCCGGCAAGCAGCCGCCGCAGCTGCTGCCCAAGACGCTGGCGCCCAGTCTGCCGCTGGCCAAGCAGACGCTGACTGCCCAGCCTCCGATGGTGCTGGCGTCGGGCGGCCTGGGCGGCGGCGGCGGCGGCGCCATGGTGCTGACGCCCGTCATGATTCAGCAGCCGGGCGGCGGCCACCAGATCCAGTTCATCCTGCGCGAGCAGCCCAACCTGCTGTTCCCTGCGCAGGCGGCGGCCGCCGGCGGCAAGGCGCCTCCGCAGCAGGCGGTGCTGCTGCCGACAGCGGGCGGCGGCCAGACGGTGCTGCTGCAGCACCCGGGCCAGCTGCTGCCGCAGGCCGGACCCATGCTGCAGCCGGCCATCCGGCTGGTGGCGCCTCAGCTGCCGCCGCAGCTGTACGCGGTGGCGCCGCAGCAGCCGGTGGTGCCGCAGGCGCTGCAGCTGGCAGCTCCGCAGCAGCAGGAGCTGCTGAAGCCCGCCGCGCAGCAGCAGCCGACGCAGCAGCCGTCGGCAGCCGTGCAGGCTGCCCAGCGTAACCGAGTCTCGGGTGGCAGCAAGAAGAAGAGGAGGGACGACATGCCGGCCCACCATCTGTCTCAGCAGAGCATGTCGCAGCCGCAGAAGAAGGCGTTCGTGGATTTGGAGGACATCATGAAGAAGAGCGGCATATTCGGCGACATGGATGACGAGCCCGGTCTGCATACGGAGCCAGACATCAAGGCCGAGGCGACCGCCGAGGCCTCCCACCAGACGGTGGTCCAGCCGCTGCAGGTAAATCCGCATGGGTGTTCTCGCCACTGCGGTAGCTGCAACATGTGGGCAATGCCTGGACCTGCCGATACTGTCTCTCTATCTCTCTGCTCACTGTTAGAGCCGGAGCGGGGCAGTTCTCCGATCAATGTCCGCCAGTGCTCCTCCGTCGATGTTGTGCTTTTTGTGGTCGTCGCTGTCTTTTCCGATTTGGTTTACCTCTGCGATGTTTGATGGTGTAGTTTTTGTGTTATCTTGTTCTTCCGTCAGCTGTTCTGCCATGAGCTATTCTTGTGCTGTCGGATCTTAACACTTTTATAACCTTGAACTGAATAGCATGTTCTGTGCTGTAAACTCTTTGCGTCTCTTCTTGAAGCGGAAAATCGTAATTCTGGACCGTGTTCCACTCGCTCCGTATAGCTCATCTTCATGCTAATCTGCCCACCGATTTATCGAATTTGTATTTTATTCAGTTGGTTTGTTGGATAACTTTCAGTCATGAATGTTCTGTTTAGACAGTTGAAATTTGACAAATTAAATTTAACCCATATACCGAAAGTCATACTAGAAACTGTAACTGGTATTGCTATCTAAACAATCTCCATGAAAATCTCCTGACGAGCGGCATTTGTTGAGCCAGTTCTGTTCCGAGTTCCTCCCTGTTCAAGAAGAGACGCTGCTGCGGCTGCGGTGTACCGGCATGTGCGCGGCTGTTGCATGTGTGCTCCTCTGCCTAGGGCACCCCTGAGAGTCTGCAGTCGGCCAGTGCGCGGCTGGCGCCGCCGCCACCGTCCGTCGGGCTCGGCGCCGCCCCCGGCTATCACGGCCCCTCCAGCACCGCCTCAAAGGTACCGCCAGTTACGGGAGGCAGTCTCGTCACAGGAACCACCCTCCTCGCTGTCAACTAACTATTCAGTCATCCGTTACCTTCGATTGTGAACAGCGGCATGTCTTGAAAATGCAGTACTGGCCTGTTTGTAGACACATAATGTGGTGTGAACTAGCCAAAGCTCTCGTAAGGGAACATATTTTTCGTCTCAGAGTTGTTTACCCCCCAAATTTTGAATCCAGGTCAATAAGAGGATACAGCAAATAAGCTTAGTATCTCAGGAAAAAGCAGTGTTGATTGGAGGTGACTACTGCTGTTTAGAAAGTGCAAAGGATGTCAGTGGCTTAGAAGTTGCGATGAATATGAACATATGCTTTTGTAAATTGTCACGATTTGATAGACCTATTTAATGTAAAGCCTCTTACTTTGCATGAAGCACTTTCGTCGAGCAATATCACATAAGAATAATACTTAGAATTGAACCGGTAAGCGTTCTGGTAAGCGCTCCTCCAGCAGCAGCCACCGCTCACGTTGGGTGCAGGCCTCTTCTCTGTCTCGCCTTGAACAACTCGGGCTCGCACCATGTCACTCCTGCTCTTCTCTGAATCGCTCTGTTCCTCCCGCGATACCACGAGCTCTGACTGGGTATCTGCATGTTTCCGTACCAAAAAATCTGTCATGGCCAGCCATAGCTATGACAAAGTCAGTACTTCATTCCACTAAGGATTAATTGCACGATTATCTTAATTCATGTTTTTGAAGTAGTCTTGTGTTTAGTCTCACAATTTTTTTGTCTCGTTACTGCCGGAATGGACGGATATAATTTGTTTTGTGATGAATAATTTGTAAATCTTCAGCAAGCCCCAGACATCAGGAATCAGTTCTGAATACTTTCCGCTGATGTCCTTTTTTCTGTGGGGCAGGAGCGTATATCAGATGGCTTATGATTTTGTTCCGCTAGTTTTGAAGAAGAAATAATTCCTTGAAATATTTTATCTCGCTTCCACCGAATGCTGGTGAATCACATTTAAAAAGACAACTCATCGAAGTTGCTTGCTTTAGAATACTGTCCTGATGCGAGCAGTTGTGACCCGCCATGACTGTACGCCCGTGTTAGGCTCTCCACCGTCACCACCACCTCCCGTGTGCTGTGGCGTCGCTGCTGTGTTCAGTGCAGTCGCTGACGGTCCGCTCCGCCCGGCAGGTGGTGCTGAACGGTGCGGCGGCGCTGGTGTCGGCGCCGTCGCTGCCGGCCGTCTCCCTGCTCTCCGGCTCGCTGGCACAGCCGGTGCTCTCCTACGCCGCCGGGCCGGGTCGGCCTCACCTGCTGGCAGCCGCCAGCCAGCCGCTCACTCAGACCACCCTGCTGCAGGCGGCGCCGCGGGTCTCGGCGCCGCCGCCCGCCTCCTCCGCCGGCACCGCCAGCAGCGTGCTGGGCAACCTGCTGAGTCAGCCCAGCCGGCAGCCGCGGCCTCCGCCGCCGCAGCAGCTGTCGCAGTCACAGCCGCAGCCTCACAGCGTCAGCGGCGCCGCGCAGCCGGCCGCCGCCCTGCACGTGCCCGGCGGGCTCAGTCTGGCGGTGGCGCCGGCGGTGTCGGCCGGCGGCGCCATGGTGCCAGTGGTGAAGTCGTCGGCCGCCGCCGTGACCGTGCCGCTCTCACAGTCGCTGTACCACGTGGGCACGGTGGCGGCCGGCCAGTCGCCCGCGCTGCAGAACGTGTTCCTCGAGAACCTCATCAAAAATCAGCTGCAGGTGCGGACTAACAGTAAAAAGAAGAAGAAAGAGCCGGTGACCCGAGTGAGCAGTGTGCGTTCGGTGTCGGCGTCGGCGGTGTCGTCGCCGTCGTCGGTGGACGGCAGACGGACAGCGTCAGTGGACAGTGGCCCGGCGGCTGTGTCGCCCGCCGCCCGCGTCACCGCCGCCGCCGACAACAGTGTCACCAGCACCACGCCGGCCGAGCCGGCGGTGGCGCTGCGGCCGCCCACCTCCTGTGCACCGGCCGCCTCATCAGTATCGTTTTCATCATCACTACCCCAGACGTCTTTCACGGTGGCGGGCGCCGGCGCGGCGACACCTCCACCCCCGCCGTCGGCGTCGGCGGCGCGCTCCTCAGTGCCTTCGGCGCCGCGGCAGCTGGCTCCGGCGGCGGCGGGCGGCGCGGCAGCCGGCCGGTCGCCGGCCGCCGCCGTCTCGGCAGCGGCCTCGGTAGCCGAGCCGACCCACAAGGTGGCCATCCAGCTTACGCCCGAGAACCAGCAGGTGAGGGCGGCTGCCGCTGCAGTGCTCGTGGTGTTGTTGGGGGGATCAGTGGGAAGTGCGATCCCGCCACAATGAAAACTAGGGTAGGTACTGTTTCAACTGTAAGCCTGCTGTATTTCCACTCTATTCACGTAGAGGTAGTTGCCCTTCTCGAATGAGCGGTAGCGCTGAAACGTGTAGGTATTTCTCGGAGGTATGTTTGGGAAAATTCCATTTAGGGCCGCATTTTCTATATTGAGCGTTATTAGGTAGTGGTGTGAGAAATAAGCATATTTCCAACCAGTTGCGAATCCACCGGGGAGCTAATCCACCACCCCGCCCCAAGCGATTTTTTAGTTGATTTTGGACTGGTTTTCGTCGGAAACGGTGTTTTTGTATTATTTTTACCCGGGATGTCCTCCTCTCCCCTCCTTTAAACGGCCCGTCAATATCCATCTCTGTCTCCAACTATCACCATGTCCTGTGCAACTCAGAATCTGGCGGGGAAACCAGCTCGATTTCCGTTTGGGATCATCCTTCGAAGTGATGACGGTAGAAACTGCGAATTGTATTTCCGAAAGCACGGATCGAGACTATGTGGCAGCCTTCCGAACAGCTGATAGGACAGGCGCGCCTGGCGGTATGGAACACTTTCGCCTACTAAAAAATTTCGAATAGTATCAGATATTTGAAAGGTAGATTTGAGGTCTCGGCCCACACTATGAGCATTCCTGATCATTGATTACCTACATGAAGAGTTTGAGGAAGGGCTTGGCCCGAACAGATAATCACTGTGAATTTGCGATGCTTTCGCATCCAGCCTTTGAGGAGAAAGGCCAATT